>BNCR01000013.1:5216610-5816610 GCA_014656515.1 Oryzias celebensis
TCATCAGCTTTGATGTAGGAGTCGATGGCCTCTTTAACTAGCTCCTTCTGTAGCTGAGCCTTAGCCAGCTGGCTCCACACAGCTGGCTCATTGCAGCGTTCTGCAAACTCATATGCTCGGTCCAGGTTGCCAATGTGCTCAATGAGCACCTGAGGGGAGGAAATGGCAAAGGTAAGGCTTTCTTTGTTCTTGAAGTCAGAAAAACAAGTGCAAAAAGAGACAGACCTGCACAGCAGAGGTGTTGACATCAAACTTTTTGAAGATTGCAAATGCTTCTTCAAAGAGCTCGTTGCTAATCGCAATGTTTGCAATATCGGGAGCATCATAGTTGTCTAGCCTGCTGATGTACTCCATCACACGGGTGCGGTCAGCTTTAATTGCTGTCAGGATCAGCAGGTTCTGCAGATTTCTAAGGAAAGAAGAAATCAAACAGCTTATGAGAACATCTCAACTACTGGTTATCCAAGAGAACAGGAGAAAGTCCTGATCAATAGCTTGTGCAGCACGTTGGTGTTGATTACCTGTGTTCACTGAAGACCGAGTTGTCCAGTACAATCTTCTCCAGTAATTCAATGAGCTCATTGGGCAAGTCTGCTGTCATGAAGGCCTTTACAGTGACAGATACCTCCTCTGGGTCCTGGGTCTCTGACAGTGCTGTTTGCACTACCTGTGAGCACAAATCCAGAAATAGAACTTATAGAAGAAAGAGAAAGAACTACTGAATAAAAAAAAAAACAACATGGCTTAAGACTGCTGTACCTGATCAATGAGAGGTCGTCTGTAGGGGTTGCTCTCGAGCAGCACACTGGCCCACAGATCTGGGTCTTTTCGTCTGACCAGGTAGCGAGATAAGCTCTTGAACAGGGAGTTCTCATTGCAGACCTGAAAAGAGTAAAAGAACAGAAAGGCCATCAGTTAAAGGAAAAAAAAAGTCTAAATGAAAAACTGAATAGAGAAACGTATTCCCACATTGATGAGTTCTTGGTCGCATGTTCCTCGCTCATAAGCCACACAGGCCAGATGAGGGTCTCTCTTCTCGCAGTACTTCCCCACCACACGGCTATCATAGTAAGGGTTTTCCCGGAGGAAGCGCTCAGGGTTGTTATTGCTGTCAATGTAGATTTTAGCAAGGGCATTATGGGTAGCAGGCTCTTCACAGCCTTCATGGATGCGAGACTCCAGCCAAGGCAGCAGCAGCTTCAGCCTGGAAGAGAATTTTGTTTTCAGGATCAGCAGATCAGATTAAAAAAAAAAAAAACTATAAATTAAATAATTATCAGTGGCTGATAGTGAACAATTTTTACTCCAAATTGTTTGTGCAATATTCTGATCAGTTTTTTGCAGCTAGCTATAGTGCTGAAAGTTTAGTTTATAAAATCAGAGCTGTACACCATTACTTTGTACTTACAAATGATTTTTTCCCCCTCAGGTATTTCAAACAAAATATTGGTTGATTATCAGTATTAATCATAAAAACTCATTATCGTGCATCACTGATGAAAAAAAAGGTCGCATAGGTAAAAAAACAAACCAAATTAAGCTTTTTCCCCAAACAAAATTCTTTCTAATGAATATTGTAAAAACCATCGGTTCTCCTTTTTAATATTGGTATTAGAGGAACCATCCTAAGCTAATAAAATATGTTATGGAACAGGAAATAAATTTAGTTGAGCTTTTATGAAGGTTATTTATAGATATATTTGAACAATAACTCACCTATTTCTCTTTTCTACTTCAGCAACTAGTTCATCTGTGGAAAACTGTCCTCTGACAACTAAGATCAGGCTTTTGATGACGTCCTCAGAGCAGTCCACATCCAAGAGACCTCCAACTACAACAGGCAGACGGCTGGGATTCACCTAAAAGACAAAGTCTCACATTAAATATCCTCCGACTGTTTAGCATGGATGCAGAGAACAAAATGAACTCTTACCTTTTGGACATAAATCTCAATGTACTTCTGCAGGTTGTTGCGGTACAGGTAGAGGACCAGGTCGTGAACAAAGTCAAAACGATCACAGACGATGATGAGCGGCAGCTGGTCAGTCAGTTTGGCTTCCTGAAAAACAGAGGTGAAAAAATGAAATACTTTAAAATTTCACTTAGACCAAGTTTGATCACAAATGTTTAATTTTTTTTTAAACAATAGTGATGTCATGTATTTTAGCTATAAAAACAAAAATCTCACATAAACATGAATTCTATCAGAAAACTAAAGAGTGTGACTCCTCCTCAACTCAAGCATGACACATCTGATAAAATATCCAGAAGAAAAAGCAAAGATCAGGTACTAGAATGAATGACGTCAGTTTTTGAAGGATGAAGTAGCACCACGAGACTAATTTCACTCACAGAAAGACCAGAACCCATCCAAAAATCATCTAAGAGCAGGTCATCTCTGCCCAGCAATGACCATGAGTCTTCTGCTGCACGACGAACTGGTATGTTTATAGTGTTTTTATTCACAGGATGAACAAACTGGGATTATGGACTAATACAGGAAAATGTATCACTACTTCCACACAACTGTACATATGAATTTTTAAAAACCTAATCTATTCATTAGGTCAAGCGTAGAACATCAATACTAAATAAAACTACTGGCTGCAACACAAATGTGTCTGAGTTTATTAGCATACAGCTTCCATTAAAATCCCAGTTTTAATCTTGCGTCTTATTTTGGGGCTAAAGGGTACAGAGAAAATAGAAGGGAGGGGGCAATTCCTGTACTGCAAGGTTGGACAGATTTACCTGATTCATGTCCTTCCATTCATAAGAAAACAAAAAGAGAAAAGCACATCATTTAACTTAGTTTAAGCTTATTTCTATCACCATTACAGAAACCAGACGGGTTTGGTTTTAATTGGGAAAATAAATTAAGGCAACCAACAATAAGACCAATGTGACACATTAAAAGACTGGTTTAAAAATGCAGCAGTGTGGATAAATCAAAATGAGAATAAATCAAAGGCTGTGAAGTTCTTTACCTTGAGGAAATTCTTGACACGCTCCGGGTCGTAGCAGTTACTCTCTCGACAGATTCTCTCCACCTCTTTGATTTGGCCTGTCTTGCAGGCAGCCTGAATGTATTTGAAGTGAACGTCAGGATCCTGGCTGAAGTTCACGATGGAGCCCAGGAAGTAAAACAAACCTGAAGGACACAAAAATATTCTAAATATTCAAACAAGCTCTGCAGAACAGATATAAAAACTGTGATATCAAAAGTACTGACTAATACTTTCTCATGTAAATCAAAAAGCACTTGATAAGCTTGAGATTGATGTCATTTAAAATCAGGGGTCCCCAAACGTTTTCTTGTGAGGGGCACATAACTGTTTTCTACTCTGATGAGGGGCCAGAGTCAGTTTGTCTGCTAACAGAAAAAGTAACAATCAGAGGGTGTTTTTTCAGAAATCCACACATAACGACATTTTAAAAATCCCTTCCTGTAATCTTCACAGAAAAAATAAAACAAACATTTCAAAATATAAACCAATAAATAGGCTGTCCTCTCCAGTCATCGTCCCTTTGAGACCTTGAGGCTGCAGCTCCTCACACATGTAACAGTTTGTGCAAACTTCACAATAATTTACAAAATAAATAAAGAAAACCAAAAGCATGTATTTACTATTTAACTTTTAAAATGAAACAAACCAAAATACTGCAACAACAACCCAAAATACTAATTAAAACACGCAAAACAAAAAAATTAAATGAAAATAAGGTTTATGATCATGGTAAAGGTTGGTATTTAGAAAAGCAAACGTCTCAGGTTTGTGAAGCTGATCTGGTTTCTTCTGTCAGTAATGATCTGTCTTGTTCTGGAGAAGGTTGTTCTCAGGTGTCTGGACAGGTTGGTTGTGGAGTCTGTTTTCTATGAAACTCTTTTCTTGCAGACTCTAAATTCTGCCTTCATATTATCATTAACAGTGAAAAGGTTTCGGATTTTCCTTCTTCCAGTGTCACTCATGTCTTTACATTGTGTGTTGATGTCTGTTGTCGTTGTTGCACCTTCATCTCTCCTTTGTGTTCATCTCCTTCATGTGCGCGCGGAATGGAAACACGCTTGCCCCTTGCCCCCCCCGCATGTAATATCATCGCTTTGACTGTATGACGGCTCTGTGCAGACACGTATTGATCATTCACATGCAGCTTGAAGAGAAAAAAAAGCAAGAGAGGATTTGCGACACTAATCAATAAATAAAAATGAGCAGCTGGGCTGTGTCCTCAACTAATGGAGGGAAAAGTTCAATTGTTTTGAAGTCTTCTGATGCAGCTGGATATTTATCCATCACTTTTTGACCAGTAGTCTTTCCTCGTTTTTTGTTCTAAAAATAACTTGTTAAGGAGAAATCTGTGAATTAGGATTACAGATGTTTAACTCTTCACAACACACTTCACGCTTTTCTCAGACAAACGTGAACATTTTCACTCTGGTTTAAACTGTCGAAGTTCAAACTTTTGTAGAAAAATAAGTCCAGGATTATAGAATAAAGACAAAGATCTTATTGCGATGAAAGATTTATGGAGGTCTTGCGAGCTGTGTGTTTATGCAAAGGAGTCGCAGCAGGGAGGAGATTGATTGACAAGACCTCCAGCCAATCAGGACACAGAACAAGGTGCACTGATTAAAAAAGCAGCAGCATAATTTCTCAGACCAAAAAGGGTGAACTGCGGTGTGGAAAGAGCACTGGATTCTGTTCTATTTGATAGGGTCTGGGGGGTGTTCAGATAGGGGAAAATACTGCAGAATGGTGAAATAAAAAAAGCATGTTCTATGTGATTCTTGATCGTGCAGCCAGATTGAAGAAAAAAAATTATGCCTCTGGTATTGGTCAGGGGGTTGGGCCAAGTGCGGAGGCGGGCCGGTAATTTGGGGACCCATGATTTAATGACCCATGACTTAAGTTTTACTGGCTTTCAGGATTTAAGTATCATGTTTGAATTCTCACCTTCAAAGCTCTTGAAGGACTCAAACAGTTCCATAAGGGCTTGTGTGGTCAGCTGTTCGTGGTATTTGGAGGCCACCTGGACGCAGATCTGCAGGTTCTGGCGGATGTTTGCTGAAAGCATGGCCCTGAGGCACTCCAAAGAGTCTTCTACTGAGAGTGAGCCGAAGTAGTTCACAAGCCACTGGAGGTGGTAGAGAGCATCAGAAATTAGACGAGTGGTGGATTTCAAAAGACGACAATCCTAACTCAATTGAACTCAGTAAGTCAAAGCAGCATACTTCTGGGTTGAGAAGGTGCGTGTGCACCACGGCACGCTTGATGTCATACAGGTCTGTGTAGTGTTCCAGAGCTCTTTGCAGCAACCCAGCTTTCTCACACAGCTGGGCAATGTGAGCACGATCGTAATTGGTAAACATCTGGTTGCCTAGGATAGCATCAGCAACCTGGAGCCAGAAGAAAAAACAGACATTTTACAACTTGTATCCTTTTATAAAATCCATCTAGGTCAAGCATAAGCAGATTTGGCCACCTGAGGAGCATGCATGAGATTCATCTCCAACAAACGAGTCTGCAGCGGTCCTTCTGAGGGTCTGTTGTTCTTGAGAGCATCAAGAAGGAAAGAGGTACATTGCTGGATCAGGTTGTACTCCATGAACACATCCACAATCTGGAAAAAACAAGAACAAGATTTTAATCTTTCCAACATGTTCAAACTACATGTGCAGTGAAAGAAATAGCAATGAAAGTGAACGTAGAAGTGTGTTTCCAATAATATTCTAATGCAAGAAATGTTTTTTTAACTAACGGTTGCTCAAATGTTTACCTGGATACAAGTCTGTTTAACTTTCTGTTCTGAGTTACTATCATGCTGGTGTCTTCTTCAGCACTCATGCAGCTTCATCTCAAAACAAGCTCTAATTATGATGCATCATTGCCAATATGCAATTACCAAAAGAATGTAGAATTAAGAGAATTTTATAAATGAATATACTTTTATGAATTTGTATTTCTGCATGAAAGTTAATAAAAATTGGTGACATTACATTAAGACCTTATGGTGTGAAAAGTTACCCTTCAATGATGCAAAAAAACAAGAAAATATTGCTTAAATCCAACTCAGACTTTAACTCCTTGAATGCAAGAACTTAACAGCTAAAATAGACACTGAATGAAAAAAACATTTTACCGACGGTAAACGGTTTTTACAGACCCTGAGGAGGTTGGAAGAGAATAAATGTACTTAGTCTATTTTTATAGCTATGAATTTTCTGTCCCTATGTAAAGCTCAGAAGATAAGAAAGGATTAAGTAGTTAACAAAAAACTAGGGTCTAAGAAAAACAATCATCTTTCCAAAAGAGAAAAAAACAACACCTTTTACACTGACATTAAAAATGATTATAGTATCTATTGGGATTTTCTGATAGAGAAGAAAACCTTCTTCCTCATGTATTTCTTACCTGTGTGATGTCAGCCAAAGGCTCCTCATCTTGGACCAGCATCTGTGCAAATTGCAGACCTTGATCTGGATTGATCCGCATGACATTCCTGAGCAGAAAGATCCAATCCGGAGTGTAGCCAACCTTAAACAGAAACCAAAGCACCAAACTCTCAGAAATCTAACTTCACCTTCAGGTGCACTGAAAAAAAAAAAGATTTTTTTGCCATCAAAGCGCTTTTTGAAACCTCTAAAATATAGTGTCGTACCTTCTTTGCATACAGCACAATCTTGGGGAACTGACCAGTTTCTGCAAAGCACTGAATGACCTTGTTGGGGACGTTGGCCCTCAAGTAGACACTAAGAGCCAAGGTGGGATCCACTGCCTTTACTAGATCACCCAGCTCCTCAGAACACTCCAGCTAAGACACAAGAACAGCAACATTAGTTATGTCCACTACTTTATTTTACTAAACACTCTGAAAACAGTACATAAGGTTAGAGCAAACAAAAGTAATGCAACACATCTGAAATCACAAAACTTACACCTCTAATATTTGGTTAAGTTCTCTACTGTTGAGAACTTTACTTTGCAACCATGGTTTTAAAGGAAGTTAAAACATTCCAGGGATATCAGAGGATCTCATGAGTAACAGAAATAGGCGAGTCATATAAACAAACAGCTAACTCAGGAAGTGTTTTCCCTGTTTGATACCTTGTCCTCCTTGAGCCACTTCTCCAGAAGCTGCTTTCTTCCCTGCTGGAGGACAGGCCTGCAGAGTTCCAGAGACTCAAACTTGTTCAGCTGGCCCTGGTCCAACAGGATACCAAAGTACTGCAGCAGGGGAGAGGTCTGGCCTGGCTGAGTGGGAACACCCTGAAAGCGGCGAATGGTGTCTGGGGTACGCAGGATTCCCTGAAAGGAAAAATTGAACTGAGTGTGAGAATAAAGACACAAAGAACACAAATATTGCAAAAAAAAAAATAAAAGGACAGATAAAATGTTTTTGTGAAACTGAACGTTTAGCCAATATTTTTTCAAAGGGTAGTGGAGGATCTAACACCTAAGTTAAAATACCTTTGGTGCATTAGCAGCAACTTTAGCAGCATCAGCGTAGTTGCCAGCAGCAAATAAGTTGTTGAATTTGCGTGCAAATAGCTCCTCCGCTCCTGCGAGGTTGTTGCGAACAGCTAAACGGAGAGCAAGGTCTGGATTTTGCAGCACATTGGTGATGTATGGAATGATGTTTTCCTCTTCCACACAGACAGACAGAACCTGTGTTAAGTATATAAAAAAGGTTGCATTTAGTAAAGGGAAAACAAACAGAACATCTCTCAATTCATAATGTTGATAACATGAAGAGCTTAAGTACTTGTACATTACTGCTAATGAAAATATTGTAACTAATAATCAGTGTGAGTGATGCACAAAAGCACAAGAATTACTGCTCTGGAGGATCCAGGTACAGATCAACACATTTTAGGTTGCAATGCACAAACGTTAATGACCACAAATGGACAACCTCAGGAGGTTTTTTTTTTTAAGTAAAAAAAGAAAAAAAATGTTTAGAATTGGACTTAACACAGCTTACAAAACACAATGCTTTAAAGTAAGTTGTCAGGGAGAAACTGCCCTACATTCATTCTGCATATTCTATCATGTGCTTCCATATATTTTGACCCACAAAGGAGATGAGCAGCCTAAATCTCAAAGAAATAAAACGCTTTTATTGCATTAAGGGTGAACTTGTAAATAACTCAGCTGGGAAGGAACATTTCATCTCATTTTCATCACAAGCAATTAACATATTTGGCCATTACATGTGAAGGCTGAAACTCAATTCTCTTTTTTTTTTTTTAAACTTAAATGTAACACGGCTTTCAACAGCAATCTGACAACTAAGCATATGGCGTGTAGAGGGGGCCAGGACAAAAGGCAACGAAGAGTAAATGTTGATAATATAGCCAGAGGAAAATAGCCCTAGTGCAAACACACAATGAAGTTCTCACTAGTGTCTTCTACAGCGACGACATGGAAACTATGGAGAGAGAGTACCAGCACTAAGAGGATTAAAGGCACCAGCCTGTGCCTTCACTCTTCTGTCATGTGCTTTCAAAGAAAAAAAAAATCCCTTCATTTGTCTTTATAAAACACAAGTTTTGTTAATTTCTTTCATCTAATTGCAGCGGCACAGAAACACAGTAGATTTTCTATGTCTATTGGCAACATAAAATCTTTTTGAAAAATTCAAGACCACATCAAAACAAAAATAGATAGCATCACAAAGAGCAAAAACAAAATGCTATTTATTTTAGCTGACGTAAACAACCATGCTGTCTGCACAACCAGAAATAAACAATATAATTTACATTAAATTTAAATATGAGCAAAAAACAAGTATCAATATATAAATACATTTAAGATAATAAACTAAAAAACAATAACTTAAAAAATCTGCCTGATTTTCAAAAAAAAAAAAAAAAAAAAAAAGTATGAAAAAGTACAAATAATATTGAGATTGAGCCACAAATTTACTAAAATAAAACCAAAAATGTTATATGATGTTGGACTGGAATCAAATAAAGATTTTGTCATTTTAAAATCAAAATGATCAGCTTTACCTCCAAGTCTTGAAGAAAACTTTAAAGCCCTGCAGTAACATGATAAGTCAGTATCATTACTCTGTCGGTAACTGATCTGCATCAACTAGCATCACAGAGGAGTCTGATCAGGAGCCAATTTACTCTCAGATAACTCCATGTGTGCTTGTGTGCACATGTGACATTTTGAACACACTGCCTCTGTATACAACAAGAGCCGGCTCACCTCAGATCAGCTTTCTTCTCTTCCTTCAATTATTCATGTGTTGTGTGGCCTGGCTGGAACATTATTCTTAAGCTACTGTATCAGTTCTCCTTTCTGGGTCAGGATTTTAAAACCACCAAGACACAACCCCTACAGCTCTCCGTGTGAAACCCTAAACTTCTGCTGTAGTACAGAGCATTCTGACAGAGTCGCTGTTCGACTGGTCGTGGCGAACAAGAACTTGTTGCCTTTCCTGGTTAACAGAATCACCGATGTTTGATGTATTGTTCAAGTAATGCCTGTGAAATACTGGTTCATTTATGATTAGGGATGTTCTATGAAGGACAATCATGGCTCAGTGGTCCCTCACAAAAACTTGGTCTTGCTGTTTTGTAGATCTCTTTTAGAGCAAGTTTATTTGTTTTGTTTTTACAGCGCATAGGTTTCTGTATTCTGATTGGCTGTAGGCCACTGTCAAACCTCCTCCGTGCTGTCTTCTGTACAGAATGTATTCAGTTTCCCAAATTAACAAATCTTCAATCATCACTAGATCTTTGTTTTCATTAAAAAAAACTGGACTTGTTTTCTCCACAGGTTTGAACTATGAATGTTAAAAAAGGGGAAGAAAAGTGTGAAAAGAAGCTTATCACGTGTGTAGTGAGGGGTTGTATAGCCATAAAACATCTAAAATTGTTGTAAATGATAAAGATGACTCCGTTGCAGATTTTGCAGATAGCAAGTTACTATTGAACGTAACTTCCATGATAAACGAGGGACGACCGTGAAAAAACTTGTATTCAAAAACTATTCTTACCTGTCCTTTCCTGTTGACTCCAATAATCCCTGAGGTGGGCTCATGGGGCGCAGTGACAAAGATGGTCTCGCCACTGATGCGGTTCATGTAGATGCAGGTTCCTGTCTCCAAATCATAGAGGTGGATGTAGCCATATTTGGTGATGAGAAAAACCACATCATGCTTGGAACTGATCTGGAAATGCAAATTTGAGAACATGTCACAATATATTAAAAACTCAGTTTTGTTTGGTAAAGTCACCAAATTACTGCCAGCTAAAACCTTCATGACCAAAGACAAGAATCTTTTAGGCAACTAAACAACCCACCACCCCTCAGGCGGTAAACTAATGCTAATATCTGGCTTCTTTGGAAATACTGAAAAACTTATAGACTGATAAAACGTAATACATATTCAGGTAAAAGATAAATATTCTCTTAGCTTTAAAAGGCACAAATAGATGTGATGGCTTTGGCATCCTTTGCTACACTTTGCTTATAAAGATAAAGATTTTACTTTTACTTAACTGAAAGAACCAGCTTTAAAAGTGAACTGAACACAATTAATTTGAAACAATGAGAATTGGAAAAATAAAATTCTAAACACAAAAAAAAAAAAAAAAAAAAAAAAAAAAAAAATCAATGGTGAATGCTCAGTCATAAATACCTGCATGGCCACAGGAAAATCGTTCTGAGCTTCTGGAGGGAAGAAGACATCTACTGCTTTTTTGGGAAATGGTTGGTTACCAGTTGGTGGAGTGCCCACTTCAATGATGTGCAGCTGAATGACAGAAGAACAAAAGTTTGTTAGGACAGTCCTAAAGTTTTCTTGAAATACCAACAACAACCAGTCACATTAGGTTATCTCTTAAGGTTTCCAAAACCTGCTACCTTTCCTCCAGCTTGGCCTCGGACAGCGAAGCAGAATAAAGTCGACTCTTCTGCATTTCCTTCCATCTTGAACTGCGCAAAGCTGGCGGCGTGGCCTTCAATGGGCTGAGAAACCTTTCTGTCTACAGAGTACAGCTGCATGGCCCCCACCACTCGATTTTGCTAAACATTAACATAAATTAACAGGCAGAGTTCTAAGTCAAGTGTAAAGGCATACCGGTGCACACTGAAAAAGAGGGTCATTTACAAATTAGAGCAACAATTTACAGTCATTTTTAGATTTTTGGTTTTTAAAGGTGCCCCCAGACAGTACTGTGTTTGTCAAAAAGCTTTACCTGAGCTGAAATGCCAATGAGCAGGAGCCATTTCTGCTTTGCATCAGTGCGGTAGTTGATAATCTGGCAACCCGCCAAGCTGGAATGGCGGTCAAAGACCTTCACAGGCTGCGAGTCCCCCTCCATGCTCCAGTGGTAGACAGCCGTGTCAGTCACAAGAGCTACTGTGTTTAAGGAGATCCACTTCCAGAAAGTAACATCATCTGTCATGGTGTGCGCCTTCATTTTGCTCTTCATCTCAATGTTAAAGATCTGAAGGGTTTTTGCCGCTAAAGGGGAAAAAAACGAGGGCAAGGGCCAAAGCAAAAGAAAAGTTAGTTTCTGACCAGAATGTCTGCACATACAGAAACAAACTACATGTTCCCAGAAAATTAAAACCATGAAATGTCATTGGGCAGAAAAGTTTTAAATGAAAACATCAAGCAATTCTGCAAGAATACAAAGACTGACAGACAAGCGATGTCAAACATGCTGTGGGTGTGCATTGTTTTTTTGTGAAGTGAAACCGGCAGACAGGAAAAAAAGGAAAGAAATTAAAGCTGTGTGGGCTCTGATCTTCATGAGTGGAAAATGTGTTTTTCATGTCTTAGGGCACAAGTTTTCACTTATACTGGCAGCACCCGTTTTAAAGTTTAGGATTAGGACAGTCCAAATTTTACTCCACAGGTTCAGCTTTGGGGTAAGAAAAAAAACAAACACTGGCCAAATAATGCAAAGAAAAATGCAACGAGCTAGTTCAGCCAATTTATAACTTCTTAGCAAAATATGGCGGTAGGAAAAATTTGATCAATCAAAAGGTACACGAGAGCTTAGAAAGAGGTCTTGTACAATTGTTTCTTTAATAATTTACCATTATAATACTTTGCTGACAAAAGCCTACGGAAAAGAAGATTGACTTACCTGTTTTGTTCAATTTTTATTTTTTAGTGAGGTTAATTTGGTGAGCTAAAGCTTGTATTAAGAAGCAGCGTGACCACTTTCTGTGTTAATCATTTAATAATTGTGAGAAATGTGTGGCAAAGCTATGACAAGAGTTAAGATTTCACAATCAATTAGCCATGAGATCAAAATACAAAAAGCAGCCTGATGAAAAGATCTGTAACAGTTGTGGAAAAGAAGAGAAAGCACACCAACTGTTTTCATGAATCAAATCTAGCTGTTAAAGGCGTGAATGTTTATAGTGACCATCAGTAAGTCGGAATTTCACGGACTGTTCAAAGCTAATGTGGAATTTCACATCAATATTGACTGAAAAAGAGCCACTGAAACAAGATAAAAGACAGAAGATAGAAAGAGACTAAACAGATTATAAAATGTGCAAATCAATGTGAAGAAACAAGCACCACAACCCAAGTCAGAGGGGTATGAAGCTGTTCATTCATTATAGCTTCTGTTCCTTTATTTGTATTTCTTCTACACAAGTACACAGCTTATGTGATGTGTCTGAAGATTCTCAGACATTCAGGTCAGGTCACCACATTCTGTTTTTCAGGTCGATTGGCTTAAGTTTGATCTGGATAAAGCTTTGCTGATCTTCTAAGCGAATTCTTAAGCTCTGATTTATCATGCTTATATATGCCTAGATACCTACACAAAACTGAAGAAGTTTTTCAGAGAATCCTGCAACTTTCTTAACATTTTTGCAAAGAGATATGGAGAATAACAACTGTGACATTCAAGAAAGTTCCTAAAGTAGTGCATGCCAAGATTTTAGTTTTGCCTCATCTTAAATTGGAAATTTGGCAAACCGTTGCTGTATTACTATTTTTCTTATTATTTAATATTTGACTTGGAGTTGGCACACAAAGTATTCTGCTGCCTGGCTAAACACAGATAATATAGAACATTGTTCAATTTTTGACATTATTGGGCCTGAGGCCTCAACTGAGGCTTCAAGTTAATTAAGTGCAACAATCTATATCCTAATAATTTTCAACCATGTTTTAAACTAAGTATTTTTAATAAAAAAATTCCTTTGTGTTTCATATTATTAGAATATTTTGCCTTAATTGACCTATATAAAATCAAACATCAAAGCTGATACTGTATGTCAACAGATAAAGGATTGATGTAATGGAAAACATGCTTCAAATATCTCCAGAAAGAGATGTGATGTTCCACTCGGTCTGGATGGCATGCAGGAAAGATCTTTACTTCGGAACAAGGAATTTCCAAAAGTGAGTGCTATCTGTTCAGGCGTATTCGAGCGATGAACAAATTTAACACAAGTTAATTGGAAAGTGAAAGTAAAAGATGTGATAACCAACAGTGGAAAAGTGTTTAAAAAAACAACAGAAATATGAGAGGTGATCATTTTTCTGAATAAATATCATGCAAATCAGCAGCCAAATGTGCGATTTGTTTTACACTGTGACGTGTGCTAAGTAAAGTTCAAATAATTAACAAAAATGTACGTATGCGTGGCTAATTCATAAGGGGCCCAAGTCTGGTTCTCCCCATGCCGGTCATCAGCCCGGATGAAATACAGGGTTGTGTCAGGAAGTGCATCTGGCGTAAAACTCTCTGCCAAACCACCTGTGCAAATCTGTCAGGGGTCGCCACAGCAAATCAGTGAAAGCTGATTTGCTGTGGCGACCCCTGACAGGATGTGCCGAAAGGTGAATAACGTATATGTGTGACACAAGACTGCATTTTTTAATATTTACCACAAGTTCTGATAAGAAAGTCTAAAAAGTTTAAAGTGAAGTTGTAAGTACAGTTTGTAGACCTAAAACTTCACAAAAAGTGGAAAAGTACATTAATTTTTAAAATAGAAAAATGAATTTTGAATGATTTTTTTTTACCCACTAAATTAAGAAGGTCTTAATCAATTAGGCACATGATAAAAATTATAAAATGCCAGCAAGCTGTATGACTGTGAAAGCCAAATCCTGTTTAGGGACATTTGTAGGATATGCAAAAAAATATTTCACAATTTCCGTTTTTAAACATTTCACTTTTGAGTTTCAAGAGCTTTGTCCACCAATTGAGAGACAAAAATAACATATTTCAAAATTTTGTTTTTTTTTAAACAAACAAATAAAACAGGATTTCTCTTCCACAATAAAGTACTAAAATTTCAACTCACCGTCTGCAAACATAAGAAAGCAGTAATGGAAAAAGTATAAACAGAAAAAGAAAAAGACAAAAACAAAAACAACATAAAAGTCAAAGTACTCATGGATGCTGGACAAAAAAAGATCAACACTTGTAGCTACACTGAATACAATTTGAGGAATAGAAATGTGACAGTTGATAATAAAAACTACAGCAGAAAATTAAAGTAGCTTGGTGTAGGCGGACATCAGAAAAACTTCAAAGCTTACTACAGTTGACAAATATCACACATCTGATTTTTGTAGTTGATTAGGTTTCACTCCCACTATGAATTCTAACAACGCTACATCACTTTTTCACATAAATGAAGCCACTTTATGTCCCCAAATCCAAAGACATACCTTTAAGTGCAATGACTTTGCTGGCTGGATTCATAATGGCGCTGTCAGCTGAGATGGGCCTGCGGATCGGTGTATTGGGGTCGGCCAAGTCAATGATCACCACCTGAGTCTGCTCACCCACTTTCTCCCTGACACAGATGAATTTATCAGACTCCATCGTGAGGGTGCTGAAGCCAATGTTGGCTGGATTGATTCCCAAGTTCTGGAGCTAAAACAGGGAATAAAAAAAACTTTCAGAGCAGTAACAGACAATTTAAAAAACGTCCGCTGCCAAAAGTGAACCGGGGCTGTTAGGAGTGACGAGCAGGTGCTGAAAGACAAAAGATATCATTGCCACATAAAAATCCGTGTGAGATGTAATTACATTAACTAGTGCAGTCACCATTCAGCTTCACAGGGGGGGCAGGTAAAAACTTTGGAATGTTTTGGTCAAAGCTGTATATTATATAATCAGTCACATTTTTTACCCCAAAAATCCAAAAATGTTTGATTTAATGAATCATACACTTTATATCAAAGGATAATGTGATAAAAAGAAATGCAAAGAAGTTTGATTAATTGCTTGAAAGCAAGTGGGAGGAAGTGAACTTTTATAGTCCCACCCCTACATCTACTTGGAAGTAAAAACGAAAGTGATTTTTTTTTCATAGCTGGAAAAGGCTTTGGCATCAGCATAACTTAAACACAAAAAAAACAACCAAGTAGAGTGAGTCAGTGACTTATTCTAATCAACTAAAATTATTGGAATATAACTGCTATTAGCTGAAGCAGTGCTATGTGGAAAAACTTACCACAAGAACTGGTTATCAATGGTATAAAAAAAGATTATGCAGAATAAAGTTCAAAAAGTAAAAGCAAGAAAATAAATTGTGGTTACCGGTATATAATATTTAGGTCAAAATAGAGGTGCACCACACATACATGTCAGTCTTGGTAAAGCTTGTACTTTAATATAACTTAATTAAAATAAATGAGAATCTTCACCGACTTATTCAAAATGACGTGCAATATGAAAAGGTCATAACCTACAGACATAGCTTGCTTAGTCTGAACTTCTGACCACTGACCACTCCTGAACCACTGACATTATGATCAAAAAAGAGAAGTAGTAAAAATACTTTTTTCAACCAAGTTTACAATGTGGATACAATTTTAAAGTACTTTATATACACAGCACATTTGAGAATCCATCTTTCCAGATTGTAAAAGCCACTCATCTTTGTTTTCATTGTCAAATGTTGCTGAACAATCTTAAAGATTCCAGTGATGAATTAAGTGCTTTTCAGTAAAGACTAACAGAAAAGCTTAAACTGCAACACATTTTATTATTGAGACATATTCCTGATACCTGTCCCACACACATTTTTGCAGGAAAAAACCTGCCTCTCTGGAACTGCTTTAAGCATCCCACCCGACTGTTGTTACACACAATGGGGGTGGGGGGTGGGGGTGTCCTGCAGTGTTTTTTCCTTTACCGGGAGGGTGACATCATCCAGTTACATCATTCCAGCTTCTAAACCTTATGCTCCTGCCATTGTGCACCACGCACAATGTTTATTGCACTTTTTATTAATCCTCTCTAAACTATGAAACTATTAGAGCATTTTTTTGTTGCAATAATTTTCCACAATTTATGCCATCACAATTCTATGACAGCAACTGACCATTTAAATCTGAGCCGATTAAAAATAAAAATATTGCCGTTGGTGTGAAAGCATCCATCCCTCTATTAGACTTGAATCAGTCAATTTAGGAATTTAAAATTAGACCGGTCTATGATTAAAACAAAATGTGGGAATTTCCTGACTTGTAATCACAGAAAACTTTTCCATGCAGACTGATGCATCTGTCACGCTCTACTACATGTTCTCTACACTGAAATCAGCAGGAAGTCTTTTCATTAACAAAGGAAAGCATTTCTAAAAGAGGAAAGACCTGCATGGTGTAGTAACAATGAACAAGTTAACTGTGCTTTGAAACTGATTCAAAATAATAAAGACAGACAGTGAAAGCCTAAAATAAGCTTGGTCTGGCAGCCCTGTAAGCTTGCTTGGCTTGCAGTCAATGGGAATAAAGTACAGCAGAACAGCAAAACAAACATTTTACTAGTAAATAAGTTTATGATTTGAGGGCTATAAGGCAATACTCTTTAGTAAATTTATTCCACAATTCTATACATTTCTTCAATTCCTTGCATAATTTATTGACACAGTAACTGTTGTTTCATACTCTCCCACTTTTTTTAGTTAAACTTCAGACCAAATATTACTGCCAATAATGTAGGTTGAATTATTTCAAAACCATAAAACTGAGGTATAAATAAAGCAAAAATAAATCAGAATCGTTGTTTCTTTGTTTTCTTTTAATGGAATTAGATTCTTCAAGACTTTTAAACGAATACTTAAACCAAGTTTTGACCAGGGGCAAGACAAAGAAAATAAACAATTGTCTTTCGTTTCCCCTAATTCTGCAAATCACTTTATGGATTTATTTGTATAAATATTTGCATTGTTTTTGTTATGTACCAAGTTGCTTTAGCTCATCTACATATACATGAACTTAAACGGCACACCCTTAGTAATCCATCAGGTTTAATATGGTGTATAATCAACCAATTGCCACTGTTACAGCAACAACTCTTCTGGGAAGCTTACCCACAAGGTTTACAAGTGTTTATGAAAATGTATAACAGTTCTTTCAGAAGCACATTTTTTTAAACTAGACACTGACGTTGAGTGAGAGGCCTGGCAAGCAGCATTTGCTTTAACTTATCGCCAAACCTATCCATTTAATTGCCAGATGGAGGTGTGATTTGACCCTCAATAGAACAAGTCATCAACGCTTGAGTCTGTATTGGGAGTCTCCTCAACATCACTGCATTGATGATACCATACTTCATACATTAGTACATGCATTGTACTGGGGAGGTTTGACTTGGATGCAGCTACTTGGCCATGAAAACCCATTTTGTGGAGCACTTTACAAACTGTTCTTGCCCTTAGCTCAAGAACAAGGCCACATTAAGTTTAAATGTAGTGAATGATTCTCCAAAAAGTTGGCAATATCCCCAACCAACTCAGGATCTGCTGACCCCATCTGTCAGTTTGTTCAGCCTAGCACACCATCGCTAAATTGCCAATTGCCATTTAGCAATAACAGTATTGGGAACTAGCGTGGAAATTTCCCAACTGGACTTGCTGCGCTGGTAGCACCATATTACATGACAGCGCTGGAATTCACTAAGCTCCTGAGAGCCGCCCATTCGTTCTTAAATGCTTGTAGAAGCCATTTGTGAGCTTAAGTGTATGATTTCATTTTTGTGGGCATGGATATGATTGGAACACTTGAATTATTCGGATGAATCAGTGACCTTTGGCAAAATGTGTATATTTATGTGTGAATTTATTTTAATGTCCATAAACGCTTACATTTTTGTCAGTTACTTTCAGTTTTATTTTTAACGGAATGACTCATTTTTTCTACTAAAACTACTGAACTAATTAATTTTTAAAATCAAATTAAGTTGAATTTTTGTATAAAGAATGTTGAGATTGACAATGAACCCGTCAATGCAACTGCCCCTGTAAACTCTAAGGAGTATTCTATGAGGATAAACCTTTATGGTCTTCATGTTAAATAAAAGAAGCCTTACCAAGCAGAATGAGTAAACGTTGTGGCACACACATTTAAAGTTCAAGGCAGAGGAAAGGATGCACTAGCAAAATGCTGAGGCTTGCAGCAATTCACTGCAATGCTTCACAACAGGAAACTAGGAACCTACTGTGGACTGGAGCTTAAATAACAGGTCTGCCCAGTACTGCCTCCTCCACTACTACAGGCAACTGGTGGAAGACATGTGATCAACCAGAAGGCAAAGAGCAAGAGTGGTTGCTTATTATGTTAGATAAAAGAGGAAAAGTAGAACGGAAAGCCAGTGTTTTTGCAGTTCATTCATCTTCTCTCCCTACCAGTTAATGCTGAGGTAGTTTAAAGACAGCAGTTTCCTTTTTCTCAACATTATCTTACATTTGGACAGAGCTGCAGAATGTCAAGTGTTCAAAGGGTCAGCATCCTCCCCTGCCTGTCACGAGTTATCAGCTGGCCATTTACTTGCATAGCTCAAAGTACGACACGGAAACCTTGCAAGTTTGAACAGAATAGTGTACCAGGTTGAACCAACATCTTTCTTTATACCAACACAACAGGAAAATGAGGAACAAATGTGGTTAGCAAAATAGCAACAAATAGTAGGCAGTGGTATGATTACTTCTTAGAGAACAGGGAACACATTTTCCCAGACTAAAAACCTCTTCTTTAAAACTAACCATAACATTTACTTGCAAGATTACTAAACACACATCTGCCAAGCCTCCTTTAAACACCTCCACATTTGCTAATGTAACCCAAGCCTTTATTTTAATATTGAAAAATTTGGGTTGAGAATGCTCAATGTCAGTAAATGTAGTAAAAAAAAGAAATTGTGAAAGCCTTACACTTGACTGAAATTCATCAACTTTAAACATTACATCAAATATTCTCACAATTCTGAGTGTTTTGTACACACAAAACTGACGCAAAAAAATTACTGTGTATAAATAAGCATATTTTTAAGCAAAGAAAGCTATGACTTGATGCATGAGAACTGTATTAAATGAACACAATCAACAGGTTGTTTTCAAAACTTCTTCACAGGGGTTTTTTGCAGCAGAAAGGAAAACTACTTATTAAAGGATGCCAACTGAATACACACTAAAAGATTTGGCTAACAGAATACCCATCATATTGTCATCATACAAACTAAATCTAAGCTGTATTTAAAGAACAACCTTAGGTTATTTACAGTTTCCTGAAGGAGTAATCTTACTAATGAGTTCTAAAGCTGTTATAGTTTAACATGAGGTATACACTAAGTATGAAAATTGCTTACTTTTACATGTTTGATTTTTTTGTTTCTTGCAATACACTGATATCAGTCCAATGAGACAGCTATGGCTGTGATATTGGGCTATATAAATTAAACTGAACTGAATAAATTGAATTGAATCTATAACAAAAGGCTCCACTAGAAGAGCTATACAAAAATGACAAAGTTGAAGGTTAGCAGTGAAAGATATTTTGACTTATGAGCAGAACAGCTTGCATTAAATTTTTAAATGGCCCTTGTGCAATAGAATATTTTGTCACAACCATCTACACAATATTATATAAATGGATGACATATAAAAGTGCAAGCAATGCAAGTTGACCGGATGACAGACATAAGGTTTCAGAGAGAGTAAGAAGAGAGGAAACAGAAGAGGGGACACTAAATGACCCTTTTTGCAGACTAAGCATTGTCTTTCTACACAAGAGTGACAAAAAAGAGTGAAGTGCAAGTTGTCTTCACGGCCAAACTTGATTTAAGTTTGCATACCTTTTCTTTTGGGGCATTTATGGCTATACTATCATACTACATTAAAACATTTGTTCAAATTCATATGAATACCAAATATTTTTTTTTATTTTTCACTTGAACCCTTCAGTAGCCTTATATGGTCATAGTCAAAAAAGTCAAATACATTTGATATATTTTATTTCATGCTAACAGATTTTATTTCCTTATATGTGAGTTCCTGTTATATTGATCATTTAAAGCAGTTGCTCCATAACTGATGATTCAAACTAAACAAATTTAAAAACTTAATTTAAACAAATCTTATATCAAACTAAAACTGTTTTTGCCTAAAACAACAGAACAATGCTTTAAACAAAATTTGATCAAGGAACTTCAACATTCTATGGTAGTCTCCCAGCATGTTTGAGTTACTTTCTGCAAGTCTCTTCTTTGGAAAGAAAGATCTTAACAGGGAGTCAAAAATGATTCCACAATCTCATTGTTACTGAGAGCACAAAAGGCTTTTGCAGAGCTCAGCCTTCATGTTGTTCTGCCCACAGATTAACACATGACCTACTGTCAAATTAAATACTGCAATATCACAGAAACCTGTGTATTCTGCTATAAACTTTAACTATCTTTTTTAATGGTTTGCATCTACAATAAAAGCCCAGGTTGAAAACTAAACTGCAGCATCAGACCTCTCTTTTCTTACATCTTTTGTGAAAGTCACAATTTATGCTTCCCTCTTTTTTGTGGCGGGAAGGAATAGAACCCAGTAATGTTTACATATATTTTAAATAAAATTCCCAGCAGCAAGATGGTAGAAGAAAAAAAAAAAAAAAAAAAAAAAAAAGAACACCAGCAAGTTAGATATTTTTTTATTTATTTAAAACCAATCAATAGAGCCAGAAAGAAAAAAATGGTTTGTATTTCTTATGTCTACAGCTACACTTTTTGTAATGTAAAAAATAACTTAAAATAGAATAATAAATCCTGAAATTTTACAGTTGACCAAAAGGCGTTTTGACATGATTACAGTGGAAGGTGTGGTAGTCTGATAGGACATGCAAGCTCACAAACAGGCCCAACAGATAAGGTTAAAAAAAAGGACGCGATGTTAACTTTACTACAACCAAAGTTACATTTTCCTGGGACAAAACCCAACAGGCAGGCAAACATTTCTTTCTTAAATCCCCCATAGCAAGTGCTTAAAAGCCTCCATCAATTTCTACGGTTCAGCGTGGTGGACGGTTATCGGACAATCCACATGACCATAGGACCGATGCCGTCCTCAGTTGAAAAAGTTACAGAATGTCAAGAGTCACAGAAATTAGACAAGCTATTGGGGGGAGCATTTGAGAAAGATATTGCAAAATCTGATATATGAATGTCATGAAATGTTTTGGGGTATACATGAGTGTATTCAACAATATTAAATGATATCGTAAGAAAATGTACGTGTATAAAAACATTCATTTCTGAGAATGTCGATGGCGAATCAACTTCACAAGTATGACATCGTCATTTTAATATATACTTCGAGTATTTTTAAAAAGGAAAAACCTAAAACAGCTATCAAATACTTTCTTTTAAAAAAAAAAGTGTCAATTAAATTGACGATACATTTCGTGTATCAAACTGTAAATTAAGGACAGAAGCTAGATCAAGTGTTAGCCTAGGCTACATGCTAGCTAAGGTAAACGTCATCCACCCTGTCAAGCTAGTTAGCTTTTAAGGGCTAACTTAGCTCGCAGAAGATTTCATCTTCCTAAAAAGAAAGTTTACAAATCTGCTAAGTATCTTACTGAGATTGTAACTGACAAACAAACTACAGCAGTAAACTTCGTCACTCATTCATCCCCTTACCTGCAGGTGCTCCTGAAAGCGAATAGGCAGTATCTGAGCCATGGCGGTTCCTCTGTCACTCTCCTTTAGTTTCTTCGGATGCTAACCAACCACTGCGGCTTCTCTCAGCCGGCCTTCCAGGGAGCGTCTAGTCTGAAGTCCAATTCTAACCCTTGCTAGAAACCTACTGTCAATAGGATGGCTACTTTGTAGGTTTCCTTATACTTATTTCCTTGTGATCTTCCCCTGGCTAGCTACGGGCTGCTGCTACATCGACTCCCTGGACCAGCAATGGCGATGTAGCTTAGCCAGCAGAGAAAACATCCCGGAAGTGGAAGTAAGCCCGATGAGGCGGATGGATACGAACTCCGACTTCTTAAAAAGTGCGAAATGTCCCATAAAACAAAAGGGATTTTCAATATTATCACAATATTATAAGTTTTGTACAAAATACACCATTAAAATTAGGTGTCAACCTTGAAACGGCACCTGAAAACAAATATTAAAATGGAACTAGTTCTTTCTTGTCGGCCTTTGATTTTTGCCACATCATTCGTGTGCGTATTGTAACGTCATTCCCAGCCGAACCCATTGATTGTACACTTGTTCACGAAAGGCAATCAGATTTGCCTACACCCAGCTGAAATGCAATTCATTATGAAGCTTTACTTTATGCCTTAACACGGTGGTATGATCGCAGTTGTAGCTTTCATTGATCATTTTAGAGACCATTTTGCTTCTTCTTCCCCATGACAGGCCTGGAAATATGTGACTTAACTCTTTTGATTTTGATCAGGGTTAATGACTTGATTGAGGCTGATTACAAAGCAACCGTCTGTTCTTTAACTTTTGACATCCTCCAGATTGCTTTGAAAGAGTACAAGTATGTCTGACTTCCCTTTGCAAACATGAGTCTATCTTAGTCTACACAAAAAGAGAACCTATTATTAGCCTTTTATATTTGCTACCATTTATGTAATGTAAACACAAAATGCTCAAATTTATCCTGATGAAGTATTCAGTTTGTGTACTTCCTGCACTACACACCTGTAGCAGACTTGCTAAACTTATACTTAAGTATATTTAAAAAAAAAAAAAAAAAAAAAACTTCAAGTGTTTTACTTATTTCTAAGGGTTCTTTAAAGAATGTGTGTCTTTTGTTTACCAGTTAGACTCACTTAAAGAGTGCAGTTCTGTTGAGGAACACAGTAAACACCATGTTTAAAAGAAACACAGGGTTCGATTTTACTTATAGTGCAATTAAACAGTTTTAATCAAAGCATTTCTTCCACTTTCTGTAAAGCTTCCCACTTCCAGTGACCCATATTTTGCTACACAATAATAAACTTCATTCACATTTTTCTTGGCAATAACATAACAATAGATTTCAATGAAGTTACATTGAACCTTATGATGAAACTCTGAGCAGATGTACACAGGATATCTGACTAGTTTTCATTTCCCTTTTTACATGACCACAATTTCTGGTGGCAGAGGATGTAAATTTGTTGCTTAACATTAGCCTGAATACCCTTTGACACTTTGATGAGCCAGCAGTTGTGGCCTCTGAAGAAATAGATTGTAGAAAGAGACCACATGGTTTTGTCAAATGTGCATCAAGAATTTAGGACAACCTAACATCAGTCATTGTGCAGTGGTTGACCTCTGATTGGAAAATCGCAGGCCTGGTCTGGTTTCTGCCCTACCTGCCCATGTGTTGAAGTGTCCTTGGGCAAGACACTGAACCCCACTTTGCTCCTGATGGTTATAGGTTGGTGCCAGAGTTTGGTAGCGGCACCACCACCAGTTTGTGAATGTGTGTGTATATATGTGAATGGAACTATCAGTCACAGCACTTTGGACCTTCTAAGAAGGTAGTAAATATATACAGTATATACCAGTATACCTCATTAACCATTTTACAGTATATCCTCCAAAGGTTTGGCAGCTAAAAGTTTACAAAAGTAGTAATCTATCTAAACCATGATTATTCCCTAGAGTTGTTTTCTCAGGCATGTAAATCTTCTTTAACTGTTGCAAAACAAAACAGTCCAACATTAGATTGGTAAAAACAAAGATATAAAATATATTTAAGTAAAATAATTTAGACGTTTTAGTCAAATTGATTTTGCAAAGGCCAGTTCTAGTACTGATGGTACTTTTTTTCCCTAATGTTGAACAAAAATGGCATTACCAAGCTAATAATGTTTCATTTTTAGCGACATGACTTAAGACTGATCCCAGTGGGCAATTGATGCTAAAATGACATTAAATCAACATCAAAACTTGACATCAAATTGAGGTAAAAAACAAGCTGAATGTGGAAATCAAACTGCCGTCAAAACTTTAATATCAAACTGCCATCATGATATTAACCACTTTCTTATGTCTCGTGAATTTTAAATTTGTATCCATAAATTAATAAAACTAATAACAGAGGTATAAAGCATACAATAAATGGTTTATTGGAAGATATATACCAGAAAAAAATCATTTGTTGGGTGAACATATAACATTTTGGAAAGTATTTCCATTTAAATCAAATGTGTTAATATAGCAATACACATTTGTGTTGGGAGATAATGCAAATATGCTGGTGCAACAGAAGTTATTGTTGTTGCTGTAACATGATTGCAGCAGAGGACCTGACCCTGCTGACAGTGTCAGGAAAGGTGGTGAAGGAGCTAAAATGCAGGAAACCATGCTTGGTGGCAAAACTAAGCCATTTATACCCATATTTAATAAAGCTTTATTAAATAGATTTAAAAACACTGAAACAAGCCAAAACCTTGGCAAACCAAAACAGCAGCGAGGCAGAGCAGATGACCTGAAAACCAGACACTTAAAAATACTGAGGTTGATGAACTAAATGAGAACAGCTGTGGACAATTAACCTGAAACTGGTGCGACTGACAAGGACAACTTAGAACATGACCACATATAACAAAACCCAAACAAAACCACAGAATCAAAGCAATTGTTCTTTTAGATAATTGGTTAAAGTAATCTTGATGTTATTTGTGTTTTATTTATTTCCATGACAGGAGTTTGACTTAAAAAAAGTGATGTGATAAAGAAAAATTTAAATATCTCAGAACTACTGATTCTCTTAAAGTGGGATTTAATCATTTCAAAGGACCCGTGGACTCGCCCTGCTCCCAGCATTTTGATTACAAGATTTATTTTAAAAATTGTATTCACACTTGAGTTGACTTAGTATTATTTCAGCCTGGTTTGTGTTTCTCTTCGACACCAGTTGGAGTTAAACTGGATTTATGTTTAATGACTGAATATCAATTATTTTTGAATGTTTTTCACATGAATAAAACCAACTATAGAAACTTAAACCGTTTCTGATTTTTAAATCAACTTGGTTTTGCTGAGTTAGCATGAATTATTTCAATTTTAATTCTGAGAAGTACCCAATGAAATTAAGTAACACCTGATACTATAATTCAAGTTGAGATAACTCAACAAGATTATGTCAGAATATATCTGGCTGTGTTACCATAACTTATACAAATCTAGTTAAACTACACCTTGATCCTCATGTAACTGCAGCAATAATAAATTCGGTTGCACCAACATTGATACATTTGATTTAAATGGAAATACTTTCCAAAATGTTATATGTTCATCCAAGAAATGATTTTTTTTAGTATATATATTCCAATGATCCATTTATTGTATGTTTTATTCCTCTGTTATTAGATTATGAATTTATTGGTCCAAATTTAAAATTCACATGACATAAAAAAAGGGGTGAATATCATGATGTCAAACTGATATTATAGTTTTGACGTCAGTTTGATTTGCACATTCAATTGAAATGTTCAATTCTGGAAAATATTTTTGTTTTTAAAGGGACAAGTGTTATCAAAAAAAACATATTTAGACTTTTTATATTAATTAGCGGCACATCTGTTTTAGAAAATTTGACAATGTCAAGTTTCACCAGATCTTATTCACAATCGAAGTTCAGAACGGCTGATAAGAAAACTCTGATGACCCAGCATTCCAGCAGCATTTCAATGCATCACTTAGCACGAATCATGGAGACCTGAAGAGCCTCACATGAGATTTGCTTGTAAATGCTGTTTTGTGTGTGCGTAACAAGTGATTCGTGCCTTTTTTTTCAAATAGTTGTACTAATGCACAAAATGTATTTTATGAGTTATAAATCAAGAATTACGCACGCACAAATCCAAAGTTCCGCACAAATCAAGGATTATTCACGCACAAATCTAAAGTTACGCACAAATCAAGGATTACGCACGCACAAATCTAAAATTGCGCACAAATCAATATTACTCATGCACAAATCGGAGTGATACTAATTTCTCTCCATACATCAAGTCCATTCACTCTGCTGTTGCCATGGAATCACAGATCAGAGGAACTCCATGCAAGCGTGTCACCTTAACAAAGCAGCCTTTAGACTGTCAGGGTGCCACTCTGTAAAGCTGTAAGGCATGAAAACTCTGGAAATTTGCTATTAAATGAGGTTTTAAAACTTCATTTCACCCTTTTTGTTTCACATTTCTCCTCCTGTACAGTTAGGTGAATATTGGTGACTGCCTCATCCAAATATTGGTGCACTAGTCCTTTCACAAGCACAAATGGAAGCTCTGTCTTTGCTATCGGGAAGGAGTGAGAAGGACCAACACGGATCTAGAGCCAAGACTGAAAGCAACAAAGGGCGCTCTGCTCGCTCCATTTCTTTCAGTTTGCCTCACATTTTTAGATCCTCCTGCTCTACATTAGTCAGGAAAAAAGAGACTATCTGTCACTTCCAACATTGAACATTTAATATCAAATGTATGGTGATGTAAACATGCATGTTCATACAAACAACTCTTACTTTCTACATTTTATTTCATTTGTAAAAACACACTCCAGTCAGTTGTAACCTGCTGTAGCCCAACCTTTGAACAGTACTAGAAGTTACTTATTGACTTTGTGTGGTTTTTTGCACATGTGATGCAGCCTGAAGTTAATATGGTATATAGTGACAAATATCCATAAATCCCAGCAGATTATTTTGATGAAAGTTCTTGTGAAGAGTTTTTAGGCAAACTTTGTACTTATTTTACATTAGAAATCAAATCAGAGAAAGGTGGCAGTTGCTTTTCCTGCGTATTAACAATTACATTTAAACTTAATTTTACTTATTTTAGCATATAGTCGTATAAATTAAAAATCCTGAGTTTTGCACATTGACATTGAAACCGTATGTGTTAGTTTGCCATCTACTGGATTATAGTCTGAATTACCCCAACAGTCACTCACTACCAAACCGCTGAATGGGGTCATGAGGTTTTTTGGGCCTGACTTAGCTCTCTTCAAGTAAAGGCTGGGTAAAAGTTGCCCAGGTCTCCATTCCATCTGTACTTCAAAGCAACCCATGAAACCAGTTTTTAAACTATGGCAGGAAGCCAGAGATCCCAGAAAAAAATCAATGTAAGCACAGACCTATAGCCTAGAGTTCTGCTTCCCACGAGTAACAATGCACAGCAATTCACTACCATGCAGATGTGAATTAGCAATGAAATACATTTTCTGTTGCAGAGCTTGTTCTTGATATTTTTTCATTTTTTAGTCTGGAAAAGGCTTCAGTCATTGGTTCAATTATTGAGCAGCTTCAATGGTAAAACACTTGTTTGCAATCAAACGTATATTTAAATGTTGTATTTCCTGTTATTGATGATGAACTACTTGAATGAGAGCGTCAGGAAGGCACTTAGACAATCTCATCCCTATTACTTAATGATTATTTTTTTCATTTGTATTTAGTCATAACCAGGTTCTTAACTTCTAACTAGAGTTATTAATATTTTTCCGTTCCAACTGCTTATCATTTAACAAATCTATAGAAAAATAAAATAAAAAAGATGAAGTGCTTTCTAAACACAAAAAAACTATCAACGTTTTGAAACACTTTAGGGGGGTGATATAACTTCCAAGGGAATCAAAAGAGGAGATCAGTGAAAGCTGGTTTGAACTCAGAATATTGTGGTCAACAATGATGTGGATACATTGCTTCAGACACTATTCTTTGTGTATTATTTTCTATCAGCTTTGTAGCCTTCTCACCAGCATCTGATTCCTTACCTTTGTCAGACTATAGATGGCGTCACTGGTCTATCTTAGCTGTTTGTTTTGGTTGTGTCAAGGACCCACTTTGATGAAGATGGTGTTTTTTGTGTTTTTAACATGTTCTTGTGGCCTTTTTCTGATGATGGAGGACATATAAAGAAAATTTAGATTACATTTTGTTTTCTTGATATTTCTTTATGTAAATTGTTATGAATCACGAAAAATGTTGTTTGAAAAAGCTTGTAGTTGTGACATTACCTGATCCTGATCATCCCATATACATATACATATATATACATATATATTGTATATTGTATATATTGTTTTTATATATAGTTTGTTATATATATATATATAGTTTTTTTTTTTAATAATTATGTTAATCAGCAATTCAAAAGTGATGGCTGATTTTGATTATTTAATTTTCAATACATTTTTATTTATTGTTACTTTTGTAAGTTTCAAGTGATTTCAGTGAGAATTGTGGATTTTTCCTTCTTTAACTGAGGGGTACCAACAATTTTGTCCACGCGTGTATATATATATTTATGTTTTATACCTTTATTATTATTTTTATTAATTAATTGGTCCAAATTTAAAATTCACCTGACATCAAAAAGGGGTAAATATGATTATGTCAAACTGATATTAAACTTTTGACGTTAATTTGGTTTGCACATTCAACTTGTTTTTTACCTTAATTTGATGTCAAGCTTTGATGTTGATTTAACGTCATTTCTACATCAATTGTCCACTGGATGTTTTTACAGTTTTCAATTCACTCAATCTGCATGAATGTAGAAGTTATTTAATATTCTTCATGGATATGAATAATTCAGTATGTGGTTTACAAGATGAAACGCTGATTGCCGGTAAACTTGTTCTTTTTTACTTGCTTCAGAAAAAATATTTGTCAGGAAAACCTTGGACACATAATATCAGATTACTTCAAACATTTAATGATTATTTTGTTGCAAGACAGAAAAAAAGTTGAATTTCTGCAACCAAGATGTTTTCTTTTTTTCGATTTTAGCGTTCTGCATTGTGTTTAACAATGATATTAATCTAAAACAACAAATCTCTGCGTTTTTTGGATCGTAAAATCCCTTTGTTAAGCTCTCCACATGAAGGAACATTTTCTAAAGAGAGAAGTCTGGTTCCAGTGCAGACCCTAGTGGAACTCCATCTCTATCTCTACCACATGCAGAGGGAACACCACAATTGCAAGAAATCCTGTTTTATTTTTTAAGTTTAACAATGTTTTAGTCTTGTGTCATTGGGTGTTTCAATGTTTCTTCTCTGTCCTCTGAGTCCCAAAATCCTTACATGGTCACCCCGACCGAGTCTGCCGCATCTGAAAGTACTTCCCTGTTCATAAATTTAGATGAAGTCTTCTTTCCATCTTTTCTTAGGTTTGCAGTTGTTTACACAGGAGGAGATTGAGGAAACAAAACTTTGTGATTTCAAGATCATTAGGCCAAATGGCAAACACTTTTAAATTGTATTTGTCTCATGGGAATGTTAAAAACACACTTCAGCTACAACGATATTGATTTGTTTTTAATCGATTCGATCAAATCAATTGCAATTAGGGCACTTTTTGCTTAGTTTGAAGTTTCCAAACATTAGATGTATAAAACTGTGAGAGAAATTAGCTGTTAGAGAATTTAGCACTTTGTCATTGACATTGAATTTATTTCAAAATTTTCTAATCTTCTCTCAATCAGCCTCTTTTTTAACTTTCTGTCAGTTTGCTGTTAAAGTAACCCTACATTACTTCATGTGTGCAATGCTGGGTTTGGTTGTTGTTCAATGTGTAATTTCATTTTATCTTTTTATTGTCCCTCCTATCCCTGCAGTTTGTTTCTGATTGAAACAGCAAAAAACAAAACAACCCTTCTGTCTTAGGTAACCGTGGCGGTTTGTAGACATAAAAAACACTCAGTTGCAAGCAAAATTTGAAAGAACCAGCAATAATTTGAATGTTTGGACAGTTTTTGAGAATCTCAGAAGAGAAATAAAAGAAAACCCCTAAAAGTGTGGAAAAATAAGTGGAAGCTCTTATTTTCTCTTCCTTTTCTTGCTAAATGTAACCCTTCAATAATGGCTGACAGCTGTGTGGCTCAGAAAATAGGTGCTGCATAGAGTAAGTCTTATGTTCCCGTGTCTTTTGCACCTAATTTCAACATCAGGCTACATGTTCTGCAGCTCAGACGTGAGTCACTCATTTCAAGAGTTGCACCACATGGGTGGAGCTCCTGAACAGATATAGTTCAAAAAAGGTGCTTGCGTAATATAAAACTGGACAAGACAAATGGCTCATTGTAGAAGAAAATGTGAACAAAATAAGAATATGATCTCAGTTTCCCTGTCATAAAAAATTCTCCTAAAATGTAAAATTAGCACTTCTGTTTAAAATAAGGACAATGAATGCCAGTCTAACTTTTCAACATTTATTGAATTTTACAATAATATCCTCAAAACTGAATCAAAAATGAAATGTGAGGGTTGTTTTATTTTATCCACACTCACTCGTCCATTAGTTATCTAAATTATGACTATTTCAAAGCTCACAGCCACACATATGTATTTGATGGACATCATTTTTCTTTACCAGCAAACATAAACATAACATTGGTGAAGACTCCACTTTTTTCCCCCAATCTCTACATCTAAATGCAACTTTGTACTTTTAGAACTTTGCCTCTGAACAGCAACTAGACCAGGGATAGGCAACTCCAGGCCTCGAGGGCCGCATTCCTTTATGTTTTCCAACATACTATGCTCTGACACATTCCAATTGGCCGGACACACCTGAATCAGTCGTGAGTAGGGCTTGGATACCTGGAAATCATGCAGATACTGCAGCCCTCAAGGCCTGGAGTTGCCTTTCCCTGAACTAGACACTGCTGTGCAGCAGAAGATCAGAAAATGAGATTTAAACTCTTTCTAATAATGATCCACTCTGATAATAGATTAAACCTTTCACTATCATTATGTTCAGTTATGTGACAAGTTAAAAATCTAAACAGAATGCAAGTTTCTAAGACCTTTGACCCCAGGTGCATCTCACTTCTTCTTGGAATGTAGAACTTTGAGATTACTAGTTGTCTGTGAACAAAAAGGCTGCACGGTGGTGAAGTGATAAGCTCTTTTCCCAGCAAGAAGAATCTGGTTCAAATCCCAGCTGGGACCTTTCTGTGTCAAGTTTGCATATTCTCCCTCTGCAGGTGTGGATTTTTCAAACCTGGTCACATATCTTGAATGTCTATAAAAAAGGTTTGACATCTTTACAAGATTCAAATACTTTTGCTACAGTATGTAGAATCAATTTGGAATGATTTTTCTCATAAAATAATGACACTAAGGCTGCTATTTTTATTTCAATTTTTTTATTCACATTAGTGAGGATTGAGGAAGTTTTCTTTGACATCCACATTTCAGTCAGTTTACAGCGAGTGAAGCCCTTCCACCTGTCACAGATTTGGGTTGTAACCTATAGACCACCTGATGACACATTAAAAAGCTTCATGTGTGAAACCGGATCTCTTATTTTTTGCATCAATACTTTGACTTTTACTGGAAAATGTGTTTGTTTGCTAAACCTTCTGGGCTATGTGAGATCTGGTTTATGCAGCAGTCTTGATTGGAGCAACTACACACTTGGACAAAATTGTTGGTACCCCTCAGTTAAAGAAGGAAAAATCCACAATTCTCACTGAAATCACTTGAAACTTACAAAAGTAACAATAAATAAAAATTTGTTGAAAATTAAATAATCAGAATCAGCCATCACTTTTGAATTGCTGATTAACTTAATTATTAAAAAAACAAACTAATGAAACAGGCCTGGACAAAAATGATGGTCCCCATAACTTAATATTTTGTTGCACAACCTTTTGAGGCAATCACTGCAATGAAGCGATTTCTGTATTTGTCAATGAGCGTTCTGCAGCTGTCAACAGGTATTTTGGCCCACTCCTCATGAGCAAACTGCTCCAGTTGTCTCAGGTTTGATGGGTGTCTTCTCCAAATGGCATGTTTCAGCTCCTTCCACAGATGTTCAATGGGATTCAGATCTGGGCTCATGGAAGGCCACTTTAGAATAGTCCAACGCTTTTCTCTCAGCCATTCTTGGGTGTTTTTGGCTGTGTGTTTTGGATCGTTGTCCTGTTGGAAGACCCATGACCTGCGACTGAGACCAAGCTTTCTGACACAAGGCAGCACATTTCTCTCCAGAATGCCTTGATAGTCTACAGATTTCATTGTACCTTGCACACATTCAAGACACCCTGTGCCAGATGCAGCAAAGCAGCCCCAAAACATGACTGAGCCTCCTCCATGTTTCACCGTAGGGACAGTGTTCTTTTCTTCGTATGCTTGGTTTTTGAGTCTATGAACATAGAGTTGATGTGCCTTACCAAAAAGCTCCAGTTTGGTCTCATCTGTCCAAAGGACATTCTCCCAGAAGCTTTGGGGCTTGTCAACATGCATTTTTGCAAATTCCAGTCTGGCTTTTTTAGGATTGTTTTTCAGCAGTGGTGTCCTCCTTGGTCGTCTCCCATGAAGTCCACTTTGGCTCAAACAACGACGAATGGTGCGATCTGACACTGATGTACCTTGGCCTTGGAGTTCACCTTTCATTTCTTTGGAGGTTGTTCTGGGCTCTTTGGATACAATTCGAATGATCCGTCTCTTCAATTTGTCATCAGTTTTCCTCTTGCGGCCACGTCCAGAGAGGTTGGCTACTGTCGCGTGGGTCTTGAACTTCTGAATAATATGAGCCACTGTTGTCACAGGAAGTTCAAGCTGTTTAGAGATGGTCTTATAGCCTTTACCTTTAAGATGTTTATCTATAATTTGTTTTCGGATGTCCTGGGACAATTCTCTCCTTGGCTTTCTGTTGTCCATGTTCAGTGTGGTTCACACCTTTTCACCAAACAGCAGAGTGACTACTTGTCTCCCTTTAAATAGGCAGACTGACTGATTATGAGTTTGGTAACACCTGTGATGTCAATTAAAGGACACACCTGAGTTAATCATGTCAGTCTGGTCAAATAGTTTTCAATCTTTTATAGATGTACCATCATTTTTGTCCAGGCCTGTTTCATTAGTTTTTTTTTTTTTATAATTATGTTAATCAGCAATTCAAAAGTGATGGCTGATTTTGATTATTTAATTTTCAATAAATTTTTATTTTTTGTTACTTTTGTAAGTTTCAAGTGATTTCAGTGAGAATTGTGGATTTTTCCTTCTTTAACTGAGGGGTACCAACAATTTTGTCCACGTGTGTACATGCTCAAGTTCACACATACAGGGTTAACTGTTAGTCACTCAAGGGGGAGGAGTCAGAACTGTGCAACGGTAAACACGTCATCCCGGTTTGTGGTTTGCTGACCCCACTGAGTGCAAACACAACATGGAATCCAATGGCGGTAAGACATTTAAACCTTATTCACTATTATATTTTATTCTAAATGTAGACAGCCTCATGCCTGGCCATATCTGACATATTCTTCTGGAGTCCAAACTTTCTGTTGTTGGTCTTGGTTGAAAGTGACAGCTGCACTGTTATCTATGAACAGAGAAAATTAAGCAGTTAAAGTTTTTGTTTAAAAAAACACCTTCTTCAAAAAAAAAGCACAGTAATTTTTACATTGTGTTGATCAGTTTATTTGTCACATGTGAACTGCACAAGTGAAGAATAAATAGTCAGAATCAGATCAGCTGATGCAGGATCTCTTTGTATCTGCAGGCATATGTATGTGCAGGTATGTGCAGGGCAACCACACCAGAATAAAACTTGGATTTTTCTGCAGTTTTTAATTCTTTGTCTTTAAGCTCATACTGTTTTTTTTCTGAGTCACATAGACTCAGTGTCAATGACATGTTGGACTGGACAGATAAGACTCGTTACAGATTACAGACAGCAGGCAGCTCAGTGCTGCAGCAGAGGACATTTTCATATTTCCAACAGCTCTTGTGGGAGGAAGGGATGAGCAAAAGCATGTTAAGTTAGGATACATGGAAGGGAAACAAAATACATTTCTAAATTTCAAAAGACAGAGTCAAATTTCCCATTGATAAAACCAATGCGAAAGCAACTTTAAGCTTTAAAAAAATGTTTTTGTGTTCACGTTTGATGTGTGAGTGTTTCCATGTTTATAGTGCCCCTCCTGTTTAAAGGGGACAAAGAGTACAGATAGTGGAAAAAAGGTAAAACCCTGTTTTATGGCGTCAAAGTCAGCAAATCTACCATCCAGGGCTCAAACGCCACTGCTGCTGCTGCTGAGCCCTGTACTCTACTGTACTGTAGTTCATTTAGAACCAGTAAAGTCCCAGTTCATGCACTATACTGTGACTCTGACATGCAGTGACCATGTGTGTGGTGTGTGACAGTTTTGCAGCTTGTCATGTGTTACTGTATACAATCCCCCTGCAAGATTACCAAGAAATCTTAGAAAACATTTCTATCCACTAAGACATTTTGCTGTTAAAAAACGTTCTCATTTTTTTTCAAAAAATTTGACATTTTTTTTCTTGAAGAAAGTCTTTTTACTTTCTTAAGATTCTGTTTTTGTAGTGCATAGATTGTATGTTGCTAACATCCATTCCTTTGTGTGTTGTTTGTCTTTCATATTTTGCTGGAAATCACCGGTTTGACAGAGTAAGTGAGCTTTTCTTTGGTTGCATCAATGCATATGCAGTCAGTGAAGCATCTGTCTTTTTCATTGGCTCCTCAGACTGGACTGTAAAAATGCAAACGTGACCATAAAGAATTAAATCAGCAGGACTTGTGGACTTTTAACCCATCAGAACAACTCTGACTAAATGGTCTTGATGGCATTCAGAAATGTTGTAATTAATTACAACATTCCTTCTGCTGCAGCTCATTTCAAGATTTTTTTTAACTCAATTTTGGTAGCAAAAAAAAAACCATTAAGCAAGCTCCTGTATCCCAGTTTTTAGGTTTTAGGTAAGATTTATTCTTTTTACTTAAAGACTCACTCTGATGAAAATCAGGTTTAACATGTTATTGTGGCATTTTTCTGATGTAGGACATTTATGAAGAAAATTAACCTAATAAATTGATCAAACATAATTTCTTAGTATTTCTTTATTCAAATTACAGTGAATTGAGAGCAGACAAAAAAAGGCCATTTGAAAAATATTTTTGATGTTGAATATGCGCTGGGCGGGCCGTGAGCTCTTTGATCTGAGCTCTTAGCGATGGGAAGGGAAGAGGTTGCTAAATGGTTGACTTGTTTCTGGTCAATTTCTGTTAAACAAAAGTCATTTTTTCCATAATGAAATGATTTGGTTTTGAGAATTTCAGTAATGAGGAAGGTTTTGGAAGTAAAGATAATTCCTGGTATTAGAAGTGAAGTTGCACTGACATAATCTGTTCAGTGATCAGTAGATTCAATCACAAAAATATCTCAATAAATGAAAAGTTTGAGAAAAAACTTCAAATATTTAAGATAAAAATGTATTCTTCAGGGAAAAAAATCAATTCTATCACACATCCAAGTTGAGCAAATTCTTTACTTTGTGTTTTTCTGAATTCAGTCTCTGATCTTTTCAGGAAGTTTGTCTTTAATCCAAAAGAAGGAGTAGACAATCCAGCCATGCTGACTACAGACAGCACAGGTATGCTGCACGTTTCTAACACTAAGACCAAACATTAAAAAGGTCTTCTGTGTGAGGAAACACTTCTCTACCTGTCCTGCTCCAGAGCAGGGGTCAACACCCAGACCACACCTGTGTTTTCTCAGACAAGAGGAGCACGAAAGCCTCGGCTTCGATCTGCCAGCAGGAACGAAGGAGAACCAAGGACATGTCATTCGAAATGTTGCATCAGGAGGGGCGGCGCAGCGCAGCGGCCTTAAAGATGGCGACAGAATTCTGGAAGTCAACAACTGCTATGTTGATGATTTGTCATGTTCTGAAGTAAGAGGAACTTTCTCCAAAGACCACAATGACAACATTTTGAGTTATAACAGGTGTCTTAACTGTCTATCAAACAGGTGGCAAGAAAAATAAAGCAAAGCGGACAACAGTTCTGCTTATTAGTGCTGGATGGAGAGGCGTATGAGCGGGCTCTCTTGCAGGGTGAGGACCTGCAAAATCTTGCAAGAACATATAAAGGTAGCGATTTAAAACCGCCCAGGCTTTGCCACATCAGCAAACACCCGGACTCTGGCTTAGGTGTCCACTTTGCACCCTTAGAAGGTAAAGCATCTCAGCTGGTCCGAGATTTCTGCAAAGCTGGTGTTAGTGCAGAGGCATTCAGCTGCTGCTTTGGTGTCTCCCCTTCAGGGGAAAAAGGTCGTTTCTCTGTGAATGTGGTGGCAGGAGGTGCCGCTGAAAAGGCGGGGGTGCGTAAAGGAGATCACCTGGTGTGGATTGATGGAGCAGTGGTGTCCCATCTCACACATTCTGCCCTGAGTAAAATGGTGCGTCACTATTTCCTGGGATGGTAACCAAAGTGGGAAATGGATTTGCTGAGTTGTGTTTAGCAAAAATATTTTTCCTTTAGATGAAAAAATGCCGCAATCACATCACTATCATGGTGATAGACAGCAAGAGTGAGATGATCTACAGGCAGAAGAAGATCCCCATCCTTCCTGCCATGGCTGTGCCACAGAATCTGCCTTTTCGAGCCAGAAAACTCCACCTCAGCAGAGGGGGTGAAGGCTACGGTTTTGTCCTTCGGCTGGAGAGGACTGTATCAGGACGCACATGTAAGAGAACACACTTTCTATATTTTGAAATGTATTGGTTTTACTTTAAAAATGTTGATTAATTTTTTCTTTGGGCAGATCATTTTTTACGTGAGGTGGACAGGGGTAGCCCTGCCGAGGAGGCCGGTGTGACAGATGGAGAGATCTTATTGGAAGTTAACGGAGAGTCTGTGGAGTCACTGACACATGCAGAGATTGTGAATAGAGTGAGGCTGAGTGGAGAAAAGTTGTCCCTCACCACCATCAGCTTCCCTGGGTTGGAGTTTTATACAAAAGTAGGTGTCACTTATCACACAAGTTCATCTCTTCCAAAAATGATGAAATTTCTCCACAAGTCTTCGGGGGCCTCTCTTATGAAATTGGTTTCTTGTCAAGAAGGCTTTTATTTTGACATCTTGATTCCATGTTGTCTTTCTGCAGCTTGGTCTTCCTTCTGTACTCTTCTGTGAAGATGATGCTGCCAAGAAAGAGGAGGACAAAAGTGTCTTAGCTGCTGCAGAGGTGACCAAATGACCAATTAAAAACAGATTTGTTCAATCCCAAGAGCTTTTTTTCTCTGTAATAAAACCCTGTAACCGGCGTCCCACATTAAAGGTTGAGATTTATGGACTTTCCACTCAGGGGCGGAGCAAGAACATTTTATATGGGGGGGCATAAGACTTTGGAAGGGTGGCAAATGAGAATAGCAGAGTGGAAAGCTGACATTAGTGCAAAATAATCATGACCAATAGCAGAGTTTTCAGACACACAGTTTTGGTCCAGATTCCAGCTCAGACAAGGAAAAGAAAAGACGTACATGGGCACCTATGTGTCTGCAAGTGGGTGCATCAGAATGGAGCGGAGCAGAAGGTTGTGGCCCGCCAGGCATATTTTCAATGTCACGAATATGATCTTTTTTCTACAGCATTTTTTTTGTCTGCTCCTGGTTCTCAATGATTTGAATAAAGAAATGCTCAGAAATGAAATTTGAATCTTGATTTTTTTTAAATATGTCCTCAATCATCAGAAAATGACAGATCACATGTTAAAAACCTCAAAAACAACATGTTTATTGGAATGGGCCTTTAAGATGTTCTGCTTTGTACCTGTTTGAAATCCTTATTTTGAATTATGACTTCAGTGCTGTAATTCTACATATTTTCTACCCCCCTTACAGCCATGCAGACCCTCACCACTATGGCGCCACCCCCATGCTCCCATTTGAGTGTATATTCTCAAAAATCTGTCTTTTTCACCAAACTTCATTCATGATAGTGAAAAAATATTCTTTTTTTATTTTGAATCATGTGAAATGTGTCAGCAGTAAAGATTTGCCTGCACAAACATGATTTTGCTCGTGCTAAAGTTTTCATTTGTGTCTCAGCAGGAAGAAGAAGTTTCCGTTCTGTGAATCCCAACTATCAGAAACAGCGGAGAAAACCAGCAGAGGAAGTTTCAAAGTCACCTCAATAAGACAGAAAAACTTTAGAATGGAAAAAAGATCTAGAAACCTAAAGTGAAAAGGAGACCCTGTAGACTGAGACTGACTTCAGTTTATTGGACTACTGTAACATTTCACATCAACGCAAAGAAAAAAACTGCAATTTTGTTGCAGAAGTCATATGCAGAAAATGTGCTTCATAATTTAATCAGTCTAAGGACAGTGGAATTAAAACAAAATGAAGTGATCTTCTCTGTAAAATGTTAAAATATGCACAGATGAGTCTCTACAGGAATGACCAAACACTTTAAGTCTGAATTAAGTTGTTTTCTTTGACAAGGTAACATGACATGTTTGATAAAGGTGTCATTTACTTTTTCTGTTGTTTACATTTTTCTCTGTACGTTTTTTAAATGTTTATTTTGCCTGCGTGGATTAATTTAAAACTTTAAGAGTGTAAGACATGTGACAGGAATAAGGCGCAGCTGCTCTACACAGTAATGTCAGGACTTGTAAGTAGATAACAACAGTCAGTGAATGTTTATTTTTGTATTATAGATGCTGTCCTTTAAACATTAATCTATAAATAAAATCATGCAATCTTTACACTTCTACATTTTTCTGTAACTTTTTCAGCTAATTATGTCTGTTGTTCTTACAGGAAGTGGTTCATTGAACACCAACCTGTGTGTGTGTGTGTGGGGGGTCTTTTTTAATGAACTTTAAAAACCTTCTATCAATAAATTAGATTACTGTATGCCACACGTTTCATTTAAAAATGTAGGTAAAATAGCAATTTTTTAGATTGCCTAATTTCAGTCTTTGAATTTTAGATGTTCATTTCAAACTTTGAAAATCATCCGTTTGTTATGAAGAAACAGGTTATTTGAACCTGGGGGTATGTGAGTAGGCATCTTAAAAAGACTGCAAATACATTTCTACTAATTTAACATGCACATATTACAATACTTAAAATGACTTGAAGTTATGTGAGTTAAAAAAAAGATGTATGTGATTTTTCAAAATGTATCATTCCAATTCAACTCCGCGCGAGGGCAGCAGAGAGAATCTGAAGCCACAAAATCTCACAGTCGAAGAAGAGGATTCTGTTCAGGCAAATGTACGGGCAGTAGCGCTTCCGGTCCTGGGGGTGACTTTCAGTCGGCTAACAGTAACGGGGTGAAGTTAGCGTCGACGAACACTTCAACATGGCTCAGGCAGTGCAGAAGTTGGTGGCTAAAGTACCGACTCTTATTGGCGGTAAGACGTTAAAACGTTTAGATTGTTGTTGTCGCCTCACGGATTCAGTGTTTGGGGAGCGTTACGTACTTTAGCGTCCGTTCACCACATTGGCAGCCGGCACTCTCACCTTGACGCAGACGTGGCTTGATTAAAATACGATTGAATTTTCGATGTTTATGTTTATTTTGGCAGTTTTTGCACAGACCATTGTTTGATTTCCTTTGTCTTTTCAGCTTTTGAGTTGGGCTGCATTAGAAATAAATCTGCTAACAGTTTATGCTAGGTGGCTAATGCTAAGTAGAAGCGGTCCGAAGCTTACTGCAGCATCACTCCGTCTACGTACGTTTTGCTGCAACAAATATTGAAATGAAGCTACAACTTAAAACAAATATATGATAGAGGGGTGAAGGGGGTTATTCTCGTAAAGACGATTTTGACAAACTTTCTGTGATCTATGACATGTGTAGCAGATAGTTTTACTGTCAATTCCAACAGATGTCAATCTTTAGAAAGCATCCAAATTGTTAACAGTAGTTAAAATTACATGTTCACTTTTGTACTTTGTTGACGGTTGAAATGTACTATGGTTTTAGGAGCAAATAATGATCTGAAACGAATAAAATAATCTATTTTTAAATCTCCTCCCGTGATTGCTTTGAAACGCCTCATTTTGAGGTTTGTTCATTTAAAATTATGACTTTGTGACGCAGTAAAAGATCAAAATACAACTAAAAAGTGCCTCTATTAGGTTTTATTATTATTATCATACCAACCTACAAGAACGTTTACCAACCTTTTCTTTTACACTACCAAGAGTTTTTTTTTTCAATCTCAAACAACAACAAAAAAAAAGAAAAAGATAAAACATCTGGTCCAGACAGCTCTGATTTAACACATGAAAACAACTGTAGGAGCTGAGAAATCCCAGAAAATATTGACCACAAACTTCTTAATACTTTATACTGAACTAAAACAGACGAATACTTTCAGTTGGAAAAACATTTTTAATAATGTTGAAAAAGGGTCAACCACTCACTTCTAGAAGGGAACTGAGATGTGCTAATAATGTGTTAATGTGCTAATAGTCTGTGATTAATTAATCGAGATTAACACAATATTTGGACACATCTGTTATAGATCTATACTATCTGTTTATCCTTTGTAATAAATTATGAATAAACCAGGATATTTAAACTTTGACCGAAATGTATCCATTATGTTTTTTTTATAAACTGCATACACACACAGCCAAGAAAATTATCTATCCAAATGAGATTTTCTTTGTTTTTTGTTGATTTTGACAGCCGCTGTCACCTATTCCAAACCTCGTCTTGCAACCTTCTGGTACTACGCCCGTGTGGAGCTTGTGCCCCCCACCCCTGCTGAGATCCCCAAAGCCATAGAGGGGGCGTCAAATCTGATCAAGGGTTTCCAGACAGGACGCCTTGGTCAAACCACTGTGAAGGTGTGTGAGTGAGCGCCAGACAGACCGGTACATGTGTGTGACTATGTGTCAATTTGTTAGACTCAAAAAGAGCTTGACATGTGGGGAAAAAAACATTTAGTCATGCTCGCTCATGTGTTGGTTGGATGCTTTAATTAACACATTTCCAAAATAAAACTGATGGAACGGGTTCAAAGAATTGAAATATTTAGTATTAAAAACAAAATATAAACTGTGACATGATTTCAGATTATTTAAGTAACTGCAAACACTCTAGAAACTTCCTTTTAGTACTAAATGGCCACAACCAACATCAAATTTCCCCAAATAAAGGGAAAAACAAGAACGCATCCTTTTTGAATAAATGAAGGATGAAAACTACAGTGGTGGGACTAAGGATTGGCTCCCTTGCTGATTTTGTTGGGGGATGGTGTTGATGGGGTCATGGGCAGTCTTCCTCCAAACACACTGGGTTGAGTTGATGCCAAAGAGCTCCTTGTTGGTCTGATCTGATCACAGCGCCTTCTTCCAATCCCTCTCTGAGTTCTTTCAGATTTCAGATGGGCCTGCACATGTGTCTTCTTTCAGAGAGGTACTTTGCCAGTGCTGCAAGATGTTGAAGGGCCTATATCATAGAGCTGTGATGCTGCGAGACCTCCCATGGTGCTACTTCCTTCCAAGAAGCACATTTAGTTTGAAAAAAGCTGTTTCCACTGCAGTTTTGCAAAATATGTCCATTTCAATACGCCTGCAGAGCCTGGGTCACATTTTTAGACCTTGGTATGACTCAGCCAGGATTTGAACCCATGATCTTCCAGTCTTGATGCCACTGATGTTTAGTTATTAAGACTAATTTGAATTGAATTTTTTTTTTTACTCCAAACCAAAACTTTGGTTCTTATGGTCATAATTTCGCATATTTTACATTATATTTTGTTGTGATCGGGCTGTTTGCATATTTATAGTAACCTAATGAACACATGTTTAGAGGAAATGATGTGAGATCTATGCTGTTGTTCCACAACCCCGTTCTGAATGTATCATTCTATGAAATCTACCCACTTTCTTTCACTTATTGTTTATTTAAAGCAAATCACACCAATTTTAATGCATTTGTTTTTTAAAAAATCTTCCCCAAAGTTCACAATACTCCCAGCTGTCAAGTTTCTAGGATCTACAACAACCTGCTTCAAATAGTTCCAGAGCACCTTCAAAGTAGCAGTAGACATAATTGAAGAACAAATGGGCTTTGAATGCCAATTACAATTAGTGCTCTCATGTGAGTAAGGTTTTTTTTTTTTTTTTTTTTTTTTTTGGGGGGGGGGGGGGGGTGTAATTAATCTTGACCTGAAAATAATTTATTTTAATAGCAATAATTTTTTACTTATTTAATTGCTTTGAAAAGCCTCATTTTGAGGTATTTGGGACATTGTGGCGCAGTAAAAGATCAAAAACTAAATTGTGACTTAATGTTTTTTATTATTAAAGATCTTCATTTTTACACTATGTTTTTTTTTTTCAGTCTCAAGCAATAAAGAAAAACCAAGTCAAAACAAAACACCCAGAGTTTCTAATTTAACACATCAAAAACAGTAGGAACACTTTTCTAAGCAATCCAATAAATATTGGCCACAAAAAGTTATTACTTATTAATACCATAATACATATGTTGACCTTTAGTTTTCCAGAGTCGATGACAACAGCTAGACGGTTGAAAAGACATGTGACTTTATAATTTCATTTAATCTTTGTAGTGAATTTAATGATTGTTGAAGACTGAGATGCAGCACAAGGCGAAATAAATAGAAGAGAATCTAGGAGGAAATGAGACACATGGAGGAATTAAACTATTTACTATTTACATTTAGTTTCTTTGAAACCAACTTCATTGCTTAGACCAAAACAAGCACTTAGAGGTGACCTTTCCCTCTGAAATGATGCTTTGTTTAACTGCGGATTAAAAGTTCTAAAAATGTCTTTATTATTTATTTTTATCTTAAATGATCATGGTAAGAACGGGGTAATGCTCTTCTGTGCATTTTCAGGCATGAACAGATGTCACAGAAGCAAGAGGTTAACTCAAATATAAAACATTACGTGCTAAAATTTCTGGAATGAATTGGGATTAATGAGATAATATGATAACCCAAATTACAATGTGTAAAATCTTCATCGGTAGCTTGTTGAACAGAGAGGATCTACTGTTTAATGAGTTTTAGAACTTGACATATAATCTGCTGTTTCAGTCCAAGTGACTCTTAAAATATGTGCACAAAATGTTTAAAGAAATACACTTAATTTAATTAGATTATCAATCTGCTAAAAAGAATTCAGTCTTTTTTTTTACTTGAATCAGAAATTGTGCATTTAAAGCATAATTATTACACTGGAAAAGATCGACAGTCTCCATCATTTTTTAAAGTAAGTGTTTTAACTGCGTTCTGGAGCCTCCTCGCTGATATAAATTACTTATTTGCAATTGATGTTGAAATATCTTATTTTTCAAACATTTGATTTGAGAAGCTGACAATTTGGTCTATCCAAAACGGTGGGAAACTTAGGAATGATGTTTTATTTTACATGATGTATTCTTTCATGTAGTGATGTCAATGTTTCACGTTAAAAGATGTGACATGAAATGTTTTGGTTTCAGGATGCTCTGAGGAACGGGCTGGTGGCCACTGAAGTTCTCATGTGGTTCTACATCGGAGAATGCATCGGCAAAGGAGGCATAATCGGCTATGATGTCTAAACTTTGGACTTTATGTTTTTTCCTTTGAGCATTATATGTTCAGCTTCCTGTAAGAATCTTTGGAACCAATAAACACAAATTAATTGTTTTTTGACCATTTTTTGTTGCATCTTTTTTAGCTTTAAGAGATAAATGAAAATTTTTGACATTTTAATTAGCATTTCGTAGATAAGCAGCCTAATTTCTACTCAACACATTTGTTGCTAGCATAGTTAACTTGTAAAGAATACAGTTTTTGCTACAGAGTTATTTATAAATTGTTAGATGATCCTTAATTATATAATTGCATTTGTACCAGAACAGTGGAATCATACAAATATATGTTTGATAGTCATTTAGGAATTTTTAATCTTATAAAGATCTTCAAACTAGGGAGTAACGATTCACTTTACCAACAATTCGATTGAAATAATCTGTGGTTCTTGATATGATTCATAACGGATCTCTGTTCATTTTGAATGATCCGATTCACTCACCTAAAATTGATTCAGGTCATCTTTAGGCAGAAATTCAACCGGTGTGACTCAGAGATAAATACCTTGTACTGAACAGTGCAGGTGAAGTTTTCCAGATTTCTTGCAAGATAATGAAGTGTAAATTAAATGTGTACAAACAAGAATGAATGGTAAATCCATTCACGTTTTAGTTGCATAAAGTTCAGCCCACTGTTGTTTTTCCACATCAAAATAATTCAAATGGAACATCGTTAGACCATTCTACCACACTGTATGAATGAAGCTTTGTTTATGAAGAATTTTACAACTCCTTCAGGCTACCAAAGTACTTTGCAAGAAAAGAAAGTCAGAAAAAAGTTCAAAATTAGGCAAATTTAGAAAACAAAATAAAAACCTGCATAAAATGACAAAAAGCAATAAAATACATAAACAGGAATGCCATAAAACAAATGTAGTTGACATTTGAAGCTGTTAAGGTCAGATACGCACAGTTCTGCAGGAATGTTATTCCATAATTGAAGGCCGGTGTCGTGCCAAGATAGTAATCGTTTGCCAGAATGTGTTCCTCTGTCGCTGGCACGTCAAGCAAATGTTGGTTAGCAGACCTCAAAACTCTAGAGTGGCTGCGGGCAGTTCAAAGCTCAGCTAAATAAACTGGGACTAGACCATGAAAAGCTTTAAAAACCAAACAGAAAAAGTTCAACCTAATTCTGCATTCTGAACTAACTGGAAACGGTTTAGTGATCGCTGAGTGACACCGAAGTACAGAAAGTTGAAATAATCTATGCGAGAGGTGATCATGGCCTGGATGGTTGTTGAATGTCTTTTTAGATCACTGTGCCTCGGGGAAAGTATAGCTTTAGCTAAAAGGCGCACGTGATAATAGTTCATTTTGATAACATTGTCAATGTTTTTTAAATCTGAGACAGTTTTCAAAGATAACCTCCATATCACTAACAGCGGTAGAGCCAGCTGTAGAGGTGTCACCAAAAACAGTGGCCTACGTTTTTGGCTTAAATGAAAAACAATTCTGGCTCAGCCACTGCTTTACATCATCAATGCTTTCTGTTAAAGCTCAGTTTTTTTTTCTCAAGAATTCACTTTATCAATAAAGAAATTAAGAAAATTCTCACAGGGGGCCGTGGAGGCATCTGCGATGGCTGAGGGCTGCAGGTTTACAAGGGGATTCATTGCATTAAACAACACTCTTGGATGGTGTTTGTTGGTGGAGAGGAAGTATGAAGAATACTGTGCTTTGGCCTCTACACAGTTCTGATTTTCAGTTAAGGAGTCTCGTAAAATCTCAAGGAGACGTGAGGTTTGTCTTTGTTCCAGATCCTCTCAGCCTGTCTGCAACATTGCAGAATGGTGTGAGTGTTTAACCAGGGATCAGGTCTTGGTTTGGGCGACCTCTTCTGAAGTGGAGCAATAGTATTCAGAATATCCGAGCAGGTGGCATAAAATAAAGACAGCAAGTTATCAGAATGGAGCTGGGAGACCAGGGAAATGATCTGAGATTGATGTCTCAAATGTTTTCATTCGTGGGATTGTGAACCCAAAAGATAAAACCAGGTCCAGTGTGTGCCCCTGAATGTGTGTGCGGGCTTTCCCACTGACTGAGTTAAATTGAAAGTTTCCAAAAGCATCTTAAAGTCATTTGCCCATTGATCTAATGGGCAGCAAACCTGCATATTGGATTCCCCACATATTAATAATGTCTCATATCTTGGTAAATATTCTGCTAGCTAAGGACTCTGCAAACTCCTGATTGAAGTCTTTATTCTGTCCTGACGGTTGGGAGCTGAAGAACGAAAAGCCAGGGGCAGGAGCTCAGAAAAAGCACTGACATCACCTGGATTAATCCGTGTTTTCAAAGGAGGTTCAAGTAGTTGGTGGAAAACAGTCATTCAGGAGGAAAGTCTAGTTTAGGGCAGATCGGGAGTTCAGCAGAGAGATGCGAACACCACCTGCAATTACGTCATCTTCAGTTTTTTATGGTCACATGTCTTTCCACACAATGGGCCGTAAAGGTGGTTGATCATTTTTTGCTGCCATCACGTGTGTGCTGTCTGTGATGCACTTGGTCCTTTTTACCTTACAGTCAAATAAACCTATGATGTCTCAATCCAAATGATATTTTTCAAGATCGATGCATCGATTCATTTAATTTTGAAACAATTTTTGAATGTTATAGGTCAATTCAATTCAATAAACAATTTGCCTCTGCTCAGACAGATCGATCTAATTGGATAGTAGAAATATAAATAGAATAATTTATTAATTTTTACACCATACCTGTATGTCTGGAGTTCCTTCAGATTTGTTGGGGTCATCTGGAGATTTGTTCCTGTTCCTACTTTGTTTTCTAAATGAACAGTATCACAATCAACCAGGAGAGGGCGCTCCATGAGCTATTTTGGGCTCTCTTTTGGTTTGTGGTTTGTTTCTGTTTTTAAAAATCTATTCATCTTGCACACGGAAGAATTAACCTCTGACTACAGATGCTACAGCAAGTTGCTTTAGATTCTACATTTTTACAATTAACAAATCCCAGAGACTTTTTTAGGAATCAAACAATCCAACCGTCACATCTTTTGTCCTTTATTTAGAACTACAAATAAAAACAAGCCTTTTTCTGCATAGACGATAAACTCTGGCTGTTCCACATTTTGGTAAACATACCTGAAGTGAAATAAAACCTGGATCAAAAAAAAAAAGAAAAAAAAGCAGATCATCAAAATGACAAATCATATATATAAATATAAAAGACTAATTTAAAGGAACCTATTAAAGCTATTGCTAAGCATGACTGTAAAACTGATGAAATGTTGTGCACTCAATATAATTTTGCTGTAAATTTGACCAACATCAGTTCATCACATTTCAGAATTTGCATCAGATCAATTCAGCCTTTTGATCTACACAACATTAATACTTTTAAAGCAGAGTTATGTTCTTCACTCAGCTGTAGCTTAAGCTGTTGTGTACAGATTATCTTTATTGACAAAACTATGAGGAAAAAAATGATTTGAATATAACAGTAGATATAGAATAAAGATAGTGGAAGCACACTGAACATTTTCCATCAAACATAACCTTATGACTGTTTGGTATGATGTTAAAATAAAACACATTTATTTAAAAAAAAGAAAAGCACTGATGAGTAATACAAAAATATTGTTGGAAAAGAGTTGACATTACTTGACGTTACAGATTTTTACAGATGTTCCAACCCCAAAACCTGGATAGAGTGGCTCATGGAAGGAGGTCTGAAACCTGTGCAAGAGGGTCATGGTGCTGCCTATGCTGTAAAAGGCCAGAACACCTGCCATGTGGTCCAGATACACGCCTATCCTGGAGGAGTGGGGGCCGTGGACGGCCTTGTCCACTCGGTTGTGCCAGGCGGAGTAACCTGAGTCGGAGCAGAGAAGACTCCAGGATTTATCGTTGTAGCCCAGCAGACACAGTGAGCCTTTGCCCTTTCTGCTGATGCTTTTGTAGGCCACCCCGATGGAGAACTCGCCGTTCCACTCGATTTCCCAGTAGAAGCGGCCTCCGGATAAGGCCTCTCGGCACAGCACCTGTGCAAAACTGTCAAACCTCTCTGGGGATTCGGGGTAGGGCTGCAGGTCTCTGGTGCGGATGACTTTTCTGCTGCTTTCTGAGATGTACAGCTCCTTGTAGGCTGTGTTGGGGTCCAGTTTCAGCTGGCAGAAGTCTGGAGAAAAAAGGGCATTTAGACTGAATTACAGGAGAAAAAAGAATCCAATTCAAGAAAAAGATTCAGTGTAAATGAAGAGAATTTGTTTGAAAATGGTTGAAAACTGTCCAAAAGTGAAGTGAATGTGTGCTTCAGCTACTCACACTTTACAAAATCTGCTCTGGTCTTGGGCTCTGGAGGGGGAGCGCTGTCCACCACCATTTCTTTGCCTGAAGAAGAAGCACTTTATGAGTCCAAGCTGAGCCGCATTTTAACCAAAATCCTAAAAATGCAACTGATGATCACACAGTTTCCTCTGACCACATTTTCTCCCTGAATAACAATGAACCCTTAAAGAGCCTTCAGACAGTCACCTCTGCTCCTCCTGTCCAACGTCCGACTCTCTGTCTGGTAAACTGGGACCTCATTAACTGTGAAGCAGAATCACATTCTGTGTTATCAGCCCACTGTGCTATAAAATGTGTTCTTTTTGTAACCAAGGTCACACCTGATTTGGAGATTTTGAGCAGCTCCTCCCTGCCGAACTCCTCAAGCTTCTCCTTGATCTCCGCCACAGCTTTCCTGACGGCGCCGAAGGAGAAGTCTGGGTTCACCGTCACTCTGGGTATGAAGCCGTCATCGGTAGGGGTGCAGAGGTAGTTAAAGTTCTGAGGGGGGGGCACATACAGCTGAGCACTCACAGAAAACTGAAGGCACTTTTTAGGCTGCAAAATCAGGCCCCTTAGAAATCAGTCAAAAAGTCCTGAGCCAAAGGCAGATTTTCTTTCAAATAGAAGCAAAAAATAAAATCAGTCAATGGGGTAGAAAATACCAAGAATGTTTTTTATAGAAAACAATTCCAGTCACAAAGGCATGTTTTCTTCAAATTAAGATTATTTCTCTTGGAAGATAGAAAATAAGAAGTATTTTTCTTGAAACTACCGTCTGTTTACTTTCTTTAGATTCAGGAATTTCATAAAGAACAGGACGTTTTCTGATATCTTCCTGAAAAATGTTCTCACTTTGAGCATCAAAGGAATGCTGCCTCCAAACGGCGTCACTGATTTAAAAAAACAAATGTGATTAGATCCAAATCAGAAAACAGAAAAACGTCTCCACCTGGTACCTGCAGATGTGGACGTTCTGATTGTCTCTGTACTGAATCTTTCCTTTCATAGTAAAATACCTGCAACTGATTGATATTATTCTGAATAATCAAATCAGACTTTTTAAGGTGGAAAATTGACTAAGAATTCATTTATTTTTTTTATCCGAGGCGTGAAAGAACATGAAGGTTTGTTTGATGTAACACAAGAGACACTCTTCACATAGCGCAGAGGTCAGCTGTGGTGAGGAGGTCGACCTCTGATTGGAAAACCGCGGGTTCGGTTACGGCCTTGCTTGCCCATCTATACAAGCGTCCTTGGGAAAGACACTGAACCCCACTTTGCTCCTAGTGGTTTTAGGGGTCATCAGTGTAAGAATGGGGCTGTTTCTGTAAAGCTCTTTGGAAAAGTGCCATGTTAGTCTAACCTGCTGTGAGAGGATCCCAGCACCAGGAGGCTCACCTGCAGGAAGTGAATGTGGTCTTCAGTGCTGTAGAGCTGCTTCAGGCCAGACTCCTTCTTCTTCAGTTCATCAATCTCCTGCTCCAGGCGCTCGATCAAAGCCTCGGCCTGGTTGAAGGCGGCCTTCTCGTTGATGCCGATCAGCTTTGTCACCTCTGACCTCATCCTCTCGATGGAGCGAATCATGTCCTCGAACATTTTCTGGCTGTCCACCATGGCTCTTTGAGCCGAGTTCTGCACAAAACATCGATGTTTGTGAAAAAAGTGACCTGCAGTATCTTGTTTTTGTACGGATGGGTCAGTTTACAGACAGTTAAGCCTTACCTTGAGTGAATCCACTGCTGTTTTGAGCTCCTCCAGCTCCTTCACTCTTTCCTGGCATTTCTGTTTTATCTCGCTTTGGGAGACCCCCAGAAGTTTCTGCGGAACAAAGAAGAATCACAGAACTGTCTCTTTTGGGGTTTTGTCTCTCAGCAGGCACTCCCATGCTGATAACTTCACGGGCCTCCTTTAATTTATTGTCATAGTTGGCAATCGAAACGGCATTTAGGTGAATTCATATAGCAGAAGCCTCTTTTGGGGGTATTAGCCTCATACTTGGCGGCTGTGGACGCACATTCTTTCTCATCAGAATATCTGGGGAGGCCCTTTGGCATGTCTAATACACCCCTATGAAAGAAACTGCTTAATTCGGCGCGCTTTTATCCGAGAGGAGACCGGGGGGGGGGGGTTCTGTAGGAGAATTCTGGCCGTGTCAGGAATGTGAATCTACCGCTGCCCCACTTTTAAAGAGATGTTTCAAGGTGCAAACAGGCCTGAATAGAGGGCTTCTAATTCTGCCTTTGCTCAAACCCACCGGCCCATTCTTCAAGATAAGCTTGAGGAATGTTGGGAATCCAGTGGGGGGGGGGACTACACAAGAGGGGGAGGGTAGAGAGCGCGGGAGACAGAGGGAAATTTTCTGGTTGTAAATCTTTGCAATGAAACAAACCAGACTCCATAATGCAAATGCATTACTTCATCGTGGCCTTTTGAACTTGAAGCTCTGCGTCCTGATCTCGGACAGCTTACTCCCACATTCCCCTTGCAGGGTCTGCTGACAGCCTCATCCACAATGCTGTGGTTCACAGCTTGTGTGGTTTGTGAGTCATTTGAAGGCAGGAGTTACAACATTGAGAGCAGAGCTGTCACTCCCTGACATTCCAGCATCAGGCCACATCCACTCCCACAGGTAGGAACCGGCTCAGACCAGGGAAGTGTGGAGTTTCTGTGTGTTTATTCACAGCTGGATCACCACATTCTCTGGAAAGCTGCTTTGAGGGGTGAGAAGTACAAGGCACGCCCCCCACCCCCACCCCCCCACTGTTCCGCTCAGCTAATCAGAAAGCTGGATTTGTTTTGGCGGTGGTGAAAGCCTGCCAAGGTAGCTGATAACGCGGGTAAAATGGGTCAAAGTACAACTGAGCCGTCCCTCTGCAGAGACAGGAGAAAAAACACTGTTTGCTTTTGCTCATGTGCCGTCTGTGATGACTCTTCACATGACAGATGAGCGGCTGCATGGATGACGAGGACTTTCCTTCTTCACGTAACAAATGTTTTAACTGCTGTGTCTGAGTGAAATGAGAAGCGTTCCCACCTGTTTCTCGCCTCTCTCCATCTCCGCTGACACGATGTCATGGCCTTTGTGTTCGCTGACTGTGCAGATGGCACAGATACACATCTGGTCAGTTCGACAGAAGAGCTCCAGGGACTTCTGGTGCTGAGGGCAGATCTTCCTGTCCAGGTTTCCCAACTCATCCACCAGCTTGTGCCTTTTGAAGGTGGCCGATTCGTAATGTGGTCTCAAGTGCTTCTCACAATAAGAGGCTAGACAGTTCAGGCAGGACTTCACAGCTTTGAACTTCTTCCCGGTGCAGAAGTCACAGGGAACATCACTTGCTCCAGCGTAGGCGTTCCCCTGCGTCGTGGTGAGGTTGAGGTTCAGACCGCTCTTCTTGATCTTCTCAGCCACCATGCTGAGAGTGGCATTGGGTCGCAACACAGGCCGCTGAGTGAACGTGATCTTACACTGAGGGCAAATGTAAATCCCTGTATAGTCAGCCTCATTCCAGTAGCCACTAATGCAGTCCATGCAGAAACTGTGGCCGCAGGGGATCGCCACAGGGTCCCTCAGGAAGTTCATACACAGTGAACAGCTGAAATAGTCTGAAGAGGACTGATCTGCCATTGTGATGGAATCCCAATCCAGTCAGACCTGTGGAAGCAAAAACAGAAGAGCAGACGTAGACAGAGAATTCGTTGAATCGTGTGTAGGAGCCCGCCCTCAAGAGTGCGATACTGCCTACCAGGGACAGAAACTACTTGTATTTCTGAATTCCTGAAGTTATTGATTGAAAGCAGACAAGTCCCTCCCCCTGTGCCGTGAGTGCATCAAGCCCTGCCCAGTTCAGATAAGCAGGTTGAGCAAGAATCCCGAGGGAGGGAGAAAAAGAGGGAAGGAGAGAAGGCGGGCAGACCAGGGGTGAAAAGAGAGCGGCGTGAAGGAACGAGAATGAATGAAAAGCAGAAATGAAAAAGCACAGAATGTGCATGAAAACGTTTCCGTTTCCTGCACAGCTCGCTTCCCTCTTGTATTTCTCACGGGTCTCATCTGTGGGTGAACTGTGGACACCACTTTCTGGCAGTTGCATTTCCACCTATTGTTTTCAGACAGAATCACCATTGTCCACACCGGGACAAACATTAAACTGGCCTGCTGAAAGAATTTAAGGGACCACCCAATAAATAAACAAACACAGAGCTCAAGCTGAGTCCCAATGATATCAAACACTCCTCTCAAAAAAACTTTACAGACCCACTCAGATTGTTTCAAAGTGTTTTTAACATATTCTTTTGGCATTTTTCTGATGATCATAAAACGTTAGAATGAAAACTGCTTTTCTGTGTCTTTTTTTATTCACGTCTTTGTGAATCAAAAGCAGATGAAAACTTGCTGTTGGAAAAAGATCACATTTGTGACTTAAAAAGTGGGTGGGCCACAAACTCCCAGCTCCTCTCCATTCTGATGCATCAGAATGCATCTGCACTTGCAGAAAAATAGATTGATGTACGTCTTTGTTTTCCTCATCTGAGCGGAAATCTGGATCAAAACTGAACGGCTGGATGGCTCCTATATTTCTTTCCTTTTTTTGTTGCATCCTTAATGTTAAGTTGTGAGGGGCTGTAAGCTAGTGGAAGACAATGTAAACAGAGAGCTCTCAGTCACAGGGAGGGGTCCCAAGGGGTCTCTCCAACAACTTGAGAGATGAATTTCTAATACTACCTGCCGCTCTGCAAAAACTACATCCTAGAAAACGACTCAGGTTTTTAAATTTTGGTTAAAAATCGCCCAATCATAATTAAAAGACCACTGGGAACGCTTTGAAAACAGATAAAAAGATGATCGTGGTGGGACTTTAAAGCTGCAACTCTGAGAGCCGCCTGACCAGTTAGACAACTGCAGGAAGTCAACAGTAAAATGTGTGTAGCACAGTTTATGGAGCAGAAATGAAAACAGCCCTGGTGGAAACAAAGAAGCGCAAGTCACCCATGCAGGTACAACTGCAACATTCCTGAGGTGTTGCAATGCACGACTTTCATATTTGCTTCAGTCAAGTTACGCTGCATACTTTGCATTTCTAAGCGCCTCCGTCTTAGATATATATATATTTTTTTAACCCCCACTCAGAGGAGCTGACATTAAACATAAAGTCTGCTAAAATCATATGAGGTTTCGTGGTCTTTTCAACTGGAACAAATCTGATGTAATCCAAGTTTCTCATTCTCTCAGCCCTTAAAAGAAGTTTTTGATCTAGATTAAAAAAAAAAAGACTATGCTGACTGAAGCAAGATGATAAAGCAAAGTTTGAGGAGTACAGCAGCCCCACCCTTAATTCATATCTAGCATTACTTCATGCATTTGGTAGTTTCACCTCTCTATATTTGGTCAAGTTTCTGATAAGCCAGTTCCCGCTTCCCCTCTCTGGAGTAAAGGCTGCTCTCCGTTTACAGATTAACCTTCTGCTTGTGCAAAGCACCTCTGCTGATATATAGTACATTTGAAAACTGGAGCAGGTATTTCAAGGAACAGGGCAGTTTCCATGAAGAAATGGAGCAGAATAAAAGCAAAGACATCAAATTACTGGAATAAGATTTGTTTGGAAGCACCACTGTAAAAGTTCTAAGACTCTTACAGTGTTTTCCATTGATAAGGAAATAAAGTCCCTAAAGTCATCGTCAGCTTATCTGAGCTCAAATGATCAGCCGTCATTTTATGAAGTGTGAGGAAAAGAGGAAGTTTGTAATAGCTATCAATGAAAAATACATACTAGATACTTCATGTTTAAAAGTTTATCATCACATCAACCTCAAAAATGCAAGAAATACATACAAAGTACTTCAGATTTAAAAGTTTATCATCACATTCACATAAAATATACATACAAAAAAAACTTCATATTTAAAGGTTTTTCATCACATCCACATAAAAAATGCATGTGTAAAGTTATGGGCAGTCTGTTTTGTTTATTTTTTTTTACAATGAAAAGAAAAATGTAACTCAACTCAAAATAGCAAACCCTAATTATAAGGATACTGGGAAAGAAGGACACATGGTATGCAAAATGACTGAATATCCATACAGTTTATTCAATATTACAAGTGTGTATGAAATCACAGAGGTATAAATGTGATAAGGAAAGAGCAGAGAAACAGCAAGCAGCAAGGCAGTTCAAGACTTCAAAGTGAGCTGAGATTCAAGCTTTTGTCCCTAAAATAATTGAAAGGAAACATGTCTCTGTTTTGGGAACCACCCATCTCAGCAGAGAGTCTTACGTAAGTAATGAACTTTTGACACTTCATCACTTGATCTAGTCTGCTCCCGTAGTTGACTTTGAAATATCTCAGATTCTGAGGCTTAATGTGCAAAGAGATAAAGATGAGATGAAGAGTTTTGCCAGGTAGCCTAGACAGTGAAGATAAATGGGAGTTATTGTCTTTTATGAAGAATTTTATGAAATCAAAGTCCACTGTGTGGATAAAAATAGAGGCAGCTGCCCCTCCGTAAGAATGCAGCTCTTTCAACACTAAAACACAAACGGTAACCTGTCTGCGCTTTGGTGGCTAACCTTGAAGAAAACATCAATCTTATCAATCTGACATTCCTGTGGAGGTATTTTGATTCATTCCTCTTTGCAACAATATCTTTCATTTGTGACCAAACAGCTTTTGTAATGTCTCATTGCAGCATTCCCATTAGGTTTAAGTTGGCTTTGTTGCAACACCTCCGTCAGCCTTTGTTTTTCAGGCACGTCACTGCAAAGTTGGGCTTGGGAGTCCTCGGCATATTGCATTAAAGATAAGTCACTAAAGCTTTAGCTGTCAGACGAAAGGCCTTCCATTTGCAACTGGAATCCTTTGGTATGTGTGAGTTTATGACTGTCTAAGTGACTGCAATGTCCCAAAGGGATGTAGCTTCAAAACAAACTCATAGATTGTGTCTCTCACCTTTTTGACAGTTGTCTGTGTTTGGTTTCGTCTCTGTCGTGAGCGATTACCAGTGGAACTAACGCTTCTATAGCTTTTTCTTCACATTTTGGGCCGTTAGTTGAAGTTTGATCAATCAAACAAATGATCTGAAAATGGTCTAAAGCAACAATGGCTTCTTTGCACATGTTTTACCTCTTTGCAATCTCATTATTGGTTATTGAATGCTCAAGAACAAGCATTTAAAAATGTTTTTCATGAGCTGTTTGTACATCCTGATGATCAGTCTGGTGGAGTAGTTGGGTATTAGGGAAGCGGAAAGGTTTTTTTGCTTTTCATATACAAGTTGTGAAGTCTTGCACAAGTCTTCTTAAAGATACAATAAGTCTGTAAGATAGTGTCAATTGTTCTGAAACTGCATTTTAAGATAATACCCCAGTGGTAACCAAAAACACACGTACAGGGCTGTACAGGGAGAGGAAGGTATAAAACACTCATCCAGATCCATTTTACCTTTGCAGAAAAGGTTTTAAAAGGTTCATCTGGACTGAGTTTTTTTTTACCTGAGGATGTGTTGACTCTTAATCAAAAATGATTCATCTTTAATCTAAATGTTGTTGTTTTGTGCTATAATTAAGGTTTCAAGCCTGGAAAAGTTTGTGTTGGTATTTTCTTTGACTGTGTCTTTGTGAAGCTAAAATCGTCAGAAATATACTTTTGTAATGTGCATTTATTATCTAATAGGAAGGTAGAATTGGACTCTGATCATCTTGTTAAAATGAAAACTTCTTCTGGGAAACTGTGGGCCCACCAATCTAAATATTAGTGCTGGCACTCCCTGGCAGCTGATGCGAGAGATATCCTAAGATGCTGAACCAGTTTGTAGACAACTTCAACAACGTTATTTTATGACTCCACAAAAGGAGATCCATGTTGAATTATCCCCTGGAGATCCCACAGGTCAAATCACTGCTCTTTTTTGTGTCTGTATCTTTAATTTGACATTTACTGGTCACTGTTAATTACTGCTACCCAACATAAACACAAAAAAACCCCAAATTAACTTAAAAGCCAAAAAGAAAATTGTTCTTAAAGGGTTAGAAATGCTCCCTTTGTCAAACCATTCAGCAAATATAATAATTGAAATCCCAAACTTTAAACCAATAAAATCAGCGACAGTGAGTCGATGTTCAACTTTTCACAATAATAAATCAGACATAATAATAAAAAGAACAAGTGATTGAACTGTTACACCTCGTTTTGGATTATTTGTAAATGACTGGTTTGAAAAAGGGCCACCATAACCATGTAGTCTGTCCGGTGAGATGCTACATTTAGTCTTCCATGTCAGCTTGCTGCTGTTGACACAAAACAGAGCCTATAGGACGCCTGGTGCTCTGGTCCAGCTTTGCTGGCTCAAATACAATGGAATCTTTTAAGCAAGCTTTCCTGGCCCTCCTGTTATCTGGGCTATCAAGTGTAGTTGCATTCTTGTTTCCATCTCGACAGGACTGAAACTCCACTCCGACTGGGAGGTGTGGTGACTGTTTGAAAAATCATACAGGACGAGAATTTCAGCTCAACACTTGCAACTTCTTGGTTTTTATTTGTGTGTAAAAATGAGTTTTATGACATATTTGTTTCCATTTAAAACTGTTTTACAGTTGTATCAGTGTTGACCTGCTGAAAGCAGGATCGACTTTCAGCAGGCGAACAGCCGTAAAAAAAAAAAAAAGAAGTTGGTAATTAACTGGTCTCGGGTGAGATGAAGGTCAAAATCTCTGGAAGCTGACCAGCTGAAAGCAGCTGACGTTTGTTTCAGTTTTAGCTTTACAGGGAAAAGTCTTCTGATCAGTGAGTCTGATGAAGTGATACCTCTGTTCTCTGCAGAAACAGCTGTAATGTGATTCTTTAAAGGGCAGAATATATCGTTCCGAAGCAAGAGGTTAATTTAGCCAGGAATTTGAGTGGAAATCTCTGCTCGCTGATGTGGAACATTACCGTTCCAGTCAGTGGGACAAAAGGGAGTTGGACACACCTGTGACTGCTTCGTTGTTTTCTAACTGCTGTATTTGCATTTCTTCTTCCACCTTTTTGTATTGTTGGATTTTCTCCAAAAAAGAAACTAATTATCCATTTCTTTGCTGCTGCACAGATACAAAAAGAGCTGATCAAAGCTGTTGTTGCCCACATTCAGGGCCAAAACTTTCAGATGTTTAGATCTTGGAGTTGTACATTTCCGTCATTCCCTGTGCGTTTTGTAAGTGATGGAAGTTGTGTCCTTCCTTACCCCGCCCTCACTTTACCGGTTTCGGCTCAACCTGTTTGCCCTCCTTCTGTTTACTCTATATAACTTGCACCTGTACTACCAGAAGGATCACTTTGCCACTGGGCTGACACAAGTCAAGGACCGTCCTCACTGCATCTTCACTGAGTTAGAGGGAACACCTACGTTTTCTCCATGTCTTTTGATCAAGACACATGCTTCCTGTGTAAGGAGGACCTCAGAGACCCTGTGTCCATCCCATGTGGACATATCTTCTGCTCCATCTGCCTGAAGACCTACTGGGACCACACTGACCACGCAGGCTCATACATCTGTCCACAATGCAGGGTCTCTTACAACAAACGGCCCACGCCAAGACGCATCGGAGGCTCCCGCTACGGAACCCTCAACCGCAACTCTGAGACTCTTCCGCCACAACCTCCTTCTCCTGACTACAACTACGCTGGACCCCAGGATGTTGGCTGTGACATCTGCATTGGCAAAAAGCACAAAGCCGTCAAGACGTGCCTGATGTGCCTGGCCTCCTACTGTGAGAAGCATCTGAAGCCCCACTTTGAGTCCGCTACCTTCAAGAGGCACAAGCTGGTGGATGAAATTGGTCACCTGGACCGGCAGATCTGTCCACAGCACCAGAAGGGTCTGGAGCTGTTCTGCCGCACTGACCAGATGTGCATTTGTGTGCTGTGCACGGTGAAGGAGCACAAGGGTCACGACATGGTGTCAGCTGAGCAGGAGAGAGCAGAGGAGCAGGTGGGTAACATTTTAGGATATGTTTTATATCAAAACACTAAACTCCAGAAGACTTTCTCATTCTTTGAAATAATGGCAACATTGTGACATGCCCGTGAAAGCTGCTAACAAAACATGAAACAAAGCTGGTTGTCTTTCCGCCGTTCTTGAGTTCAAATGTAAACAGACGGTACTGTATTTAGTCCAACAAGTTGATGTGTCTTTTCTATAAATCCTAGCAAAAGCTGGGCTCCACCCAGGCAGAGATCCAGGAGAGGATTCATGACCGTCTGAAGCAGATGGAGGAGCTCAAACAAGCCGTGGACTCACTCAAGGTCTGTGACCCGATCATTCATCCAACAGATAAGAGTCACTGCAAACCAGGAAACGACAACCCCTCTAAGTGTTCTGCATGACTTACACTTCATGTTTGAAAAACTCCATGCCTTCTGTGCAGAACTCGGCCCAGAGAGCGCTGCAGGATTGTGAGAAGATGTTCAGTGACATGATGCGCTCCATCGAGAGGATGCAGCAGGAGATGGCCAAGCTGATATCCTCCAACAAGAGGGCGGCACTGAGCAACGCTGAGGGCCATATGGAGCGTCTGAACCATGAGATTGCTGACCTGAAAAGAAGAGACAATGAGATCACCCAGCTGTCCCGCACTGAAGACCACATCCACTTCATCCAGGTTAGCACAGCAGCTGAAACAAGAGGCCTGCTGAAAATAACGCCAATAAATGCCAACCTGATGATATGTTTCATTGTCAGAGTTACCACATGCTGATAGCCCAGACTGAGGCTGAGGAACTGCCTTCGGTTTCTGTCAACCCCTACTTCTCCTTTGGGCCTGTGACCAAGGCCGTGTCTGAGATGAAGCAGCACATGCTCGAATTCAGCAACGATGAGCTAGTGAAGGTGGCCAAGACAGGTGAGCGTGGATCACACGGACTTTTTCTTTTCTCAAAAGCAAAGCAGTTCTCATCAGAGCCTTAGTCGCCTTAATTCCTGGTTTTTTGCATTTTACAGTTAACAAAATGACCTTCTGCGAACTGGATGATGCCAAAAAGAAACGCTCAATCAAAAGTAAGTCATGTGGACGATTTTTACTGACTGAAGTCAGATCATTTTCTGAATTGTAATAAAACTGTGTGTGCTTTGCAGAACTAAGAGTTGTTTTTCACAGAGGATGTCCCACCTCCTGCTTACCTGCCCAAACCAATTAAACTACTTTTGACAAAAATAATATTTAATGGTTTCAGTGTATCATGTTCTGTATGCATAAGAGCTAATAGGTGTATTTATGATTAGGAATGATTATACTTAAAATATGTACGTGTGGATGCGTGCATTTACATATATCAATTCATGAAAACGGTAATTATCTCTGTATAGACACACGTTTGTGGTGTTTGTCTTGATTAGTTTTACTTTGATTTTGATTGCTTGAAACAAACCAATTCCAAATCCAAGTGTTTACTCAGATTAAGAATGCCTTATCAGAAGAAATACAGACGTTTCTAGCTCATCAGTTCTGACAGTTGTGATGTCATTGCTACAGATAGATGTTTAAGTCTGCCGATCTTATTCTTTTTTTTCTGTCTAAACACTTTTAATTTGATAATCTGTGTTCTGCATTTGCCCCGACAGGTGAGGAAGCTTCTATTTACAAGTCCGTGCCGGTCAGGGAGCCCCAGTACAGGGATGACTTCCTGAGATGTGAGTCTGTTTTCTTTGTTCAGTTCAGGAAAATTAGCCGCTGCTGAGATTCTCTGTCAGACCCTGTGGCTGACCACCAAATCTGAATACTTTCCAAACATTTCCCATCCCAGAGTGTTGACAGAGACTGGGACAGAGGCATTACAAGTACTAAACGTTGCAGGCACTCGTTCAGGTTTTGTGTTTTCCTTAGCTGAAACGCCTTTTGCTCTTGTTTTAATAGTCCTAAAAAGCCATTTCTATTTGTTCATCCTGCTCTGGGAGCCTAGAATTTAAAGCGAAAACAGACTGTTTCTATGATGGCTCTCACCTTAAAATCGAAAATGTGGAGAACATGTTTGTGGTCAAATTCACAAACAGTGTTGATGCTTCTGGCATTCCAGATCATAGGCCACCCAGAACTAGCCGAGGCTATCGAGTGTCCCATCAACTGTGACCTGCAGAGGCAAAGGTGCACAGCAGGCAGGTGACCCAGTGATAACTTTGGTTTTCTGTGTGTCCAGCCATAGGGTCTCACACCTTTTCTGTGAAGCATGACTTTGCAAGTATTGGTTAAGCATCTAACTGAGCTAGAAACCTTAACGACATCCTGCTAACCTATAAGACCCTGTTTCTTCCTGTAGGATGGTGAGGGGTGCTTTGTCCGCCTACTAGAATTTCCTGATATATGTTTAACCCGAACAGTTAGATTCCTCTCCTCTTGCATGAAAGTTCACTCTGTCTTCTCCCCTGCAGATGCCTGCCAGCTCACTCTGGATACAAATACAGCCTACAGACAGCTCTACCTGTCTCGTGGAAACCGGAAGGCCACCCTCAAGAGAGACACGCAGTCCTACAGCGATCACCCCAACAGGTTCGACTCCCTGCCTCAGGTCCTCTGCAAGGAGCCCCTTGCAGGAAACGCTTTTTACTGGGAGGTAGAATGGAGTGGGGAGGGGGCATCCATTGGAATTACCTACAAAGGCATCAAGAGGACAGGCTATGGTGACCACTGCCGCATCGGGTACAACCGTAAATCCTGGAGCCTCTTCTGCTCCGACTCCAGTTACTCCGCCCGCCACAACAAGGACCAAATCGAGATCAACGCTCCTTACTCCTCCCGCATCGGGGTTTTCCTGGACCATGTTGGGGGGACTCTCTCCTTTTACGCTGTGGGGGAAACCATGTCTCTCCTTCACAGTTTCAAGGCTTCCTTTAGTGAACCCGTTTATCCAGGGTTCTGGGTTTGGTACGAGTCTGCGATCACCATCGTCCAGCTGTGATTGCACATCAATTAAGTGGAAAACTGTTAACAGCAACTACCTTTCCAAAAGATTTGATATAGATATATTTTTTAAAGATAGACATAGAAGTTTTTTATTTGTGTATTGATCAGGGGAAGCCGTTTGTGATGAATGTGAATATTATTTTAATCAATGTAAAGTTTTAGGAGGTGGAAACAGCTTACTGCAATCCAAACATATTTTAGCCATTTTCTATATGTATTCTATCAATAAAACATTTGGTTTGACGCTGGGATGTTTCATTCTTTTATTTTACCAAAGATTCTTTCACCACAACATTCAGAGGATGAGCTTCTTGTCCCTTTTCACTCTCATATATGAACACCAGCTCAGAAAATGTAACATTACTAGACACACCTAGATAAATTGTAAATGCTGGCATGCTCACACTGAAAGGGCCTCGCACTCATTCGCCAATTTCAAGGAAGTGGGATCCAGAGGAAATTCCTGTTCTGTGGCGAGTCACAGGAATTTGCCTCGCCTACGCTGTATGACATAGGCATTATCAATGCCTTAAAGATAGACTAACATAATGAATTCATAAAGGTAACTCCAGTAGGTGGAATTGAGCAAAGATCTTTATTTTGACCTAAAATGGCCCCAAAAACGATGAGCTGCGTCAAAGTGTTTACTAAAGTCATTCAACCCAACTGTCTAGATCATCTACACAAAAATATCATTTGTGAGTGCCTCTCAGCTGTTTCCAGTGGGTGCAACCAAACTTGTTTGCCACACCTAACAACTGACACCTGACAAAAACTATACAATTGATTCATGCTTGTTTCCTTCATTTCAATCTTGAACAACTTGTCATTTTCAGCATCCACCTGTTTCCAGAATGAAACATTATTATCAGGAAACCTTCAGCCTTGAGGGGCAACTTTGATGATTTTTGAAAAGGATATTAAGACCCCCACGTAGTACTTATGACTGTACTCCTTCGACTTCTTTGTTTAATCAAAACATTTTTAACAATTTCTCTGAGGGTAAACATATAATCCTCAGACTTTGCAAATAAAAACAGAGAGAGCCAGCATTTTTTTCATATAAGGTAAATAATAAGAGACTTTTAGATCAGACAAAATGCATTCCTTCATTTCATGCCTTTTGAAGGACTGGTTCCAGTAACGCCCTCTTACGTAAAAAAGCAAATCATTCTTACCAAGCATTATAAGAAAGCTTCTCTCATCAACGGTGTGACATTTGTTTAAGTAAGTACATATCTGACTGTAACTTTGCCTAGAGGAGAATTCTTGCACAATATAAATATTGCATCCTCTAGTGGAAAAATCTGTGCAGTGCTTCTTGGCATTTCTTTAGACTAATCAGGTTTAGTCACATCGTCTGCATACCAGCAGGATTTATTTTGGGTCAAAACGGAAAGTTTTTGGAGCTTCTGAGATTCTCTGACCAGTTTTGGTTCAGATGAACACCTATGGATCGAACGGGACATGATTCAAAAGCACACAAAGGACTCCATGCACACTTTATTAAAGCTGTGGATATTTGGGAGTTCAGGTTTTTTTTTTATTTTTTCTTTAATGACATATTCATATCTTTTTATTTATTGGGGAAACGTAAAAAATATTTGAGAGGTTTTGGGTTAGATCATTGTCCTATTTTAGAAGGCAACAGACAATAGACTTTTAGCTATTTGTTAAGTTCAAAACATTTTAAATGTTTTTTTTTAGGTTACTGCAAGCCAAATGTCTTAAATAATAAGCAATTTTAGCTTATTATTTCTGTGAGTTTAACATGAACATTTGTGATTTTGTTAATTTGACAAACAGAAGATAATTCATTCAGAATTAATGGTTATCATTACAATGATTAAAGAAGACAAATTGATAGGTTTCACCACACAAACAAAAGGAAAAATACTTTGCGGTCTTTCACGCCGGATACGTCTTGCAGCGGAACCGAACTGCTCTAGGTGTTTCTTGTCGGACACGTTTACCCGGCACCATTTCAGAAAGAAGCGGCGCTTCTCACGTTTTTGTGAAGTGTGGCTGCGAAGGTGAGTCTGGAGCTTGAAGTCGACGTTGTTATCAGTATGAACTTTAATATTTTGACCCACTTAGTTTAGATTATTTATTTGTAAGCACGTTCGTGACTTCAAATGCGTTTTACCTGGCAATAATGGCGCGTGCTGTTTTGCGTTATTACCGCTATGAATGATGCTAGCTTGTTAGCTAATATCGTTAGCTGATATTACCTGTCGGTTTTTTCGCCCCGTATTCACATCATCATTTTTTTGGAATGCCATTTTTTAAAAACTTAGTTTATTATTTTCCCCTTCCAATATGTCATTTGTCTCTTAAATGCTAAAGTTTAAAAAAAAAAGTCAAAGTGTGTTGGCTAACGCTGCCGTTGTTGTGGTCATACCTTACTTATGTCACTATGACAACGGGCAGGACAGGTGCTGCTGGAGAGCCTTGAAACAATTTCACAGCTTTTTGTTTGGACAAGGTATATTTTATTGACGTGAACTACGCAAAACAACAACAATTGTAAAGTTGGAGGATGTAATTTTTAACTTTGGGTCTCTTTAAAAGAAAAAGCATGAAACATCCAGAAGTGTCGTCAATCTTTGAGCACACCTTGTAAAATGAATTCCTACTATTCTTTTTTATTACCAGGATTTTCAAACAAATAAGCAAAAAGCTCTAAAGACTTCATCAACTAACAAACATTGTTTTTCTGTTGTGTCTGATGGGACAGTGTTTATCGCCTTTCCTCTTATTCTTCCTCCCAATGATGTCGTTTTTCAGAGATGGCAACTACAAAAGTGCCAGAGGTTCGTGACATTACACGGATTGAAAGAATAGGTAAGAACCCAGATTGATTTTCAACACTTTAAAAAAAACTGGAAACTGTTATTTAAATGTAATGGTAAACTTTACAAACATACTTTATGTCTATGTAAGCTGTGTTTTACTATTTATTTTTCTTAAAATTTCCCTCACTCTTGTCATATTTTGTGTAATAGTTTCATCTTTGTGTGTTCAGGGGCCCACTCACACATTCGGGGCCTTGGCCTGGATGATGCTTTGGAGCCAAGACAGGTATCTCACACTTCTAGTAACATTTATTACTGTAAACAGATGATTTTTGTTTGTTTGTCAATGTCTGTTTTGAAAAAAGGTTCAATAGTTTTAAGCTGTTGTGGTTTTGACTAAATCATGGTGCTTTTTTTTTCTAATTCCTGTCTTTTAAAAAGGCAAAAACTTCACCCAAAAAATATTGAACGTATTTAAACAGCTGTTAACACGAAAAGACAGGTATAAAATGTTTATTGTGTGTGGAAACTACATGAAGCAGTACAGGAGTAGTAAAGTACCAAAGTGAGACTTGTTTCTAAAGAACCTGCTCTCAGCATAAAGCAAACTGTAGGGATTTCAATATGTAAATCTTTGAGCAGCTTATTGAAAGCATCCAAAATCTCCTTGTTATCAAAGGATAGAATCAGTATGAGACATACTCAGATAAACGGCTGAAGCAGATCTGTCCCTGTTCACCTGCAGGTGTCACAGGGGATGGTTGGGCAGCTGGCCTCCCGTCGAGCAGCAGGAATAATACTGGAGATGATCAAAGACGGACACATTGCTGGCAGGGCCGTTCTGATTGCTGGCCAACCCGGCACAGGGAAGACTGCTATTGCTATGGGTGAGCAAGGGACCAGACATGATGTACACAAGTTTCCATTAGAAGCAGAGTTCTGCTCCCTGTTTTGGGCTTGTTACATTGTTTTTCATCTACAGGTATCGCTCAGTCTTTGGGCCCTGACACCCCCTTCACAGCTCTGGCTGGGAGTGAAATCTTCTCCCTGGAAATGAGCAAAACGGAGGCACTGAGCCAAGCTTTTAGAAAAGCTATTGGAGTGAGAATCAAGTAAGTCACCTAAAACAAGGTTTAGGTTCTGTTTTGGAAAGAAATGAAGACCAAATCCAATTTCTTTCCTTAATCCCACGGCTTCTCCCTACTCCTACATTTAGCCCTCCAAACAGAGAGTTATGAAAAAACAATGTCTTTAAACCCGGACGTTTCTACTGCTTGATGACATCATCTACATTAGCACGCAGCTGCCAGTGCTCAGAAAATACATAACAACATTGGTTTTATACATTTAAAAAGTCATGCTAAAGCAAAAAGTCATTACTTACTTTTAGATGTAAACTTCTGTGCCTCAGAGCACACCTACGTGATGCGTTTCTCAACGCGATGCAGATCACCCAACCGGCGGATGGATGCAGAGCTCTATGTCCCTACGCAAACAAGATCAAATACTACTAAAACTCCAAATGCCTCTACAGTTGGATGGGTAGGGAGAAGCCGGAAGAGTTGGGGAAGAATTCGGATTCAGCTATGAAGTCTCCTCACTGCCCCCCCTCTCTCCTAAATCCAGAGAGGAGACAGAAATCATTGAGGGGGAAGTGGTAGAAATCCAGATTGACAGGCCTGCCACTGGAACTGTAAGATCCTTTCACTTCATTTCTAAAACTCTCCAAACTTTTGTCCTAACAGGCTTTCCATAACACAGCTATAGAAAAGGTTGACTTTATTTAGCTGGATATTTATTGAGCTGGATTTTTTTTCTATTAGGGTGCAAAAGTAGGTAAGCTGACTTTGAAGACAACCGAGATGGAAACAATATATGACTTGGGGAACAAGATGATTGAAAGCCTCAGTAAAGAGAAAGTTCAAGCCGGGTGAGTTCATCTTATGTTCAAATACTTTTATGCAAAATAGAAGTTTTTTTTTTCTCAGTCATATCTAAATTGAGCTTTTCTTCTTTGTCTTTAAACACACTTTTTAGTGATGTCGTTACCATCGACAAAGCCACCGGGAAAATTTCCAAGTTGGGACGCTCTTTCACCAGAGCCAGAGACTACGACGCTATGGGAGCTCAGGTTAGATGTCTCCTTGGGAAAGTTGAATACCACTCTGAATGTGGGTTTCATTCTAAAACAAAGTCCACCAGAAGTCTCTTTGAGTGTAGTCACATATTATGATTAAATATTGTGAATACGTGTTTTTCTTGCTGTTTCACGGTTCATCTTACTCTTATTTCAGCTTACTGTGTTCCGTGTCCTGTTTGACTGTTGACCTTATCAATCAATCTCCTATATGCTGTGTCTCAGCTTGCTAGAGTTGCATAAATCTTTCATCACGTTCGAATTTTTGTTTTAATTCTACAACACTGAACTCTGAGAGTTGAAACAGAGAGTAAAATGTTCATGTCTGTCTGAGAACAGAATATAAAGTGTGTACTGAGGGGTTTTACTGACTTATAACATCTGTCATCCAACTTCGTGGCATTCACCTATCACAGGTTATTTTTAGAATATAATCTCCACAATAAACAAAGGAACAAAACCAAACAACCAAACTGGTTAATCTCAATATCCTGAGATATGATGAGGTTGATGTGTAGAAAAATTAACTGAAGGTAGTTTATCCTGAGAATCATTTCTGGTATTCCTGCACTCATGAAAAATGTGTCAAACAATGTAGACTTGGAATGAACAAAAACTTCTTCTGTCATTTGATTCTGTCGTTTAATCGTTACTTTTTACTCTGTCCGATAAACCACAGAGGAGTAATCTGGAAAAATGACAGAGAACAGCATAAACCTGTTCTATTTGTCTTTCCAAACGGCAACAACTGCAGCTCACAGAAGGACATGAAACAAAATCCCACAGCAGATATGATGAGGGAAGGTGGAAGCATGAAAAAACAGGCAGCAGTGAAGTCTTGTTCTGTTGAAGCAGGTGGAGCTGGAGAACACAATCAGGTACACCTGATCCAGGTAAACAGCAGCAGGTAGTGCAGAGAAGTCTGCGGGACACTGACCCTCAAAGCCTGGATTTGGGCACACCTGATCCAGATGGGAATTTGCCCTGAAAGCCGTTAGTTGATCCTTAAACCGTATCGGTTGTAACTGATGTCCATTCTCTCTGTTTTTAGACGCAGTTCGTGCAGTGTCCTGAAGGAGAGCTGCAGAAGAGGAAGGAGGTGGTGCACACAGTGTCCCTCCATGAGATCGACGTCATCAACAGTCGCACTCAAGGCTTCCTGGCTCTGTTCTCCGGAGACACCGGGGAGATCAAGTCGGAAGTGCGAGAGCAGATCAATGCTAAAGTGTGTGAATGGAGGGAGGAAGGCAAGGCAGAGATCATTCCAGGGGTACGGCGCCGCCTGCATCTGGGGATCGTTTTTGTTTGCAGTTGGGAGTAACTGGGTGTGCTTGTGGCTCCAGGTGTTGTTCATTGACGAGGTGCACATGCTAGATATGGAGTGCTTCTCCTTCTTGAACCGAGCCCTGGAGAGCGACCTGTCGCCTGTTCTCATCATGGCCACCAACAGAGGCATCACTCGGTACTGCTCCTGCTGATTCTCTTCAGCTTTTTTCTTTCTGATATGAAATGAGCATCTTCTATAATTATCGGTTTAATATGTAAAACTTGTTTTTAATACATTTTTTTCATAAAAACTTTCTTTGTTTTATTTTTGTGTGTTTTCACACAGAATCCGTGGCACAAACTATCAGAGTCCCCACGGGATCCCCATTGATCTGCTGGACCGGCTGCTCATCATCGCCACGTCCCCGTACACTGAAAAAGAGACGAGGCAGATCCTCAAGATCAGGTGGGGATGCAGGTTTGCTTCCCACCACCAAACCCTGCTCCTGCTTTCAACATCTCTAACATCCACTTCTCTGTGTTCTAGATGTGAGGAGGAGGATGTGGAGCTGAGTGAGGAAGCTCACACTGTGCTCACTCGAATCGGCATGGAGACGTCGCTGCGCTATGCCATCCAGCTGATCAGCACTGCAGGACTGGTGTGTCGCAAGCGTAAAGTAAGCTCAGCTGCTTCCAGCATCACTTTTTACTGATGTTTTGTAGAATCGGAACATGTGACTACATCTTTTTGTCTGTGTTTGGGCTCCTTCAGGGGACAGAAGTTCAGGTGGAGGACATCAAACGAGTTTACTCTCTGTTCCTGGATGAGGCCAGGTCTTCTCAGTACATGAAGGAGTACCAGGATTCCTTCCTCTTTAATGAAACACGTACGTCTCAAGTTTTGAAAATCACAAATCTCAACATTTAAACTTCTTAAAGTCTCACTCCCATCCGCTTCAGATCTGTTTTCAAAGCCTTCTCAGTGGTCTTTTAATTATGATTATGCTGTTTTTAGCCAAAATCCAGAAACCTCTCATTTTCTAGGACATAGTTTCTGCAGAGTGGCAGGAGTTCATTGGAAATTCCCCTCTGAGTTGGAGGTGGAACTGTTGGCACAGAGCAACCTCGCCATCTCTTGGTGAGAGCTCAGAGCAGGGAGCTTGTGGTCCGCTCAGCGTACTTTTTACGTCATACATACAATTTTTTTCAAACAGAATTTTTCCGTCTGCTTCTGAATCACAGTCATTTGGATAAAAAAAATACTCCGAAATGCCACAAGAACATGTTAAAAACACAACTTTCATTGGAGTGTGTCTTTAAACTGCTCTGTATTTTCATTGTAATAATTTATTTTATATATTCTCTCCCTAAAATGGGAAAATGTACTGAGACTGTTTTTGTATTGCAGAATCGGCTACCATGGACACCTCATAACGAAAACCCAGTTCTGCTTTTCCTCTACCGGATTTAGATGCAGTTTAGAACCGGATTCCCAATTTGAGTCAAGTGATGACCTGAAGTAGAGATGAAATATGAACTCATTACAGTTCTACATGTTTCCACTTGTTTGCTACTCTGATGTTGAATTCAGGAATTTGTCATAAAAATCACTGAAGTTGTGAATTTACTTTAAATGTGTTTGTCATCGAGGCCTTAAGCCAGGAAATTCCTTCCTGTTTTGTTTGTTCTTTGCTTTGTTACATGTTATTTTTGAACAATTAAACAGACTTTTCTAGTCATACTCAGTCTTTAGAATGTCACATTTGTTTCTAATTCTCTTCTTCTTGGCTTCTTGTCTGATTTTTAGTCTGATCACCGGGATCAAGTCTTTCAGGTCACCTGTGGTTCCAAGTACAAGAACATATTTTAGCAAACGCATGGATTAGAAATATGATCACATTAAAATGACATGTTTTTGATTTGTAAGGTGACAGAAAACTCAAACGTTTTGGGGCTTTCTTTATTTCTTGGACACATCTGTGGCTTTTGAAATGCATTATAAATTACAGTCATTTTAATGCACTTTTCTCATTTGAAATAATATTTAGCACAAGTGGAAAACTAGAATGTTTTTAAAAGTGTTATGTGTTTTACCTTAAAAGACAAATGTATTTATTCTTTGCCACCACCAGGTGGAGCTCTAAGACTGCTGCTCTTACTCCTGTTATTTCAATATGAGCAAACTGATGCAGTGATGTCAGTTTTTCAATGAACTGGTCACATATATAAAGATAAAGTAAGCACATCTGTTTTTTATTGTAAAGGCAATTACAATTGAGCAAAGTTCTGCCTGGAGCATCTGAAAAGGGAAAATTCTACTTTGAATTATTTCTCTTTTTTACAGTCAATTTCAGGAGTTGTTAAAGTTAATCTTTCAGTTTGTCCGAAACAAGTTTTTCCATCCGCCTGACTACAGTGAACTGAAGTTTGCTGTATTTTCCGTCATATTTTAACCAAACGTGCAGAGACTCTGTAAAACTGGTTTCCACAATGTGAGCGCAGTGTTGTCCAAAAAGAAGTTTCTTCACCTATTTTAAACTGACAGAAGAAAGTAATGACTGAATAATTTCTTAAAAAAACAAGAAGATTTGCAGATTTTTAAAAAGCTGTTCGGGTTTTGGATGGATATTTAATAATTGCAAATGTTAAAGAAAAGGCAATTTCAGAGAATCAGCACCAACCTGTTCTGTCTGAGCTTAAACAGTCCTGATGTATATTCTGAATCTTTTTCCTTCTAATGTTCACACAAACACAGTCTAAAGGTTGGGTTTTAACATTTAAAATAACCTTTTAAGTCTTTTATAGATGTTTTAAATTGACTTTAAATCTTTTTTGGTTCATTTCCATCTCCTAACCTTCTCATTTGGGTTGTTAAACATTTGTCTTAACTCTCGGCAGCTCCGCTTCACCGGAGGTCTCGTTGGGGGGCCTTCACTTACGTCCTGGACTCGCTTTGTTTCCTCCGCAAAATATTGATAATTTTTATTAATTTATAAAACCTGCATGAGGAGAAATGCATTGACATGGGAGAAATATTTAATTGATCCAGAACTTTTGTTTCCCACATTTAATGGAGAGTTTTATCATGATGGTGTTCAAAAGAGCTGGATACACATTTTTATGTAAGGCTGACTGATGCTTCTGTGCCAAACGTGTTTTTCAGATGTAGGTTTCTGTGTCTGAGCAGTTTGTGGTGAAAATGCACAAAGTTTGACCACAGTAATGGAGTAAAACTATGAGGTCAACAAGAGCAAAAAGTAGGAAAACACAGTACAGACTGAAGAAATAAGCTTGATTGTTTTCATGATTTATCTAGACACAAAAAAAGATTTAACAAGCGAGGATTGACTGAAATAAACTCACCTGTTTTTAGAAAAACGCCATTTCCTTTACACTTCATCGAAACATTGTAAGAGAAGACAAATCTACTTGTTAGGATTTAGAGATTTTACTGTCATTGATAAAAAAGCAACAAAAAACATTTGTCTTTATCAGCTTTGTTCTTACTGGTGACTCTGAACAAATCAACTGCCAATGAGAAGATTAAAAATCCAAATACATTTAAAATATGTGTTTCTTGTAAACGAATCATGTTAAGTGCATTTTGCCTTTATAATTTTTAATACACAAAATCCATGAGAATGAACTGAATTTGAAACATCACTAATATGATCAGGTTCTATTTGTCAACCATGACACCGTTCTGTAGGACAAAACCCCAGATAGACGCTGAAGTACGATGACATTTCCAGAACATTTCATTCAATCTCAGTCTGCTTTGGTTTCTGCACCAGGACTGATGCCCTTCCTGTACAGAAGAATACTCTGGATTTCTAACCTACTTAATATTTGCTTTGGTTCCATCCTTTCATGAGTTATTCCTATTTCTGCTATATTTTTCCTTACATCACACAGTTGTGTCCATAAATTAATTTACACATGGCTTTGGACATGTGTCATTTAGAGATGGTTATAGGTTCAGAAAATTGAGAATCAAATTAATCCTCACTTAGAGAAAAGAAAAGAAATCGATAATGTCCATGGACTGAATCTCTATTAGTATTTTTGCCTCACAGCAAGAAAGCCCCCAGTTCAAGTCCCAGACCTTTCTGTGTGGAGTTTGCATGTTCTCCCAGTGAACATGTTCTCCCCATGTATGCATGTGGTTTCTCTGGGGACCCCTTCTTCCTCCCACCATCCAAAAAATAGGCTTTATAGGTTAATTGCTCAATCTAATTGTCCCTGGGAGTGCATGTGTGATAATGCTTGAAAAAGACTGGCAATCCTTCCATCACCCACAAATGGCTGGGATAGGCTCAAGCATCCCCAATACCCGAAAAGGGACAACGCAGGTTTAGAAAATGATTCAGATTTTCAATTTAGTTCATTGCAAAATGAGATTTTCAGGCATTTTTTTTTTTAAATCTTGGAGATGTTGCAGTTCCTTAAATGAGGAATAGAGGCCAGTAAAAAAATGTTTGTTTATTTATTCTATTTTTGCCACCCTCAGGTTAAGCTCTTCAAATAAAATCCTTATTGTTGCCATTACCATAATAATTACTCATTGGAGACCCCAACAAAACTCCAGCTTTACTTTGTTACACCCAGTGGTCCATGTTTGGAACTCTGTTCAAACTCCAGTCAATATGGACGTACCGCCTCCAGATGCTCAGAAAAGTTGCTGTTGATCAAATCACTTGGAAGAAGAAATGAAAGCATGAACTGGTGACTTAAAATAGAGTCAATTCAGGATTTTGTCAGTTTATCAGTATTTGTTCTTGGATGACACCCCACTGATGGTTCTGATGATATCCACAGAATTGATCACAAATGGGTTTCCATTACCAAAACCGTCACTGTGTTTTTTGTAAATGCATGTAATGAATACTTTTGTTTATAAGGTCTGTTAGCTTTGTGTTTTCCTCTTCCATGCTGCTTTTCTCTTCAGACTTTTCTGGTTTTTCAGCCACGAGGAACCCCAAGGAATTTTCAAAACTCAATTGTGTGATTGTTAAAACTTTTATGCATAAAAGGTGCACACTTTTTTCCCAGGATCCGTCCATGTTTTCCTGCTCATCTGCAGGGGCAGCAGTCTAGGTTCTGCTGGGAGACCCTTAGGTCAGCAGAGAGACACACCACCTCCGTTTACTTCAGAGTCCGGACCACTGCGGAGAACATTGTCCTTCAGTCAGCATCACGCCAACAAGACATTATACGAGTCTGGGGTCCATCTGTTTGGTTGATCTTCACACAATTAGTTAAGTGTAGCAAAAGTGATGTGATGCTTCTGCTCTGCAGCTTGCTGGGACAGAACAGCAGAGTATCTCTGGCCTGTGTTGCGTGGAATGGTGGGACCTCGTCTGTCCACAGGCTGGCTGTCCTCGGAGCAAGCTGCCTCCGCCTCCACTTCAGTTTTATCCATTTTCTTGACAGAGTTTGTGGCGTCTTTCTCTGCAGCCGCCTTCTTTGACCTTCTTTCCCGGTGGTTCCCTTCTTTTGTTTTGCTCCGTTCTTTTCTGGAGATTAAAAATATTACAAAGCATCAGGATTAAGGCAAATGCTCCATCGTTTTTGTTTTTGGTATTATTCAGAAGGTCATACTTGAAGTTTATTATTTCAAATTTTCTCTCTCTGTAGAAAGAGCTGGTGTTCATCATGTACAGCAGAATCATATCACACACAAAGGCTCCCTGAAAAACAGAAGAGCAGCAGTTATCTGCGTATCAGCTGATAAAATCATATTTGATTCCAATAAATGACTTACTATACCCATCAGAGCAACCCCAGAGCCGATAGCAATGACTGTAGGAACAATGTTGAATTTTCCTGCCTGCAAAACAGTAAGATTTTCAGTCTAAAGCCACAATCTTGCTCATATCTACCATAACTCTACCATACCTGACCGTTGATCATTATATCAAAGCGAATCCCGTACACTTTATACAGAGTGCGATAAGTTTCGCCCTTTTCATCCTTGTAGTACCTGGCATGTCTGCAGGGCAAAAGCATCATGAGATCAAGCGCATGGAGGCTGACAGAGTCCCTGTGTCTGAGCAGAGGACACACCTGAAGTTGTATCCTGATGTGACGGAGTTGTTCAGGTTCATGTCTAGTCGTGTGAAGCTGTACTGCGGGTTACATTCCGAGGAGTCTTTGTCCAGGTCGCAGTTCCACTCAATGAGAATGCCCACAGAGCCGCCCTAAGGGGGACAAACAAGACACCTATGGGGGGGTGATTGGTACATGCTGCCTGATGTTTTTTACAGCTGCAAAGTAGGAGTTGTTTGCTTTATGGGGGTGTCATAGGAAGCAATAGTGGTGAACTCAAATGGGTGAAAAAGGAGGCAGAACTAAACTCCGAAATGTGACAAAGAAACGGAACAGGACACTTTCCCAAACCAGGAAACAGAAATGTGACGTTTTTTATCCTTAACATGTTTCATTTCTCTCAGCTGTATGTGATGGTTTGGACGTCATGCCTGGCATTAACTTTCTGAGGAAGACTAAGAGGCAGCAGTCAAAACAAGCCAAGACAAACCACATCTTTATCCTTTCATTTGTCCAACAAAAAGGAAAGAAATATGTGTGTAGAAAACACAAAGAATTAGATTTCTCTCATAGAAAAGTGACAGAGAATCTGACAACAATAATTTCTTCTTATTCATTAATGTTTGAGTTTTTGGTCTAAAAATACAGACCAAAAAATCCTCTTCTGATGCAACAAACTTCTAAAATCTATTCTAACCATAAGAAGTCCCATTTTTTCATCCATTCATCTTCTTAACACACTGTATCCCTTTTGGGGTCACAGGGATGCCGGAACCTGTCCCAGCTACTGTCAGGTGAAGGCGGGGTTCACCCTGGACAGGTAGCCAGTCTGTCACAGGACCACACAATCACTCCCACAATCACTCCCACACACATGCTCGGAGAAAACCCACACATGCACGAGAAGAACGTGTAAACTCCACACGGAGAAGTCCCATTCAGGATTTGAACCAGAGTCTAACTGTGAGACGACCACTATGGACTATCACCATGCACCACTATCTGATAACCCCAATAAAAGCAGATAATCCTAATTCTTAAATAACAAAACAATTACATTTGAGAGTTTGTTTTTTTTACTCCAATGCCTGTACTGCTAACCCTAACATCCATCCTAACAGCAACAGTGATGAGGGAAACCATTTGTAAATAGAAGATTTAGGAAGAAACCTCCAATAGAACTGGTTTATAGGTTTGCACCATGTGAGAGAGTGGAACCGCCATCGGTGTGTGAATGTGAGTGTGTGGGACTATGACTGTAAAGCGCTTTGGGCCTTAAAGCCAGATAGAGAATTGCTTTAAAGGTATTCATCAGTTACCAAATCTGTTCTTCCTCCCTGAATACCACAAGTGCAGCTTTGGTACTTCGTTTTCCATCAGTAAATATGCTTCAGAAATCTTAACACAACTCTTGCACTGTACTATACAATTTCTTCAAATGGAATTTCTCTACCTTGGCAGCCATATCTTGGAAATCGTGTCCAGTGTTGCTGACCAGATCTCTGAGGCGGAATATGGGACAGTAAGGATGGTTGTCTTTGTGGTAGGAGCATTTCTTCAGGTAGCTGTCATCAGAGGTTTCAAGGACATTGGACCTAAGAGGTTACAGAGGAATGAGATTAACAAGCTCCAGAGAATTCTTTCAACACATAGAAAATGTGAATATCTCTACATGCAGCAATGATGTTCTAAAGGATCAGAGTATTTGAGCATCAAAATGGCAAACAAACTGGCTTTAACACTTAAGGTCAGCTGGAGGGTTTGAATGGTTTGTAACAGCTAAATCCATATTCACATAATGGTTTACTAGTGACTTGATGATTGAAAAGAGAAGCAAAGAAGCAAGGAACTAAATCTGATTTTTTTTCTTTTTATTTGTAAAGAACAGATGAATTCAGAGTCATTGTTAAATTGATCTTAAAATCTTTCAACGTTCATTTTAGTATTCTACCATGAATGTAGTACCCTGTCCTCAAAAGCTTTCTGACGGACTCACAGTCTGCAGCACCAGGTGACGGTGACATCTGCTCCATGGAAGGAGGAGATTTTTTCTATTTGAAGAGTTTGATGTAAGCTTCTCTCCTTAGTGTAACACTTCCTCTCACTTTCATATGGTTTTTGTAAAGACTCACTCCGAGGAAAATTGTGTTTTAACATGTTTTTGTTCCATTTTCTGATGATTTAAGACAAATAAATAGAAAATTAAGCTTAAAATAGCATGTTTGAGTATTTGTTTATTCAAACTGTTGGGAATCAGGAGCAGATGAAAAAATGTTGAAAAATATCATATTTGTTACACAGAAAATACGCTGGGAGTGCCACAAGCCCCGCCCCATTCTTATGCATCCATTGCACACAAATAGATCCATGTAGGTCTTAATTTTGGATAGCTCCAATATTGTTCGCCATTTTTGTTGCACCTGTAATATTAGGTTGGGGGTGTGAGGGGCTATAAGCTAGTGGCAGAGCGAGTAAGCAAAACATTTTCAACAGTGGGGAGGGGAAGAGAGGGTGGGGTTATTCCACGCCAGCCGGCTTGCCCACCACTTAAAGAAAAGGAAGGGAAATTTCTGATGAACTTCTGCCGCTCTGCAGAAACTATGTCCTAGAAAACAACACAGGTTTTAATCATAACTAAAAGACCACTAGCAATGCTTTAAAAATAGATAAAAAGATGATCAGAATGGGACTTAAATAGCAAGCTGGCTTAACTTTTCATAGTACTGAGCTAACTATTCTGTCACCAAACATTAGTCCTAGCTGTGTCTGCACTATAAGAATATTGTGCTAGATTCCCCCGATTGCATAAGACTCATAATCACAAGCTGATGTGTTGCATTTTTCTAGTCAGAAATGCATCCACATCCCCCTACACCACCACCACAAAGGCTGGCTTGTGCAAGTTCAACTCTTTCTTCTATCTCTGTCTGCAAAGCCGGTGAAGAGCATCACACTCAGCAGCTCTCCAGACCCGACTGCCATGGTGCAGCAGCTTCTTTAGAAGACCCTCGATAATTAAGTGGACTAAAACCTCTGCAGAAGCAGGTACAAAAGAAAAAGGCTCTCGAAGGCCAAGCTTTTTAGTAACCTGCTGTTCTGAGTGTCAAAAACCCTGTCTTTGGGGAATCACCAACAAAGGAAAACTGGTGGATTCTAGAAACAGTTTTTCTGCCTTATAATATGAAGAGGTTGGTGTTCCACTCCTCACTCCACACTTGACATGCACTATGTGAAGCTGTCAAGCTGGGAAACACCCTATACTTTCACCAGATTTAAAGAATGAAAGGGAGAACACCTGGGTGGGGAGGGAATTTAGACATAACTTCGGCTTGTAGAGATGAGTGGTCGGTTTAAGATGCATTGTACAGGGGAGCGCAGGTGTGCCTTGCAGTTCCCTTGAGGCTCTATAAAAACTGAACATACCATTGTCATGTGTGTGGTAAGTGCACATGAAGTGTTTGTTAAGGCGTCTGAGTGATGATATCATACGCTTATCCCACACTCTAGTTGTTAGTAAAACATTAGTCACAACTGCCCTTACGGCTAGATACCAGCCAAAAATGGTCAAACTCGTGTGGGGCACGCAGATGGCACACACTTATCACATGCATCAAACTTTTGGGCTTTTTTTTGGGGCAGGCCATAAGATTTGGGGCGAGCAAAAAAGAGGAAAAATTCGTACAACGCGCCTACGTCTCAATGACTCCACCCTTACGTGCTCTCTATGACCTGTCACCCAAAGATGCATGAACATTCTTGGTCTGTAGATCACCAAGCGGTCTACGACCTGACTGCTTTGTGGTGTCCACCTTCATACCACAAACAGGTGGGTCTTTTTCTCACCTGCAGACAGCCTGTATCCACCCGAGAGGCCAGTGGTGACTATGGCGTGTAAATGGTGCCTCTGAACAGCCTTTGAGGTTTAGCTTGTCTGAATACTTAGGAGTCTGTATATCCCATTGTCGGATCCAAAACAAATTTTAATAAAGAAGACTGGTTGGTTCCCACGGTTCTCTGAAACATTAGTGAAGTGTCTCACCAGACCACCGTCCGTGTCTGGAGCAGTAATTACCAAAACCGCAGAGAAAAGATTACATTGGACTTTATACTGCAAGAAAAAAAACCTTCTTCTAGAGAACAGACATCACCCGCCGCCTGCCAGTCAAGGATGATGTAACGAAAGAATGCTGCAGTGATGGGCGCACAGGGGGCGTGTCCTATAGTGAAAAAGCTTACTCAAGTTTCAGAGAACCGAGGCCAATTACTTAAGCTCACGTTCTCCAAATGAAGTTATGGTGCAGTGACCCAGCAGTTTCCAGCCGTTCAATAATGCAGATCAGAGGGGCTCATTCTGCAAAACCTCCCTAATAAAGTCTTTACGATTGATATTTTTCAATAAACAATAGTTGACTTATTTTCCAAATTATTGTTAATTTGTAAAAATAAAATCTTCCCTTGACATTTTATCTGAGGAGTTGCCTTTTTAGCCTCATGTTCATATGGACTCCTCCCCTCAGCCATACGCTTTCATACAGGTAATTTAGACACCTGCACATAAACACACAAACAAAAAAGCTGAGCCGTAGTTAGGATTTTCTTTCAGACAAATGCCGTATGGTGAAGTGTTTCAAATCCTTTCAAATTCAACACTACAAACGAAGGCGTTTGTCCTGCTGCAGCAGCATGTGCAGCACAGCAGGCTGTGTCTGAAAACACCGTTACTGAATCTGACTTCCAGACGTGTAGAGTTTCAGGTCATTTTTAACACCACAGATTTGGAGAGATTGTGTTACACGTCCGTCTCTGTCAGACGTTTGCACTTCAAGTTAAGTGAGGAGCTTTGGAGAGATGTTTCTGTGCTTGAAAGGAGATCCTGGCTGATTATTAGCTGTGCATCTGGTTTCCTTCAGGGTGTGAGCAGAGGACAGCAGTGAGGGCAGTGGTGCATCTGGCTGGGCAAACCCCATCTGAGCTGTCAGCTGTCCAAAGCAAGGCCCGTTGTCAAGGACGTCTCAGATGACTGTTTCACTGTCGCATTGACGGCAATGCATGGACTGATATAAATAGAGGCTTGCTGCATACTAAAATGCTATTTAAAGCAGCCATTGAAACATGCATACTCCCTATCTGACAGTACCAAGCAGCCTTGAAACCTCTGCAGACATGAGCAGCCACTTACAGCCACTTACTTGGAGAATTCAAACTTTGGGAATCTGATGAAGTTCTTGATGTAGATGGTGAAGTTTTCTGCTTCGCTCAGTAAGGGCTCTCTTAAAGCAGAATACACAGAACTGAGTAAGAAACTACAAAAAAAACACATCCATGTAGTGCAAAAAAGCAGGACTATTTCAGTCCATACAGTGGGAGACAGTAAATGAAATAGTATATTTGTGGTTCTGTGAGGAAGGAGGAACTCTCACGTGGGCCTTTTGCTGTGTTCTACAGGACACCAAGCATAAATCTCACAAGTTCCGGTGTTGTTCAAGCACAAGCCCGTCATTGTTCCTACCAGGAAGAACAAAACAAACAAAAACAAAAAAACAAGTTTCATACAACAAATCAAATTCCCAAAATGTCCTTTTAAAACGGCATTTTTCAGAACATTTTTGACGGCTGGATGGCTCCGTTGGCTGCATGCAGGCCTGGCACAGGTAATTCAGGGTTCAATTCTGGGGGGGGTGCTCTCAGCTTCAGCTAATGTGTGTCCTTAGGAAAGACCTTTCACGCTGTAGTCTAACTATGAAGCCACAAGGGGGCCAAGTCTGACTCTTCCTGTGCCGGTCCCCAGCCCGGATAAAATACAGGATCAGTGTCAGGAAGAGCTTTCAGGGTAAAACTCTCTACCAAACCACCGGATCGGTGAAAGCTGAATCGCTGTGCCGGGCTCTGAAGGGATGTGCCGAAAGGGGAACAACAACCAGTTAAGCTAGTTACCAAATTGTTGTTACTGAAACAGATGGCAATGCTAATGAAATGCCAAAGAATTCTTGGTGTAAAACCCTCACCATGACCAGCTGCAATGCTCTCCCCTTCAAGACAGTCTTCATCACTTTGGCACCTTCCATTTGGTACCTTAGGACTCTTAAGAGTAGAGATCGCTTTCAGAAGGGAAACAAGTGAGTTCTTTGGACAAAAAACATCATTTTTGTGCACCCTCACCTCAGCACAGAACCCCATTCTCTGATTAGGGGTCTCTATGTAATTTGTCACGATGAAGAACACCTGCTCGCCCTGCAAAAACCAATTAAATCCAAGAGGGAGATGGAGAAGCAAAAGGTTAAATAGATTACAGTCTGCAAGGGAGCAACATTGTTAAATCATTTGAGACAGATGCCTTTAGCAAATGTGGCAAAACAGATGCTGGAAAAACTCCTTCAGCTTTAAACTCAACAAAGATGGACAGACTCACGTTTGGAGGTATGACATAATCCTCAGCGCTCCACAGGTAAGGTCCTGTCTGTGAGGAGTTGATCAGAGAAACTCCTTTAACCTTGGTGATGACGGAGGTCTGGACTGCCTCCTCTTTCTCCTGGTACCCTTTCTTCACAACAAACACCCACCTTGGATATTGACCACAAATTCATCACTTTTAGATCTTTTAGAGACATTTTCTTAATTATATTAAGGAAATAAACAACATTTTATGGCGATAATTTAGGACATTCAGATGCAAATAATATTTCTGTCACTTGTTCTTATCTAGTGAGTCTTTTATTTCTGCTTGTAGTTCTGACCATGAAGCAGTTTTGCAATGACTTGCATTTGCATGCATGAACGTGAGAGCTGCATTGAGCAGAATATAACTGCATTGCTGTTCTGTGTAACATGAAACGAAGCGAGAATTCAAAGACAACAAAGATCAAGTCAGGAACTGTTGTTAGTCCTGGATTATGTGTGGATTCATTAGGTAGATCCAAAAAAAGTTTTCTTCCAGCAACAATTGCACACCCAAGACATAACAACTCCACCAAATGATTCATCTTTAGTTTGAGAAACTCTCACCCGATTATGTAACCCAGCACGGCCAGCTGATACAGCCTGAACAATATCCCGATTCTCCTGTTCTCAGCGATGACATACTTCTCTGTCTTGTAGTTAAGGAGAGAAAAGAAGAAGCCTCCCCAGCCAGACATGTCTCCCTGCAACACGCTGATCTGGACTGAGGTGGTGATCCGGGTGTTCCAGCTGACGTGCATCAGGCGATCCCACTGCTGGGGGGTGGGGTGGGGAGTGTTTCACCCCACATGGAGGAGCTTGTTGTCTAGCTCAACTTCAATGACAGAAGAAAGAACAGAAGCCCACCTGGACTTTTAATCATGTCACAAAACAACAGAACCCATGCAAAGCATGAAAGCTACAAGAACATTTCACCCTAAAAAGCAGGACTGTCCAAACTTTTTGCAAAGAGAGCCAGATTTGGTGAAAACGTGTGAGGATCAACCAATCAGCCTTCATTCTTTGAAAATTCATTAAAAATAACATTCGAATGAACAATTGAACAATTTGGGGAAAGTGATTGCAATTTGGTCCTATTCATTTCCTCACATAGAACAGAAATGGGAACAGCATGTTTTTGAATTATTTTTGATATTCCATGTTCACTAAAATAATGTCAACCTCTGGAGTGTAAATGTGGATGTGCAGGTTGCACAGTATTGTTTGTGTTTTCTTTTACCTATTGCATTTTGTCTGGTTCATTATAGTTTTTTTCAAGTAAAAAGACATCATATCCCTTTTCTCTACTCTGTTTTTCACAGTATTTCTCAAAACATCAGCATAACTAAAAATGTTTCATATGCTGTCTGACCAAAAGGCTCCATAGCATATCATGCTGCTCCCACCACCGTGCTTCGCTGTGAGAAACCTGTTGGGTGAAACTAGATGTCCTGAGCCATTTGGCAAACGCAGCCTGAGAAATGTAGGAGTTGTGTTTGATGAAGCAATGTCTCTTGAGCATCATTCTAAACAGGTTCTAAAGAATTGTTCTTTTCAGCCGTACAACATCTCTAAACATAAATCTATGGTTTCTAAGCATGAGACAGAGATGATAATCCATGCCTTTGTGTCCTCACATTTAGATTTCTGCAACAACCTTTTTCACTTGTCTGAGCAAGAAGGAACTGAAGCGTCTGCAGCTGGTCCAGAACTCGGCTGCTGGGGGTTCTGACCCGTACAACCAGAAGAGCACACATCACCTCCATTTGAAAGTCTCTTCACTGGCTTCTGGTCACTTTTAGAATCCTGGTCCTGACCTTTAGAGCTCTACATGGACCAGCTCCTTCTCATATCTCAGATCATCCAGCCCTACACCCCCTCCCCCTCCCAAAGGCTGAGATCCTCACAGCAAAATCTGCTGATGGTCCCCCCCCCACATGTTTTAAAACCAGAGGAAACTGTTCCTTACTTCCCTTCCACTCACTGGGCTCTATCGATGTTTTTAAAAGCCAACTCAAAACCCATTTTTAGAATCAAGCTTTGCCGTCACACTGAATGGACCTCTGGCTGTCTGACTGTATTTCATCATTTTATGTTTGTTTAAGGGCTGCACGGTGGCGCAGTGGTTAGCGCTCTTGCCTCAGCAAGAAGGTTCCCAGTTCAAGTCCCAGCTGGGGGACTTGAAACAGTGTCACCAATAGGGAGACCTTTCTGTGTGGAGTTTGCATGTTCTCCCTGTGCATGCGTGGGTTTTCTCTGGGGACTCCGGCTTCCTCCCACCGTCCAAAAACATGATTCATAGGATATTTGGTCACTCTAAATTGTCCCTAGGTGTGGATGTAAGTGTGCATGGGTGTGAGATTGTGGCCCCTGCAACAGACTGGCGACCAGTCCAGTCCTTCGCCCATGAGTAGCCGGGTTAGACTCCGGCAGCCCCGTGACCCCAAAAGGGATAAAGCGGTTCAGAAAATGAATGAATGTTTAACTGTGCTGTATTTTATGTTATTTTCTTTTGTAAAACCACTTTGTGACTGCTGTCTATGAAATGTGCTATATAAATAAACATTACTTACTTACCAGACTGCGTATAAAGAGATGCACTAAACTGTCATCAAAAGACCCAATGGTTTATTATGGAAATGAGAAACTATGCAGTCAAATGAGGCTGGAAACAGTCACCTGCTAACTGAAAGTTCACGGCCCCATTTAATGTCTAATTATAGGATTCGTAAAACATCACCCTTAGTAAAACTTTAATGGATATGAAAATCTAACCACTGAGGTGAAAAGAGCTTTGGGACCAGATTCAGAATATTCATGTATGTCGTAAAGTTGAGCTGTTTTACTGTTGACAGACTTGTGTATCAAGGCGTGTTCGCAGGTAGAGAGAGGAAAAGAAAGACAGGTGAGTAGAACTTAGCAGATGTGATGAAAGCAGAGGTGATGAGGAAATGATGGATAAATCTGATGTTCAGAACAGGAATGTGTTGTATGCTCGCAAAATAAGTTATCAGTAGTTTGGATAAATCAGGACGTGACTCAACCGTACTTTCTCACCATGTTTACTTCTTCTTTTAACATAAAAGAACATACAGAACTCACTGTCAGTCACACAACACGCCATCTAGTGCTGTGGTACCGCAATTGAATACACAACAGAATGCAAAATGACAGCTGGTGGTGGACTTCGCCAAAAGAATGGAGACAAATGCTGGGGTCAGAAAAGGGACATCAGAAGAGAAACAGAGATGAAAGGATGTGCAGGTACTCAGGTAAATTACTCCAGTAAATGTAATGAGTAAATGTGAGTGTCCATTCAAATGTAGTGGAGTAAAGAGCACAAATATTCAACAAAAGTTGCTTATATTTTTTATACTCAGTACAAGTACAAAGTAGCCAAAAAAGAAAAAAACATACTTAAAGTATTGAAGTCCATTTACTCAAGTACTTTACAGCACTGGTTTTACTGACCTTTTTCAGCTCACCAGAAACAAAAAAAACTGCATATCTTGCATGTAATGATGTGTACACCATTGTTAACGTCGCTGGGTCAAGTATTCCTGGAAAATTAATTATTGAAGATGAAATGTTCCAGATCGGGATTTTAGGTCTCTTTTCTCATTCTCAATAAACTGAAGTTTTCTTTAGTTTGTGTCAAAAATTGTTGTACCATAAATAAAACTTTTCTTTTACCACTGCAATCGTGCATTTGTTTGCACTGATGAAAATAAGACATTCAGACAGGAACATTTTCTGTCAGTGCTGTTATACAGGACTCGGATACCATTTGAACCAAACAGTGGATCTGGTTTTCAACCAGTGTGTCACAGAACATGAGTGTGATGGATATATATTTATACTGTTTTCAGTAGTAGCGTCCTCTTTGTTCAAAAACTGGAGGTTGGAAGAACACGGCTCTAGATGACTGATGTCATTGGCTTTTATTGTTCCCACACATTCTTCTGAAGTGCTACGAAAGAGCTTCTCAGCTTCTAACTCAATGGGTGACCAACCTTTTATCAGCAAATTGTTTTAATTTTGGTGTGTAAATATCTTAAATCAAATTCTTTTACACAAACACTTACCTTGTTGTTACGGATTTACATTGTGGCCCCAGATTAAGTCAAAACCTCATTTTTAATTACCACCTTAGGGTTGATATTTGTATTTCTGCATATTAAACATGACTGAAGAAAAAAACAACAAAAACTAATATATCACTGTTTATTGGGTTCAGTTGCCATTTAGGTCAAGTAAAAACATGACATGTATTCAGTTACTGGCCACCCCTCAGACGCAGGACAAGGTGGAGGGTGGATTCTTTCTGGATGTTGTAGTCGGACAGGGTGCGGCCATCTTCAAGCTGTTTGCCAGCAAAGATCAGCCTCTGCTGGTCAGGGGGAATGCCTTCCTTGTCCTGGATCTTGGCCTTCACGTTCTCGATGGTGTCACTGGGTTCAACCTCAAGGGTGATGGTCTTGCCAGTAAGGGTCTTGACAAAGATCTGCATGCCACCCCTCAGACGCAGGACAAGGTGGAGGGTGGATTCTTTCTGGATGTTGTAGTCGGAGAGGGTGCGGCCATCTTCAAGCTGTTTGCCAGCAAAGATCAGCCTCTGCTGGTCAGGGGGAATGCCTTCCTTGTCCTGGATTTTGGCCTTCACGTTCTCGATGGTGTCACTGGGTTCAACCTCAAGGGTGATGGTCTTGCCAGTAAGGGTCTTGACAAAGATCTGCATGCCACCCCTCAGACGCAGGACAAGGTGGAGGGTGGATTCTTTCTGGATGTTGTAGTCGGAGAGGGTGCGGCCATCTTCTAGCTGTTTGCCGGCAAAGATCAGCCTCTGCTGGTCAGGGGGAATGCCTTCCTTGTCCTGGATCTTGGCCTTCACATTCTCGATGGTGTCACTGGGCTCAACCTCAAGGGTGATGGTCTTGCCAGTGAGGGTCTTGACAAAGATCTGCATGTTTACACCTGTGAAAATGTATTTTACCCTTATTATTTGATATTCACAGTCTCAAACGTACCCACTGTACTATGTAAGTGTGGAATGTCAAATGGAATGACTAAATGAAGTAAATTTACATGAAAATATAATGTATTCAACACCAACATTTGCTAACCATTCACATACATCAAATTACCAGGTAAAGCACTGCTCTCGACCTGGATACATAAATGTAGACTTCCTGAATAATCAACATTCACTGGAGAGAAAAAAACCGAGACGATTCGAGAAGCTGCGCCATTTTACAAAACGCCATTAGTCCGCAGTTTTCTCCGTTTGGCTAACGATCAGGCCCGATGAAACAATAACGCCAGATATTTAGTGTCCTGGGCAGCAACCGTCTTTTAAAACGTTGTTTAAAAAAATAGAAGTAAAAAAGTAACCACAGCAGTAAATCACAAGCAACCAAACTGCTACGAAATAATACAATTGCTGAACGTTTTTTTCCTGCCTAAAATACCCTTTAAGGCTTTATCTCACGCGCGTTCGTGGTTAACATGATAAAATCAATCTTATTTAGAAGCAAGAATGCTTTAAAATGATAAACAAACGATTTGTTTGAAAGACAGAGAGAGAAACACAACAAAAATGAGTACTTACAGTGAACAGTGATGTACCAGAAACAAACGCCGCAACCCTGAATGAAGGCGCCCAAATGACGAACCCTTTTATTTGGGAGAGAAAATAAGATATTCGTCCGCCAACAAAAATAGTCCTTCTGTGTTACAAATCAGTTTTAAAAATCATTTTATAAAATCTATTAACTATGCCTTTTGATAAACAACTCAAATAATATTTTAGAATCAGTGTGGGGTTTAGGTATGTATGTCAGTAACATGCAATAATGTTTATATTAGATTACACTTTAATCTCTGTTTCTAAATAAAATAAAATAACAAATTATAATAAAATCATATTAGCTTAGGGTTCATGCTCCGCCTTTTTTAAAGTCAAGTTTTCTTGACAAATAAATTAAAACAAATAAATTAAAATCAAGGGAATGTTTTTTTTTTTTTAAATAACTTTTCTCACAAAAAACGAGTTTTTTTCTTCATCATTTCGTCGTTTAAAAAAAAGAAATCCGTGAAATACCGGAAGGTAAAGAAAAGGGGTGAGAAAGTAAATTTAAAAAAAATTAAGCATGCATTTTAGTGAGAAGTACCCAGCTGCAGGCACGTAATGGCGGATGGATACGTCATGGTGGATGGACATCCACTGAATGTCGTAAGCGGAAATAGTTCTGCTTGTGTAGTTTCGTTTTAGAAAAGGCGTATGACACCTTCTGCTCAAAAGAGAGATTACAACGTAAGTTAAACAGCTTGTTGATAATTCTCTATAAACCAACTGTATTTTCTCGCTAAAACATTCTATGACAATGGCTATTTGAAGGAGTAGATGTCTAATTTTTTTTCTTTATAAAGTTCAAACACTGTTCTGTATGATCAATTTCAAATTTTTTTCTGCTAATTTCTTCTATCCGAGTAATTCAGAGGTCCATGTTAGCGTTAGCTTAGTTAAAGAATGAGTCTGTTTTAAACCCATAGACACATTTTCACTTTATTATTATTATTGTTTTTACAGTAAATGTTTTCAATGCGCAAACTTCTCCACTTTTGGTTTTTAATTTTACTAATGCTTTACACAATATAGGCCTATTTGTGAATTACCTACAGATTAGGGCACTGACCTAAAACAGATTACTGTCCCAACAGAAAACATATAAACAAAACAGGACTCAATTCAGTGTATTAATATTATTAATAATAAGATTATTGATATCAACGTATTTGAGAATATTGAACGGTATGTGGATTAAGGAACAAATTAAGTAATTCATAAATGGGTATTCTTTATTATCTTTAGAGTGTATGTCACATAACTTGCATGTGATTTTAGTGCATTAACTACACAATGAATTACCATACAATATAATATATTTTATAATACAAAAATGATTACATAAAACATTACATTTTGTCAGTACAATTATCTATCATGTTTAACTAACTGAATGAGTTTGATATGACTGCACCTTTTTTCAGCCTCACAGCAAGAAGGCCCTGGTTTAAATCCCAGCAGGGTCCTTTCTTTGCGGAGTTTGCATGTTCTCTCAGTGCATGTGTGGGTTTTCTCCAGGTACTCCAGCTTCCTCCTACCTTCCTTTCAAAATCATACAATATGAGTCACTCTAAATTGGCCATGGGAGTGTTTGTTAATGTGTGCCCTTGCAAAAGAACCTGCCAACCTATTCAGGGTTTATTCTGCTTTCACCAAGAGTAGCTAGGATAGGCTCCAGCAAGCTGGCGAGTCTAAGATAGATTAAGCGAGTTCTGAAAATGGATGATGGACTGTCAGGATGGCTGCAACCATAAGCAGGAATTTTAGGTTTCAGTCAGAAGCATGTGGACCTGAACAACATCAATCTGGACATATGCAATCTTCCACTGGAGTGACGGTAAATGGAGTGTACTTGTATAGCATTTTTCTACCATTCTCAAAGGCCCAAAGCGCTTTACAGTCACAGTCATGTTCACATACGCATTTACACACTGATGGCGGCTCCGCTGCCACACACTGGTGCCAACCTTCCACCAGAGGCAATGTAGAGATCAGTGTCTTGCTCATCGACACTTTGACACATGACAAGACAAGGCGGGAATCAAACCTTCAATCTTACCATCAGAGGTCGGCCGCCCTACCGTTGCACCACAGCCACCCCATTATGATCAAGACTATCAATATTGATGACACCAAAACATTTTTCATAAAAAAGCTTAATGTGTGTTGTGCATTATTGTTGACACCCTGAAGGATAAATGCAATCTATCCTGTGATGAAAACAAACCTTTCAGGTTCAAGCAGGAAGTAACCCAACAGTAGACTTTGGATTCTTCAAAGTTGAACATTGGACAAAGGAGCAAAGGTGACCCTTTTGTTTGATTACACTAGCATATGGAAGCAAAGGTAACCAATGCATCTTTTAACACCTTATAAATCTTTGATGTGGAGTTTGTGGGTTTGAAACAAAAGCAACCCCACAGGTTGGTTGTTCTGAGACTTCCCATCTTGGTCAACTTTTCTGGAGAAAAGTTAGAGTCTCCTTGAGCCCAACCTGTTAGATAAAAACAAACAAATTGCTGCTTTTAGGAAACAAATAAAACAAGACATCTTAAACCAAGTTATTTTTCAGTACAACAACATCTGTGTTTTTTTGACAAAGTAATATTAAAAGTAGTTATAGTTATGGAGCCTGAGACAGCCTTGTCTGAGACAAATGTTTTCATCATAGGCATTCCTCACCAACAGGTCAGGGAAGTTAATGCTTTGGGCCTCAGGCCAGAGGATGATTCCTGGATTCACTTATTTCAAATTTCCAAATTAGGGAAAAAAAGCTAAGTTTAAAATGGCAAATAAAAATCAAATGTCTGCAAAGAAGTGAATGCTAGATGTGGTCATTTGATCTGCTTTTTTTCACTTTGGCAGTTTTGATAAACTGATTGGCTCCATCTTTTATTGAACCTTTACTTAACCAGGTGAAACTCATTTAGATCAGGATCTCTTTTTTTTTTAAGGGTGACCTAGTCAGGAGATCAGCACCACACGTATCCTAAATATCTTGACAGATCTTGTAAATAATTCTCTGAAAAAGACAAACAAATCTGAAAGTTTTTTGGAGGACATCCAAGAAGTTTGTTAAAAGCTGAGGATTTATCCTTCATCATTTAAAAGGCCAATCCCTAGTTTTGGAGTAACTTTGAGGTCAAATATAAAATACACAAGTTGCTTAAAAATATACTATTAAACAGCTGTCTTAACACAAATATCATGTTCTTGTGTTTTCAGTCAATATTTTAAAAAGTTTATTCTGGTTGAACTGCATGGAACTTTGTGTGGAAAAAAACAAAACAAAACATTGTCTGCATGAAATCTGGTGAACTGCTTCAGGCTCAATACTTTCAATTTAAAACATTTAGAAGCCATAGGGTTTCTGATGAGAGGGCCAACCAAGAATTTCATATCTTAAGAACTTTCAATATCTTTTTGTGATCTTGAGACTGTTATGAGTAAATAGTTTTGGTTTAGGGGCTCCTGTTAATTTTTACCCATGGGCCAGATTACCTGGTCTTAAAACATACTGGATGTCTTTGAAAGTTTTGATGTGGCAGAAAACGTGACACCTACTTCAATCCCTACGTTTTACAAAATATAAAAAATGAAGGCATATTATTAAGCAAGAAGTACAGAGAAATCCTGAAATGCATTCATGTGTGCATGTGATGCTTAATAATTCAGGAAAAAAGGACTAGTCCATACTTAAATTACATGAACTCATCTACTTTAAAGGTTCTAAAGCAGGGAGTCCATGGGCCATTTGGCTTTCAGAATAAATGTAGACCCTGTAAACACGTTAACAAGAATGGATGACATGACCTCAAAAGGCTGTTTTATATTTCACCACTAAGTGGCAGCAACACATCTGATAAACTACAATGGTCATAAATGAGTCACTCCTCTTTTTTGAAAAAACTTTAGGCAACTTTACCACGTGTTTAGTAAGCCATATGTCCAAAAATGTAAATTTTGCTTCACTTTAGAGCACAAAACTCACCCTTTTAAGTTTAACGTCACTTGACCTAGAAACTGTGATATTTGCGATCTTGTGAGTGCAACCTGACCTGCAAGTGGAAACGCATGAACGCTGACGTTCATGTTTAGTTTGATACCCATTTCTCTCAAGACCCCTGATATCTTGCTTTGAGTAAGATTTTTGGAGAAAATAAAACGCATTCTCATCCTATAATTTAATACCAAGCTTTCATTTATAGACTTTACCCTTTGAAATGAAGTCAAAATTCCATTTGAGGCATTTTGATTACTGTTGTCCTTTTTGAGATTGTTTGCCAACTTAAGTTGTGTTTTAGTTAGCCATTTCCAGACATATTCCCCATGTTAACCTTATTTTAGATAAAAGAAAAATTTACTGCTCATGATGCAAACAGTATGGTATAGTAGTATAGTAATGAAAAGAGGGAGAAAAAAAAGCGAAGCACTTCAACATTTAAAGCCTTTTATTAGGTCAAATCAATAATAATTTGGTCATTTATGCAATAAAACATCTTAGCACAACTTTACTGGCCACCCCTCAGACGCAGGACAAGGTGGAGGGTGGATTCTTTCTGGATGTTGTAGTCGGAGAGGGTGCGGCCATCTTCAAGCTGTTTGCCAGCAAAGATCAGCCTCTGCTGGTCAGGGGGAATGCCTTCCTTGTCCTGGATCTTGGCCTTCACATTCTCGATGGTGTCACTGGGCTCAACCTCAAGGGTAATGGTTTTGCCAGTGAGGGTTTTGACAAAGATCTGCATGCCACCCCTCAGACGCAGGACAAGGTGGAGGGTGGATTCTTTCTGGATGTTGTAGTCGGACAGGGTGCGGCCATCTTCAAGCTGTTTGCCAGCAAAGATCAGCCTCTGCTGGTCAGGGGGAATGCCTTCCTTGTCCTGGATTTTGGCCTTCACATTCTCGATGGTGTCACTGGGCTCAACCTCAAGGGTAATGGTCTTGCCAGTGAGGGTTTTGACAAAGATCTGCATGCCACCCCTCAGACGCAGGACAAGGTGGAGGGTGGATTCTTTCTGGATGTTGTAGTCGGACAGGGTGCGGCCATCTTCAAGCTGTTTGCCAGCAAAGATCAGCCTCTGCTGGTCAGGGGGAATGCCTTCCTTGTCCTGGATCTTGGCCTTCACGTTCTCGATGGTGTCACTGGGCTCAACCTCAAGGGTGATGGTCTTGCCAGTAAGGGTTTTGACAAAGATCTGCATGCCACCCCTCAGACGCAGGACAAGGTGGAGGGTGGATTCTTTCTGGATGTTGTAGTCGGACAGGGTGCGGCCATCTTCAAGCTGTTTGCCGGCAAAGATCAGCCTCTGCTGGTCAGGGGGAATGCCTTCCTTGTCCTGGATTTTGGCCTTCACATTCTCGATGGTGTCACTGGGCTCAACCTCAAGGGTGATGGTCTTGCCAGTGAGGGTTTTAACAAAGATCTGCATGCCACCCCTCAGACGCAGGACAAGGTGGAGGGTTGATTCTTTCTGGATGTTGTAGTCGGACAGGGTGCGGCCATCTTCAAGCTGTTTGCCGGCAAAGATCAGCCTCTGCTGGTCAGGGGGAATGCCTTCCTTGTCCTGGATTTTGGCCTTCACATTCTCGATGGTGTCACTGGGCTCAACCTCAAGGGTGATGGTCTTGCCAGTGAGGGTTTTAACAAAGATCTGCATGCCACCCCTCAGACGCAGGACAAGGTGGAGGGTGGATTCTTTCTGGATGTTGTAGTCGGACAGGGTGCGGCCATCTTCAAGCTGTTTGCCGGCAAAGATCAGCCTCTGCTGGTCAGGGGGAATGCCTTCCTTGTCCTGGATCTTGGCCTTCACGTTCTCGATGGTGTCACTGGGCTCAACCTCAAGGGTGATGGTCTTGCCAGTGAGGGTCTTGACAAAGATCTGCATGCCACCCCTCAGACGCAGGACAAGGTGGAGGGTGGATTCTTTCTGGATGTTGTAGTCGGACAGGGTGCGGCCATCTTCAAGCTGTTTGCCGGCAAAGATCAGCCTCTGCTGGTCAGGGGGAATGCCTTCCTTGTCCTGGATCTTGGCCTTCACGTTCTCGATGGTGTCACTGGGCTCAACCTCAAGGGTGATGGTCTTGCCAGTGAGGGTCTTGACAAAGATCTGCATGTTTTCACTACAAATAAAAATGCGTAAAATTAGAGGCGAAAATATGAATATGTTATCACAATAAATATCAAAAGACAAGACATTCAATTGAAATTACTGCGATTAAAAGTACATTTGAAGCGCTGGAACATTCCTATCGACTGACAGCAGCAGCCATTTCAGTTCGAGCGCCATTTTGATATCGCGCTGACCTTCTCTTTGTTCGTCGGTCGAAAAAACACTTTAGGCTCTTGGTCATTACTTTAAGTTTACTTATGACCCAAAGTTTTCCAAAGCAAAACAGGGACAACACTTTAGTGCGTTGTATGAAGAAAATCGAATATACTAAATTTTAAATTACTAGTTATAATGTAATAGAACGCTGCGTCAAACGCCTTGCCTTAGAAAGTTATTTGGCATTCAACCAAAAAGCATCAAAAAGAACGTTTCGAAGGGTAAAAATTAAAACTTACGCTTAAACCGGCGGCTGTGAAACGCTGAATTCTTCCGTCTGCGCGCTTTGCTTTCAGCTCTGCGAACTCTGAGAATGCCGGACAGCCTACTCCAGCAACCTTATATTCTGTTGCTGCGTCATCGGTTGAGATCAATCCGCATGAAAAAGTAGTCCGTCAGTTACAATAATCTTCTAACGTTCACTGTAAAAATTTTGACTTTTCCTTTTTTTGACTATTCCTACATTTTACTAAAAATCATTTTTACACAATCAGTAAATGTTTTAACAAAAAATATCTCAAAGGTTACTTGGTTCCAGAAGAGCTATCTCTCCCAGCGGAGTAATACATTATAACGTCTTCCAGAGTTTACTGGAAACGTATGGCAACAACCGTATCCGAGATCTTTCGAGTTCCTGATTGGGTGACATTCTTGTTTGTCAGTTACCCATTGGTTGCTAGTGTCCAGAAAGAGTTGCAAGATTTATCGGTGCTAGTTGACCCGGATACTTCAAACGTATTAAAACATATTTAGAAACCTATTGTAAACGAGTCACCAAACAACTGAATTAATAAGTATATTCTGTTATTCGTAGAACACTAATGTAAAATCTCATTTTTAAAAAAAAAAACACAATTATCAAGTCTGAAAGGGCCTGACTAACAGTCACGAGGAAGTGAGAAATTATGCTGACGTCATAGTTATGTGAATGTAAAAAATAAAAATAAACTACAAAAACAAAAACCAACCAAAACCACTAGTTAGAGATATCATCAAGATTTATAGCTGTATTAAACATACTTCTGCAAAAACACTTGAGATAAATCAAACATTTTTGGCACCCAAATGTTAAACTGTTCTTAAGTGTTGGTAAAATTTGAATTAAATATGTAATATTGCTTTTAAAAAATCGAAACTGTACTAACCTATCTCTAGTTTTATTTATGTATTATCATACTATATTCATTCGAGTTACGTTTAGTCAAATATATAATTGCCTTGTGTTTCAAAACTATGGACACTTAATCAAAAATGGTGACTTATTTTTAGAAGAGGAACATTGACCACTTATTAACTAACCTAACTAGTTCTGACAGTGCTTTGAATGGCAGAAAAATTAGATTAGATGTCAACATTGTTGAATACAATCAAGATGATCTTCATCTTTGTGGAACAATTGATTGACTCAAGCTCGAGAGGTTTGATGATTTCTTTAGGTTGTAGATAAAAGAGTTCCATACAAGTCATCTCTTTCTCATCCTTGTTTGACGTTTTACTGACTAATAAAACCTGTTTTGAAAGTTCATCCTATTGGCATCAGATCTTATTGTTTGTTACCTAAATAACTCTTGGAATGACGTATTTTGGATCTGGAAAACAATCAAGTGTTAGCAAATAAATCAAATGTATTTCTAAGAGTGACCTGATTACATTTAAGGTTGATGGTCAATAGAGTAAATCAGAAAAAAAGATTCACAATATTTTACAAATGATTTTTTGTCTTAACTCATGACTTCTAAGTGAATTAATTTAGTTTCAGCTTAGACTGGAGTCTCGCTGACTTGATTTTTATTTAGATGGAGCTAAGTTGGTCTTAAGATATGTATCTGGGTCATAGCAAGAACCCAGTCCCTCCAGCTACCTGTCATATGACACTGAACTCGTGATATACTGCTCCCCAGCTTTCTACCATCATGGCTCGTCTTGTTCTGCAATTCAGAAATGAGTTTGTGCAAGTCAGCTGTACTTTGCCCTTCCCCTTTCCCAGAAATATTTGTTCCAGGAAACCTAATTAACTTTGTTGTTGTGCACTTCAGCTGTACAGCAGTAATGCCTAAAATTAAAATGTTTACAGCAAACACAGATATTAATACATTCATCAGCAGTTGTTCCTGTGGCGCAACTAGGTGAGGGGTTTTGCTCTTATCAGTGGTGAACTTTAGTGAGGCTTGACATGTTCTGCCAGGGAGGACTCGAACATTCTGGGTGGAACTTCCTGCTCCACATCAACCGGTTTCTCAACAAACAGTTCCAAGTTTCACCTGAACTTTATGTAAGTGTTAGATAAATGAATTCCTGTTCTACTTGGTAGGATAGAAATGCTGTTTACTGAATTGTAAAAAACATATTAGAATAAATGTTTTTATGCATCTTTTTTCCAGAAAATGGACTTGGTGAAACACTCAGGCAGCTGTCACTGTGGGGCTGTTAGATTTGAGGTTTGGAGTTCTCCAGATCTCCATGTCTTTCATTGCAAGTGAGGAATTTCAAATATTAAACTATAATATTAAATATTAAATATTAAAATATCTGTTTTTTTAAACCACAAAATGTTCAAAAGATGTTTATTTTTTTCAGCTGCAGCATTTGTACCAAAAAACAAAACCACCATTTCATTGTCCCCAAAGACAACTTCAAACTTTTACAGGTAAATAATTGGACATTCAAACCATGAGTCTAAACTCATTTTTATTATAAAAAACATAATTATGTATGTCTTTTCAGGGGCAGGAAAATCTGACAACATACACCTATAACAGTCATGCTGCCAAACACACCTTCTGTAAAACCTGTGGAGTTCAAAGTTTCTACACACCACGGTCCAACCCTGATGGCTATGGTATGAGGATTTCACTACAGGACAAATAACTGCTGGACTGTGAAGTTGTTTAAGTGCAAAAATATTAAGAGATTATTAATTAATATAGGAAAATTCTGACAACAGAGTTACAAAAAATGTCTTACTTAAAACTTTTGTTTTACGACAACAAAATAATAAATTCAAAGCAGGAGACAAATGGTTCATAAAGGATGAAGGTTCATTTCAGAAAGTCAAGTAGAGCCACATGTTGTGATTGAATATTATAAATACGAGTATTATGTTCTTGTAGGGATGACAGAACGTTTGTGTGACTGTTTTGTACTCAGGTGTTGCTCCACATTGTCTGGATCCAGGTAGCGTGCGCAGTGTGACGGTGGAGAAGTTTAGTGGAGAAAAGTGGGAAGAGAGCATGCAAGCACACAAGACTATTCGAGACATGTCCAAACCCAAAGAGGACGTGCAGCAGAAAGAGTAGACCAGCAACAAAGGCATTTATTTTTTTCAATCTATAGACATATCAAGGACTCAGTGTTCTTTTACACTTTGCCACATTCCAACACAATGTTTTTAAAAAACTGTAACTTTTAAAAATGTTTTATTTCATAAAGTATAAAAAAAAAACAGTGTCAGATCTGTCTTTTCAGAGCATCCAGTCAGTAGAGTTTAACATGCAATAGAGAGGTGAGCTTTAATAAATTTTGGTGATCTTTGGTCCCCGTGAAATCACCTGGAATGTGTTCACAAACATGTAGCGTGAGAAGGCAATGTAGAGGCGGCGAAACCACAAGAGCTGGGAGCCATGACACAGCATGGCGGCCTGCGAGAGAGCACAATAAACCCTATTTAAACCCTTGACTCCTCACTTCTTCAGTGAAGAGTCAAGGCTGCGTTTTAGCACAAACACACTATAATTTCGTTACATCTTGCCCTTTAAGAGTCAGCAGAGTGCTTACTTTGGCTTGTTTGTATCCTTTTGAGCCAACAAGAAAGCAGAGGTGTGATGGCAGAAGCCAGCTGATGGGAAGCTCCAGGAAGGAGAAGTACTTCCTGAGAAGGCCGACGGTCACCAGGGAGAGAAAGATGCATTCTGGGAGTGAAGACAGAGGCACCGCCAGCTGTTAAACCTTAAATGCTCAGAGCCCTATAAAGTTGGTACTCAACTAAAATACAAATATTAAAAGAAACACGGAAAGTGAAAGAGCACAATAGCATACAAACATGAAATAGTTTAAAGCAATAAAGCAGCTTATCCTTTTTATTAGACCTTCAAGAGTTTTGATGTCACACATGAAACTAGCTGTCAAACAGGAGAGTTCTGAATGCCCCAAAGGAGACACCTACAGGTGCGTGATCACACCTTCAAAGAGCAAGCACGTTTAAGATGATAACATTCAAATATATGTGCCCTATATAACCAAGATACTTTAAATGAAACCATTTCTGTCTTGTCTTACTGATACTTGTCTGTTAAGTTGAAAGGATCTTGTTTAACTCCTGCCAACATGTCTTGTTTTCAGGTTTCAGGTTTGAAATCAAATTCTTTCACAAGACTTTGTTTCACTGAAGAATTCTAAACCCTAAATATATTTTTCTAGTAGTTAAAATAGCTTAAAGATTCATACACAAATGTATCTCTTAAATATATTTAAATCTTACCAGTGACAAATAATCTGACAGTGCAGAAACAATTTTGTTTTGCCTATTACAAGTTGTTTTAAATTGAAACAAATATATTCAATTTCTCTAATCTATAATTTGACAATCCTGGTTTTAGTCTCTGGCCTATTTGAGCTTGTTTCCTTTAATCCAGAAGTTAGTCTTAATTAGTGTTTTACATATTTGCTGTATGGTTGACACTTCTGGTTTTACAAACTAATGTACAGCTCTGAGTTTAGCTACAGTGGTTGAATCATTGGTACACTTGGCCTCAGGACTGATAGCATTCTGTCCTGCAGCTCATTTGGCTGTTTGGGTTTTCAAATAACAGCTTTGCTTTTGGTCTCAGCCCACAGCAACATGCTGCTCCGTTCTCATACACCTCTTCATTTCCAGTAAGAAATTTCTGTCTGCCATTTACAAGCTTTTCATTAAAAAAGGAAAGTAAAAGGTATAACAGAAGAACACAGTGATAATTCAGATGCACTTAGAAAGCCAGTCTTCAGCTATTTTTGCTGTTTTTTTGTCCCTCACTGTTGTTATGCTGCTACTAGCAGTGCATAGCAAACGGAGGATGAAAAAAAACTGCAAGACTTTTGGACAGTAGAGGGCGCTGCAGACTCACACTACCAGAACCACTGCTTATAGCTTACTCCAGCTGTTCCAAGATTTAGAGTTAAAAGCACAGAACCTCCCAAGAAATGCTTTCTATCTGAGGCGCCCTGAATTTTTGACCTCTAAGTAACAAAACCTACCGTTGGGCACTTCTCCGGTGGAGACGAGATGTCTGTAAGGGTGAAACAAAAACCAAAATGACAGTCACTCAGAATGACAGAGCATTCCACAGAAAACAAAAGTACAGATAAGTGGGTAAAAAGTCAGGGGCATTTTGTGGAACATCATTTACATTTCACTGTGAATAACAGGATTCTTTTAGCAGCGTTTCATTGAATTTGCAGTGCTGGCCTCTCCAAACCAACTCCCCTTTCTGCACTTCAGGGACAGGATTTATGGTTGTTTGTTCGAAGCAGAGAACGGAGCCTCTGAGGACTCTCTTTGGATGACATCCCAGCTATGCAACGGATCAGTTCTGAAAAACACTGTCTGTGTGTGTGGCTTTGTGAGGGAAACAGTTGGAGAGACGATTCTCTTTGGCCAAATGTTCAGCATTTTCCTGGATAGAGTTTTATGATTAAGAAGCCTTCTTCTTTCAATATTTTAACCATGTAAAACCTGTAAAGAATGCAGAGCCAGGTGGTTGGGCAATAGCTATATTTACCTGATAGCTGTATAAATGGCTACATGATTGGCATGGCCACTCACTCCTGACCCGTCAAAAGTCAGCACCTGAAACAATAAAGAAGTTGTCGAAAAGTCTTAGTGTCAAAAAGGGAAGAAATGGAGAAAAAAAAAGAGATTTGGGATTGAAGTTTTGATGTAGTGTCCCACTGGCAGCTAACAACCTGATCCTTAAAAGCCAATCTTCTGCATGCATGCTCACTTACCAGCATAAAACAACTGAGGTCAAACGGAGAAGAGAAAGTACTAAAGACTAAAGATATGAGCTGCAGTAATCACTATTTTCATGCACTTGCGTCTGCAAAGTTTAAGCTCCTAATTTTCTAAGTAACTAAGATCTTCACAATATTACTGGGACAAAAAGAAAGAAAAAGATGGTTTGGGGCATTCAGTGAAAACAAAACACCATGGTATTTCCATGTGTTTCCTTGCTTTGAATCATCAGAACAAAAGTTCTTCTTTCGTGTGACAAACAGGACTCTGGCCTTTTTTTTAGACAGGATGGGAGGAGATGAGATGTTTGTTAGATAACCCAGAGATCAGAGCAAAGTGGACTGCGCCAGTTCAAAATCCTTGTTTTTTTCTGCCATAGCTGCTGTCTTTAGTTAGAGCAGCGATACATTTGGCTGTTGTGTTGGAACAGATGCAGACAAAAGAAAGGCTGGGTCTAAATTTGCAACAGTCTCTTCAGATAATATCAGGGAACAGAGCTGAGGTGGATAAGAATCTCTGAGTAAACACTGGAATTGAATTTGAACTTTGTGCTGCAGCAGAGACCATTTCCCCTGGTTTTCCAGACTAAAAATGCCATGTGGGTTGGACTGAAACAGATGGTGGCTGAAAAGCATTATTACAGAGACCACAGTCAAACTGAGATAATGAACCAGGAAGCTGCGGCGCTAAAACCCAATGACACAAAGCAGAAATCTGTTACGCAGAATGGCGTGGAACGTAAAGACTAGAAAAAACATGAAACCAGGAAAAGAAAAACTCCAAATGCCAGAAATAAATGCGGAAGTGAACATACCAGGTTGAAGGAGTGAGCTCTTAAGTGCTTTGCTACTACAGAAGAAATCAAGGCAGTGCTCCATTCAGCATTGGGATCATCTGGAAGTTTTCTGGAAGATAACAATGTAAAAGTTACATATGCGCCTTAAAGACCCACTCAGATGAAAATGGTCTTTTTGATGTATCTGTTCTTGTGACATTCTAAAGACCTATATAAATAAAATTACTATTAAAAACAAATTTCTGAGAATTACTTTAATAAATTGTTGTAAATCAGAAACAGAGAAAAAGATTGTAGTTGTGACATAAAGTTAGAAAGGGCACAAGCTCTGCCTCATTCTGATGCATCCACTTGCAGACAAATAGTGTAAGTGTGCAGTTTTGTTTTCCTTGTCTGAGCTGGTATCTGTAAACTAGCAGGAGAGCGTGTAAATAGATGAGCGACAGGAAGTGGGGGCGGGCTTACTCCATGTCAACAGTCTCACTCACTACTCAAAGATGAATTTCTAAAGAACTCTGTCCACTTTGCAGAAACTCTGTCCTAGAAAACGACAGGTTTTTAAATTTTGTCTAAAAACGACATAATCATCATTAAAAGACCACTGGGAACACTTTGAAAATAGATCAAAAGATGATCGGGGTGGGACTTTAAAATGCAGCCATGGACTGTAGATGGAGTTTAAGTTCAAAGGGTTTAGATATGTTCATTAGCCCAGACTAGATTCTGTGCACTGTTACAGAATGGACTTTTATGGGGTGCAAGGATGAAGAAGTACTGAGGAGTTCAAAGGTTAAGGGTGGGAAGGCCAGCCTTTCATCCTAAACTGCAGCCTGGAGGGAACACAGAGCTCACATCAAACGTTCCAACTGGTCTGCTAAACATGCATAATCACTTGGTTTCCTCCATTAAAACTCTGGTAATATGTTTTGTTTTCACTTGCATTTCAATGCGCAGACCCGTCACTGCAGAACTAAAAGTCTCCAACAATCTAGTGTGAAGAGTTTGAGGCTCAAAAATGTTTAGGACAAAGTTCACAGCAAACCAAAGCAGTTAGCATCTGGGTTTAAGGGGGAAAAAAAGTAAAACTAAAGTTTGAATCTTGAGACTTTTAAAATGTGTGAAATAGCCCTGAATCATAAAGTTGAAATAGACAGAAAGAGCAGAAGACTTTTATAACGAATGCAGTGTTTAACAAAGGTGTTTAACAATGAGCTACACGGGAGGTCTTTGTCTTTTTTTGAAGTTTTGTGGAGCGAACATTGATCATTTTATTGTTAAGTTCAACCCCTCCTCCATCTTCTTGCATGGTGCTGTCAGCCGGCGCCTCCCTGCTCTTCATGGCCAAAAATGAGCTTGTGCTAGCTCAACCAGAAGACGGAAGAGATGGATTAGAGCACAGAGCTACTGACCACATGTGACAGTAGGGTCAGGCTTTGGGTGTGTGGCATGGAGGTGGTGGGCGGTCAGGATAGCTGGGTTGGGAATGTTGCAGGGACGGGTGTGTGCTGGGAGTTCACAGATAGTTTCAAACTGTTTGTGTGGGAGTGAATGCAATGCTCTGCCACTTTGATAGCACTGGCCTACATACAAGAGAAGCTGCAGGCATTTAGACTTCACCTTTAGAATATCAGAAACATGATGTGCAGTCTAAACTTGACTATTACAACTATTAAAACTATAAGCTTAGTTAAAACCCTATAAAAGGTTTTCAGAAAAAAGTACAAGAACGTCTTAATCATCTTTGTTTACAACTAATTTACTCATAATTTGAATGCATTTTGTTCAGAGCAACTGTGCTGGAGCCACAGCCTGAAAGGAGGAAGGGAAAGAAGAAAATAATAACACAAGATCCCAGACACCTGACCTTTCTGAAGCAGGATGCAGGCTGAGTGTCAGCTTCGCCATGGCAACAGTGCAAAATGTCCTAAAGTAACCTCCCCGCCCTCTCTGCAGCTTTGCATGTGGACGTCTGATCGCTTGCAGGCATTTGTATGCAGTTGTTGAACCATGGCCCACTAAGGACTCTATGTGTGTGTCTGTGTGTGCGTGGACACGAACATGTGAGTGTGCTGCAGAGGGCTTGTTTAGTCTGCTCACATGGACCACAGGCCTAAGAAATTGCCAGACTTTTGTCAGCACCATCAGATCAGATGTCCTGCTGGGACTGGCTGAGATGTAACAACATGCTGACAGCGCTCCCACATTGAATCGCTCGCTGTAATAGGGCAGAAGCAGCAACAGCAACGACAGAAACAGTCACGTGGTTTTGCATTACTTGCAGTCATTTGCTGCCACATGTTTTGCTGCTGCTAAAATGGAATAAGGTTGTTAAGCGTGGAAGTTAGGATGTTTGGAGAACAAATTGTGCAGAGAAGGAGAACGGCTGAAAGAAGACTGAACGGAAAGGCAACTGTTTGGCTGTGCAGCTGATAAATGTCTAAGCACAGCCAGAGGTCAGTGCTGGGCTGGAACCTCTCACTATAGTTCCCTTCTCTCTGCCATTCCAAAATAAATCAGTTATTTTTACAGCTGATCAACATCAGTTTAAACCTTGTGTGGGACGGGAGAGTTGTTGCAGCTTTCCCTTCCAGAAATTGATTGCTGTTAACATTTCTGCATAGATTTACACTAATCCAATTAAAAACTAGAGCTTTACATTTGTGCTTCCCTTTAAGAGGGGATTTGGGGGTTAATTTAGAGTGTACAAACAGCCCTGAACTCAAAGATGGCAAGACAGAGTGAAGCTTTGGTTGGGAGCAATGAATAATGCAACGAAGTGGAACGGTTGGATTTGTGCAGGGAGCAGCTATAATCAGGCCAGAGTGCAAAGAGAGGTCAGTCCAGGCAAGCGGTAGAGCGCGCTCACATCAAGCTCAATCACAAAGGCTCAAAGTGCACTGAGGCCCTACATACTGTCAGCACTGCTCTCCCATTCTAAACAGTTAGAAGGAAAATAGGGATACATGTAATGCTCCTGCTGTGTGAAAAGCCTCAACCACATCTGCCAGCATCACATGTAACCCACACTTTGTGCCACCAGCTCGCATGACAACTTGATTGCGTGATCAACAAGACAGTGTAGCAGACAGGAACGGGCGCTTTGTCAACATTTATTTATGCAACGTGGATAGACGACATTAAAGTTGACTTTTGATGACACAGCAACCTGTCCTAGTTACTGTTTGAACTATAAATAAACCCTTTCCTGTGTGTCCAAAGCAAATGTTTTCATCTAGCAGATTCTAAGGATCTTCTTTAAGAGTTTGATAAATTCACTGCAACGTTGCTTACTCAAAAGATAAACACCAAAGATAACCTCAGTTTGTAAAAGGTTCTGGACATTAAAAAATAGTTTAATCAGTTTACGCACGCAAAATACAAATTCGTGGAGAGATATTATTTATACAGTTCATCCGGAAAGTATTCCCAGCACCTCACGTCTTCCACGTTTTATTATGTCACAGCCTTATTTCAAAAATGATTACGTCAGTTTTCTTCCTGAAAAATTCTAGGAAAACCACCTCATAATGACAATGTTGAAAAAGTTATTTTGAAATTGTTGCACATTTATTACAAATGATACATGATACTCAGTAAATAGTGATTGCTTTGCTAAAGTATTTGTATATATAGTAAAGATTTTAAGGAGAAGAAGAAGTTTCCACAAAGCAAAAAACTACAGGGAACACATTTAAAGAAATTACAACAATTCATGTTTGTAAAATGTTCTGACAATAGCTCATTTTACCATTAAACTCTTTTCACCTTTAGATTCCTATTTATTTTTAATGTTTAATATTTGAACCAACAAGGTGAAGAGCATGGCCAACACGCTGTTAGGACTCGCACAGACACACAACAAGAAGAACAGCCTGGAATGACCTACATTAGCAGTGTTTAGAGTACAGCCAAAATGTCTCCCACAGTCCCTGGCAGTTGGCTTGAGCAGACGTGGACACAAGGAGGAGGAGAAGGGGAGCAGCGGGGAAAGAGAGCATGAGAAAGAAGGAGTTTGGTTGGGAGGGAGCAGAATAGCTGTGTGTTTTGAACTTTCAGAATACACAGTAGAGAGAGAGGGGGCCACGCTCCAGCTCAGCAGAAGTGCAGACAGCTCTCAGATCAAAGTTCAAATGTTTTCTGTGGGCACAGGATAAAACTGTGAAGTCAGTGCATTTGTGCTTTAAGTATAAATACGCACAAAAGCAGCAGTCTGCAAAGAAGACAGAATGGGCAACCTGCCAGCTTAATACTGAGTGTTCCAGGTCAACCCTGGAGTTGATGCTTCTCACATGTTAAGCTAACTTGCAGACACTCATGTATTCATTTGTAGTCAGCCCAGGACTTCCTAAAAACTAAAAACCTGTTTCAAAAGGAAGCTGGGGATTTGAACCACCGCTTCAAAAATAATTTACATACACGCTTCCCCAAACCGTAACAATCTTTGAAATGTTCATAAAACATGTCTGGTAATAAAGTTATATCCGCTCTCAATTTTCCATGAAAATTGTTGCTGATCTTGTCAGAAAATTACAGTTTTTTTAAACCACAGACTGACATTCTGCTGGCTATACATCAACCCCAGAGGAGGAGATCTACTTACTGTCTTTTCCTGTAAGTACCATTGACTGTATCAGAGAACTGGACAGAGTCAGTGTGATGTCACCTACAGAAAGTGACTTACAGACATTGCCATATTGGAGCCAGATGATGTCAGTGAGCAGTGATTGGTCTGAGTCATCATTTCTATGGTAACCACTTTCGCCAATCAGGAGTGAGCTTGTTGGAAGGCTGCAACCCTACCACTTGAAAGGAAGAAATCCATCAATCAAATATTTAGAATGTTAGACGTGAACATGTAAAAAAAAAAAAAGTATCAAAAATAATGCATCAGGACCAGAATGGTTATTCTGACAAATAGAATGACTGAGTGATAGCTGTTTATTTCTCTATAGATGTCTATGGGATTTTGGCCTCTTGGAGACAGCAGGAACTTTCTATTCGGAATGCTAGGGGGGCGGGTCACTCAGTCCAATTCTCATATACAGTCAATGGTACAACCTGAGCCCAACATTTACCTCCATGGGCTAAAGGAGTGTGAGGTGTTAATGGGTGTGTGTGTGTGTGTGTGTGTGTGTGTGTGTGTGTGTGTGTGTGTGTGTGTTTTAAGGTCTAGGTTTTACATTTATTAATTTATTTTTGGTGTACAGCACTTTTTGCTGCTTTGTATGTAAAGTGTTTCATTAATAGAAATTGATTTAAAAGTGACCTATTGCTTAGGTTTTTTTCAAACTGTCCAGAACATGCTAAACTGGTGAAAGGTTCTAACTTGAACTGAGTGCATGTTCCACCCTAAACCCAAAGCAGACTCTTAAAGAGAAGCAAAACTTCAGAGTGAACTAAATTAGTGAGAGGAAGTGACCATTTATCGTGGAATAATATCCATACAAAGCATAAGAGGTGCTCACTCATCATCTATTATGGTGATTCTGGAGTTTGGTATTCCCAGCACAGCACAGCTGCTGAGAAGTTCCCGTCGACGTTCTGGCCCTTGATTGTAATAATTTCCTGAAAAAAATCAGAGTTATTTGATCAACACTAGTGGTTAAAAAAAATAAATTAAATAACATTCACAAAAGAACGATTACTAGCAGTAATACAATATAAGGGACGGGATTATATTTCTCTTTCTTTAATTAAAAATCCCCTTAGCAAAATAAGTAGTTTTAAAGTGTACTACAAAAATATGTCGTCTATACTAAAAGTGAGGCAGTAGACTTAAAGCTTACTTTTTTCTATTCTATTGTAAACCTCAATTGTTTCAATTTAATCTGAAGTATTCAGTGAGTATGCTTTCTTCACTACACATACACAAATATACTTAATAGAAAAAACTTGGTGTGATATGTTTTGCTAAGGGTACATAGTATTTTGCTACTATTAGTCAACAATAATAGTGTCTCGATCGTTTTAAACCGATAGGTAAATAAAAACAAAGTACCTTCTGATAAACAGAGTAAATGAACGCTGACATTTAACTCCCTGAGTCTTATAATCGTCGGCGCAAAGAACATGCATTCGTCGTCCGGATGCGCAGTTACGATTAGAGCAGTGATGTTGGCGTTGTTTAATTCTCTGTCTATGGATATGTTCATCGTGCGTTTTAAAGACGTCGCCAATGTTCGCCAATGTTGGCGATAAATGTGTCTTATCCATAATAAGTACGTTAAAATCAAGAAGACAACCAAATAGCTGTACATTGTTGTATCCGTCAAGATAAACAATCCGTTTAAGGACAAAAATGTGTATGGTTCCACCTAAAAGCAGTTGCAGTTTTTTTCCCTCTTTAACGCGGTAAATAACATAAAACACATATCATATAGGAAAAAAAATAATAGCAAAAGGTCTCGAAGTGTTTCTATTATTCAATTGAAATTCTGTAAATTTGTTTTTGTGTTCGATTTTGTCTGACTTTAAATTATTTTAAAGTTATATAAATTCCTAAAAGTAGTTTCAAAATACATTTTTTGTAGCCTGCGTGCAATTAATCCTGTAATAATCCCTAAAAACGTTGAACTGAGACGATAAACTTTGGTTTGATCATGGACTTTAAATGTTAAAATCATAAACACGAGGGCATTACCGGGATGGGGGGAAGGATTTTCCTGTTACACTACATTGTCCTTACAGATATATAAAAACACGGTCATGTATTTTCTTACTCTATGCTCAAGCCTTGTGATTTATTGATTATTTTGCAGTTTTTCTAGATATATTTTATTATAAAACAATATAATTGTATTTCATACAAAATCATCTCAGTACCAATAATTTATTTTTGAAGGAAAGCTTTTTTGCTGTTAGGACGTCGACCGACAAATGCGGCGCAGCCTTTACTCGGCTCAGTCGTTCACAACCCGCGGATTTATAGTCAACATTTTAGGCTTTTATCCACCACGGGTCCTTCTTTCCCCAGTTTTAGAATCTTCAAATATGCGGTAAGTCTACATAACTAACATATAAAACACATAGAGTTCTATCGAGCGGGTTACTAAACCGACTCTGTCTACAAAAAAATAAAAAAAAAATCTGCCATTCAAGATGGCGACGTAGTCGAGAATTCAAAGGTGAAATACGTTTTTAGCTCGCTAGTTTATGTCAACAAAACCCCCAATGTACCCAAAACACCCGAAGTGCTAATACAGCACCAGGTTTATACAGTGGTTTGCAGTTTAGCACATTTCCGGGGATGTTGTGGAAACGGTTACCACTCCCCCCACAAGATAGACTACAAATCCAACTGCGCTTGCATGACCTGGTTAAAATGACAACAAACCCTTTTACCTGTTTTTCTAAATATTTAAGGCGAGTTAAACTTTCCCATGTTGATGAGCAATATGGGGTATTATTCATATAAAACAACTTGAGCACTATTTGCCTTAAAAAAATGACCACAAACCTAACGAGCTGGGGTTGAAAACTAGCTTTAACAGTCTTATGGGGAAGGATAGGCTAGTCGTGGTTGCGGTCTATTATCGTACAATATAACGGATGCATTTGCAATAGAAGGTTTGCAATACAAACCAGAAATAACGTAATGTGAAACACTTAAATAATTTGTCATGAAAGAGTCACAGAAGACTTTACTGCCTACTAGCCCTGATATTTAATTTTAACTTGCAGTTTTCTTATTTCACTTTGTTTTATTTTTATTTAGTTTACTGCTAGATTTCGTAGTTTGTTTCCTGTTTCCTTTTTTCATCAAGATTTTTGTTGGATTAACATATAGTCAGCAAAACCATTTCACTAATGTTAGATGATCTTGGTTTTGGGGAACCAATCCATTCATTTAGAATAAACAGGAAATAAAAAGATTAGAAAAGGTGGAATTGTAGCAGCACAACTATATTGTTTTTTTGTTGTTGTACTATTTAAGCACATTTGAAACTGTTAAAATGCAATTTATGTGTTTTATTTTTTTTGTTTTGGATGTCTCAAACAGGTCAACTTAGTTTATTTGGCTTGGAGACAATGCACTGCATTTTTTCTTTACATGAAAACAAATTATTGCCTTTTTTTAAGTGTTAATGTGTGTGTCAATTGTGTTTTTGAAAGTACCCATTGTAGGGTTACTTTCCCTTTCACATGATTCCATGCACATGCCCAATACCTTCACAAGTCCATACGTAAAAATTTAAACTAACTTTGTGGTGATACCATGCAGTCCAATTATTTTATCAAAATGAAAACAATCTAGATATTTATTATTCTATTGGTGTTTAAAAATGTAAATGAAAATGTTCTTAACAGAGAAACTCTATTTTCTTACTGACGCTTTTCATTTTAAGGACCCGCTCTAATGAAAATGGTGTTGTGGCCTTTTTGGCATGATTGAGGTAATATATAAAATAATGTAAGATTAAAACTGTGTTTCTAAGTATTTCTTTATTCAAATCATGATGGATCAGGATCAAATAAAAAACCTGCTGTTTGAAAAAGGTGAGTTTTGTGATGCAGCAACTGCCATGGGCGGGCCAAAGTCTCCCTGCTCTAATACAATTCTAAATCACACACTTGAAAACAAATAAATCTATGTACGTCTTCGTTCTCCTAGCTTTAACTGGTGTCTGGTTCTTTGTTACGCTAGTTTTATCTTGGGGTTGTAAGGGTCTCCAAGCTAAGGGGAGAGAGTGTCAACAAAGTAATGCTGGGATATCAATCTAAGGTTACTTCTGCACCACCAGTCCCGCCCTCAACCCAGAGGCAAATTTCTAATGAACCCCTTATGCTGTTCAGAAAATATGTCTTAAAAACATCTCATGTGTTTTGAAAAACTGCTTAATTGTATTAAAAGACCAATGGGAACAATTTTACAATAGATTAAAAAAATAGTTGGAGTGGGACTTTAAGCAACAAAAGCAAAATGTTTAAAGGACATAACAGCTTCAAACATTCAAACCTGGTATTTTGGGTCTCTTAGACAGTTTTTTTTTCTTTGCGGTTTAATAAAAGTGAATCAAATTAATTTATTCAGGTGACGTTTGCAGAGCTGTGAAAAAAGAGTCATCGTATGTTTAGTGAACCCAACACAATTCACTCACTGTGGTTCGTCTTCAGCCAACTGGACTCGACCCGACTTGGTAGAATTAACCATGTGATTGGACGTCTTTTTGTTTGCATCACATGTGCATAATAGACAGTAGAGAGACAACAGGAAGAGGAGCTCACAAAGTTTGACAGAAACTAATAATTTTTTCTTTATGATCAGTTTTATACCTTTTCATCCAACATGATCTTGTTCGTATCTGTGGTCTTCAACTGATACTTCTGTTGCTCGGTTGACTTTTTTCAATAAATGTCTTTAACATTTACATCTCTAAACCTTTGTGTCACTCAGTGTCCAATACGATTTTCCAATCAATTTGTTATTTTAGAAACACAACTAGCTTAAATCTTGAAATCCAAACATTTTTTTTCTGAAAAGGAAAAAGCACAAAACGTGCTTAAAAACCTTGCATGGTTGTTTTAACTTATTTTTAAGCATCTCTTAAAACAAACAAAAAAAACATGTTTCATTAGATTATGTGTTCATCATTGGCGCCCATAAATCAACTACTAATACATTCTTCATCTGAAGAATTAGAAGCACACAATTGAGACCAGAATTATCTTTCATTAGTTTGTTACAATAGTTAAAGCATAGGAAGACTACGGAATTGTATTTGAGTGATGAAGGTTAACTTTCTGGGGGGATAAAGTCCCTTTAAGTAGCAGCACAGGCTCTTGGCAGATACTGAGTATCTGCAGAGACTCTATACTGTCTGCCAAACTCTTAATAAACTAGATGGGCACTTGGCAAGCAAAGGCCTCTTCTAAAGCCAATGCCCTACACAGTACTGACAAAAGGAATTTAGAGATCTGCACACAGATGTAATTGGTTCTTCGTTTGACCATGCTTCATCGGGTTCACTAAATCCAATCTGCTAGCTTTTGCATTATCTGGGTGACCAGCACAAAACACACCAATTCCTTAAGAACAAACCACCAACTCCTTGTAAAAGACTTCACAAAAGAAAGCTAATTGTATTTGCAAGAGAGGAAACTGAACAAACATAAATATTATTGTTCTTTGTATTCATGCTTCACACATTTAGGAGTAATATATTAAACTGATTAAAATATTTGCGTGTCAATGCTGTCTTTTATTAACACAGCAAATCTTGAAATTTTTCTGTTGCATTAATTTTATAAATTCAGTAAATCAGCTAACTACAAAGCTGCATAAAAGGTTTGATATCGAACACATTTTTCAACAGTCAGCGCATATCACACTACAACTTCGGACTCTATTGTAGTGTGAGCTGTCAGGTAGGAGCGCTGTCACACTGGCAGGTTTGATTTGGAGCAGGCTTGTTGAATCGAAATTGGCTTTTTTGGCAAGTGTAAAAGCTGTCCTGAACTCTGGTGTGGACTAGACATGTGAACCCTGGTCCTTTTTGAAAGTGAATGATACTGTTCAGTTCAGATACAAACCAAAGTGTGGATGTAAAGTAATGGGGAGAATTGACGTAAATTTGTGTATTACCCAGAGCAAACTAACTGTCCACTGCGTGAAACTGAAGAAACTACACTTTTAATAAAACTATTTAAATGTTTAATGACATTTCTATCAAAGCAAGCATAGTTTTGTAAGAGGTTAGAGGCATGATAGTCAGAGGATAAGCATTTTATTCACATTCTTGCGTTCATAAGATTTTTATTTGGTCGTGCAATATCACCCCCATGTCTGCTTGAATTTGCATGATTACTCCAAGCAGTTTGATTCGCTTTTGAGAACACCAGGCGTGAACCCAAACCAAACTAGACAAACGCTAGAGACGTCTTTGCATCCTCTGCTTGTTTGAGCCAAGTCTATCCCATTTAAAAACCTAAACTAGTTTTGCCAGAACCTTTATGGCTGCTGCTGGATCACATAGGTTCCAACAAGTTTAAAGGGTTTGAGCCATAAAACACCACAATTAAAAATGGCTTCTCATGCACAGGCTCTGTCGGACTGAAACCTGCTGGCCAGTTTAAGAGTGAGACACCATTTTTTATAATAGTCTAAAAATGTGACTTTTGAAATATCAAAAGTATGTAGGACCGAAGCATTGTTCATATATATCTGATTTCTGTGCTATCATGTCGCTTTAAAGTCCCACTCTAACTACAGTTTTTTTCTATTTTCAAAGCATTCCCAGTGGGCTTTAATCATGATTATGTTTATAACCAAAATCCAGAAGCCCATGTCTTTTTTAAGACATATTTTCTGCAGAGCAGCAGGTGTTCAATATAAAGGACTGTTGGCACAGAAGTTTGCCAAGACAAATTACCATCAAGTCTTTGTTTACACAATTTCCTGCTAGTTTTGAGCGCCTCAAAAGCCCACTTTAACATTAGCAAAAGATAGCAAAAGCAATGGCGAGCAATGTTGAAGCTATCTGTCCGTACAGTTTTGATCCAGATACGAGCCCAGAGGAGGAAAATGAAGATAGACATGGATGTTTGTCTGCAAGTGGATGCATCCGAACTGGAGCAGATGCATCCGAACTGCAGCGGAGAAGGGAGACTCGGGCCCACCCATGGCTGTTGCTGCATCACAAACCTAAGATTTATGAAACCTCAGGTTTTATATCTTCTCCTGATTCAACACGATTAGACAAAAGAAATACTCAGATACGCAGTTTTAATCTTAACCTGTCTATAATTACACATATAAAATGCATGCTCTCATAACACAAATGTCACAAGTCCTTGAAGTTTGCCCATATACATTTTTGGCTTTATAGTCTTTTGAACATAGTGCTGCTATGCAAGTCTGATTTCTTTACCCTCTTTTGCAAACAGGCTAAAATTCAGAGAAATACAAAACAAATATCTAAATATATATACATATAAATACCCTTGTTTTCCCTTTGTTTTAATTTTTATAAAGAAGGGGAATTATTCTGACTTTGGGCCAGACGATCTGTACCAAATCCAACTCCGTTTGGCCTCGAAGTGTAGTTTTTTTAATGTAATTACTGTGTTCATGTATAGTCACAGTTAATCAACTGTATCAAGGCTGATTTGCAGAGGTTGGTCAGAGCACAGTGCACCAGATTCTGGTACCATGCAGATCTGATGTGGTATCGTCATCTGGTACCATCTGATATGAATGCTAAATATGCCAGTCGGGGTCATGGTTCTCCAGAGCTTTGGCACAAGACATCTTCTACCACCCTGTGACCACAAGCGTTTGACAAACCAATAACTAATGATTTAAGGTTAATCATTTTCTGTGTAACAACTAAGTTGGACTAAGTTTTTAGGCTTTTGTAGCTTACCTTTTCTTGTTGTGGTATAGATCTCTGCATTTCAATCCTGCAATAGATTTCAAGAAAACATGGTCATATTTTGGCTTTTTAGGCCACTTATTGAATCAAACAAGCACAAAAATATTAGCATCCCTATGTCAGCATTGGTATCTAACTGTGTGAGGCTATAATGATGAAAATTAGTAAAAGTGGCATCAATTAAAAAAACTTAAAACAATTATCCTTCTAGAAATGTTATAGGAGAAGTAAAGGAAAATTCTGTTTTTAAACTATTATTTTTGTTATCATAGTGCTTTTGTCCACATTTAAGAAATGTTTTTAAAGTTTTATTTTTCCATTTATTCCCAAAACATGAAACTACTTCAAAAAATACAGTAAGCTTTCTCTGTATACCACTTTTATTGAAGCAGCCAAAGTGTTTTTACTTTTTAAATATCTTATGGCTAAAAATATAAGAACTTTTAAAAGACATGCTGTGAGCACTCTTGGTTTCTTTCACCTGATAACTAGAAAAATGGAAGATGCACTTGTTTTTACCTTACTACTCACTTTAGGCATCAATGGTGAACAAAGAACAATCCACTGATGAGACAAAACAAAGAACTGATATGGAAATGCTTAATTTTAATTCATCATACAACTTTATAGTGAGTTTTAAAGTTAAAAATGTAAGATGCTTCCAGGGAAAAGCACAATATGGACAAGCAGTCCGTTTTAGTCAAAGATACTGTATTTTTTAACAGTCAGTAAAAAGGACACAAAGTTGAGTAGGAAAACTTTTGCTAAAATTACTCTGCATCAAAAACCATCAAACACCAAAAACCACAAAACATTTATTTTTCATATTCCTTTTCTGAAAACTGCATTTGTGTTATTCTTCGTGTAGGTGGTTTGTGTCTTCAAAAAAGGTCTAGCTTCATGTTGTGATCGGTGAAGCATCAACAGCCTGGTAGAACTGAGGCAAGATGTCCAGCAGCTCGGGCTACCCCCCCACCCAGGGGAGTTTCAGCAGCGAGCAGAGTCGATACCCACCCCACTCTGTCCAGTACACGCTTACGGGCTCACGCCACCCACAGGTAAATTTATATTGCCGTCTGACTCAACCTTCATCTTTGGTTTGATCCGTCTTTCCCAGTACTGCTTGTCTTTTTTGTGGAAAAAAAGTCAAAATAAAAGTTTTATTTTAATAGCAAACCTCTAAGCCCAACTGTCTGTTTAATGATACACCCTCTAAATCACCAAAAGGCTTTGACACAAGATGGGCTGCGCAAACAGATATCATGGAGATCAGGAGCGACACAGATTGTCGGAGCAATAGCTCCGTAATAAAAACAGAACTTTAAAGGTTGTTTATCTCTCACTGCATGTAAAATAAAGTATTGCTATGGAAAAAAAACACTGGATGACATCTTCATTAGCTCGATTCCAGATTGTTTCAACTGCTTTGTCGACTCCGCTATTTCATAGATGCATTTTCAGAAGTTACTAATGGCCAAAACCTGGACTCAATTTGACTTCAGCAGATTTGAGATTAGAACTTTGAGTTGTTTTGATTTGGTGTTTTATTTAATAACAAAAAAGGAAAGGTCTGGTATCAGTATTGCCAAGCACATGTTAGGAAATATAGATAATTATGAAATCAGCAAAAATTAATGATCAAACGTTTCTCATCCCAGTTACGCTTATTCTCTTCTGATAAAAATAATTCATGTCCAAGGAAGCAGCAATGTCGTCGGTGTACTGTACAGCAGTGAAAACCAGAAAATGTAAAAACACTAGGTGTACAAAGAGAACGGTATAAGGAGTATATCAGAATAATGTTTGCTATTTCTCTAACCAGAAGACACTTTTAAAATCCTACAATTTTCACAAAAATTGACAGTGCAGCTTTTAAATCAAATTGCCTTATCTATAAATTCTGGTTGTGTTTACTGACCTGGAACCAATTTATTGGGGACCATGACACTGTCAAAGTCTGTCAGTGTTTTAGTGAATGACTTTATTTAACTATAAAGCGGCTTGATGGGTTGTCGAAGCATTATGAGTACCATTGTCAGTAGGTGGAGTGATACATACTGTGCTTAAACAAAATTAACTGAAAGAGTGAGTATTGTTTTGTGTTTTATGTGTTACAACTGAACCATGTTGAGAGTTTTTGTCAATAAAGTTGACTAATCTGTCAGGTGGCTCTCTCTACAAAGACTGATTAATGCAGAGAAAAGAGGCAAACATTGATATCAGCACAGCTCTCTAAAAAATCTTCCCTTAAACCCCTTTCACCAATTGTCTGCCGCTTGGTCCCTCTAGGCATTCTGGGCAGTGTAGTCATTTAGCATAATATGACTGTTTTGATTGCTTAATACGCCCTATTACCTGGTGCGCTTTTTGTATGAAAATACACGTACATTTTTTGTTTATTGATATTGCGCCTTATGGTCTGAAAAATACCAGACACGCCTTTCAAGTGAAGTGAACGACTGTTGCTGTTTTTTTCTTAAACCCAAAAGCAGTTTCCATGGGCATATTGTGTATTTTTGGTGACTACTATTAGCAGGTAGAGAAAAGAGAATCAGACAAAACAAGTATATTTATTGTTTTTACTGATTTAGAGTAGATAATATAGAACAATTCTACACAAGTATTTTTTAATTCCTGACATTTCTGCTTGGATAGATGCCTTTTTTGTTGTTGGTTGCTCAAATCTACATCAGGCTGTACAGAGTGGAAATGTGGATCTGCCTTCTGCGGTCTGCATTGGCCACAGAGGTGACATGCCCATTATTAACTCCACAGAGGAGCTTTTACTAATGCTACAAAGAACGCGATTTGCGCGGGCAATTCGCACGTCCCGCTCCTCTTTTGCCAGAAATCGAATTCGCTGCTGCCGTGTGGCTAAGAATGTGTTCCCTAAGCTCATCGCCCTGGCCACGTGTGGGAGGAGCTGCCAGCTAACGTTTTTAGCTTGATCACTACATGAAGTGGTGTCTGTGTTTATCTCTTTTACAATGCATGGAAGACACGTATTGCGTGATGTTTAGAGATGAGTTTTTTGTTGTTTTTTCAAAGAGCTCTTCATAAACATCGGTGTAACCATGTAGATCGCGGGCCATCAAAATTAAATTGACGAATATTTAAACCATCTACTCACCAAAAAAATAAAGAAAGGAAAAAAATTCAGTCATCAAATAGCAAACACTCCTCATTAGTTTTCTTCTCTTGTGGCGACAACAGTTTGTTGTGCGCTTGTAATACATCAAATCCCGAAGTAATCAAGTTTGAGTACCGTTATGTTTGTCTTTTATTTTTTTAAAAACATACATTTTATCAAGCATAAAGAATATGTGTCTTTTTTTGTTCATATAAATATCTTTTTCTAAAAAACAACAAGACATTTTAAACCAAAGATTTAATAGGCTAGATTTATTTGTGTTACTAAAAAGCTCATGCTTATAAATTAAATACATTCTAATGATGTTTAAAATCTAAAGAATGATCGTGATGTTTTTGATTAATATCTATAGTAATGTGTGTTGAGTAATTTAGTGAAAAAAGGGAGACAAAAATCAGTGAACTACCACAGCCAGGTGCGGATTCCAACCCGGAAATTCTTTTGATTACAAAAAATATCACACATGGGGACTAACTACAGCCGCCACAAGCGCGGCTGATCTAAAAAAGTGTTTGTCACTCAATAAAGACAACTACCCTTAAAATGCTGAGTGAAGGGCTCGCTCGGGTTGTTACAAAAACATTTGTTTATCCATGGATTTCTCATAGTTTTTAAACCGGAATCATGTGTTTCTGTTGTAACTACAGGTTGTAAAACAACAGGTTGTATACTTGAGCACTTAAAAATGAAAACTTCACATTACTTTAGGTGTTTTAAGTAGCTTGCAGGCTAGAAAGTGTGAGCACCTTCCAAATTAGAAATTCTCTCGGTAAAATGAGTATTATATTGGTATCAGTCCCACTGTGTGGATGATGGCCGCTTCTACTGTGTTTCCGTCTCTCTCTGGCTGTTTGAAGCTTGCTGACCTGCATTAACCCAAGAGAGAAAAATTAAAAACAAGAATAAATTATGGGACCTTTATTTATTATTTTTGTCTCGATGAAAATAAAAAAACCATCATAAAGTTCAGGAGGCTCGAGCAGGCTGTCTCTTTATCCCACAGCGGATCTCTGTCTGCCCACCAGCTCATCTCCCAGTGGCCGCCATAGCGAGCGTGACGGCTCCAGCTCCATGGCCCCTGCCACATACTGTTGCCCACCTTTAAAAGGATACAGAGGCTTAAAAAATTAAATGGAAGTTCAGGAAATCCAATTCAACGTATTGAATGTGTATTCTACCCGCTGTCACTGAAAACGTCATGTGCCCAAAGTTGAGTCCCTGATTGGTTGGCACTCAATTCGCGCAGCGCAACCTCAGATCGCGTCTAAACAGTTGACTTAATATTGAATTGGCCGCCACGCGAATTGCGTTCGGTGTGTAAGCACCATTACACTTCAGTGTTTTGGATTTTGACTTAGGATTTTAAAGACCGACTCCAGTGAAAATTGTGTTTTTGTTGTTTTAACATGTTTCTGCTGAGTTGTAAAGTACTTGAGTAAATGGACTTTGTTACTTTACGTAAGTATTTTTTAAATTCTTTTTACTTGAGTAAATGTGAGTCTCCATTCAAATGTAGTGGAACAAAGAGCACAAGTATTCAATCAAAATATATAGCTGAGTAGAGAGTAAAAGTTGCTTATATTTTTGATACTCAGTACAAGTACAAAGTGGCCAGAAAACATACTGAAGTAACAAAGTCCATTTACTCAAGTACTTTACAACTCTGTGTTCCTGTAACATTTTTCCAATGGTGGACTTATTTAAAGAAAATTAAGCTTAAAATTGAATTTCTGGGTATCTCTTTATTTATTCAAATCGTTGTAAGTCAGAAGTAGACAAAAAATACCATTAGAAAAAGCTTGCAGCAGAGGGACACAAGTGCTATAATCAGTGAGCCACAAGCTCCCTGCTCTGGACCAATAGATCCATGTATGTCTATGTTTTCCTTGTCGACCTGGTATCTGGCTCAAAACTGTACGGCTAGAGAGCTCCGAAATTCCTAGCCTATTTTTGTTGCACCGCTAATGCTACCGCGGGCTCACACCGCATGCAGTGTGTCTCCTGTGCAGCTGCGGAGTGGTCTAGCTACAGCAGGTAACTTCACTGGCTACGGATTGCTTGCAGTCCTGCTGCAGACAGGCTCTGCTGCCAACCACGCAGACCTCTGGTTCACGTGAGAACCTGCCCTTGTCGTCCCTGTTTTATATGGCCAAAGTTACGCTCTACCACACACTTTGTACCCCTGCGTCAGCGGAAATTACGTAATGTTTACAACGCTGTGAAAACGGTGTGTACCGCAAAAAAATAGGGTTTATTTTGAAAAATGTACCGGATGCACTTTACATCCACTTGCATGATTCCCGGTTTAGGTCATTAATTGCCCCAACTTCACAATAAAGTGCTATGGCTCAGCTCCGGCATCCAGCAAAAATTTGAAGCAAACAAAATTGATAAGGAACGCCACAAAGACTGGACCGCAGAAGACTGTATGTAAGACTTTATGTGAGTGCCTCTCGCACTTTTTATGTTTTGTAAAGACTCCGGTGTCCGAACCACACCCGCACCAGCACCGAACCACATGAGGCTGGTGGTGTGAGGGGCTGTATGCTGAAAAGAGAGCATGTGAACAGAAAGATGTTGGACATCGAGGGCAGGGTTTCTCTGTGCGAACGGTCTTGCCCACAACTCAGAGGCTAATTTCTAATTAACTCCTGTTACTTTGTAGAAACTATGACCTAGAATGAAAATATAAATTTTTGGATTTAAGTTAAAAACACCATAATCACAATTAAAAGACCTCTGGGAATACTTTGAAAATTAACAGGGAGATGATCAAAGTGGGATTTTAATTGATAGAAACTCCTATCAGTGTTGAGGATGTTTTGTATCTAAGCTGTCAAAAGTTGCCAATGATGTCACCAAGGGTACAAGAAAGGGAAAAAAGTTGGTCTCAAGAAGTTGGGGGATGATTTAAGAAAAGGAGAGGGTAGAATTACAAAAGGAAGTAACAAGTTGCTCGTGGTTTAATTGCAAACTTGGATGTTTAGTAAAAGGGATATGTCTGACCACAGACACACTCATCCACACACTCAAATATTACAGACATGCTTGTTGACTGCAACGCCACTGTTACTTTAATAGGTCCACCTTGCTATTACTGGGTTGGACCCCTTTTTGCCTTCAGAACTGCTTTAATCTTTAGTGGCATAGATTCAACAAGGTACTGGAAACATTACTCAGAGTTTGGTCCATATTGACATGCTAGCATGACGCAGTTGCTGCAGATTTGTCAGCTGCAAATCTGTGATGCCAATCTCCCGTTCCACCACATCCCAAAGGTGCTCTTTTGGGTTGAGATCTGGTAACTGTGGAGGCCATTTGAGTCCAGGGAAATCATTGTCATGTTCAATAAACCAGAAGATGGTACACTTTAGTCATAAAGGGATGGACATGGTCAGCAACAATACTCAGTTAGGCTATGATGTCACCATTGCTCACTTGTAATAAGGGGCCAAAGTGTGCCAAGAAAATATCTCCCACACCATTTCACTACCACCACTAGCCTGAATCATTGATACAAGGCAGGATGCTTGCAACATGCTTTCATGTTGTTGACTCCAAATTTTGACTCTACAGCCCAATCCAAATTCTTCCCGTCACCCTACCCCGTCTCCCTACCACTCCATTTGTAGGCACATTTGTAGTGAAAGTGGTGTCCAAAATATTTAATATTTATTTTTAAGGGCTACCCTCTAAGCGGAGTGATGCAGAGCCCTCCATAGCGGGGTTTGTATGTGTTTTCCACGGAGCGCCATACCGCAAAGGAGAAGCACTTTTCTTCATGTGGATACGCTCTAAAGCACAGAAGTTTACATTTAAATGTTAGTAATGACTTTTTGGTTTAGCATGACATTTTTAAAGTTATAAAACTGCCGGTAGCGCAGTGCTAATGTAGCTGACGGGATGACCGGAGACTATTGGTGACGTCATCAAGTGGTAGTGACGTCCGAATTTGGAGACTATTTTCCTTAACTTTCCGTTTGGAGGGCTAAATGTAGGAGAACAGAGAAACGGTAAGGCAAAGGGAAGAATTCGGATTGTGCATACCAACCAAATGGAGACTCATCAGACCAGACAACATTTTTCCAATCTTCTATTGTCCAGTTTTGGTGAGTCTGTGTGAATTGTAACCTCAGTTTCCGGTTCTTAGCTGACAGAGCAGTACCTGGTGTGTTCTGCTGCTGTAGCCCATCTGCTTCAAGGTTGGATGTGTTGTATGTTCAGTGACTTCAATCCTTTTTCTTCGCTACTCAGTTTGAACTGCAGCAGTTCATTTGGACCATGTCTACATAAGCATACAAACACATGTCAAGCATATACAGTCGGTACGGAAAGTATTCAGACCCCTCTAAACTCTTTCACTTCTTGCACAACCGCAGCCTACTGCCAAAAACAGGAAAGCTCATCCCACTACCCAATTGAGTACCCCATCTTGACGGGAAAAAAATGAAGAGTAGATTTTTTTGCAAATTTAAAAAACCCCATGGTCATGAGTATTCAGGTCCTTTGCTGTGACACTCATTTGCCTCGTTTCCACTGAGGAGTACTGTCGGTCAGGTATTTTGAGCACTGACCATTAAGCCAGAGTGGACCATACCATGTTCAGGCCCCGTTGGTTGTAGGTAAATAGAAAAATCCAACGGACTGGTTATCTCGGAGCTACTGTTGAAACCTGTTGATTGATGGAAGGGCATTTCAACAAAAGAAGCACCAAGAAAGGCTGTTATCCTCTTTGCCCCCGCAATCTCCTATATAATGACCTCTATTGTTGTTGTTAGCTTCTCATTTGCTGTAGTCACACTACTATGATTCAAAGCTACGCAATTGATCTAGACTCAACGCACACCTGAATTGCCTGGACCATTCTAACTAGGCCGTACCATACTGGTCAGTTGTAACATGGCTTTATTGAACTCGCATGCTGTCCATTTCTTTTTGATCCTCTTTGAGATGATTCTACTACTTCATTGGAGTCCAGCTGTGTTTAATTAAATTGATTGGACTTGCTTAGGAAAGCCACACTTGTGTATATATAAGACCTTAAAGCTCACAGTCCATGTCAGAGCAAATGAGAATCATGAGGTTGAAGGAACCGCCCAAGGAGCTCAGAAACAAATCTGTCAAGGTACAGATCTGTCCAAGGTTACAAAAGGATTTCTGCAGCACTTAAAGTTCCTAAGAACACAGTTGTTCAATAATTTTTAAATGGAAGAAATTGGGACACCAGAACTCTTACAGGACCTGGCCGCCCAGCCATCTGAAGAGTCGTAGGGAGGAGTCTTGGTAAGAGCAGTAAAAAAAAGAATAGTTTGGTTTATCTAAATGTCTTCTACCAGACTCTGACATAAATACGTTTTACTTTTTTGAGCCAAAATTTTGTGCTTTAGTTCCAGCATTTTTCTTGGTGTATGATGATTTGTATGCATGTGCACACTATTCTCAGTATAGTGAATAAATATATCACATAAATCTCAGTATACTTTCATTGGACTTGTTATTTTATGTTTGGAATGAACTATTTATACTGTTTATTTTTGCCTTATTGTGAAAAATATGAATGTAAGGAGAAGGGGAGAAAGAAGCACAGAAACAGGATGGCCTTTAACAATTACCTTCTCGTTCAGGAGAGGTTCTTTTTTTTTCAATTGTACAACCAGTTTCCTTTTGCTTTTGGAGCTTTTTCTTCTTAGGGTTCTGTTTGTGGTAGTCCTCCCTCACGTAAATGTTCACTTTTGTTCAGAGATTTGTTAAAAGCTGAAAAACAACAAGCTTTGAGTTTTAGAAAGTGATCAGTTTCAGAAACGGCTAGTTTTACTGGTTTTTAAGGATATCAATAGTTTCCTCTTATAGAGACATTGGTATTGTGCTCTATCAATTTCTTTCAAATGTATTGCACAGTCTGTAAAATAAATTGTAGTGTTTAGTTCAAGGACAAATTCCCAATGTGAATTTGTTTTCTGCTGTAATTACTAAATGATCATTTCAGGTCATTTTTGTATGACATACTTCTTAGAAAAGTCCTTTCACTGAAAACGTTCAACAGAACATTTCTTGGCATTGGATTGTTTGCTTCAATCCTGGACAAAACAGACATTTGGAAATGTTTCCTTCAACTGTATTTGCTTGCTGGTGTTTATTCAGCAGTCATACTGAACTGATAAGTTTTAGCTGTTCCCTGTATAACTATGAGTTTAGCAGTTTCCTCCTCTGTAAAGTTTGTTACATCAGTATATGTTGTGTGTCATCTCTTTGGTTTGTTCTCATTTCAATATGAAAGTTACAAAAGTGTGCATCTTTGAGAATATTTGTCTTTTCTGCTCATAGCTAGGTTGCTCTGAAGCCGTGTCTTTCCACATGTGCATGAAAATCTTTACTCTTGGAAATAAAACTTGAAACTTTATCGTCATTTATATGTTAGGTAAAAATTTTAGATTTGTGGTGAAGGTGAAGACTGTGTGCTTCAATCTGTTGGTTCCAGCTTCATAGACTCTGGGTCTGCCAGGGGGAAGGCTGGCGAGCAGTGTGTGTCCTGGGTTTGTGCGGTCGTTTCTAATCTTTCTGAACTGTAGAGGAAAGCGCTGAGTAGATCTCACCTAGATGCGTACTCTGATGTGGTAACGGTAGCCAGTGATCCACTCGGCTGTCTTGATGACTCGCTGAATCTGCTTCCTCTCTATTGCAGAGCAGTGCTGTCAACACTCTGACAGCAGTAGACGACCAGCGCGGTGTAGGAAGTTAGTTCCTTCTTAACCTAAGTTGCTGAGACCTGGAATTTATCAATAATGTAGCTGGTGTTAGATCCGGTCCAGATCCTCTGGAATACACAGATCCTTAAACTTAAAGTCTATAACCCATTGACCTCCTCGTCGTAGATGATCAGGCCTGGAAGTGGAGCTAATTGTAGCTTCTAGAAGTCCATGATTTTCTTTTGGCTTGTTGGTGTTGATGTTGAGATTGTGTGGTGACACGCTAATAGTGTCTGGACTTTCTCAAATGACCTCATTATGTTACTGTTCAGCTACACAAAGATTGTATCATCAGAGAGATTGATGACTGAATTGGTGTTGTGTTGAGCGATTTAGTCTAATGTGTACAGAGTAACAGAGCAGGTCTCAAAACACAACTCCGGGAACTCTGTGTTCAGAATGATTGCTGAGGATGTGGCATTGTCCACCTCGATAGAGGTGGGTTCCCCGCTGTAATCTGGAGTAGATCTGTTGTATTTCCCTATCTGCTGGGCCGATGAATTCAAAGGGCACACTGAAACCCAGCAGCACCTGTGTTATCTAACAAAGATTAGTGCTTTTAATGGATTATTAAAAGAAAACAGCATTTTTGTGTGTGACTGGCTTAGTTTGACAATCATCATGGGTCCTTGCAAACGCTCAGACTATGAAACATGCTTTTAAGCCTTCTTGTGTTTTGCCAGAGTTCCGAAATAAACCTGAAGTAATATTGTTAGTTACTGGAGTCGCGCTACTGAATGTGTATTTTGTGTGTATGTTTACCTGTGTAAAGCTGTCAACTATTATACTTATTAAAGCTGACAAATGGTTGTTGACAAATTGACAGTCCTGTAGATTTGATTGAAAATTGATTTAGTAAATTCAGTAAAATAAAAAAAAGAAAATTAATTTAGTAGCTCTCATTCTTGCTTTGGTTGTGATGAGTAGCTTGTTTCTACTAAAGGTGTTCCATTGTTCTCTGTTTTTTAATCATCCTAATCTTAATTGGGTTTTATTAAAGTATATTATTTTTCCATTTTTCTTTAGGAGTTTGCCGTCCAAGACTATCGTTCTCACATGCAGGATCCACAAGGTCGGAGAAGGTTGTCTCTACTTTCTGAATTCCACCCAGGGATTGAAAGGTAGGAGCCTCATTTTAATTATGCCTGTTTTTTCCCCTTATTTGACCCTCATTAAGAAAATATTTTTCATGATTTGAACACTTGTTTCAGCTTCAGACACATTTGATTCCATGTTTTCATTTGTCAGGCCTCCAGAGAGGCGCCATGGTTACGAACCGCAGTATCACTCCATCACAGCCCAGCCTGAACATGAATCCTTGGAGGCTAAACGCCCTCGGATGGAGATCGTTGCTGAGCCCCATATCGCCCGCCCCTCCCACTGCGGGCGGCCTTGTACTGCCCATGACACACACTCCACAGGACAGTTTAAGAGCCACCGTGGAGGTCAAAAAGGTGGGGCCTTTCATGGTACACCTTTGTGAACCAGGACGGTTTTGTTTTATTACCTTTTCTATTAATATTTTGCTGTGAAAGTTGAACACTTTTCTGTTAGCCCTTGTTATTTGTACAAGGATTTTTATTGTGTTTTTCTTTGTCAGGAGTCTCAATACATTGTGAAAGTGGAGTCACCATCTGCAGGTGGACCTACTCTACACATCGGTGAAGAACAGGACACTTCTCCTTCCAAACTATCCAAGGAGGAGTTGATCCAGAGTATGGACCGTGTGGACAGAGAGATTGCAAAAGTGGAGCAGCAGATTTCAAAGCTGAAGAAGAAGCAGGTTAGCCATGAACTCTGTGTTAGCAGTTTGTCGTTAACCGAACAACATATATTGTATGTTATATTGTAAAAACATATTTTAATAGATTGAAGGAATAACTTAAACAAATTAGTTTGTAAAATGCTAGTTTTTAAAACATGGTGTATTTTTTTAGGCATAATCAACATAACACAAATTGTTTATGACAGTTTCATCTATCAATATATGTTTTTGAAGAGCTTTAAATCAGAAATTTTTTATTTTAAAGTTTCATATAATTATTCTTTTTTAAATTCATTATTGGAATAATTGTATCTGTATATAGTAAAAATGGAAAAGCAGTGACTGCATTTATACAAACAGGTTTCCTTTACTTTTCTCAAAGTAGTTATAATCCCTTCAACACAAAAATGCTCAAACTATTAGCTGGTGATTGATTCCACTCTGTTTGTGTTACAAAAACTGTTCTTTAAATGTATGTATTTATTTTATGAATCATATATGTCCTTGAAGGTTTGAAACCTGCAGCAACATCAGGTTTTTTCTCCAAAAATGTATAATTGGAAAAGTACAAGTGGTTTTTTATTCAGTTTTCTCTTGGAATTTAGTCCCACCAGATAGAATTGAAAGCTGATCGTTGCTGGAAGAGATGCCTCATAATTTTTTTTAGTTTGCATTCTTTTATGAGTCTCGGGGACTCTGTAATATCTTTGAGTTACTTCTGGAATCATAATCTGGAAAGTTGTAGTTCTTTAGACCCCACTATCTTCTTAAAAATATGTGTTTGATTAATTGGTGTGGAGCCCGTTAAGACAACTATGTTGTGATATTGGGCTTGATAAATAAAATTGAATTAAAACCACACTGCAAGAACCTGAATCAAACAGACCATTGTTTCAAGAAAAAAATATTTTTTTATGTCTTGCAAGAAAAAAATAATCTTATCTAGAAAGTCTTTCAAAAGCAAAATAATTTTTGTTTGAGGAAAACATGTTTTAGTGACTGGAAATTTAGTCTCACATTGAGAATTTTCAGTAAACAATTTTAGTTTTTTTCTTTCATCCCGGGCAGGTTTTTCCCCTATTGTTAAATGAACTCTGCCGATAGGTTAAGAACTTTTGACTTATTTGTAAGGGGCCACGTTTTTGCTGTGCACACTATGTTAGACTCATTCAAAGTTGTTCTCCAGACTTTTCTCTAAACATATTTAAGCCTTTATTTGTTTTCAGTAAAAAACTTTTGATCAGTTCTGAGAGTTTTTTTTTTGGTGGATTTTTTTGTTTAAGACACTTAACACTAACCTCTGTAACGCTCAAGGACAAAAAGGCTGTAAACTTAAGGAATGAACCAAAGTTGTGAAGTGTTCCATTGTTGTATTGCGGTTCATCTTTTGCAGTCTAGCTGTTTTACAGATTTAATCAGTGTAATTTTGCATGTTTTTTTTTGTTATCAATCTGTTGTGTTCTGTGTTCTGATTGGCTGTACACCACTGTCAATCAGTCTATTCTGTTCCGTCTCCTGTACCAAATTTGTTCAGTTTGCCGAATTTACAAAGATCTATGATCTCAATCAGTCCGGTTTTTATTCTATAAAACTGGGCTTATTTTTTATACAGGTATGAACTTCGAGAGTTTAAACAAAAGAGAAACGTGAAAATGTTTATGTCTGTCTGAGAAAAGTTTAGAAAGTGTGTAGTGAGAAGTTTACAGCCTTGAACATCCATAACCCGGCTTTGTGGATTTCACCTATAGCAGATTATTTTAGAAATGTAACTCTCACCATAAACGAGGAAATGCTGTATCTCAAAATTGTACACCAGGAGTAAAAAAAAAACAAACTTCTGGAGTCGTTTTTTTTTGACAGACTCTTCTACAGGCAGAGTTGGTTACTTCACAGTGTTCTTCATGACGACCCCGTTGGACTCATCTGTTTCTAGACACAAACATTTAAGCTAAAATTTGTAAAACCTTATTTTTGTCAACTTTCACTGAACTCAGAGAGCATGAAGAGCAAGATAAATTAAGTTTTTACATTTGTTTCCACAAAGAGGTGACAAACATAAAAAATACAGAATCTGAGCATCTTTTTTAAGAACATAATGCTTTGTTTTGTCTTCTTTGATGCTGGTTAAAATGTCCTATTTTATTGTCCCTTAGCAACAACTTGAAGAGGAAGCAGCAAAGCCGGTGGAGCCAGAGAAGCCAGCGACCCCCCCGGTGGAGCACAAGCATCGCAGCATCGTCCAGATCATCTATGATGAAAACAGAGTAAGCCGTGAACTACTAATGATTCAGTTAGTACTAGCACAAAAGGAGATTTTTCTCCTGCTGCAGATTCCCTGCTCACTCATCCCCTGTCAAAAACGGCACAGCACGTCCCAAGTTTCAAGTCCGAGTGACGATACCCAAGTCTTATAACCATAAACATTTAAAATATGCGTAGAAATGACTGATTTCCACTGTCCACAGTTTTTTTTTCCCATGTACTTCTGATGATTCTGTCGGATATTTTATAATCGAACTTTAAAAAAAAAAAACAACAGTAGATTGAACTAAAGTCCAGTGCGCTTGCAAGCCCTCTCTGGATGTTGGATTACTGAAATACTAATCACACGCAATGGTGTGTTTGTGGAGGTCACTGCAGTTCATCTCTGTCAGACAGCGTTGTGGTCAGATAGCTGCGAGACACGCTTGCCTTTTCAGTCAACCATTAACCCTTTAGGCTGCAAAGCAGCTTATGTTTAGTGCACGACACAGTCTGACAGCTGTGACTGTTTGTCCCTGTCTGGTAATGAGAGCATGTGAAATGGCATGAGAAGCATCCATTTTGATTTTTATCATCTTGAATAGTTGATGGTGAGCAGTGATCCAAAAAAGTAGCGCTTGTTTATTTTAGCATGCTTTTCTCCTTCTAGGCAGATTTATGAATGCTGGAATCGTTTTAACTCCTTTTTTTTTTAACTTGGTGTTGTAATTTTGTTTTGTTTCTACATTTTATTGTCTGAGTACATTTGATACTGTGCTGCATGTTAGTATTATGGTTTAGTTCAGTTGTTTAAATTGGAGAAATGTCGCATGCCTTTTAAAGTTTTAGGAGTAAAATATGGGGTCAAATCAAGATCAGCTTAAGTGAATGAAGCCAGAATAGAAACTTGAAAGATAGACATTGAAAATAAAAACAAAAATATATTTGAAAATAGTTTTCACCTAAAAGTTACATTGTTTACATGAAATATTGAAAATTTAAAAGAAAACAAACTCATAAATGTGAAATAAAAAAATAAAAAAATTAAACCTGCACTGTAACCAGTGAAAATATAGTTTATTTGTAATTGCGGCTGTTTAGTATTTTCATAGGGCTGTCAGGCAATTAAATCGCACTGTTGTTCATAGTTAACTCGCAATTAATCGCAAATTAATATTACTTAAGATTAGATTAAAGTGTATTTAAAGAGTATTTAGCAGTTTTACATTGCTTAAAACATGACAGTTTTAATTAATGTTTTATTAAATACTTTATTTTGTAACATTGTATTCAGAAAGCTTTTTGAAATGAAAAAATTGTTGAAACATTGATTTGGTCCTTCATTGGTCTGCAAGCTGTAGCTATCCATTTAGTCGCTGAAAGATTGCTTGTTGTAGAGGCGGTCAGACGTTTTAGCTTTATACTATCCAGCTCCATTGCTTTGGATGGGCGGGCTAACGGGGTCCCTTTGTTTGTTTTGCTAGCAGGTGGTACTTCAAATTTGCTGTGCTACTTGATAACTCATCTCACACGGCGCAGCTACAAATCACTTTCGTTTTGCCCAGAGAGCCATGGCATGTTCTTTGAAAGAATTTGCCATTTAGGAGGCCTTTCTGCCATCCATTTCTGCCTTGTACTCCCAAACTTGATATGGAAAAGAGCGAGGGCCAAATTCAATATCTGTGATTAGAGCTGTCAAAAAATTGACGGTGTCAAACGATTTTTTTTACTTGTCCTGTCCAACAGCTGAGCAAACAGATATGAGTGAGAACCTCTTGTATTAGACAGATAGATTTTTCTTACAATTGGGGGTTATAAATCATAGGGAACACAAAATGTATATTAGTAAGTCCTTTTGTAATTTAAACTAATTATATTTATATATTTATATTTTTTTGTTGTATTCTTTTTTTCTGACCGATGGAAAAAGAAGGGGAAAAAGAGAGTTGTCCGTTGGTCGTAAAAGAAAAGGGAAAAAGGGTGGATTAAAGAAGTTAGAGGTGACTACAGGAGGGAAGTTAGAGTCGTAAAACCACAGGCGACAAAATTTGAGCTTTACCATTACAATCGTGAGTGTTGGTCTAAAATGGGCAGGGCCTGTCCCACTCCAGCTGTTACAACATACTGCTGGCTCCAGAGTGTCACAAACTTGTCTACATTAGTTCAACGCCACACTTGTGCATACCAGCCACACTGTAAAGTTTACATCTGTCACATAACTGTTTGAAGGTGTAAAGGTGAGCTGATGCCTCTGCTCAGGTGAATGTTTATGTTAGCTGATGTGGATGATGGAATGTAAAAAAAAAAGGAGGGAGAACTCCCAGCTCTCCACACCAAGACCCCTGCCAAGGCAGCAGTGGCCGGGCCCGCCCCCGCACCCATACTGTGGGCAACGGAGGAGATCCACCCCCCGCAGCCGGCGAGCACTTAGACATGGCCACAGGACCGCCACATGGGCCACCAACACCCGAGCAGTGAGGTACGGAAGCGCAGAGCGCAAGGCCCAGCCAGCCGGAGAGCAGCCCTCCCACTGCACCAGGGGCAAGCGCGGACCCACCCCCGAGAGCCCACCACCCAGACAGCTGCACCCACCAGGGCTTGGCATCCCCCCCCAGAGGGACGGGGCCCCAAGAGGACCGCTCCAAAGCTCCAGGCAGCCGCGGAGATCCGAGAGGCACGGCAGGGGTCAGCTCCACTAGAGGATGATTGACCAAGAGAAGTGGGGGGTCCCGAGGTGTAGAATAAAATAATACATAGCCTGACAGGCTTCCTATGTTGTAATTTAGAGGGGCCCGGCACCCCAGGGCAAGGACCAGAACCTGCACCACAAGGACACAGACATCCTCCGGCTCAGATAGATATGATCCCCCGTCATGGTCTTGCCAGAGAACTACGGTATCCCTCTCCCTGCGTGGAGGGGCCGGCGGGCCAGGAGCCGACACCCAAGAGACAAGACGCCGCTGCTGAAGGCCTTGTTCCCCACCGGGGATGGGGTAGGGACAGAAGATCCGTAGTCCACCTTCCTTGTGTAATGTATTTGTGTGTTTGTGTTTCTTGAGGTTTAAAGGGTGTGTGAGTAAAGGGTGCAGTTAAAATCGGAAATGTTTTTTAGCTTGTGAGTTTGGCTTGTTTTAATGTAACAAAACTGACAGCCTTAATTTTAAACTCGTTTTTTTCTCTCTCTCCCACTTCGTTTTTTTTAGTCCTCATTTTGTTTTTCAAGTTGAGCCTAATTTCTTAGAGGGCAGGTGGGGCTTTGACCATTGGCTACCAGGACCAGATTGACCATATCTGGTGATAGACGTAGTGGTGATGTGATTTATGCTTCAAATGAGGTCTACTGGAGCAGAAATTATCAAGTCTGATTGAAACTGTAAATTGTAGAGTGAGAGAACGGAAATAAAACAAAAACTGAAAATACAAAAGAGTAGCTGTTACAAAAAAAAAAAAACGTATTGTTTTAATTTGGTTATGCTTTTAGGTTAGTTGCTTTATTCAATTCAGTTTGAATGTACAAATCCTTTAGTTTTAAGCACTTTAAAAGATTTTAACATTTTCTTTTCTTTCTTCTTTTTTTCCCCAAATTTATAACAGTTTTTTTATTGACCTTAGCTGATCCTGATTTAACCTATAGTAAACTTCTAATATACACCAATGCACAAATAAGTATTGATAAATCTATTTTTGGTTAAAATTTTTTATAAGCCTAACTTGTTCATATTTTGTGCTGTTCCATTATTATTATTATTGGTATTATTATTAGGTTACACTATTTAATCCTCTTCCTCAGAAAAAGCAGAGGGCCCAAATTCTGGTAAACCTTGGTCCCAAGTTGAACTGGTAAGTTAGTGGTGTTTTTTTTTTTTTTTTTAAAAAAGATCAAATTGAGCAAAATAGTTTCCTTGGGCTGAGTTTTAATTTTTGTGTTTTTTCAGCCACTGTATAACAACCATCTGACACAAAGTGTATCATGCACATCAAGACGTGAGTGTGGATTTTGCTAACTATTTCATGAATTTGTTTGTGTTGCTGCAGCCTCAGAGCTCCAGGTGACTCTGACCTCAGTCCACATAAAGCTGGCTGATAATTCTGTCTAATCTGATTGCTCTGTCACCTGACTGAGTTGCCCTGTTGACACCAAGCACAGTGATTAAGAGAGGAAGTGAGAATGTGTTTTGTCTGCATTAGGTGACTTTAGGGTAAGTTGTCATAAGGGTTGAAGGCTGTGCCATTGGGGTCAAAGCTTTTATCAGCGTGAACTCGGGAGCAGCCATCTGGCTACCTTTTATCAGGACAGAGACCAAATTTGTGTGAACCTGCATAAGGTCGCTGTCTCAGGGTCAGTGCTCTGGCTGTTTCGCTCTACTGCCACCATGATGTGTAAACAAAAGATTCCCAGTATTTTGCTCCACACTCTTTGTGGATGAAGGGGTTGAATTATTTTATAGCTAAAAATAATAAATGTATTTTGTGATAAATTGCACTAAAATCCACAACAGCCCAAACTGAGAATTAAGTTCTCTGATCAACTGCTATTGTTTTATCTGTTGTTGTTTTTTTTTTTTTTTTTTACAGAAATCAAGTCATGAGGAAAAAGCTGTTTTGTTTTTTAGAGAAGGAACCATGCACGTAAACAAAGGGTAAGAGGCTCACTTCACCAAGTAAAACTGCTTTTGGTTCACTCCAATGTTATGATGATGATGAACACTGAAGTAGTTCCAATATTTTCTCGCTGCAATTATTTCTGAACCAACATTTATTTCCCAAAGTTAATCTTTATAAGATTTGTGTTTTTTAAAATGGCTTCTTCATTTGATCTAAGTGATCCCAGTGGTCTTTTGATGATTAATGTACGTTTCTAGCTAAATCCAAAAACCTTTGTGGTTTTTTAGGACATAGTTTCTCAGAGCAGCAGGAGTTCATTAGAAAATTAACCTTTGAATTGTGGGCAGGACTGTTCGCAAGGCCGCCCCATCACCCACACCTATGTATGTACACACTCTCCAGCTAGCTTACAGCCCTCACCCCCCCAACATAACATAAGCGATGCATCAAAATGGCAATCAATATCAGAGCTATCCAGCTGTTCAGTTTTGATCCAGATGTCAGCTGTGAGGAGGAACAAAGCTGTACATGGATATGTCTGCAAGATGCATAGAGTGAAGCAAATGTGCTCCCTTTCAATTGCTTTTTTTGTCTGCTCCTTTTCACACATTTTAAATAAAGAATACTCAGAAACTGCAATTTTAAGATTTTTTTTTTTATACGTCCTCCTCATCAGTAAATGCCCAAGAACTGTTAAAACCCAATTCAGTCAGAGTGGGTCTTTACACAGTGCAAAGCGTATTAGTTCTGAATTAAGCTCCTTGATTTATCACAGCAAAATATTGGGTATATTTGTCTGGTATTCTAGTTCATTCTTCAAAAAAAAATTTTATCAACACATTTTATATTTTATGCTTGTACAAGCCTGCAAATAAAAAAAGCCGTTTTTTAAGATGTTTTGTCAAAATTAGATCTAAACCGTGTATGTTTTGCCTTAGTCCTTATTTTTATACAAGTGTAGTAATTATGTAGTAATGAAATATGAGTAAACACAGGATTTTTTAAAGGTAAGATACAGACTGGCTGTTTAGCTAACTTACTACTGTTAATTAGCAATTTAGTTTATAACGCTGCAAACCGCAAATGCAGAGAAACTACTTCTATTCTGTGGCCTGATTGACCCCATGTTATCAAGGGTTCCCAACAGAAAGAAACTCACAAATCCTTAAGGAAGTACATTTTTCTCAAATTGTGGAGTTGTAAATATGCAGCTGTTTTTTTCGAAGAGGAACACCCTGGTTTCCCCTCGTTTGTCTGACTGTTGCCTTTTTGTGCCAGCAGAAAATAATATTGCTGCATCAAAGTGTTCAGAGAATCTACTGCCTTGCTTATCATCTATTCAGTATTGCAGATCATGGATGTTGTAGACTTGGCGTTTTGTATCTTTGCAGCTCAGTGAGTTTAACTTTATCTGAGTCCTGCAGAACATTGTGGACTCTGAATGATGGCAGAGAGCCATGGACTCGCTCCGCAGGAGGTGATTTGTTTGTTCTTGCTGCAGAGACCTGGAAATGAGGCCGTTGTAGTTGTCTGGAAGTACTTTTTCTAAACATTTGAACTCTTCACCTCTGAGCTGATTCTTTTGTTTTTAAGAAAGCAACAGCTGTGATAACCGAGCAGGTTGTCCGGGTGTCAGATTTCTAGCTGCAGAGTCAATGACAGACTCAATCTCACACTTACCACACACGCAGGGGGTCGAGCTGTTCTTTACTCACTGCATAAACTGCCGCACCACATATCAGTATTAGCTTTCTCTGTCAACTGTCTGACATCTGATAATAGGGACATATTTTAAGAAATTAAGATCAACATTGCCTCTCTAAGTATTTCTTTATTTAAATGTTGTAACGGGAGCAGACAAAAAAATTGCATTTGAAAAGGTCATGACGTGATGTGGAAAATATGCCGGACAGGGCCATGAGATCCCCGCTCCATTCTAAAACCGTCATTTGCAGACAATAGATCCATGTACGTCTTCATTTTCCTTGTCTGAGCTGGAATCTGGATCAAAACTGTACCAATGGAAGCTCCTACTGCTCGCCATTTTTGTTGCAATGGTAATGTTATGTTGGGGCTGTGAAGGCTGTAAGCTAGTGGAGAGTGTAAGCTGACAGCTCTCAGCAAAGTAAGGTGAGCCATGGTTACTCCACCCAACAGTACCACCCACAACTCAGACAATAAATGTCAAAATTCAAAATTTTTGCTTGGTTGTAATGCTGAAAGGTGAGTCTGGTGTGGTTACTGAGTGACAATGAGCCCTGATCCAGTCATCCATTTTTTTTATGTGCAGGAACAGAAGATCTGCCAGCGCTATGACCAGCTCATGGAAGCATGGGAGAAGAAGGTGGAGCGCATGGAGAACAATCCCAGACGCAAAGCCAAGAGAGCAGAACACGGGAATATTACGAAAGACAGTTCCCAGAAATCCGCAAGCAGAGGGAACAGCAGGAGCGCTTCCAGCGGTAATGTTCCTAAGGATCCCAGTGTTGTCTGTTGTAAAATTTAAAAAATGCTCTGGTTTGTAAGGGTGAAAATAAAAAGTGTTGTAGAAAAAAACAACTGTTGGTTCAATTCAATGAAATTGTATTTATATAGCCCAGTATCACAATAGAGTTGTCTCAATGACTGCACACTGGTACTTATACAAAAGATCATAAAGTCAGCCATTAAAATACAAACAACAGCTGGTTGCTAAACTAAACTTTTGTTTTTGCTTTTTTGAGGCCCAATCTTTACGTGAGAGGAAGAATTCCATAGTTGGTGTTTGATTTGGAACTTTGAGGCAGACACGTGATGGTGATAATTAGAGAGAAATGTGTGAATCGTTTGATTTTTTTTAATGGGAAATTTGAAAAAATAAAAATGTGGATGTAAATTAAATGAATCCTATCTTTATTTGAGGAAAGTACGGGCAGTTTAAGACGAGTCAATATTTGCTAAGACTGCTTACATTAAACTAGTTGATTTTGTCAATAAACATTTTATAAAAATAAAAAATCCAGGCAAAATATTGATTTGATCTTTACATTGCTTTAAATTTGGAAGGAGCATTCCACCAAAATAAATTGCTTTTTTTTCTCCCCTATTTTTTCGTGCAGAGTTGGGCAAAGAGGAACAGGTCTGTCTGCAACAATTGCAGAAGCGCGAGCATGAAATTTCCGAATCATAGATGGACTGTCTGAGCAAGAGTTAGTGTTTTGCAGTGCATTTATTTGTCCAGTAAATGGCATGGATTCACATGACTATTTCTTTGTGATAAATGCACCAGAAAACCTTTAGAGAAAAGCTGCATTTGTCAGAAAAACCATGAGTGCATTACTGGCATATCTGCAGAACTGGACAAAATACTTTGCTAACATCAATGGTTGCTAAAGAGGTTTCTTTCAAATATCTTGTCCATTTCCATGCATAATACATTACTAGTACTATAGAAAAAACTGTATTATGTTTTTGTGATTTTAAAGAATAGTTGAGCGATTGAACCCATTTAAATGATCAATGACTTTTCAAAACGACATAATTTTCATAGTATAAGTCATAATTTGCTTTAACATAAATAAAATAAAGATGAATTTGAATGTATGGGATGAAACCAGACTGCTCTTCACTAACCCTTGAGCTCTGTGGTCCTCAGAACAATGAGAAACAGATGAGACAGCTGTCAGTCATCCCTCCTATGATGTACGACACAGAGCAGAGGAGGGTGAAGTTTATCAACCATGAACGGCCTGATGGATGACCCCATGAAAGTGTACAAAGCCCGGCAGTTCATGAATGTTGGACAGAGCATGAAAAGGAGATCTTTAAAGAGAAGTGAGTTTCATTGGTGACAGAAAATATCTGACTCTGTGGTTTACTGTGTCCAATCAAATCAAAACTCCCCCAAGAGCAGCATGTGTTTTTCTGAACACAGAGGTTTAACCCTTTAACACCAGAGGCTTTAGTTCCAGGATTTCTTCAAACTACAGTAACTCTTTTACCGTTTACACAAGTCATTTAAATCTAAAGGATTCTGTAGCCAATTCTCAGCTGCTTTTCTCCACTTCAGGATCTGTTGGATTTATGTTAATTGTGTAAACAGTTAGGAGCTAATGGTTGTTCAAAGAGCGTAAAGAGATGTAATTTCCGGTTGCCAGCGAAGGCTCTAGCATTAAAGGAGCCATACCGTAATTTTCCAAGCCTTTATGAGTAAACCATATCCATATATATGATCACCTTTGGAACACTAAAACAATTATTAATGAATATGAGGGTTTTTTTTGTAGACTTTTTAATACCCGGAAATAAATTGACTCGACCTCTGAGGCACAGCCTTTCACTCCTTGTCAGTGCATTTCACAACGTCATCCTAGAGCCGGCTTCAGCGTGCCTGCACACAACACCTGAACTTTTCGCAAAGATGCATGTGCCTATTGGACAAATAAAATAAAAATGTTTTACAGATCACCACTAGCTCCGCAGAGAAAGTGTGTGTGTGTGTGTGTGTGTGTGTGTGTGTGTGTGTGTGTGTGTGTGTGTGTTTGTGTGTGTTAGCCTGGGGTTAGTGCTGGCAGCGCGACTCTTTCTAAAAGGGACTGTCCTCATCTATGACGTCAGCTCGTGACGTAAACACGCTCATTTTCGAGGGTAGGGGAGGAGCTCCTGCAGAGAGCACAGGTTTTTAAAGGATAACTCAGAAATGTGTGAACGGATCAAAACATCACTTTGACGTTGTTTATAGTGAGGAATGAACAGTATAATACACTTAAAAGATCAAAAAGTTGTTTTTTATGGTATGGCCCTTTAAATAGCTTAAACAGAAGTCTTACCCAGCAGGTGAATGTATGTAATCATTTTATATTTAATTGGAAATTTATTTTTAATTCCTTCTTTAACAAAAAACCTGTGAAGTTCAGCTGTCATTTGCCGTTCATCCTAGTTTCTAAAGTTTTTATAAGTTTAACGTTTTCTTCCGTCTTTTTAGTTTTTTTTTTTTTTTTGTTTTTTCCATGTAATTTTTTTGGCTGCTGTAATTGGTGCTACCTCAAATGAACAAACAATTAACAAATTGTCAAATGAATTTTCAAAGCTCATAAGCAAATTGTTTCTTGGGTTCTGCAGGGTTTTCTCAAATTTCTAGTCCTATTCATTCCAGAAATTTAATTTTTATATATAAAAAAATTATGTTGGGCCGAATAACAGAGAACACGAGTAATTTGGGTGTACTCCCCACACCAGACATGTAGAGAAGGAATTTATACTAAATTCAAAAGCGTCAAGTGCCATAACTGTACTTTTTGTTTTGTGCTTACATCAGATTTTCTTTACAGGTTTGTACAGCACCCAAAAACTTTGGCCTGATTGCTACATATCTGGAGAGAAAAGTAAGATGTGGCTTTATATCCCTGTTTCACAACCTTTCAAGTGAACAAAGCCGGGATAAAGACTTTAAAACATGAACTCAACTATTTGTATTTGGGTTTTACATGCTGTCATAGAAATGTTCCATTTTCTGATCTTTAAGTCCCACTCCAACCATCTTTTGATCTATTTTGACATTGTTCCAGTGGCCTTTAATTTTTATTATTGCCGTTTTTAAGCCAAAATCCAAAAAACTGGTCATTTTCTAGGACATAGTTTCTTAGAACTCTTGCAGTGGTTCATTTGAAACTCACTTCTGAGTTGGACTGTTGGTGCAGAGAACCTCGCCCTTCCCACCCCATTGCTGGGAGCTCTCTGTTTAAGGGCTGTCCTGCTAGCAGCGAGCTTATGGCTCGCCGTTGTAGCTTCTACTTCACAGCTACAAGCTTTTTTCTAACAAAAAATTTGTCAACTCTTGACTAAAATGATTTGAATAAAGAAATACTCAGAAATGTAATGTTGAGCTTAATTTTCTTTTTAAATGTTCTCCATCATCAGAAAAATACCGCAGGAATGTGTCAAAAACACCATTTTCATTGGAGTGGGTCTTTAAGAGAATTTAGCTCTGACAGACCAGACTCATGAAAGTTAATGTTGTGTTTTCTGTTTCAGAGTGTGGCTGACTGTGTCCTGTTTTATTACCTGACAAAAAAGAACCAAAATTATAAGACCCTGGTTAGACGAAACTATGGAAGACGGAGAGGAAGGAACCAGGTAAAACCAAACTTTCCTGAATATATTTGAGTGTGTTTTTTCCATTGAGTAAAAAAAAAAAAACACATCTTTCTCAGTGGAACAGCAGCTCTGTCAATACTCAAGACGGCACACCTAACATCCACGGTGTGATCCACAGAGACCTTACTGTGTTAACTGATTCAGTATTATCATGTGTCTCATTCCTCCTCTTCCTTCTAAAATTGTTTTGAGTTTTTAGATTTATGTGTATCATCAAATGCACAGTGATGTACAAAAGGAACATTTCTACCCATCAGCTGCTGTGTGAGGGAGTAAACAATCTGGACACATCAGTGCCACTGCTGTAGTACATCTTCATATGTTACATTGAATCTCTTTCCTGTGAACTTTTCTGTCTTTGTTTGCTCTGATCTGCGTTGGGTTCTGAATTAAAAGTTTTACCTGCAGCATTTGTCTGACAGCTCAACCCTGAGAGTGTTGGCTCTGCTGTGTTAGATACACAAAGGAAATGATGTGTGAGTGATGCTTGATGAGATGGTGAAGCTTGACTCGATAGATAAGTCTGCTGACTTCCTCAATACCTGCGTTTCCATAGACGATGAAATTGTGCAAATTGGATTTGCAATGATAAATTAGCCAAATTGAAACAAGAGAATTTTGAAGAAAACTTTATTGAAACTCTATTGAAAAAACAAACAAACGTTTTTGTGCTTGGAGAAGGTGGTTTTTGAGGCATATTGAAATTGACATATTTTGCCAAACTGCAATGGAAACAGTTTTTGAATTAATGAGTCACATGACCTTCTTCTTGGTAGTAACTGGCTGATTTGAGCACTGCACAGCAGGTGCCACAAGAGATCCTACAGCATCTCACAGCTTATCAAAGTTAAATGTGTCTTGTGGAATTGTAGGATCCACAGGTCCTCTGTAAAATCACCAACCACGATTTCCCAATACCGCTTCACACGTAGCCACTGCCACATGTAAGGAGCTTTTTGCTCCATGGCCTGAAAGACGAAGACGAAGTCAAAGTATTGTTCACATCCATCGCCATGTTTTTGACTGACTTTCACGTGAATTGGTTTGTGTTTATTTGCATAATCATGATTTAATGGAAATAGTGTGTTTTATGGACATTTTTAGAATGTTGAAGACGTTTTGCGCTTATGTGTAATGGAAATGCAGCTAATGCCTCTTTTTTTTTTCAAGCATTTTCTTTGTCTTTTCTCAAATAGCTTTGTGTAACTGCAGGAAGATCAGCTTTTTCTATGATGATTCTAGATAGATAAGACTCTGAATGAACAGGATCACTATAAAGCTATTGATCTTGAGCTTTTTTCAGCTTTATTTCTGCTGTCATGACCTGAGGATGTATTAGGACTGAACACTATTAGTTTGTTTAAAGTGAACCAGAGTTTGTTTCCCCCAATAATCCAGAACACATTTTCAGTTTGAATAGACGCAGACCACGGTCTGGGACCAGGAACCGCTCTCTGACCATCTTACAAGGTGGTCTCTGTTCGTTTCTGATCGGACTGAGCTCCAGTTCGCTCTGAGTTTCCTCAGTTTGAATAGGCTCCGTGCTCGGAGAGCAACAACTCAACCAAAACAGCTACCGCAGCCAGGCATTACAGTATTTAAACAGAGTAGATGAGACACAATCCACACATTAACATGTGGTCAGATGAATGCAGGCTCATTAAACAACTTTTAAGATGTTACACGTAGCTTCTTACACTGTTTTCCCAACATTCTCTGTGTCGTAGACCCTTATTAGTGCACCCTCTTAGCCGTTGTCTCCTCAGTAACTGCCTTGCAGCATGCCTCCACCGTACCATATAAGGTTTGAATAAGTAAACTATCCTGACAAGGATTGCAAAGCTCAGGACTTCCTTTCTTCTTTCTCTCATTGCTTTGTCCCGCTCTCATAATTCCTGGCCAGTGACGGAAGAGATGTTTAGTCACATGGTTTTGTTTACAGGCTTTAGTTCAAAACAGAAATTTCTGGTAGACGGCAATCTGAATACAGACCAAGTCCAAGGTTTAGGACTCGATCCGGACCAAATTAAGCGGTCTTGATCTGGACCAAGGACTTTTCCGGGCTGAATACACCCTGAAGCTTGTGAAACAACAATCTGAAGTGAAAATGTAAAGTTAATACTCATTCTAAAATTGTCTTAGAAGTTATTTTATTCTAGACCTGCAAAGACATTATTTATATTCCCAATTTCTACCATGATTCCTTTTACACTTAAACTAAAGAAAATATATATATATTTTTTTCAATCTATGAGTAGTGAGTTCTAAAAATAACCCGCAGTAGATACAATTTGCAAACTAGGATTACAGATATTTAGGGAAGTAAAACCTCTAAGTAAACACGATACACTTCTCAGACATTTTAGATGTTTGCGTTTTCACAATTTTCTCTCTGGTTTAAACTCTCAAAGTCCAAGCCTTGATAGAAAAATAAGTCCAATATTATAGAATGAAAACAGGGATCTGATCTGATCGCGATTGAAGATTTTTGTAACTTTGGAGAACTGAACACATTCTACAGAGCAGACAGGGCACAGAGGAGATGGATTGACAGGGTCTACACTGCCAATCAGGACACATAACAGTGTGATGAAACAAAAAACCTGTAAAATTGCACTGAAAAAAATCTGCAAAACAGAGAGACTGCGAAAGGTGAATTACTATGTAGGGACCACTGTACTTTAGATTTTAGTTTGAGTCTATTGCATTTTTTTATCCTCTGGAGTCACGCATATCATGCATTATATAGTTTCCTGTTACTCATCTACTGTGGAGCTTTAGAGGCGGGCAACATGCTGAAGAATTTCATCATTTAATGTTAAATGAAAAAATATTTTTTCCACTAAAACATATTTTTTGTTTTAGTTTTTGCTGAATATTTTTTAAATGATCCATGATTTTTGTTCTAGTTTAGCTGCAGCAGGTTTGTGTTGAATAGTTTGGAGTAGACAAATGTGGTAAATGTTTTCCTTTGGAGAAAAGGACATTGGTGGTTTGCTTTCAGCAGCGTGGTTTGAATGAGCGGGCTGAGTCGGTGAAGGGAGAGGGCAGACTGAACAACAGGAGTGGTGGAATCTAGGGCAAACGAGTGAAAGTGAGTTTGGGTCTGGGAGGGGATGTAGAGCGACGGAGTCAGCGCTGGCAGCTCATCTGCTGAGTTTGTGCTGTGGCTTTTTTCCCTATCTTTTGCTTTTCTTTCCACAGAAATGGAGAAGGGTAGAGTAAAATGAACTCCCCCCATTTTTAAAGCCTTGATGGTACAGCCCTGCCATCTGACAGGCCCAAAAAATTCACTGTGCCTCTGTGAGTGCCAATCAAAGAGGAGTGCTCAGCAGGGATTACCTTGAGTGACCCTGCATAGATTAGTGTGTGCATGTGAGATGGACAATTCTTTGGGCGGCTTAAGCGGCCTGATGACACGCTTTCCTGGAATATGTGCGGCAATGCCGTGGCCCAACAGCCCTTCTAAGGAGCTCCTCCATGGTGCCGTCCTGCCCCTCCACCGCTGCCGATACCAGCACTATGGAGGCACCGGAGGGTAATTTCACATTTGCAACTCGAGTAAGCGTTGGCACACAGCAAAGGCGAGGCTTTTTCTGAGCAGCAAATGAACGTGCAGGTATGTCACCAACTTTAAGACCGCAGCCATTCACTTTTAGACCAAACAGCGTTTGTTTCGTTGATTTCTAATTTGGTTTTTACCTGTTTTAGCCTATGTCGCACCATCTGTTCCTTTTCTTGCTTGGGCATTTTGTTTCATAGCCTACATATTATTTTGAGAGTTGTAGGCTGCCAAACACGGCTATTTTAGGGTAGGTTTTCTAGGACGTGTAGGCAAGGTTTTTCTTTAACACCCAAGTTGAGGCTTTGCGGCTTGGTATTAGATATTGCTGATTATATTATATATTGCTGCTAGATATTATTGCATTTAACTTTTGCATCCCCATTTTTAGTTTTTCACAACTAAATTAACTGGACCAGATAAAATTTTGTGTTTATTCCACATGTCTGCTAAAACCTTATGGATCAAAGTTTTAAGTTGTGAACTTGTGCTGCTATTCCATGCATGTACATGAAAACAAACTAAAAATAGTGCAATCTTTAGTCTTTCTCTTGCAGTGTGGCTGGACATATAGCAAGCAGAATGTTTGACATTTATTTTTTAACCATTTTTTAAGATGGTAAATTTGCATCTTCAGTTTGGGTTTTAGTTGGTTATCAGTCCAGTAAAATACACATTTTTGTCACATGAAAAGTTTTTAAGGTGCATGTACACTTCTTTTAGTATTCAATAAGACCGGGATGTTTTATGCATGTCAAGTTTTTACCAAGTCCACAATGTGCTTCATTCATAGCTGGGGTCATTGCACTAGTTGTGAAATTTTCAAGTTTGTTATACTAAGATTTTTAATTTTTTGGATTTGGTATTTATCCTGATTGATGCGTATTTAAAATATATGCAAATTGTAATATTCTAGAGCTAAAAGAAAATAAAATCAATGAATCTTATCGTGCTGCTATGAGTTCTGATGCAGCCCAGAGCTGTGGTCAACCTGTAGGTGTTGATCATGTGAGACCACCACAAAGTCTGCATGTAATTCACAAAGACACAAGCAATCACTGAGTCTTGGCTTTCTCTTCGTGTTGTCTTCTGTAACTGCGGTTTGCCTTCTGTCTGTAGTTCTACACAGTGCATCGGGTTCAGCGAGGCTTATTTCACTTGCAACTCTTCATTTTTATTGTTTGGTTTGCTCAGCACTGGAACAGACCATCATTGTGCAGCATAACCCTCAAGTTTCACAGTGGAGCGCTGTTTCCCTGCTTGGACCTTTCAGACAGCAGTTGAAATAAAGATGAAAACAAATGTCAATAAAAACATTTGAATGTGAAAAAGTAGGGAGCTACTACTTAGGAGTCACAGCACAATCATCTTTGACTGAAGCTGTCAGAGATCATGATTCCTACAAAGGTAAACATAAGACCTAAATGTTTATTATGGCCCATGATAGCAAGTCATGCTAGAGCCTTCTTCCCATTCTGCTTGAGCATTAATAGCATGTCAGAACTATGCAATAACTGCTTATCAGACAGTGGATTTATCTTCTGCAGTTTCATGTTTTTATGGAGCTATAAATTGTGTGAATTTAGTTGCTTTCACAGACTTTGCACACAGTGACTGTGCCGATTTAAAAACTGATTTCTTTAGTCTATTTTGATTAAATTGGATTAACTTCTTTTGATTTCTTGGTTTAGTTTGAGCTTTAATTGTAGACGGTACAACAAGAAATCACACAGGTATTTCATACTTATTTCATAAATAAACACCTGCATTGATTAAAAAAACAAAGAAAAATTATCAAAATGTAAGAAAAAGATGCCATCCTCTTAAAGGACCTATATCATGCTTTTCTTAAGCCTTTCAGAGTAAACTATATCTATATATATGATAATTATATTACCTTTGCAACAGTAAAAATCTTTTTTTTTTTTTTTAACATATTAGTTATTTTCTTAAGTTCTTTTCCTACCTGCAAGTAAGACGCATTGGTCTCTGAGGCATCGCCTTTTGCTTTTTGAGGGTGCCGTCCATTTCATGACATCAACCTAGAGCCGGCCGGCCTCGGCAGCGCGTTTGCGTTTCGCCCACAAAAACAAACGACAGCCGAATCAGAATTTCTCCTCTATGAATTCTCCCTAAGCCTATATTTAACCCTCCAAATCTGAGAAATAGAAAAATAGTGTTTTAAAATTCAGACGGAACCAACCCTCGATGACGTTATCAACAGTCGCCCGTCATCCATGTTAGAGTGTAATTGCAAGCGCACGGAAGATGCATACAGTGGGTACGAAAAGTATTCAGACCCCCTTAAATGCTTGACTCTTTGTTATATTGCAGCCATTTGCTAAAATCATTTCAGTTCATTTTTTTCCTTCATTAATGTACACACGGCATATTGATAAAAAACACAGAATTTTTGTCATTTTTGCAAAATGAAAAAAAGAAAAACTGAAATATCACATGGTCCTAAGTATTCAGACCCTTTGCTCAGTATTTAGTAGCAGCACCCTTTTAATCTCATTCATCCATGAGTCTTTTTGGGAAAGATGCAGGTTTTTTACACCTGGATTTGGGGATCCTCTGCCATTCCTTCTTTCAGATCCTCTCCAGTTCTGTCAGGTTAGATGGTAAATGTTGATGGAAAGCAAACTGTAACATCAGTTTTATAACTTTAAACAGTTAAGAAAAACAAAGTAATTACTTTTATTTAAAATGTAAACTTATGGGCTTCAGAGCACACTCACATGAAGAACTGGGTTTCTCCTCCGCATCACTAGCCCAACGTCGCCCTAATGGCAGAGGGATACCGCTATGGCTTAAAAAAATCCAGTTGGGGTATCGCTAAAGCTCCTAATACACCTACAATTAGAGCATTAGGAAGAAGCTAATTGGTATAGAAGCATTTTGACCAACATCTGAACTTGCAAAGATACATATACATATTGTGCATTGAAAAAAGGGAAGCATTTTGCTGATCACCGTTAGCTTCGCGAACGTGTGTATTTGTTAGCCTGAGAGCTGGCAGCACAGACTCATCCCGGAAGTGTCTTTACTCACTTATATGCATATGAATGTGAAAACCCACTCATTTCTATAGATTGGGATGGCTGGTGCTGAGAGCCCAGGTCTTCAGACAAATAGGCTACTCAGAAATGCGTAAATGGATCAGGAATGTTCACTTAAAAGCTCAAAAAGTTGATTTTACATGATATAGGCCCTTTAGCAGTGTGATTATTCATAATCATAAATAGAGATTTTTGGAATAATGTATACAATACACACTTGACCAGTTTTTGCTGATATAATAAATATCCTTGGTAAACCACCAAGTTACCATGGTATCACCCTGCATACTTGATACATGTTTGATACTCATCTTACCTTTTTTTGTTTTTATTAATTGGAACAATGGCTTGGAAAAGAATGAAGCATTTGAACAATTTTGATTAAAGTCCTGTGTTTTCCTGTTGTGGTGTTGCAGTGTGGCATAAGTTAATGGTTCGGTGGTAGAAAATGGGAAATTGGCTTGTTGTTCTTTCATTTTACGAATAAAAAAAGACATGTAACTCAACAAAACAAGTAGAGATTAGAATAAAACCAGTTTAAAAAAGCTTTAATAAAAAGCCATTTAGTCAACAGAACCACTGGGCCTGAGTGGGGTGCTGTGAGCAGGTTCTGAAATTCACCTTTTTTGTCATGGCTGTCTGACCAACTTCAAATAAAAAGGGAACCCTTGGTGACCCAACCAGTCTTTAATCTCTTTTGCATATAAACGTGAATAGTAGAGCCCCAGTTTTGTATTGTGCAGATTAAAAAAAGTTTGTGGAAGATTAAAAATAGTTTTCTTATTTCAGCTCATCTTGCCACCTTTACATTGTGGAAATGGTGTATTTCTGTGGTGTTTTAGTCCGTTGTATCATAAATGTGGGTCAGTTCACTATAAAAATGCTCCTCATACTAGTTTATTTATCCAGAGGAGTTGACCTGACACTTGAACTCCTTTTTTAAAAAGTAAACTGAAGTTCTTGTCTAAAAGATTTGGCATTCACTTCCTAACCCAGAGTGGATTTACCAAGACACAGATAACATTCGGTATGCAACTTGTATGAGCAATGCCTTCCAGTGCTAGGTCTCTTTGCTTGTTGGCTGTTTGTACTCAGACCATAATCTTGAATGTCATATATACTGCCAAGTTAAAAGGACACGATGAAGCATCCAGAGTGCTGGTTTCAGTCATGTCACAGTAAAATAGTCACATTCTCGGACTTTCCTTTTTTTTTCTACAAGCTAAACCTCAAGCTTTTCTGCAGTCCATATCGTTCTCCTTTTTACCACTGAGAGAAGCACATTCCTTGGCCCCATCTGGTACCAGCATGGGATGTTTGGTTTGGCATCACCAGACTTGTTCCAACACAGCGCTTTCATGGAACATTCAGGAGGAAGCATTCTGTGGTGAACCCTCCCAGTAGTCTTCATAAAGAATGTTGCTCTGTCTTCAATCTCAGTTATTTTATTCTTTTACTAAATTAAAAAAACAACTATACATGTAGAAGTTATGTCGTAACTGCAATTTTTAATATTTCTTAATAATTGAAACTGAACTAACTGAAACCACTGGCCATCTTAAAGACAAATGATTTGTTTGTTGTGTCTTTAATATTTACATATTTATCGTTTATCTCATTTATGCAAACATTCAAGCATAGCAAAGTTCAATTTATTATTTTAGATCTTTCTACTTTTCCCTTAGTTAATGCTGTAAAGCAGAAGTGTCAAACTCAAATACACAGTTGGCCAAATGTTAAAAAATCATACAAGTGGTTCAGTGTTTCTTGAGAACTCACAAATGATCTTGCATGCAATACAACCTGTAATGACCAAATCCTGTAAAACACATAACATTAATCATAAATCTTGATTAATCAGCTGTATTTATTTTTTTAGCCACAGCTTTCCATACTAAATTCTAATGAAAAACTTTCCCTTTGGACAACAAGAAGCCAAAAATAACTCAAAGAAAACTGAAGTGTCTTTAGCAGGAAGAAAAAAGTTCAAAAATGAGGTTTGTGTAAAACTTTGTTGCGTTATGATGTTTTTGATGTTGATACCTAAAACTGCACTGGCAAAGGTTATAAAACGGGTTGTATCCACAAACAACAACATTAAATACACGGATAATCAGTTGCATTTTTTTCTTAATTTTTTATAGAGCTTTTCTGGATTAAAACAGACCAAATCTAATTTCATGTAAAAAAAACAAAAAAACAATTCTACTGTAGCAGCAATGTGCGTTAAATGCATTATTCTGAGAGTACTGCTTTGCCGAATGCTGATTTGTCTGAGAAACTTTGTGTCTCAAAGTGTTGGGGGTTAGGTTTGTTTTCATTTGTTTCCATCAATGAAGCAACAACGCTTTCTTTCCGACAAGCTTTCTGTGCACAAATGCGTTAGCAGTGTATTGTGGGAGTTGAAGTGATTTAGCCGCAAACGCTAGCCAAAGATAATTAGGGCTAGTTTACAGTGTGTTTAAAAGTCTATTATTTTGGCTTCTGGAGGACTCCGAGATTATTATTTAGTTTGGTGTGTTAGATAACAAAGATCTTCAAATGTAGTGAGTCATCTGACATATTAACTAGTCATTACACTAAAAGACATGTTGCTACTCAGCGGGTTAGCCCTACACATAATCATATGTGTTGTGTTTGGAACCTGGAGTTTCGAGAGAACTTTCAATTGCTCCGCCAAATGGGTTGGTCAAATTGCATTAAGCATGTACACCAATTAATGATCATGACATCATGATATCCTTCAACCTGCTAGAAAATAAAAAAATGAGGTTTAGACAAGTTAAATAAGGGACAGTTCCAAATGTTCGTCGTCCTTCGAGTTTGATGCTTTACATTTGAATTAGAATTTATTTGTTCATCTTTTTATGTTCTCAAAGTAGTTTCATTGTCAACAGTTCAGTAAAGTGCAGCATCAAACTAGACTGATTATCTTACTCTTTGTACTTTTACAGCAGAGTTCCAAAAATATACTAGTATGTATTACAGTGTTCCCTCGCTTATTGTGAGGGTTATGTTCCAAGATTAACCTGCGATAGGTGAAATCAATAAAGTAGGTTTACAGATCTCTTAATTCAGTAAAACTCCTAACTACACACTTTTATTTTTACACTTTTCTCTTGTTTAAGCTCTCAAAGTTCAAACTTTGTTCAGACACCAGAGCACTGGGAGCTTGAGGGTCCTGTGCAGTATTTTAGCTGTTCCTAGCACTTTTCTGGACTGAGATGTCTGAGGTCCTTCCAGAGATCTGCTATATATAGCTACTCCTCCAGTTTGGGGATTACTGTCCCAAAGCAAGTCCTGAGAAGCCAGCCCAATGGCAAGAACAAGATCTGGGCAATAAACAGCTACGCACTGCCAGTTATCAGATCCCCTGCAGGAATAATCAAAGGAAGAGATGTAGTCCACGGGTGTTAAGACACAAAAGCTTTTCACAATACACTGAGGGTTCCATCCCAAATCCAGCACCCTGAGACTACATGCTAGCCGCAGGGAAGAAGGCCGAGGACTTTTGAATGTGGAAGCCACTATCCATGATGAAACATCCAAGACACATAAATGCATCAAGCTCAAGGCCCCAACTGACAGTGAATGTCTCAGGCAGTGGAGAGCAGAGGATGCGGTGGAAAGCCCCTGCATGGGATGTACCACTGGACCACAACTGAAGTGTCTGATATCAAGAAGTCCTACCAATGGCTAGAAAGGGCTGGCCTACAAGACAAGCTCTGAGCACCAGCGTGACAGAGCCTCAGATCTACCACACCAGACAAGACCCAAGATATAGGCTGTGCCAAGAGGCGCCTTGACTGCAGGGGCTGGCAGCTAAAGTACACATGGAGCACCACAACCAAAGGGCTGGGATAGCATACAGGAACATGTGTTCAGAATATCAACTGGTCCCAAAGTCAAAATGGGAAACCTCTCCGAAAGTGGAAGAGAATGAGAGCAAAGATCCTGTGGCACGTCCAGATACAGACGAACAGGATGGTAATGGAGAACCAACCAGACATTGTAGTGGTGGACAAAGAACAGAGGAAAGCTGTTGTGGTGGATTTGGCAGTACCAAGCGATGGTAACATCAAGAAGAAGGAACATGAGAAACTAGAGAAATATCAGGAACTCTGAGAAGAACTGGAGAAACCTTGGAATGTGAAGGTGACAGTGGTGCCCGTGGTAATTGGCTGTAACACCCAAACTGGAGGAGTGGCTACAGCAGATTTTAAGAAAGACCTCAGACATCTCAGTCCAGAAAAGTGCAGTTCTAAGAACAGCTAAGAAACTGAGCAGGACCCTCAAGCTCCCAGGTCTCTGTGGGAGGACCTGAGCTTGGAGGAGAAACCACCAGTGAAGGGTGAAAGGGGCAGGTTTAAAAAAATAAAATAAAATCACCAAAACAGCGAGACCTTGAAAGGTGAACTGTGATGTAGCAAGGGAAGGCTACTTCATTTGGTACCATAATGCCAGTGACAGAAAAAATACTTAAAAAAAACTAAACTGCCACTAAAGTTAACTGTAAAATAAACATGAAGTAAACTCTTCTCTCTCTGATGGTCATGTTTTTTTGTCTTTGAAGTAATTTTATATTTTTTGGATCTGTGTCACAGTTGAATATTTGATATTTACATTTCTTATTGTTTAATCACTGAATTGAACTTTTTTTCTTCTATGAAGCAAATAACACGTCCCTCACAAGAAGATAAGACAGAGGACAAGAACGAAGAGGACAAATCGGAAAAATCTGAGAAAAAAGAGGAAGAGGAGAAGAAGGACGAGGAAGAGAAAGATGAAAAGGAGGATTCTAGGTTTGTTTTTTTTTTTTTTTTAATGTGTCTTCTAATTTGGTTCTTTGTTAGATCCCAGAAATTTTACTTGGGCTCAGTATTCAGTGTTGGGGGTAACTGATAACAAAGTAACAAATAACTGTAATTTAATTACTTTTGTCAGTAATGAAATAATGTAACGAATTACAGGTCAAATTTCGGTAATTAATTACAATTACTGGACTATAGAAACCCTTGTTACTTCGTTACTTTGGAAGGGTATGACATTTTCTCTCGGTTAAATCAAACAAAACAAAACAGAGATGAATAAAAAAAACGGCGCATGCAGAGTTGGGGGTTGATCAAAGTACAAACATGCCTTTATTGCTACAGTCACAATGCTTTCCAATCTGGTTCAAATATGAGATGAGATGCTGCAAGGAGTCCTCTCAGGTGTACAGTGAGACGCAGGTGAGCCCCAGAGCGGAGATCTGCCCCGTGTGGTCAGTTAGAAATGAAACAACTCCAAAGCCGCTATTTAGTTGTGAGCGACAAGAGCCAGCTCCTTCCTGGGAGCTGTTTTTCTATATTAATTCATCCAGTCTTATTTTAGTTTTCTCTCAAAGCTACACGTGACTCGTGGTCTTTATGACTTTGCACTTCGCGAGGTTGGTTGGGTGGTGGTGGTAGTAGTGGGGAGTGGCGCATAGTTTGGTAGACTCACAGCCGTTCAGAACTGTGCACTAAAGACAGACGTAGAGAGAGAGAGAGAGAGAGAAAGAGAGACTGGTGCAATTTGTTGTAATTGAATACAAAAAGTCAGGCAAAATGAAACATTTAATAGTTCTTTGTGTTTTCAAAAGACTGGCTTAGTTTCAGATTTGAGAGACATGAATAAAGACGCAACAGTATTTCCACATCTGACTGAGCAATAGCAGAGACCACATATGTTGTAACTTATTTTTGTGTCATTTTTCACACTGTTGTCTGAATTCAAATAAGCCAGATTATGTCTTGAACCATGTTCATAACTTACACAAGGTTATTGCTTTAAAATAAAGTTTTTTTTACTGTATTTTATTTATATTTATTTAACCTTAGAAGTCCTAGATTATTGAGATTAAAAATATATTTTTCAAAGAAGCTCTGTTAAATGAAAGACTAGAGGATCTTGTTTGTGCAAAGCGTTTCTTCCCTTGAGAATTTGTAAACAAGTGGGAAAAAAGTAAAGGAAAGTAACGAGTAGTGAATTACTTTTTCAAATAGGTAACGAGTAATGCAATTTAATTACATTTTTGATCCAGTAACTAAGTAAAGTAACCAATTGCTTTTTAGAAGTAACTCACTCAACACTGTCATATTTAACTGGTGCTAGTATATCCTGAATACTGAACAGGACAACAAATGACATTTTGTGCTCTCTGGACTCAGTTGCATGCATCTCTCTCAGTTGTTTTCATCTTATAAATGCGGGCAGTGTGACATGTATCAGGCACATTACGTCTTTTAGTTGTGATTATCTATTGAACATTTGTCAAACTGCCTGTAGAAGTTAGAGATGTTTGCTTTTTACAGTTGCTAGTTACTACTTTATATCACTAAAACTTCCACCAGTCTGTATACTTTTCTGCTGGTGTGACACCTGAGATCTGGAGAAATGTTCCAATAGCCAACTAGTTATTCTGTCAGTCTAACTTGAGTGTAGGTAGTTTGTGAAAAGCCGTTTTTAGGCTGAGTTTTCATAACGGAAAAGCCCACAAGAAGAGGCTGTTCTTGCTGCATCATCAGGGAACTGACATTTGCTGCACCAGCAGCTAAAAGCTGTGTTTCGCTCTGAAAAACCACAGGGACATTGGCAAGGACAAGGACAAGTGTGACGGTGGGGAGGACGAGGACGGAAAAGAGCAAAACGCACCGCGTGGCAGGAAGACCGCTAACAGCCAGGGCCGACGTAAAGGAAGAATCACTACGCGCTCCATGGCCAATGAGGCTGCATCAGTGGCAGCTGAGGAGGCACCTCCCCCTGCCCTTGAGCCTGCTGTGGCAGATCCTCCACAGCTCTCAAAGTCTGACCCTGCACAGAAGGGGGCCAAGGAGGCAAACAAACCTGGGACTCCAGTAGCTTCAGTGGATACTAAAGGTAAAAACTATTTATCACTTATAGAGCAACAGTGTCTGACAGAAAAATCTGTTTCATGTTTCAGGACTCCGTTTTGTGAATCACCAAATTCACACAAGTATAGATCCTATCCTGTCCTTATAACAGACATCAATAGCTGTTTAAAACATACAGTTTGTTCAGATATGATGGGTCTCTATGAGGAGACTACCAGGTTTTACGGTTTCACAGGCTACTTAAATTGACTTTTTTATTGAAGATTTGGTTGGTTTAGAGTCATAGGGTACTGATCTGCACTTGATGTATGGCTTGGATGCAGCTGCTCAGCCATGGAAACCCATTCCGTAAAGTTCTCTGCATACTGTACTTGGGCTAATCAGAAGTTCACATGAAGTTTGGAGCTTTGTAACAGTTGACTGCAGGAAGTCGGTGATCTCTTTGCACTTTGGGCTTCAACATCCGCTGACCCCTCTCCATCAGTTTGCGTGGTCTACCACTTTGTGGCTGAGTTGCTGTTGTTCCCAAACTCTTCTGTTTTGTTATGATAGAGTTGACAGTTGACTGTGGAATATTTAAGAGTGAGGAAATATGACAGTTTAATGAAAGTTCTTATGACAGTTCAGCACTGGAATTCACTGAGCTCCTGAGAGTGGCCCATTCATTCACAAATGTTTGGGAAACCAGTCTGCCTGCCATGTCTGAGTACTTGATTTTATACACCTGTGGCCAAGCCAAGTGGTAAGGGCACCAGATTCTGATCATAAAGATGGCTGAGCCAATACTTTTTGTTATATAGTGTAATAGCGTGAAATGCATTTAGCAAAAACTGAAACATTATTTGCTTAATTATGTAGATACTATGTAGTTAATTATGTAAGTGGATTGTTGAGTTGCATTACCCCACCATTGAGACCTCTATTCTATGTGTGCTAGGAACTTCACACACACGTGCTGCTGTTTGCAAGTTCTAGTCTACTCGCAAAGTAAACTTACAACTGAACAACACAGAAAATAAATAAAGTCTACCCTTGAAGCCAAAGAAGCAGATCAGTAGCTTCCTTATGTGTTTACACCCTAAAGCATGAGGCATCGTTTTATGAAAAAGTGGCAAATTGTTGAAAAGAAAAACTTTGCTGACATTTTTTCATTAAAGTGCGGGCTGTTTATATTTGACAAAATCATGAATCACTTTAACTTTGATTCACAAGGATGTGATTGAATTCAGGATGTTTTTTAAAAAATTCAATGCAACTTTCATTCAAAACTTGAATTGTTTGATTATGAAACTATTTTCCAAAATTGAAATTAAACTTTCATGAATTCCTCCATTATAAACCAACAGAAAAGCTGTTGTTTTCTTAAGAATATCCATGAAATGTATTCACATGAAACCAGGTCTGTTCGAGCTCATTCATCAGTTTTGAAGCTTGTAAGTAAAGCTTGATTTAAACCCATGAACGATTATATTTCTTTTTATGTCTTTTTTATCGAAGGAATTTCTCACTATGATAGAATAGAGGACAGTTTTTAGAGAAGTTGTCATGTTACTCTATTTAACTCTACTTCTTTGTCTATTATTTATATTATTGAAGAAAGTGTCCCATAGTTTTCAGGTATCTCAACTGTATTCCTGTAATATGGCTTCTTTCTGTTGCTCTCTCAACAATCCTCATTGTGATGCCAGCTATCATCCCACATAGATGTCTCTTTTTCATTTAGAAAGCACTTTATGGTTTTCCTGTGGAAGAGTTGGTTGTTTTTTCCACTGTTTTTAGCAACATTTTGGAAATGTGGGTTTGTTAGTTTCTCTGTTGCCGGTTTGTTTTTTTCCTGGAAGTACACAGGCTTTTTCTTTCAGCATTACTGAGGGCTTACTGTGACCAGTAAAAATGAGACCAGTTAAGTTAAAGAGGCTGTATATTAAGCCATAGTAACGTGCAACAGTACGGAGGATTGATCTGTGCAGGTGCTACAAATTTTTGCGTTAGCTGGGCCCGTGGAGGCTTGCAGAGAGAAGCGCCTGCATCTTAGGAGGAGCAGAGGTGTGTCTTGCAGTTCTCTTGAGGCTCGTATGGCCATCTTAAGGGACATTATGAAAATGGAAAGTACCATTGCTGTACATGTGGTAAATGTAACATGAAGTATTTGTTAGACTGATATTTGTTGTATACACTCATAATGTATGGATGCTGCTGCCATACAGTGTCCTTATACCACACTTGTTGTAGCAAGGTGAGTACTTGGCTCCTTACTCCCAAATGTTGCACGCACAGGGTGTGCACATGATACACAAGTGCCCGTAGGATGTCTGTGAGATGTCCACACAAGCTAACCTGATTGTGTAGTCTCCTCATTTCTAACAGTGAGCCTGCAGCGAGGAGCGTGCATGTATCACGTGAACAACACTAATGAGATCCTTGTGCAGCTCGAAAGAATTTGAGGGAGGTTGAATAAATGAAACGATCCATTCCACACACCTGTGTCTCACCTACTTCACCATTACTCACGTAACTGGAGGGCCAGGAAGAGATGCTGTTTGAGCGACCTGCTTTCATGCATCATCATTATACTGGTCTTTGAATCTCCAAAGACCTGCAGCTTGTCTTTGGGAAACAGTTTTTGATGGGTTGAGGCCTGGTATACAGACATTTTACAGTCAATTCCTTCATGCTCAAATTAGGTGGGGGGGCACGCAACACCTCCTCCTAATGTCAAGGGTAGATCTGAAGCTATATTAGTCCAAATATTTACATGGTCTCAGTAGGTGTCATAGAGGAGAGTGGGCTGGAGTTCAGTCATGCTTCTCTAACCATGCAATTCTGTCAATTTTAGTGGGGGGTAGCAGCCTAGCCAAACTGTATCAAGAAGGAAGAACTAGTATTTGTTTTTGTTTCAGATATTACAGTGTAAGTGGTGGGAGGGTATTAGAGTGTTGCTCTATCTTCCTATTTGTTTCCATCCAAGGCCATTTTCCAGAGAGGGAGGCACGACTCTCAGCTCCTCCGCTGTCTGGCACTACATCAGCTGACCAACGCACCCTCCCCTCATGGATTAGAGAGGAGGAGGAGGGCTCACTCTGGAGCTACGGGGAAGGGGAGAGACAGCAGAGAAGTGAAGAAAGACAGGGGAGAGCATGAGAGGGTGAGAGGAGGGAACAGGTTTCGGCTGCCCCTGAGTCTAAACAGATTAGTAGATTAGTGACCATGAGAAGCGAGCGGCTGAAGAAAAGGAGCGCCATTCGTTTTCTTCTCCTCCCCCCTTTCACTCTGTGACGATCTGCCTTTTTCTTTCTGCCAGCGCTGATGGGACTTTCTCTCCTCTCTGTGATTTAGCTGGTGCTGGGGAAACCGGAGAAACTTCTCGCTGGACCGAGGAGGAGATGGAGGTTGCCAAAAAAGGTATTGTTTTGATTCATTTATGCCTGTCTGATCCGTCTCTTTTTCCTGCCTCCCCATACGGCCCAGGCTTTTATGATTTTAATATTTTTATTTTTCTCTCCTCCGTTTTCTGTTCATCTTTAATTACCTGCATTGTAGGCCTTTTTCCTGTTTGTTCCCTGCATGCACTAACATTTCTACAAGAAAAAGCAAGAGCTCCACAGTTCAAGTGTCAAAAGAGCTAAGCATATATAACAGTGGTTTTCAGGTTTAAACATGTGAATATTTGATTGTTTGTTGTGTGTTTCCCAGTATAAATAATTCTGTGGAGTTGAATTCTTTTCAGTCATATTTTGCATTGATTGTGAATCTTAAAAACAGGTTTGACTTGCAAAAAGAATTTATAGAGCTTTTGCCATACTGAGTTGTCCGTGTGTAAAAATTAGCAGCTGTAAAATGATTTAAGCATGTGTAAAAAAGATGTTTGGTGTTTAAAATGTTTGTGCTCTTGCCAAAAAGTTTTCAGTCTTAGGAAAAAAAATGTTCAGAGTCCCCAAAACAGCACATACACGAGCACAAGTTTTCTTTTCTAAAAGTTCACACACATATGCACACACAAAGCGCACACACAGATATACAAATGCAGACTCATGATTTAAGATCAGAGTTTTTAATCCCAACTTATCAACCAATCAGCACTTTTTCCAGTCACCACCAGAGTTGTGTTGCCTCCTACTAGCCAATAAGATTGCACAATTTTCCATTGATTCAAAATTGATTTTTTGTTTTTGTTGTTTGTTGATGTTTTGAAAACAGGATTGCTTCTACGGTTGATCTATACCATATACCATCACTCCATCTTGATTGCAGAGCCTCAAAGTGCCACTCGGATCATCTTTTGATCGATTTTAAAAACGTTCCCAGAGGTCTTTCAATGGTGATTATTTTAGCCCAACTCCAAAGAACTTGTCATTTTCTAGATCATCGTTTCTGCAGAGCAGCAGGAGTTCATTAGAAATTCACCTCTGAGTTGTGGGCGAGACTGTTTGCATGGAGCAACCCCACCCTCCCTTCCCCTCACCGTTGCTGAGAGCAGGGAGCTTGTGGCCAGTATTTTCTACGTCACAAATACGCTCTTTCAAATAAAACGTTTTCTCCTGCCCCTAATTCACAAATAATCAGAAATGCAGTTTTAACCTGAGTTTTCTTCATGTATGTCCTCCATCATCAGAAAAATGCCATAAGAACATGTTAAAAACACCCAAAACACACTTTTCATCTAAGTGGGTCTTTAAAACCAGGTCTGTAAAGCCAGACTACCACAAAGTTATTAAATCTGTAGGTTATTTTCTTTATAATTGGATAAAGAACGTTGGTCCTCTGCAAGCACAAAAGGTCTGATTGTGAAGATGTTCACCTTTCAGCCTTTCAGGGGTGGCTACATTGAATTAGCTTTCAATGATTCGCACAGGTGGTTAGGCAGAGAGTTTTATGCAGGATGCCCTTCCTGACACAACCCTGTATTTACAAGACACAGGGAGAGCCAGTGAGGCAGCAGCATGAAGGGTCTTGCCTTAGATGAATGTGCAAAAAGTTTTACTTCACTTTGGGTTGCTTGAGAACAACACCAAATCAATTGAGGACATGAGATCATTTGTCAAACATATTAATAAAATGCAGGATATTAGCTGTGACTTTAGGACTTAAAAAAAGGAGTTGTAGGAAACTCTTATTTACTGTTAAAATTTCCACTTGAACCATTTAAAACTTTTTTGAGTTCCTACAGAGGCCATCTCAGGGAATTTTATTGCCACCTCTGAGTTCTCAAAATGTCTGGAGATCCTTGCAAGGTTTTCACTTTCCTTGTGTGATTCAGAACACTTTATCTGTGTGTCCGGTAAAAAGTCCCACACTAACATGCAAATGTTATATTTAATGCAAGGAAATTAGGAACAACTGAAAGATTTTTGTGACATTTTGGAAACTTTTTCAAGAACCTATACGAGCCTCTGAAACTTTGTGTTGTAGGAGTTCTCAACCAGCTTTCACTCAAGGGTCCCAGATTCTTAAAAAGAATTCACAAACCTTATATTTTCAAAATCAGCAATGAGAAAACTCTTCCCCATGGATACATGTGTAATATCTGCTGTCTTGTGATTATCTTTTGCAGAGCTGCTTTGTGTTTTCTATCACTTCTCAAGTCAAATATGTGCCTCTCCATGTCTTTGACCAACCAGCAATAAAAAAGATCAAGCCATTCAAGGATATTCCCAGAACACATTTTCAAAACACTAATGGATAAGGTGTTGCCATGACGATGACACTGTGCACATCTTAAGCTGAGTTTGAATTGTGTTGAGGCCAGCAGGGATAAAGAGTTTGAGTTGGCTCAAGGATTTTTTTCCTGCTCTTTGAATAAGCTTCCTGTTAGTGGGAGGGAAATCAGATAGCTATTGGTTTCATGTACTTGTAATTGAAACACTCAAGTCACTGCAGATAACTGAAGACGTTGCACTCAAGAGTATCCAGACATATTTATTGCCTGGATTTTTTCATTATTCTGGAGCTCTCATTGCATCAGTGATGTAGTTTATTTTACTGGTGCATTGTGTTTGATTTGATTTGAAATGGTTTATTTCAAGCAGACAAGATATACAAGACATGTGTAACACAATCAACACCCACAAAGATTTGCAACAGTAGTCATGTCAAACATAGGATAACTAGACATCAGAAAATTGACTCCTTGAAAGGGAGTGAGAGGAAGCGAACTTATATAATCCCACCCCGACTCGACCATACCATTTACTTTACATTGGATATCAACCGGTTTGTAACTAATAATCAGGTACTTATACTGTACTGACAGTATACAGATAATTAAACATCCTTGAGTAACAGTAAGTCCTACTGCTTTGCATGTAAGTAGAACACTATTTTAGACTTGATTGGAGCATATGCAAAAACAATAATAATAGAGAATAATGATAAAAAAAATAACTTTTTTTTTAAGAATAGTTTCATCATAAAAAAATCAGTAATGTGAATAAATCAAAAATGATAGTAAAAACAACAATAGTAATTAAAGAAAAAAGTAAAGAATAAACAAAGACAAAAAAAAAACAAAAAGATCAAAATCAGTAAATATCAAGTAGATGCTGACCATCTTCATCAGACAAGTCATTTCTTCAGATCAAGTATAGAAAGAGGCAACAATAAATCATATGTGTCTGAAAGATCATTTACTTTAATCAGATGTAGAAAATCAATAAGTGCAGGTTGTTTCATTAGTAGATCCTATGACATTAATCACATTTCAGGGAACTATGTCAAGTGATATGATTCATGCACTTTGGCCAAGACGGTATTCCTGCGTTCAGCTGCCTGATTAACAGCTGTCCTCCAGGTTAGAACAGAGTTTATAAAGTTCTCCTCGTTGTTATGACTGCAGACTTTGTGTTGTCTGCAGGGCAGACCAATCAGTTAGGACCAATCAATACAAATGTGAGGCAGAGTTTGTCACATCACTGCAGGATTTTAAGAGGCAATACATTTGTGCCACTCTGTCACAGGAACGCCTCACTACAGATTGGTAATTTTGGTTTAGGCAGCTCAGCAATGTAGCCACTCGGGGCCCAAGCCAGAGTCTCATTGTGCCAGTCCCAAGACAATGCTGTTAACTGACAGGTTACTGGTGGAAATAGGACTACTGTTGGTTGAAGAAGGAGAGGAGGAAGGTGCATTCGTAGAAAGAGAGAGAAGAGGAAAGTCACGAGTGTTGGACTTGGAGTAGGAACTTTGAATGTTGGAACTATGACAGGAAAAGGTAGAGAGTCATTTGATATGATGCAGAGAAGAAGGTAGACATACTGTGTGTCCAGGAGACCAGGTGAAAAGGTAGCAAGGCTAGAAGCTTAGGAGCAGGGTTCAGGTTGTTCTATTATAGTGGAGATGGGAAGAGACATGGAGTAGGAGGAGTTTGTTAGGAGTGTAGTGGAGGGAAAAGAGTCTCAGAGTGATGAGTCTCAAGATAGAAATTGAAGGAGTGATGTTTAATGTTGTTAGTGGGTATGCCCCACAGGTAGGAAGTGAGCTGGAGGAGAAGGAGAAATTCTGGTTGGACCGTGATGAAGTGATGATGAGCATCTCTAGAAGTGAGAGAGTTGTCATTGGTATAGATTTCAATGGACATGTTGGTGCAGGAAAAAGAGGCGATGAGGGGGTGATGAGCAGGTTTAGTATCCAGGAGAGGAATATAGAAGGACAGATGGTTGATTTTGCAAAAAAATGGAATGGCAATAGTGAATACGTTCTTTGAGAAGAGGCAGGAACATAGGATGACCTATAGGAGTGGAGGCAGAAGCATGCAGGTAGACTATATCTTGTGTAGACTGTGTAATCTGAAGGAGATCAGTGACTGCAAAGTAGTGTTAGTTAAGAGTGTTTACAGACAGCATAGAATGGTGGTGTGTAGGATGACTCCGGTGATGAAGAAAGAAAGGGGAAAGGCACGGAAGAGGACAAGGTGGAAGGAGGTGGAAGCTGAAAAAGGAAGTATGTTACATGACTTTTAAGAAAGAGTTGAAACAGGCTCTGGGTGGTCAGGAGATACTCCCAGATGACTGGATTACTACATCTAATGTGATCAGGGACAGGTAGGAGTGTACTTGATGTGTCATCAGGAAAGAAAGTTGATGAGAAGACTTGGTGGAATGAGAGGATGCAGGAGTGTATACGAAGTAAGAGGCTAGCTAAAAAGAAGTGGGACACTGAAAGGACTGAGGAGAATAGACAAGAGTACAAGGAGATGCAACGTAAGGTGAAAGTAGAGGGGTCAAAGGCCAAACAAGGGGCTTATGATGACCTGTAGGCCAGAAATGGGAATATGAGATGGGAAGGACATGCAGCAGTTTAGGGTGATAAAGGATAAAGATGGTAATGTGTTGACAGGTATCAGTAGTGTAATGGAAATATGGAAAGAATGATTTGAAGAGTTGATGAAGAAAATGAGAAAGAACAAAGAATAGAAGAGGTGACTGTTGTGGAGCAGGAAGTAACAAAGATTAGTGAGGGTGAAGTGAGGGGAGCATCGAAGAGGATGAAGAGTGAGAAGGCAGTTGGTCCTGATGATATACCTGTGGATGGATGGAAGTGTCAAGGAGAGATGGTAGTGAAGTTTTGACTGGATTGTTCAACGGGATCTTAGGTGGTGAGAAGATGCCTGAGGAATGGAAGAGAAGTGTGATGGTGTCTATTTTTAAGAATAAGGGAGATGTGCAGAGTTGTGCTGTAGGGGTGACAGAGGAGTTCAAGGTGGAGGAGGGGTTACATCAGGGATCAGCTGAGTCCCTTTCTGTTTGCAGCGCTGATGGACAGACTGACAGATGAGGTTAAACAGGAATCACCATGGACTATGATGTTTGCAGATGATATTGTAATTTGTTGTGAGAGCAGAGAACAGGTTGAGGAAAAACTAGAGAGGTGGAGGTTTGATCTGGAAAGGACAGGAATGAAAGTTAGCCACAGTAAGACTGAGTTCATGGGTGTGAATGAGAGGAATCCAAGTTGAAGAGTGAGGTTACAGGGAGAAGGGATAAAGAAGGTGGAGGATTTGAAGTATGTAGGGTCAACAGACAGGATTTAGAACAGGAAGTAGCAGAGATGAAGATGCTGAGGTTCTCTTTTGGAGTGACCAGGATGGATAGGATCAGGAATGATACATCAGACAGACAACATATGTTAGAGGTTTTAGAGATAAAGTCAGAGAGGCCAGACTGAGATGGTCCAGTCATGTCCAGAGGAGAGACGGTGAAAATACTGGTAGAAGGATGCTGAGTCTAGAGCTGTCAGACAAGAGATCTAGAGGAAGACCAAAGAGGAGGTTTATGGAAGCAGTCAATGAAGACATGAAGGAAACTTGTGTTAGAGTCGAGGATACAGAAGTCCGGGTTAGATGGAGGAAGCTGATTTGCTGTGGTGACCTTTGAAGGGAAAAGACAAAAGGAAAAGAAGAAGAAGGTTTAGGCAGCTCAGCATAGGTGACTGTGCTCAAGTTTAAAGTCCCTCTCCGATCATCTTTTGATCTATTGTAAAAGCGTTCCCAGTGGTCTTTAGCCAAAAATCTCACATCCTGTGTTGTTTTGTAGGACATAGTTTCTGCATAGCAGCAGGAATTCATTATAAATTCACCTATGAGTTTTGGGTGGGACTGTTGGCGTGGATTAAGCCTTCCACCCATTTATTTACTCGCTCCCCCACTAACTTACTGCCCCTCACAACCTCAACCTAACATTATAATGCAGCAAAAATGGTGAGCAATATTGGAGCTGTCCAGTCATACAGTTTTGATCCAGATAATATCTCAATTTAGGAGAACAAACATGAACATGTATCTATTTTTATACAAGTGGATGTATCAGAATGATGCGAAGCAGGGAGCTTGTGGTCCCACCCTGCATGTTTTCTACAGAATTTTTGTCTGCTCCTGATTCACAATGATTTGAATAAAAAATGCTTAGAAATGCAATTTTATTGTCTTTATATATGTCATCCATCATCAGAAAAACGCTACAAGAGAACAGTAAAAACACCAAAAACACTGTTTTCTTTCATCAGAAAAAGCCAGCGGTGATGCATAGGAGAAGAGATGCTTTAAAAATTGTGTTTCTCTTTAAAATCCCATGTGCCTTTTTAAAAATAATATTTTAATAGTTTGTTTTTTTTTTTTGTAGTTGTAATTGAGCTTTACAAAAATGTTAGAAATTAGACTTTTAATAATAATAAAACCATCTACATCTATACCCAAATTAAAAATTGAAATACAATGTGATTTACAGTAAAATGTAAGAAACAAAAGTGAAACGACTAAAAGTGTAAGAAAACTTGAGGGAAAAATAAGGCCGTAAGATTCAGAAATAACTTTGCTTAGACTTTCTACCTATTTGAACTGGGACCTGGAGCATTTACTTTGCCTTTTCTTTGTTTTCTGTGTTGATACAGTGTAGGACATTTTTGAAAGAAGTCTTTAGCATCACATTTTCAATTTGCATCACCAAAAAAGTTTAAAGTCGTGTGTATGATGTTTGTTTGTTTGTTTTTTTCCTTCTCCAGGGCTGGTTGAGCATGGCCGAAACTGGATTGCCATAGCCAAAATGGTGGGCACAAAAAGTGAGGCACAGTGCAAAAACTTCTATTTCAATTACAAGAGGCGTCACAACTTGGACAACCTTCTGCAGCAGCATAAACAGGTGGAGCATTTGCAGACTCTACTGTTGAGTTTCATGACTTATCACTCTCAGCAATAACATGAAAACAGAATGACTTCTGCTCCTGTTTCCCAGGATTCTCGAAGGGCACGTGCTGATAGATCTCAAGGGGAAGGCCAAGCCATGGTATCACCCGATGATGACGAAGACAACGCAGATGAGAGTGAAGGTCAGAAACATGGCCGTTAGGATACGCTGTCAGTTTGAGACATTCCCAAGCAGTCCACAAAAGATAGATCTCTTCATGTGGGTTACAAGTTCAGGCCAAACGAGGCTGACCAGGCCTCAGGCTCTTTCAAGCAAAGTTGAGGATAAGGAGGAAAAGAGAGAATTTATTGATAAGTAACAGTTTTAGTCTTGGGAAAGCAAGTACAAAGTCCCCTTTGTCAGGTATATGTTATTGGTGCTGAAGTCTTAACTCTTGCTGACAGTTTCATGGAGAGGAGAAGAAATGATCAAATGTTGAAAGTCATATGTTTTTGGTCACATTTACTAGACTTGTTTTTATTGGAAATCCCAGAGCTGTTTAGTTTGAGGCAGAGATGCTCACAAGTCCAAGTCATGTCTGAACAGTTATGTATTTTATTTTTTTACTGAATGAAAATAAAATCATATATATAATAAAAATATGAATAATATATCATATGTTAAATATATGAAAATCATATATAAATCATATATATTAATATGGGGTGCTGTGTGTATATTAATGAGGAATAAATTAACATTTAATGATTTTAGCAAATATAAAAAAAGGAAAAATGTAAGGGGGTCTGAATACTTTCCGTACCCACTGCATTTAAAAACATAAATTATTATGGAAAGCTTAAGTAAATCAGACAAATATTTTGAATTAAATACATACATTAAGATGGATATATGACAATACAACATGAAAAGTTCCTTCGACAGCTTGTTGATTTGAATCACACTTTCTTTGTTATCTACCGGTCGATCACAATTGATGAATTGGTGCTCTATAATCACAAATGAGTGTGTTGAGAGTTGGAACATATTGGGACCCTGTTTCTGCTAACATAAAATTAACACAAAGACAGAGAAAATGTTATTCTTTGAGATCAGACCGTGATGTCCTGGAGGTAAAGATGACTACAAAAACATCACAAGTCCCCAGTCTAGTCCAGGAGCCTCCCATGTGAAAAGTTTAGTTTAAACTTTATGTCCCAATTTTTGTTAATGATGATTCTTTTTTGTACATACACACCGTTTATTCATGAGGCTCCAGATGTTGAGCTCAAGTCTCAGTTCTGTTCTGGCTAGTGCCAAAATGACAGCATATTTATTATTCAAGTGGAAAAATTGAGCCACAATATTTATTCACCAAAAGAGTGTTTCCATTGTCCTCTGCCCATCTCTGTTTGGTCTTACGTGTTTGATGCATCTACAAAGGGTAGTTTCTGCACTTTCATCACCATGGCAACATCTGCAGTGGCTGAGGAAATACAAACCAAGCTGCTCTGTGCTCAGTTTCTTTTATAAAGATGTGTAGTTATCAGATATGGAAAAAAATGCTTTTAAAACACAGATTTGGTCCCTTTGTACATTTCTGTCTGTGTGCAGAAACCGTCACAAACACTAATGGATCACTAATGTGGATCATTTTTAAGGGAGCAATCAAATTCAATTCAATAATCAAGGCCAACAATTTAATATGTTTAAATGGTTGCCCTTGTATGTCTTTTTTACTGTGTATGAAAGTAAAAATTATATCTAAAGTTTATATTCTTTTTTTTAAATTCAAAATGTCAACAATATTTAAAGCAAACATTGTTTTTAGAATCTATTTAGGTAAATTAAACTTCAGTTTCTTTTTTTAATTACCATTTGCAAAAAACAATTGATAGTTTTACTTTAAAAATAAAAACCTTTGCCACAACTTTACTTAAAAGGTTTATTTACTTCCGGTGACATGAGCGCATTCAAGTTTATTTCATGTACTTAAAAACCAACATTATTCTGCATATTTAGCACTTATTGCATTGCCTAAATTTCATATTTTTTACTCTACTATATTTATAAAGATTGCAAATCAGAGATCTCTGACTTCACAAATACTTATACAGGTTTTTTGGGAGCAGATTGCAATCAAGTATTTGGATACTCATTACAGCACCAAACACTAAACTCTCTGGAGTTCATGAAAGTGAGAAGTATCAGATAAACTCTGCAAATCTTTTCTGTCCGAACAGAAAACACTAATTTCTTGTTGATTCTTAACCAAATGTGTGAAACTTGTGGAGAAAGGGCAGTTACATCATCAGTTAAATGTGAATTCATATCCTGCCAACATTTAGACATTTCATTGGTGTGAATTCTTCATAATCATCTAGATAGATAAAGACTTTCTAGACATTTTATTGGCTTCAATATTTACTTTTTAACATAAATCAATACTGGATCTTTATCTTTAAATACATATTTATTAGGAAGTATGGTTTTGAATTGTTGTGCTTGAGAACGGTTCTAGTTTTGTTTCTTCGTGACATGCATGAATTAAACCTGTATTGCTTCTTCAGGTGGTGACAACAGCTCCGACACAGAGAGTGCCCCTTCTCCCTCCCAGGCTGACTCCTCAAAAGCTGCTGACTCGAAGAGGGACGAGAGCACCACAGGAGATGCTCAGAGCACAGACAGCGACAAGGCTCAAGCCAGCAATGGAAAAGCTACAGAGCCCCCATATGGAGAACTTCGTGTCAAGCAAGAGAAAAGTCCAGAGAGAGAAATGGGATTTCAGGAAGAGAAGACCAGAATGGCTGCTTTTCCCGGTCCAGTACATCCCAAAACTGAGCCTCAAGATGTGGACATGAAAGCTGGAGAGGTTCAGGTCAAGTTGGAGCCTGAGGTCAAAGAAAAGGTCGAAAAAGGAGAACATAGCGAAAGGCAGAGGGACCTCCACTCTGATAATGACTCAAGCGCGACCTGCAGTGCAGATGAGGAGGTGGAAGCAGAGCCTGATAGACAGAGGTGAGGGCTGTGCACATTTGTGTCACATTATCAGCACCCTGAACAAAATGTTACCAACATATTTATGCCCAACTCTGCAGAATGTACCCCATGGAAAAACCGATGCTGCGCAGCCCTCCAGGCTCCGTGCTTGTCCCCTCACCCAAACAAGCCCACTTCAGCATGCAGCAGATGCAGCACCGTGCAGCCAACATCCCCCCCATGGTCAGTTTTAGCTGTTGGTTTCTCCACAGGCCCTGAAAAAGCAGCAGCTTTGCTGTAAGATGAATAAAAGAGTATGAAATTAACTTTCCTGATCTGGATAAGTGTAAAAAATAAAAACAGCCAGTCATGTTATCTATCAGTCTTGGAGACAGACTGTAATATCATCGCTGATTAAAGAGAACATTGGTTAATTGGTAATTGATTTTTATGGGCTACATGACTTTAAACATGTAACAGCATGATTGCATACTTGCTCAAAATCAAAAGGTTTATATGAGAAATTTGGGATTGAAAGTTGACTGGCAAATATGGAAATTTAGCTCTTGGCTGGAATTTTGAAATTAAAAACCATTCAGATCACTGTCTGTAGTATATAATAAAAATATTTTATTATATATAGAATGAATACTTTAAACAGTCTAACTAGAAGGAAACAGTGTTTATATGTAGGATTTTGTGCTGTATTAATATGATTAGTGCAGATCAATACATCATCTAGACTTTTTTTTTTTTTTTAACTTGTCTTCTCTCTAATGTTGTAGGTGCCTGGTCCCTATGGCCCCGGTGGAGTATCCATCACTGGTTTTGCAATGTTTCAACATCAGATCAAAGCAGTGCATGACTCGGCCCACCAGGAGGAGAAGCAGAGACAGGATCTGGGAGACCTGGAGCGCAGACCTCCTTACAGCACACGGAGCCCCACTGTGATGGACAGAGATGGTGAGGGAGCTAAAGCGTGTTAAGTCTGCTTCTATTGGATTTCTTACCCCTAATGGTCTTGCTTAGGGAACTAATTGTCAGTGCTCCTTTGTATGGGCTTTATTACCTTACTTCCACATCTTTTATTCAATGCTTTAGTCTTCTCTTGTAGAAAAGGAGCACACTGGCTTCTCTGTTTTCTCCTAGTTGAACATTAGTTTGGTAAAATGAGCTGTTCGCACTGATCTGATTGAGTCTTGCCCAAGTTGGAGTCTTCTTTGGTTTTTGAAGTTGAATGCTGTCAGCTGCAGTGCTGGTTAGTCTCACACAGTTCAGGCACTCAGAGGTGGAGCGGTGAAGTCATGGTTTGGTTGTAGCAAAGCTTTTAGCACTTTTAGTAACAATCTCTGTGAAGAGCAGCTGCTGCTAAGCTGGGAAACATCGACACCAAAATAGGTCACGTTTTAGCAGGTGTGTCATTAGGTGGCGGTGTCAGCTGTGCTGCAGGTCCATTGGTTTTGCCTCAACTTCATGCTTACTAGCATTGGGCTTTCCCTTGAGAAGGGGTTATTTTCCCTCTGTTCTTATGCCTGTATACTGCAGGTAAGCCCCTAGCCCAGACGCTTTATGACATGATGCTGGCTCTGAACCAGGAGGGTCTCTCTGGTCAGCCAGGTTTTCACTACAAACACCCCCACCCCCCATCTTGTGTCCATCTTAACCAACTGCTCCAACCCACACGCTTCCTGCCTCTGCTTTTTCTCGCCGAACCAAGACTTTCCAGAATAATTAATACATTTAGAGACCAGGGAAATCCTCCTTTGGGGGTTGTTTTCTAACGGCTTTTGAAGCGTATTTTTCAGAGTATAAGTCGCTTTTTTCCACATAGTTTGAATGGGGGTGCAATCTAATACTAGTGCTCATATGTTTGTTATTTTACCACTAACAACCGCTAGAGGGCACTGTAGGTGTGTGTACCATTATTTGCTAGTGACAACAAAGCACAAGATACAGTTCCACTCAGTCTGAACGTTGATATTTTTCTTATTTGTATGGAGAAAATAATAAAAAAAATATAATTTTAAAAATCTTCAACGTAGAGTTCCGATAAAAAGCTTCCAGATATCGATGAGGCTATGATGGTGTATTTAGACTCGAAAAGTTGGTCCTGACCGAATTCTTAACCTTGCATTTGGGCTGTATTCAGACTGCCGTCAACTGGACATTTCAGTTTTGAATCAAAACTTATAAACAAAACCACAAGACTAAAGATCTCTTTAGTCAGATAGGAAACTAACGAAGACCCCCTCCAAAGATGGGCCCAAGATCGGTTTCTCGTCCTGGACCAGGGTCTGCCAGTGGTATTTTAGCAGCTGCTCTCTTAATCCAATCTATTTGTTTGGTAGAAACCTTCCTCATTCTGTCTTTATCTGCATCAACCCATTTGTGCTCTAAATCAGCCACAAATCTCTTAATAGTGTGATGATCACATTTTTCAGGAGCAGAAATCCTTTTTCTTTCCCTTATTGCTTGAAAATGTTGGTCCGTTTAATAATGTGGAATGTCACCTAGCAAACTAATTATCACAGGTGTTTGAGATTGACATCAGTGATCCAAAGCACCCAAAGACACAATACACGATCCACAGGTTTCAGTGAAAAGAAACGAAAACTCTTGTTTGTGAAAAGGCTTTTCTTCATAACTTCCAAAGATTAATATAATGTTCTTCTCAGTGGCATCTTATTTCAAATAAACTTTTGGGAAACTATAGCTTTTGCAAAAAAGCATTTTTTCTGGCACAACTTGTCCCCAGGTTGGGGGAAGCTGTGCCTTTAGAGAAAACACACTGGAGTAAATTGTGCCATTGATATTTGAAGTAAAGCAGATCTTCTAAATTTCACAAATGATAATGCTGTAAATAAGCAGGGAAGAAAAATCAATAGAAAATGTACAGTGTGGTAAAAAAGGTATTTAGTCAGCTACCAACTGTGCAACTCCTCTCACTTAAAAAGATGTTTTTAAATGTTCGTCACAGGTATATCTTAACTATGAGAGACAAAATGAGAAAAAAACCCACTGTCTGATTTTTTTTTTAAATAATTTATTTGTAAATTATAGTGGTTTGTTTTTGGTCAACACTAAAGCATACAACAGAATGTGAATCCTTAATGAGTGTTAATTCCTGACCTGCAGCCTCGCTGCAACAGGACTTTATAAATGTGCCAGAGTGGAGTAGCTTGTTCTCCGGAGGTTGACGTCCATTTCCTCCGTAGAAACTACTCAGGCCATTTTCATTTTGGGTTTGTAGAGGGTAGAGTATTATGTACCTGAGCTTCAGGGAGGTCTGCGTATCTGTATTTTGACCCTTTCATCCTACTCAGTTTTCCAAGGGGACATTAAAGCAAAAGGCTAAAAATGACCAGGAAAGATGAAGGTTATGAACAGAGGACTTTTGACGGGGACTTTCTCATTACTGTTGAACTTATCAGAATTACACAGAATGTTTCATTGTGATGTTTTTAAAGGAAAAATCAAATGTAGTGGAGTTGCAAGCAGAAAAACTGTAAGAAAGATATTTCTATGTTTTAAATATTTAAGGTCTGGCTAAGTCAGGTTTTTTTCCCCTCTTTTCCACCAGTTGTCCATCCTGCTCCAAATCAGCTGGCCCAGAGTATGAACGAAGGCGTCCGCGTTACTTTCCCCAGGCACAGTCGACCTCCAAACATTCCCTCTCCTCCTCCCCTCATTCCAACCACCAAGCCCACAGATAAACCCTCCTTCATCCAAGGAGGCTCTATCTCCCAGGTAAGACACAAGTCCTACTGTGGGGTCACACCAGCCTTACTTTGTCTTACTTTTCCATATCAATAATATTCAGTAATGATAACAGGCAATAAGATGAGCAAATGCAGCGAGCTGTGACTTCTTAAATTGACCTAGTATTGTCAGTAGAATGTAGACTCAGTGAAACTCTGTAAAAGATGATGAGCATTACTTGAAAGCACTTTATTGTTCTCACAAAAATTGTAACCTGAACTTGAGCGCTTTTTATCCATCCATGATCCAGGGCACTCCTGGAACATATCTCCCATCCCACGCCATCTATGGTCCTGAGGGGACGAAGAGCTCTGTGGGCTCCATCTCTCTCGGTCTTCCTCGTCAGCTGGATCCCCACAAACCTGGTAGGATCACAGATTTACTCTGTGGTTTCAGTGTTCAGTCAGTCAACTACTAATGATTTCCTGAAACTGCACAGGAAATGCAGTTTCATCTCTGCAGGATAGCAGAGGCAGCTCTGCCAAAGGCAGTGAAGGCCTTGCTTTCAGAGGATCAATCACCAAGGTAGTGACCCAAACAGCTTTTTGTTGTTCCAAACTGTTAACATTTTACTCTGTATTTCATGCGTATTTTGTTCCTCTCCCTTAAAATAGGGCACTCCTGCCCTTCCTCAGTCCAATGTGGCTGCTGACCTCCTAAAAGGCACAATCACAAAGCTTACTCCAGAGGACCTGAGCAGCCCGGACAAGACCAGAGGGGAGCAGCTGGCTAAAGGTCATGTCATCTATGAAGGCAAGAGTGGTCACATCCTCTCCTATGATGGTAAGAACTTGCATGCTCTGGATGAGTAATCCAATATTTGCAAATTCCCTTTGGAAATGTGACCGTCAGAAAATCCTGGTGTGCATGTTTTAGTCAATTTTCTGATTTATTTTAGTGAACTGCGTGTTTACTAAATTAAGTTTCGGACTGTCAATGATAATGGTATCGTTAGCTATGCTAAAATTTGATTTGTTTTTGTACTTTACGGCCAGTTGTCTTTGATATCCAGCACTACCTCAGGTAACCTCGGTCTCCTGTGTTTTCTTTTGTGCAGACATAAAACTACAAAATATAAAAATATAAAATGGAAAGATGTTGTGAAGTATCAGCTTTTTGGGTAGAAATCTTCATGTGTTAATCCAATCTTATTATCAGATATAGGGACAGGCATTTAGAGAAATTTAGCGCATCAGTCATCTGGAGTAATAACTGTAATATTGATTCAATAATGAATAATAAATACATGATAATAATATTCAAGAATGTGATCATAATAAGTTATAATTTTGCTGTTATTATTTTATCAAAAGCAATATTAACATCATTATTCAAATATTTTTGGCAGCAAAAGCCAGCACTGCATGCTAAATCCTTTCAATGTCCTATTCTTAACAGCAACACAAAGTCACCTCACCCTAATTTTTGTGTGAAGGAAGTTTTGTTGACAACCATATGAATATCTGTTATCCCTGTTATAAAATAGGGAAGCGTGTAAAATTTTCCCTGAACTTTATTACATTCATTACCGTAATTATGTTGAACTATACCACTACCTGCTGGTTGAAGGATAATAAATATAGCGCATCCCTGTCAAACAGGCTTGTTAAAATCCTTTTTTTTGTTGGTTAAACAATTTGTAATCAACGATTAATAAACAGTTGAAAATTAGACAATGCTGGGATATTTGGTGCTGATGTGAACAGGCTCACTGTCCCTGCTCACCTCATTTCTTCACCAAACTGATGTTAGCTTTTTGTTTTTGGCACAGCAATAAAGAATCCAAGGGAGAACACCCGCAGCCCCAGAATAGGGCATGAGTTAAAACGCTCCCATGAGATGATGGAGAGCTCAGTTGGGAGAGGACACCCTGGCAGGGAGGGAGCTCCTTTTGAAGGTTGTGTACCTCCATCCGCCCATCATTTACAGAATGTTCCAGTGTATGTTCTTCCCATCAAAGACTGAGTCCTCTGTTTTTTATCCTTGTAGGACTAATCAGCAGAGCACTGCCCAGAGAAGGTCTCCATGGCGACTCAAAGGAACGACCTCTGGCCACTGGGTCCATCATGCACGGTGATTCTTAAAATTACCACACTTTTTTCAAAACTCTCCTGTGCAGAAAAAGAAATGGAAGCTAATACCTTTATCCCACTTTTCAGGGACACCAAGAACAGCTGCTGACTCTTACGAAGATGCCATTAAGTATGGGAAGCAGATGAGGACGGAGAGCCCACCAGTCCGCTCTTTTGAAGGGTCTATTGGCAAGGGGAAGCCCTATGAGGGAGTTAACACCATCAAAGAGATGGGGCGCTCCATCCACGAAATCCCCCGACAGGACCAGTCTGCTCAGGACATGTGCAAGACCCCTGACATGGCAGACAGGAGGGTGATGGAGGGCTCCATACCTCAGGTTGGACAGACCAATTCCCATCTTTCAAGCTTTGTGTTTTTCAAATTAATTAATTCAAAAAAATGCAAAAAGTATGCCATGAGACAAAAAAAAAGTTTTAATGACCTTCTGTCAAAACTTTTCCCTCCCCAAACAGATTCACCCTCTGGGCCAGCCTGCTATCAAGCACAATGTCAAGTCATTAATCACTAGTCCCAACAAGATGCCCCACACTATGCCCCAGCTTGAGGCAATGGACCGAGCCAAATATGAGGAGAGTAAGGCGGTGCGGCACACCTCTGTGGTTAACTCCACATCTGTCCTGCGCTCCACACACCAGGAGGCTGGCAAAGCTCAGCACAGTCCTGGCATGTATGAGGACTCCAGTGCTCGCAGGACACCTGTGAACTACAGCACCAATCCTGTTTCCAGAGGATCACCCATGCTGCGTTGTCCAGATGGTAAGCCATACCAAATGTATTCACAGAAGAGTGACTACCATTACTACAAAAAATCTAATTAGATTATTTTACTAAAGATCATTCAGTTGCTGAAAATTGGCATATTAGATGTAATAAATGATCTTGTGCTGAAGCCGTAAACTGATCTTTGTTTTTAAAAGTTGTCCAAAAAAAACTGCAAGTACATTCGAAATTGGTGGATTAGCTGATTTTCTAAGCTATTTGTGTTTCTCTCTCTGAAGGTGGCATGAGTTCTGCCAAATCCACTGCACATGACAGAAAGAGTGCCATGACCCCAACACAAAGGGACAGTGTCCCGGCCAAGTCCCCGGTGTCAGGTGGTGATCCCGTAGCCTCTCATAGCCCCTTTGACCCCCACCACCGGCCTGTTGTTCCAGGCGAAGTGTACAGGGCTCACATGCTTCCCCACCTCGACCCCAGCCTGGCCTTCCACAGGGGGCTGGATCCTGGTACGGTGTTCAGATCTTCCCCTCCTTGTTGACAATGAAAAAGAATAAAAAAGCAATGAGCTTTTATTCTGAGCAAGCTGACAAAAGCAGATTGGCTCCTATAATTCATAGGCATTGCAGTTTGTGCATTTGTCAGGCACTGGATTCAACAGTGATCAGTATCTCTGAGCCTTGTGCTCATATATTTAATTGTTTTTGTTTTGTTTTGTATTTTTATCTTCATTTATCTTCATTTTTATCTTTCAGCCTTCATGTTCCCCAGGCAGCCGTCCCCAACAGGATACCATAACACCTACCAGTTGTATGCCATGGAAAACACGCGTCAGACTATCCTCAGTGATTATATCACGTCCCAGCAGATGCAAGTCATCCCTCGGCCAGACATGGCAAGAGGACTGTCGCCAAGGGAACAGGCCGTTGCTGTCCCTTACCCAGCTAACGCTCGAGGTGCGGCCCTCATCATATTGACTCTCCTCATCTGCCTCCACAGGCAGGGGGAGTGCTGTAGTATGCAGTATGATTGTGTAGTGGCTACCTTTTTCAGACTCCCAGAAGCAAATGGCAGTCACAAATTTAGAAGAATGATTTACATTTTATGTTGACTGTGATCCATCTTTGACTAGTTCATTAATTGGATTGATTGGATCAAAATCTCCATTTTCCAAACGGTTGCCTCTCACAAGTTGACCACTATTCCACTCTATTTGCAGCCTTTTTGCATACTGATCAATATGTATTTACATAAACAGACAAAAGGGTGGGTTACAGCTGAAGTTGATGTGGTGTTCATACATGAAAAAACTGATGGATTGGTTCTTGTTGCTCACCGCTGGCCCTTTGCTTCTGTCTGCAAAAGGGAATATTGATCTAGCCCAGATGCCTCCAACTATCCTGTTGCCTCATCCTGGGGGAACAGGTGCTCCCACTTTGGAACGCACCGCCTACCTCACAGGAGCTCAGCCCCCTTTCCCTCCCAGGGCTTTCAACCCAACTTCCATATCGCCAGGTGAGACCCCCGCCCCTTCCCAACATCCTGTGCTCCCATGATGTCCATGTTCCCTAACACACTGGTAAGAGGGAAAGTCTGTAGTACCTTGAGGTGTTAGATCAATGCATTCAGTTAGGTGTTGGGCTTACTTACACACTGGGCATGTGTCGCATGTTCAAAAACGCTCTAAATGAGCATTGTTGAACACGCCTTTACTTTGAACTGACGCTACCCGATACTACGCACAACCGATACGCATGTCCTCTCCGCTGGAAGAGACTTGGTGTAAAATGTCAAAGCGTGTAAATCTGGTAAATCTTGCTCAAGGCTTTTTCTTTCACATCTCAATTTCGATATATGAAAGACTTGGTGTCATAGATTTACAGTCGGGCACAAACAGCAATTATTCATTTCTCCTTCAAGATCAATTTTCAAATGGTTGGCACTTCCATGTTTTGAAAAGGACGGCATCCATATGTCACTTCCAAATCCAAGTCCTTGTTTGGTCAAAGTTCAGCTGGGTTAACCTTCAACGTGCATTCAAAGGCCATGCCTTTTGTACATAGAGCCCAAAACCTGACTTGAAAACTTGCGAAGCGACATGTGAACATGAGAGTTTTGAACCCAAACCCTGAAATGCATGTTTACCGGTACACAGACCATTGGAAGTGGTCATTTCAAATTGCATTTCCAAACCTGGTGTAACGTAACTTCACAATGGCCACGCAGAAAACGTTTTTCTGCATCTTATCCAAACATGTAGACCTGTGCTGTTGTTTTTATTTTTAGGGCCCCCAGTATGTTTTTTTTTTTTTTTAAAGGGTTTCTAAAGTTGGTTACGTTTGAAAGACAAACTGAGAGCATGACAGGAAACTGACTTAATATGGGTGGCAACCCAATGGAGACATTGTAGGTTTTGTTATGTCTGTTTTCTCTTCAGGTCATCCAGCCCATCTGGTCTCTAGTGCTGAGCGAGAACGTGAGAGGGAGCTGCAGGAGAAGGAGCGGGAGAAGGAGCACCGCGAGAGGGAGCGAGAGCGGGAATTAAGAGAGCGAGAAAGGGAGAGGGAGCGAACCAGTGAATATATGCGTGGAAGTAAGTGCTTCTAGTGCAATTTAAGTTGTTTTAATATACGTTGGTTACAGTGTTTGCTCTTATTTTGTGTTCTTCTAAGGTGGGCAAGAGCAGCCAGTTCGACCAGGAAGTCGAGGTTACCTGCACTCCCCATCTCCCTCACTCAGGACGCAGGATGTGGTGGTGCAGCAGAGACCAAGTATCTTTCAGGGAAAGAGTGTCATCACCTCTTTAATGTAAGTCAAAAACCTTTACCAACCTACAGTTTTTTTTCTGGAGTAAAAGTTGCTCGCTTTGTGCGACGCTTCAAAACAAATTCGCCAAGCGCGGCGTACCGTGGTGTAATGTGTTCACACCGAATGTGTTTCACGCAACAAATTTGCGTGCGCTCTTTTTTATTGACCCACGACAAATTTGATTCTCAATGTATGTCCAAAAATGTGTTGGGAAATTAGATGTCCTGTCATGTGTGGGAGGAGCTAAAGTTTTTAGGCTAATTGCTTTATGGAAGCATTGACTGTATATCTCCTTTACAATACATGAAAGACCCAGATGATGTCAAAAGATCAGGTAAATTAACTGTGAAGAGCGCTTCAAAAACATTGGTAATCACATCTCCATGTCTGGATTCATGGGATCATTAAGAGACTCTCCCAGTACGGTGAGCTTCACCATCTACTGCAAAAGCTGCCTCTGAATGACGGCACTTTCTGCTGTGTTTCCGCCTCTCTGTGACCCAGTTTGAATACTTACTCATCCATATTAGTCCGAGGAGGTAAAAAATAACAATACTAATGTCTCGTTGCAAATAGGAACAGTATCATCTGATTTTTCTCCATGCTTGTTTTGTAAGGTGCAACTTCTTATGCATTTCTGTTACTATCGATAAATATACAGATGTACAGCGCCCTCTAGTGGTCGTTAGTGGGAAACAACCGCTAAAGGGCAACTGGTGTGAGTGGGAAGATAACAAACATATGAACTTATTTATGTCCTTTAAAAAAATCTGTCATAAGTCGCTTCTAAGAATAAGTTGCACCCTTGACCAAACTATGCAAAAAACCAAACTAAAAAAATAATTATTTATATTTTAAACCGGTAAACTTGGACATTTCAGGCTAATGGTGGAAGCTGTGATGCTTCAGAACAGACTAACAGTTTTGTTCGCTGGGCTCAGATTAGAGCAATTGGAGGAAACCCCCAAACATTTGTAGTTTGTGTGGTGGTAAAACATTAGCCGCATTAGTAGTGTTAGCCGCGTTAGCATATCCACAATATCTGTAACACTCAACCTTGTTTGCTGCACATAAAAAATCAGATTGATGCTGCTAAAGTAATTGTAACTACGCTAACTCTCAACCTTGATAGTAATACGTAAAAAAACCTACAGTCCGACATAACTACATGCTAGCCACGTTAGCGTCTTTACACCCAAACTTGTTTGCAACTCGTACATAAAACAGACCAACATTTTGACAGTGTCTCTCAAAATCACTTTGACATCACCAGAATCCATCCATATGTACGGTTCACCAGATAATAGGATTATGAGGTGCACTGTCATTTAAAAAAATAAAAATAAAATAAGGCTTTATTATAAAAAGGCACCTTCTCATGCGTAAAGCATGTTAATTCAAGTTAGTCCCGCACCTCTTTTCTGATCCATAAGAAAAGATTAAAGACAAATTAGTAACATTTTTTTAGTTTATAATGTAAAAATTACTAATGTAATTTGTCACGTGACTTCACAGGCCGGAAGCTTCCATATTTAATAGAAACATTCCGTATTGTTAACTTGTTGTGTTGTGTTGCTGAATACTAACAAAAACAACTGACTACAGTTGTACTGAAAACTCTCTGCATCTGCTGATCATGGTTTGAGAAATAGTTGAATTGGAGCTGCTTATTGCAAAGGCTGTTTACATGCTCGTTACAGGCAGCTTTGCAGCAAACACTTCATCAGCCTAAGTGGGTTGAGTCATTAGAGCTGATATAGGTGCGGTATTTTCCAATCTTTACAGCATTAAGGTGAACTGAGCACAGACCATGTGTTAGCTGGGCTATTTCACATTTTTATGTTTTGAACCAGATTCACCAATCATAGTTTTCAAATCCTGGATTTTGATTTGTCAAAAATTGAATTTGCTGCCTAATATTAGTAAGCGTTCAGATCCTGTCCTGTAGTTTGACTGGTCAACTGTGAGGTACTAATATATTTGGGCTTGCATTGGAAGGATAACTATGCAGTATGTTGGCAGTAAACATGGGTCACTGACTCAATTGTATTGATTTAACAAATCCTTGCATTATCTTTCATGGAACTAATCTATGCAAATATGATTGGATCATCATTATTGGTAGACTTTATGTTGATTCAGTGCAGCTGGTCTTTTTTTTCCAATATGGCGGCATAAACAGACCCATCTTTTGATTGTCATTGCATGTCTTCCATAGCAACAGTAGTAGCTTTGTTAGACAGATTTTATTCTTTCAATTCTTTTTATCTAATTATTGCTTGATAAGTTCAATTAAAAAACAGCAAAATTTCCTTTTCACATGGCTTTTTTAATGTATTATTTAAATCACACCACAAAAAGCCTGAATAATCGCTGATCACAAAGAACATGTCATTTCTAATGTCTTTTAAAATATATACAAGGAAAGATGCCCATATTTTTGTCAAGTCTTTTTATTTGAAAAATAAAAACCAAATTCCAAGAGTATAAACAGTCTTTTGATGCCTGTATCTTATTTCTTCTTAGGGCTCATTCGCCTGCTGCAACATCAGCATCCCAAAACAGCTCCCGCTTCAGTACCGCAGCAGACGCTCTGGCCGCCTTGGTGGACGCAGCCGCCTCTGCTCCTCAGATGGACGTTTCCAAGGTGAAGGAGAGCAGGCAAGAACCGGACGAGGAAATGGCCACATCAGTTGCCGGCAGGCGGGCACCCAGCCGCTCAGAACAGCAGCAGCAGGAATCAGAAAGGCGATCTCTGCACTCGCCATACAGTGCCATGTCTTTGCCAGGTGGCAAACCCCATTCAGCTTACCCAGAGGGCCCTGGTAATGGGGCTAAGGATAAGGTTCCTCAAACCAAGTCCCGCATCGAAGAGGAGCTTCGGGCTCACGGAAAGACAACTATTACAGCTGCTAGTTTCATCGATGTCATCATCACTCGTCAGATAGCTTCGGACAAGGACTCTCGTGAACGAGGCTCACAGAGCTCGGACTCCTCCAGCAGCTGTGAGTGCCTTCAATTAATGACTTACAATCTAATGCTGTGTTCTCACCAAACGCAATTCATATGTCAAATTCGCGTCGGATGCCTCTCCTTCGACAAGTGTCAAAGTTTTTGCTTTGCTGGACACTCAAAGTCAAAAAATGACTTCATAAACTTGATGCTCCAGATGCTTGTGGGAGGAGCTAACACCTAAAGTATTTAGCCTCATCGCTACATGGAAGCATTGACTCAATTACAATGAATGTAAGATGTGTAAAGAGATCAGGTTCATTTATTGTGAAGAGCTCTACAAAAGCATTGTTAATCATGTCTCCATGTCTGGATTCATGAGATCATTCTGAGACTCTCCCAGCATAGTGAGCTTCACCATCTACTGCAGGAGCTGGGTCTGAATGACTGCGCTTTCTGCTGTGTTTTCGTGTCTCTGTGACCAAGTTTGAAGACTTGCTGTCGCACATTAGTCCAAAGAGCTCTCCCGCTACCTTACAGCCCCTCACACCCCCAACCTTAAATTAGCGGTGCAGCAAAAATGGCTAGAAAAAGAGCTATCCAGCTGTACAGTTATGATCCCAAATACCAGCTCAGACGAGGAAGATAAAGACGTACATGGATCTATTTGTCTGCAAGTGGATGCATCAGAATGGAGCGGAGCAGGTACTCTGTGGCTCCGCTCAGACTATTTTCTACGTCATAAATACGATTTTTTTCGTCTGCTCCTGATTCACAACCATTTGAATAAAGAAATACTCAGAAAAGCACTTTTGAGTTTAATTTTCTTCACATTATACCTTAATCTTTAGAAAAATTCTACAAGAAAATGCTAAAAACACAATTTTCATCAGAGTGGGTCTTTCTTAAAAAACTAAACCTTCTGTGCAAACTTTTCTTTCAGTATCGTCTACTCGATATGACAACTCTACTGGAGGAGCCATTGAGGTGATAAGCCCCCCAAGTTCTCCGGTTCAATCCCATCAGGACAAACCAGAAGAGGGGCAACAACAAGCAGCAGGTACGAGTTCATGAAATTCTACATGTTCCTTTATAGAGATATTATACAGCTGCTTTAATCCAGTCAGTAGTGGTGTGTTCAGCACGCCAAAATAAACATGTTGTAGTTGGCATGATGTAGATGGCCTGAACCCTGTGACCCCTGTCAGAATTCCCCCACAGCAATCTGGTCGCTAGACAACGTACTTATTAAACCTATAAGGTTTATAAAAGCTGCCTAAAGCTACTTCACAGGCTCTGGAAGATCTTGAAGGTGATATGGAGGAGGGGGAAGGTTTCCCTGCAGTGGCAATTTGCAGAAGGGGGTATAGATTCAGAAGGAAGAAGAGTACAAGACCATTGATTGGTTTAGAATGATATCACTGCTCAGTGTTGAGGGAAAGATTCTTCAGCATTGTAGCTAAACGCCTGACCAACTGCCTCTTGAGGAATACATAACCGGTATCTCAGTCCAGAAAGGATGGATTCCAACAGTGCCAGGTTACTTGAAGCACACAGGAGTGGTCAGACAGCTAATCATTGAAGCTCTGGAGAACAAGGGGAACTTGGTACTGTTGTGGTTGGACCAAGCTAAAGCGTGCGGTTCCATACCCCACAAATTAGTTGAGGTGACATTACGTCGGCATCAAATTCCAAACAAGTTTAGAGCTCTCATTATGGACTACTACACTAGTTTCAGTCTGAGGGTCTCAGCTGGATCAATAACATCTGGCTGTCTCAGGCTGTAGATAGGGATAATCACTGCATCCACCATTTCAGTGGTCCTGTTCGCACAAGCCATGAACATGTTAGTGAAGTCGGGAGAGGTTCAGTGTAGAGGTCCCCTCACAAAGTCTGGTGTCCATCGGCCGTCCATCATGGATGATCTGACGGTGACAACACACATGGCAACAGGTGGACCCTGCAGTACTTGGAGGAGATGACCACATAGGCATGAATGAGCTTCAACACAGGAAAGTCCAAATCTTTGGTTGAAAACAGGAAATATTGTTGACAAGTTTCGTTTTACACTTGACTCCACTCAGATACCATCCATCACTGAGAGACCAGTGAGGAGCCTGGGAAAAGTTTTTGAGTGCAGCTTGAAAGACCCAGCAGCGATTTGTGCGGTGAATTTGGAGCTGGAAGCCTGGCTATCTAGAATGGACAAGTCTGGACTTCCGGGCAAGTTCAAGAAATCTCCCATGGAATCTATGGCCTCTTTTGATATATGAGATTTAAATCTCCACCATAGAAGGGTTCTAAAGGAGAGCCAGCAAAGTCTTGCGTAACTGGATGGGACTACCTCGGAGTCTTGGCAGCATGGCCAGAACAACAAGTTAAAACTCCCAATAAGCAGTTCGAGCAAGGAGTTCAAAATGAGCCGTGCTAGGGAGGTGCTACAATACAGAGAATCAGAGGTCTCCAAACTAGGAATCAAAGTGCGAACAGGGTGCAAGTGAAAGGCAGCAGAGGCTGTTGACATTGCTGAGGCAAGGCTCCGGTACAGGGCGCTGGTTGGAGCAGTGACCTATAGAAGGGAAGGGCTCAGTTATGGCACACCGTTTGACAGAGATGAGCGGCGTAGGAAGGATAGGAGATTACAGGTAGAAAGGGCAATATTAGAGGAGGAACAAGTCAGGAGGTTGATCAGTATGCCTCAGCAGGGAGCCTGGACAAGATGGGAGCATTCAATGGAATGCAAAGTATCATGGGGAGAGCTGTGGAAATCTGAGCCAAACCGCATACGGTTTCTGATATATGCGGTTTATGATGTCCTACAAAGCCCCCCAACTTGTTGGGTGGAGTCACCAGCCTGCAATCTGTGCCCAAAAAGGGGGAACCTGGAGCACATTCTTAGCTGCTGCTCAAAAGCCCTGAGCGAGGGGCGCTACCGGTGGCACCATGACCAATTCCTAAATGCAATAGCCAACACCATAATCATCAGTAAACACTACAAGCGCCATCGTCCAGCGAAGAACATCTTCGCCTTTGTCAGGGCTGAGGAGAAGCCTCTACAAGCTGCTAGGGCCACCCACCTAGATTTAATGACAGCACAAGACTGGGAATTAAAAGTTGACAATGGAAAGCAACTGAAACTTCTAGAAACCATTCTCACTACAACTTTGAGGCCAGAAATGCTGCTTATCTCAGAAGCTTCTAAACAGATCATTCTCCTGGAATTGTTCATTTCCTGGGAGGACCAGATCCATGAGGCAAATGAGAGAAAGAAGGCAAAGTATGCTGACTTAATAGAGGAGTGCTAGAGCAAAGGTAGGAGAGCTGGGTGCAACCCTGTTGAGGTGGGATGCAGGTTGTTCATAGACCAGTCGCTTTGCAGGATATACAACATGCTGGGCATCACTGGGGCCAGCAAGCAAAGGGCCATTAAGGAGGTCATTGAGGCAGCAGAAGTAGCCTCATCTAAATGTGCCAATGGTTTAATGAAGGGAGTAATCCACACATTATGCATCTGTTTTAATCTAAATAACTTTATTGACGAAAAGTGTTTTGACAGAAAATATGATTTCCCCTTTAATGATGTTTGCCACTAACTTCTTATTCTAAATATGTGTTACCACAAAACCTCCAAACACAAGATTTAAAGTGTTTTAAGCTTGTTTTTTTTCTGTGTAAACATGATGATGTTTGTCTCTTGTCCACTTTCCAGTCAGCATGCGGCCTTACGAGATGAGTCGATACCGGCCTTCAGGGGAACCCCCCCAGCCTCCCTCCTCCCAGGCTGATAGCTACTCTCAGGTCCCTAAAACTCACAGGGTCATGACCTTGGCTGACCATATTTCAGTAAGTAATACTGTGTAATCATTATTATTTCAAAATCAAAGGAAACGTATTTTCCTGTGAAAGCACTTAGATGTAGGGGGGTGTTGGTCCCTCAATCTTTTTGTTTACAGCTGATATTTTACCTCTTTTGTGCGTATTTTGCTGTAACTTTGTAATTCTCAGTTTCCTTCACAGGCATGTGTGTTATGATGTAGTTATTTCCCCTCCTGCATCTGAACAACTCAACCGTTTTTAGACCCTTACAGACTGTTTATCAGAAGGCCTAAATGTTGTGAGCTCAGTGAGGAAGTGCAGGGTGAAGGGAAAGGCACATGGAAGCGATGCTCCCCCAGCAGAGAGTTCCCACACACAAACTAGGTCAAAGGCTGAGAGTCTTTCTGCAGCCAAACAGCAGGTTTTCTTTCCCAGCGAAAAAAAGCCCCCTACAACAAAGCATGCTGGGGAGATGATACACTATGAGAGGTTATTCATCAAACTGATCTTGAGTTTATACAAATGTAACATTATTAAAACGGGATTATCAAAAATCCACATCAAGATCCAAGCTGGTTAGAACTGGTCTGAGGGACTCTAGAAGCAGGAATCCAGTCAGCAGTGTGTGGGGGTTGTTCTCCGCGTTCAGCCCTTGATCGCTCAATCATTTCCGGTTATGTATTGTTCGTCTTTCTAGCAAAACACCCCAAAATAAAAGGCCAAAAGGATTTACATTTTATGTGTCATTCTGCATCAGTTTTCCTCATGCAGCGACGACCAGGGAAGTTGGATACCTTCCTGTGGATCTTAAATTTCTGAAGAATATGTGCAACTGCAGTCACAGGAACAAGGATCAAGCTGCTTGGAGATAATCTTTTAGCCTTTTCCTTCAACATGCTTGTCTCTAATTTTCTTTTTAATGTCCTAAGACAACTCTTTCCTTTGCTTCCTCTGGTCCATGTTGAGTGTGATACACGCCATGTCACCAAACAGCACAGTAGCTACCTGGAGCGCTTTATATAGACCCACTGACTGATTAACATTTATTTACTAGTACTTTTGTCAGATTCAAGTTTTTTCTGTGGCCATTGCGACTTTTTCTTTTATTAACTGAAGGGTACCAACAGTTTGGTCCATGTGTATATTTACAAAGAGGAAAACTCCCTAATAAAGGGTTAATATTATATATTTTGAGTTTAGGCTTAAAAACATAACCAGAGCTCCAGTGTTTACATTCTTTTGGCCATCATAACTCTACAAGTGTTTATTAATTTAACGTAATTCCAGCGCATTCTGAAGAACAGAAACACAACTGTTAAAATTTGTACTGTGTTGCATTTCAGTGCAAAGCTGGTATAAAAAGACTGCTTTTGTCTGCGTCATAATAAGCTGATTGACGTTGATTGCAAAAGAGTTTAAGAGTTACAATAGCTGACACATAATTAAAATGCTTGGCTGAATACCGAATAGTTACAGACTAGTTATCAAATATGGATGTTAAGTTTTTTATTGTGTCTTAAATATTGCATAAAAAAGCTAAGGACACATTTTAGACTTGTTTTTCAAAACATCAATTTGAAGAGTAGATGGGTTATTGAAACAACAGCAAGCATCTATCAAGGTATACAACAGAACCCAGGACCAGGGCAAATATGTCAACAACAGTATTTTAGCTTCACATATAATAGAAAGAAAACCAAGACGTCTGAAAGGCTCGAGATCATCGATGCACAGTGATTAACCAAACTTACGTTATCATGTCACATATTCGGCCTTACTCAAATGAAAATATTTGCCTAAATGTATTCGGTGGCCAAGTATTTGGTGCATCCTTACATGTGTAGTGTTATGCCTTTAAGCTAGCTTATTTAAATAACTCTATTTAAGCATAACTCTATTTGCTGCAATGTAAAATGGTCCAATTACACAAAAAAATACATTGAGTTTAAAAAAACAAAGCATTTTCGCCAGTGCTTAAATTCTATACTCACAATTTCTGCAGGGCTACTTGTTTTTTTTTGTGCAAAAGCAGGAGAACGAGAACATTTTTTATGTGCGAGAGATGGTCATATCCTCAGCTGTACAGCAGTACAGCTGCACAGTACTGAACATGTTCCAAGAAAAGGTCAAACTTGTTTTTCCTGGCAATTTGCCTGTTTTCAGAAAAGCCAGGGTCAGAGAAGTCCTGCTAAAATGGCATCACCCAGACAGTTTAGAAACTGGGCTTAATGCAAACACGGGGTCATGTGACCACAGCTTCTTTCATCTTTTTCATCTCAGTCATAAATGGGAAAAGATTTTGTTTTCATTTTATGCAAAAGCTGTTACAGCTTAGTTGCATCTAAAGCTAAGCCTTTGCTTTCAGTTTCAGCCATATTCAGGTCACTTTAAAGCTCTACTCCAATGAAAATGATGTTTTTGGTGTTTTTAACATGTTCTTGTAGCATTTGCTAATGATGGAGGACACATATACAATAATTGAACATTGAAACTCCGTCATTGAGTATTTCTTCATTCAAATTGTGATGTATCAGCAGCAGATATAAAACTAAACTAATTAGAAGCTCCCTGCTCCACTCCAATACTGATGCATTCACTTGCAGACAAATAGATCCATGTACGTCTTTGTTTTCCTCTTCTGAGCTGAATTCTGGTTCAAAACTGTACAGCTACATAGCCCCGTTATTGCTTGCATTTTTTTGTAGCACCACTAATGTTAGCTTGGTGTTTTGAAGTACTGTAAGCTAACGAGAGTGTAAACAAAAGGCTTATGGAAAACCAATGGAGGCTAGCTTCCGTGCCAACAGTCCCGTCCACAACCCAGATGAGAATTTCTATTGAGCTCTTGCTGTTCTGCAAAAACTCTCTCTTAAAAAACCACACAGGCTTTTTGATTGTGGCTGAAAACTGCATCAATATATTGAAGAGAACACTGGTAAGGATTATACAATAGAAAAAAATCAAGTTGAAGTGGGACTTTAAAGCTTTATTTGAAATGTTCTATGCAGATAAACATTTTGGTACTACAGTTCATTCAGCTATACCAATAACTCTGCTGTCCTCAACAATGATTCTTTCTTTATAGAGTAAATACATGGATTTCCACGTGTGTTTCTTCCATTATGTCAAACTTACCAGCTTTTTGTTATTTCCTGCTTCACAGCACATAATCACCCAAGACTTTGCCAGAAACCAGGACCCTCCAGTCTCTTCTTCAGCCTCTGCCACATTCCAAAGCTCAGTTCCACCTGTGTCATCATCGGGTCGGGTCAAGGGCTCTAGTCGGTACAGTCCTGAGAACCAGGTCCCTGCTTCACTGCACCAAAGGCCGTCTAGCAGGGTTTCTCCAGAGAATCCACCTGACAAGCCCAGAGCGAGGTACATGAAGTCTCTCATTATTACAGAGTCGTATTTTATAGCCTGTAAGCCACCAACATGGTTTTCCTCTTGTCTTTTTTCAGGCCTGGTAAATCTCCAGAGAGAGGAGGCAGGCAGATGGAGAGCTATGAACCCATTTCTCCCCCGCAGGGATATCAAGGCATGGACAAACTGGAGGGAGGCGGGCCTCCAACGCAAAGACGAGAGGCTGACAACTCTGAGCTCAGGTCCAGGATCTGCTCAGTTACCCCCTTTAAACTGTAATGCTGTTAGTCCACAAAACATATTGTTTTCCAACTGCTTTCAGACCCGGTCTTACAGAAAATTAAAAACGTTACCAGAATATCACATTTGAGAGCCGACTCAAGCTGCTGCTGCTTGAATTACAACAATTTCTAATTAAATAATAGAAAAAATATTTACCAAAAAATATTAGTCGTGTTACCTCAATTAGTTGTTTTTTAAATGTCACTTTACCAGTTGGTAAAATTACATTTTTCCAAAAAGTTGGCAGTTAATTCTTTTTTAGAAGTAGGCCTAACTCTGGTCTGAATCAAGATTCCTTTGATCAGAACTTGCTTAGTCCAGAGTGAATGGAAGTACGGGGTTCTCTCCTTTTATCCTGGTTTGACGCATGCTTTTTTTTTTTTTACATCATACTGTGTTCTGTGTCTTGATTGGTTGTAGATCACTGTCAGTCAGTTTCCTCTGTGTTGTGCCTGCTGTACAAAATGCATTCAGTTTTCCAATTATTTATAATGTCCTAACATCTCTTGCATCTGAACAGCTCGACTGTTTTTAGACATCAAAAAATAACATTGCAGGTTATTTTTAGAACGTAAGTTCTGGAAGAAACTAGGAACCACTATATCTCATCCCTAAAAGGTTTTAGAGTCTAAGGTCTTACGTCCCCCCTCTGACTCCACCCCTTCACTGCTTCCAGGAGTGACTCACGGTCTCCAGGGAGTGTCAGCTACCTGCCTTCCTTTTTCACCAAGCTAGAGAATACATCGCCAATGGTTAAATCCAAGAAGCAGGAAATTTTTCGTAAGTTGAACACCTCTGGTGTTGGTGATTCTGACGTGGGTAAGTGGGTCTTTTCTTCTTTTTAGTCTTTTTCCCCTTTAACTCTCACTATTTCTTTACACTTGTAATAAGCATGCCAAAGCATTTTCCTTCTTATGAACTTAATTTGGTGTCGGATGTTGTTTTGGGATTTTTTACAACAATAGATTGTTATGTTGCAGGAAATACACAACCAGGCACAGAAATTTTTAACTTGCCTGCTGTTACCAGCTCCAGTGAGTATAGAACCGTCCCGGCACAAGCTTCAGTTTAGCCCATTTCCTCTTTGACATTAAGAGTGTTCCTTTTATGTGTTTCATAGGCAACATTAACCCAAGAAATCAGTCCTTCACTGACCCGGCCAGTAACTTGGGTCTAGAGGACATCATCCGCAAGGCTTTAATGGGCAACTTGGAGGAAAGGCAGGACGAGCACCAGGGAGGAGGGGGGGCTGTGGCCATCAGCAACACATCTGCCACTGATGCCCGCCAGGAAGCCAGTCCATCCCCCAGTATGGGTATACTGAAGCACCAAAACCTAGCCACCACACATGCACGTCCAGAAAGGATTCTTGCAGGATTTTCTAACACTTCTTCTAACTGTTTGAACCTGCAGGGAAGCAGAAGCAGAGCAAAGCAAACAGCCGAAAATCCAAGTCACCTAACCTGAGTCAGACCTATGCTGGAGGGGAGCGTCCCTCCTCAGTGTCGTCAGTCCACTCTGAAGGTGATTATCACAGACCAACCCAACCCCAGTGGAGCTGGGATGACCGACCTTCATCCACAGGTGAGCTGCTACTTTCCTTCACCCTTTAAAATCCCCAAAATGCTTGTTTATACACTGTTGTCGCTTTTATGTGCATTCCTTCTCCAAGGTCCCATGCAGTTCCCGTGCAATCCACTGACCATGCGCATGCTGAGCAACACGCCACCCACCTCCATGGCCTCTCCCTCAATCCAGAGCCAGCAGCAGCTGCAGCAGCAGCAGCAGCAGCAGCAGCAGGCGCCTCCTGCTGGAGGCCAGCAGCGAGTGTGGCAGTCTCTGCTGTCAGAGCAATATGAGACCCTGTCTGACAGCGACGACTGAACACAGCCGCCACAGCTCCAAGTTCCAAACTAGGAGGCGCGTCTGTTCATGCCCCCCTTCCACTCCCAGAACCAACCTTGTTCCTTGGCAAGTTGCAGGTAAATGGGGTGGTGTCCTTTTTTTCATTTTTGTTGCTATGGCGCCCCCTGGCTGTTAGCTACCTGCAGTAGCACGTGAAAGGCGAAGACTCGCCTGAACTCACTCGACCTGTTGGAGAAACAAATGTCAACCGAGTTGATAACAAAGGTTTTAGTCAAAAAGAACTTAAAATGTATAAAGAAAACGACATAAGAAGCTATTTCTGAATTTTGTCTGATTTCTGTAAAGATAAATTTTGTCTTTGAGAAAATCATCTTCTGTAAATAGAGTAACTTTTTGCAGTGTTTTTCTTAACTTGATTCTTTAATGTTGCTTTAAATTGATCCACTTTAAATGGGAAGAGCAAGGGTTAAATCTTCATCAGTGCGGTTGCTCCCCCCATTCACACACACCCCCTCACAGAACCATCAGAAATTGGGAAGCAAACAGAAACCGGACCTGCAAATGAATACTTGACCGTGAGTGGATCACAGAGATTGAGTCACCATGTGTGCCATCCACCAGAGAACCACCACCGCCTGGATGACGGAGCAGCCGAGACATCCGAGGTCTCACCTCTGTATAGCAGAGAAATGGTGTTGGAAATAAGTTTCAAACACTGGTGTCAAAGCAGGAAGTAAAAAAAAAAAAGTCAGATGTAAGCTTGCAAGAAAAAATATCTTCATGACTACTCCTGTACCCTGACAGAAAAATGAAAATGAGCCAATGTGTTTTTGTTTTTTTCTCCTTTTCCCTCCGTTAATACTCGTCTCGCCTCTACGAGGTCATTTTCAAAACACAAGGATGTCAGGATGTTCTTCTTCTGCGGGGGGGATGCTTTTTTCACGCCTTGTAACTTGAGAAAGAAGGCAGCTTTAACTCATTTTTCTCAGAGATATACATTGGTGTTTGATATTTTGATTTGTCTCTCTGGTCCCTTTTTTTGTTTTTCCTTTGATACTGTCCTGACAAGCATCTGAACTCTGTAAAGCGTCTTTTCATAACACAAAAAGACAAAAACTAACCAAACCTAAAGAGTTATCTGCACCATTGTTGCACTTTCTTTGCATTGTGTTTTTGACAACAAAAGGCATACTACCTGCTGTGTAACTTATTCTGCTTCCAGCCCACTACTATGCTAAGATGTGCTTTAACTTTTCCCATCACTAGCAGAAATCTGGATAGTTTAGCTTCCTGTCTTCTCTTACAGCTCGTACATAATATTTTGGTGTTCCACCTGCATCAAAGTTACAGTTTTATGTGCATGGTACCATTAAATATTAAGGAGTTTGCTGTCACGGTGATTCAAAACCGTGACTACTTAATCTCTGTTTTCATTGTTTTAATTAAAGGACATAAGTTTTGAATATGACTTTATAACATCATAACAGGCAGTAGTCGTCGTTTTCCTAGTTATTTTGAACTTATGTGGGGAAGATGCATCATTATAATTTTCATTCTGCTTACTGCTCTGAACGTGACTCAGTTTAATTATGACAAACCTTTTGACAAGCTTGTAGCACATGCTCAGATTTCTTTTCTGTCATTGTTATTCATCCTGTTTAGATGGGATGTTATGTGTTTACAGAACAGTGAAAAAAAAAAAAGAGTTTACAAACTTGAAGCTTAAGCTCCCACGAAAAATAAAATTGCAGCATCTTTTCAGCTTTCTATCAGACACAGTCGTGACCTTTTGTCTTTTTGAAATGAGACTTGAATCCCCAAGTATCCTATGATGTTGAAATGCAATGTTTGTATCGCACAATGTCTGTTAGTAGGCTATTTCAAGAGTTCAGACCAATCAAATAAAGTGGATCAGTTCTCTACCACAGAAATACAGACGTTTGTGGTGCCTTGTTACTGTCGGGTTTTTCTTCTTTTTTTCATGAGGGTCATTGAAATTTACAAAAACTTTTTGTTTTCTTTCCAGGGTTCAAAGTAGAATGACAGGATTTTCAATATACAGTGTCTTGCAAAAGTATTCGGCCCCCTTGAACTTTTAAACCTTTAGCCACATTTCAGGTTTTAACATAAAGATATAACACTATAATTTTTAAGTGAAGAATCAACAAGTGGGACACAATCATGAAGTGGAACAAAATTTATTGGATATTTCTAACTTTTTTCACAAATAAAAAACTGAAAAATGGGTGTGCAAAATGATTCAACCCCTTTACTTTCAGTGCAGCAAACTCTCTCCAGAAGTTCAGTAAGGATCTCAGAATGATCCAATGTTGACCTAAATGACTATTGATAAATAGAATCCAGCTGTGTGAAATCAAGTCTCCATATTAATGCACCTGCTCTGTGATAGTTTCCGAGGTCTGTTTAAAGCACAGAGAGCAACATGAAGAACAAGGAACACACCAGGCAGGTCTGAGATACTGTTGTGGAGAAGTTTAAAAATTGATTTGGAGATAAAAAAAAATTCCCAAGCTTTAAACATCCCAAGGAGCACTGTGCAAGCAAGCAAGACCGGGCCGTCTGTTTAAACTTTCAGCTCAAACAAGGAGAAGACTGATCAGAGATGCAGCCAAAAGGCCCATGATCACTGGACGAACTGCATAGATCCACTGCTGAGACGGGAGAGTCTGTCCATAGCACAACAATCAGTTGTATACTGCACACATCAGCCCTTTATGGAAGAGTGGCAAGAAGAAGGCAATTTCTGAAAGATATTCATAAAAATAGTCATTTAAAGTTTGCCACAAGTCACCTGGGAGACACACCAAACATGTGGAAGAAGGTGATCCGGTCAGATGAAACCAAAGTCCAACTTTTTTTCAAAAATGCAAAACGTTATGTCTGACGTAAAAGCAATACAGCTCATCACCCTGAACACACCATCCCCACTGTCAAACATGGTGGTGGCAGCATCATGGTTTGGCCCTGCTTTTCAGAGAGGGGAAAATTTGGATCAGTCACTAACCAATCACTAACAATGGGGGGGGGGCACCTTATAGTGTGACTGTTTTTTTTTGGGGGGGCCAAGGGAATTAAATTAAGGGTGAAATCCAATCAGATTTTCATATACAGACCGACCATCATGAAATAAAAAACAACAAATGAAAAAAGTAAAACATCACTAAATCAAATCAAATAAAAAAAATAGCTTCTCATACTTAAACTTGAAGTGCTTTTAAGTGGAAAACAAAACAGACAGAAATTCAGTTACACCCCCCCCCAAGAAAAAACATTAAATCCTACTATAATTTTTTAATTTTTTAATCTATTTTATTCTGCAGAGCAACAGGAGTTCTTAAGAGATTCACCTCTGAGTTGTGGGTAGGATCGTTGGTGTGGAGTCAGTCCACTCCTGCTTCTCATCATCCATCTGTTTACTCTCACCCTCTAGCTTACAGCCCCTCAACAAAAATGGCAAGCAACATTGGAACTATCCACCCAGACATTTTTGATCCAGATTCCAGTTCCCATGAGGAAAACATAGACCTACATGGATCTATTTGTCTGCAAGTGGATGCATCAGAAAGGAGTGGAGCAGCGAGCAACCCGCCCAGTGTATTTTCTACATCACAAATATGATCTTTTTCAAACTGCATCTTTCATCTACTCATGATTCACAACCTTTTGAATAAACAAACACTCAGAAATGTCATTTCAAGCTTAATTATGACCCGGAGCTGCAGGGTCCTGTCAGCAAGGACCATAAAAAAATTCCAACTGGCAGTAAGGAACAAGAAAAAGATGGACCATTCAAAGAAACAAACCTAGAGACAAGATCAAAGCACTTCGGAGGACTTAGGAGGGTTTTTACACGAAAGAGGAGGTTCTTCACATCTCACATTACCTAAAAGATAAGAGGTGGGTTTTCTCTAGGCTCCCCACATTAAATTAAAAAAGAAAACTGTTTGCCTAGGCCCGAAACCACTCTGGTTTCCCACACTAAAAAAAGAAAGGTCCATCAAATGAAAAAAAGAAAAGAAAACAAAAAAGACCCCCCCCAAAAAACTTTTAAAAAGTCTCTCTGGAGATGAGCAGTTCACCCCGGTGGACAAGAGAGTCGTGTCCCTTCAGGTGGGAGACCGGTTTCTGACTGTGGTTTCGGTTTAGTTTGTCCTCCTAGGGAACTTCAATGTCTATGTGGACAAAGACATTATCACCTGGAGGGGTGTGATTGGAATAAATGACCTCCTTGATCTGAACTCTGATGGACTTCTGCCTGTTGAACTGGTTGTGTTGAACGGGTTTTAAATGTGACTAAACATCGTGACTCTGTGACAAACGGTCTTCGAGTGATGGCAGTTTGTCAGGAAAATTTTCATCTTAAAAAAATTGAACTCCTCCACTCTAGCTGTGACTTCATCCACTCTAGACCCGGAACATTCCATCCAATAAGGGACATGAAAAATTTAAAAATGTCCTAAAATGTGCATACAACTTGAACTCCATTTGCATAACAACCACAGGATAATTAAAAAAGCTGAAAAACCCCATAAACTGCTCAGTCTTTGCTGAATTTTTAAAGTTTGAATGGTGTCTCTAGCTGCAAGTATGCAGAAGTTCATAGGTTTTAAAGTGCACAAAGTTTTAGAAGGATTTGAAGAATTCTCATTCATTTCCTATGAGGCATATTTTGCTCAATATTTCAAATATATAGTATATTGGTATTCACTATAAAGTACATGAATACCAAAAGTACAAGCAGCAATGTCCTGAACGAGCTGAATGTTTACGTACCAAGATTGCTGAAATGGCTGAAAGTATGAAGGAGTTTTTATTTGCTAAAAAACATATGGAAAGGAGGAGGAGAATCACTGAAGTGTGAATGCTGCAAAGCATTTACACAACACGGACCCAAGGTGGACGGATGTTGTCCAAAGACAGCAGGAAAGATCTCTGACTATGACGGACATGCCAGGATCTCTACCAAGTTTTACCATCGTCAATGTTGCTTTTAATCTTTTATAGTCTGTGTTTTTGGCTGGCTTACTCTATTGTTTATTACAGAGTTATAAATAATTATGCAATATTTAATGACACATCCCCTCATTAAGGGGTTTGAGTGCTCTTGTGCTCTCAGGGGCTATGCCATCTGGGGCAACTTGTTTTAATTCAGCTGAATTAGTTTATCTTACTGAGATAAACCAGTCTTTGAGATAAAGCAGTCTGGTTTTAGAATGAGCCACGATACTGTGATGGCCCTGTGAAAGATCGCTAATGATATCAGGTGTGCCTAGGATTCAGGTCAGATCTCAGTATTAGTTCTACCGGATCTAAGCGTTGCTTTTGATACTGTTGATCACCTGATCCTGTCAAACAGACTTATATTTTTCTGGAGTCCACAAAATTAAATATGGTGTGCCCCAAGGTTCCATCCATAATCTGATTTTAATCCACAAGCTAATTTGACCATTTTTATTATTTATTTGTTATTGAATTTCCTCATCTATTTTATCATGGTTTATGAATTTACACTGGATTACTAATAACTTGTGTTAGTATTAATAATAATAATAATAATCAATTTTATTTATAACGCACTTTCCACTTGATATCAAGTCTCAAAGTGCTACAAGAATTACAACAGTAAAACATTAAAAACATTTAAAACTATAAGGCACGAAAACATACAGTAAAACAAGCAAAGTTTAAAAAGGAAAGGCTTTGATAAAAAGGTGAGTTTTAAGTCCTTTAAGTAATAAGTATTCCTTATTTCAATGTTATATTGTTTGCTTGTTTATTGCTATGTTTACTTCTTATTCCCATTTGGTCACTTTGACATTTTCTCTAAAGGACTCCTGAGGCAGACAGCAGGTTTGATGGAGAGTTCACAGTTACACATCCAGGATGTAAGAGGATTCTCGGTCACTCATTAGTTGTACAAATGGCACCTGTTTGTACTCGTTATTTATATAAAAGAGATCTGTCCCAGAGCTGGGTGACATGCCAAAAAATAAAATCTCAGATTTTTTCAACCAAATCTGATTTGAATCGATTTTTTTCTCCCTCCTTTTACTTTCTTTAACAAAATTAAAAATGACTATCTATACTGAATATATTTCCACCGGGAGTGGACGAGGTCCGCCCTGAGTACCTCAAGTCTCTGGATGCTGCAGGAGTGTCTTAGCTGACACGTCTCTGCAGCATCGCGTTGTAGTCGGGAACTGTACCACTGGACTGGCAGACAGGGGTGGTGGTTCCCCTTTTCAAGAAGGGGGACCGGAGGGTGTGTTCCAACTACCCAGTAATCACACTCCTCAGCCTCTCTGTGAAAGTCTACGCCAGGGTACTGGAGAGGAGAGTCCGGCCAATAGCGGAACCTCAGATCCAAGAACAACAATGCGGTTTCCGTCCTGGTCGTGGAACTGTGGATCAGCTCTATACCCTGTTTAGGGTACTGGAGGGTTCATGGGAGTTCGCTCATCCTGTCCAAATGTGTTTTGTGGATTTGGAGAAGGCGTTCGACCGTGTGCCCCGAGGTGTCCGGTGGAGGGTACAATATAGATGCATCAGGTGAAATTAAAATGACAACTCAATTCTCCAAACGGCTTTTTCTTCACATTTGCTTCCATTCGTAGTGTTACAATAATTGCAAAATTGCAATCAAGATCGTGTACAAACCTCAATTGAGCAAGGGAGAACAATGTTTAGCTCCAGAGAAATGAATGATTGCTGTGTTTACACTAGATCAAATCTTAACAATTCTATTAATGAAAGCAAAAACTTTCTTACTCTAAACTAATATCCCGAGCTGGCGCAGTGGATTTATCTCAATATGAATTACACATTGAATAAAAAGCAATCGACTTTTATTACTTTTATTACTATGAAGGAGGGAAAAGAAACACACAAGGACAAGAGGGGCCCAGCTGTAGATGAAACTGACAAACACGTGTGCATCTTGACTCATTTCCAAATAATGCTGCACTTGAAGAGATCCTGGACAGAACTCAATGGGACTCATTCATTGTTGTCTTCTGATCTGCTGGAAAACAAAGCTTCAGGAGGTCTTTCCAGCCGTTTGTCATCTCCTTCTGAACCACCTTAAGTGATCATAAATATTAAATTCATAACGTAAAACTCAAGAACCATCCTGCTGCAACATTGATGTCAGCTTATACCTTTTAAGACCCAAGTTTTCTTCATGATTCCATCATATATACAACATTAAGAACTTGAAAAGAGCACGAGTTTTAAATAACCTTTATTTTGTGAACCAAATAAAACAAGGTATGCTACTACTGCAGTCAAAAATTTAGTGAAAATAAACATCAACAATAAACTAAAAAAAAAAAGGATAAAAACAAAGACAAAAAAAGAATAAAAAAATGCTGCTCTGGTCCAGGAGAATTTCTGCCTGCAGCCCCGTCTTCCCCTTTGCAACTATCCTCCTTTATAGTTGATAGATGCATCTAAAGAATGTCAACAGATCCCTTACTAAAAAAGGATTGGGAAACAGCATTGTTAGACAGTGAATTTAAAGCCTAAAAACATTTTTATATGCATCTACAGGTCAAATTTAGGATGAAAAACCGCTCTCCTCTGTGTCAATATAAGTTTAAAAAATGTTTCTATTTTTCCTCTATTTTGAATGCTTTGTCTGTCTGTGCCTTTTGCAAAACAGGTTTGACATTCACAAACTCCACATAAAGCCATCATGATGCATGGCTGAACTATTATCTCAAAAGATTATTAACATTATATTTAAAAACGTATTAAAAACAACAGGAACATTAAGTCACCCTGGAAAAAGGTGCAGTCGTATCAAACTCAGTCAGTTATTTAAATATGATAGATAATTGTGGAGTAGCTGATTCTCGGACGTCTTTCCTACAACGAAACTACACGCAAAGAACTATTTCCGCTTACGACATTCAGTGGATGTCCATCCGCCATGACGTATCCATCCGCCATTACACACCTGCAGCTGGGTGCCATTCAAATTTCCGGAAAAGAAAGGAAACTTTTCAAAGTTGGTGTTTTATTTTGAAATGTGTCACAAGCGGTGAAAGGTCACCGGAAGCTGTAATACATTACTCGTTGTTGATTGGCTGCTTCATGATCTTTCGTCACCGTGAGTCAAAATGCGGTCGTTTTTGCCCGCGGTGTCCGAACAACTTTTTCGAGATATCCAGCAAACGTATCGTGAAACGTCTCGGGGTAAGAAAATCCATTTAGCTGATTGACTGTTTGTTAAGCGCGCAGGGGTGTGTGGGTAATTTTAAAGTGAAAGGCTGTCCTTGCAAAAAAAAAGAACTTCCACGTGAATTAAACGGAAAGAGACCAATAATAACTTAACTAGTTTTACTAATATTAACTAAAAATGTCTTTTTCTGCAGGAGTATCTTTAGGTGTTTCTGTTAAAGTATCTATTTTAGGTAAAACCACGAAGCTCTGTCTGTCCTGCAGCCATGTCGCTTTGCTTTTGGGCCACTAGGGGCCGCTGTTGCAGCTTTTTTCAAGTTTGATGAAGCACTTCAGGTCTCACTGGATGAGTGATTACACAATTGAAGACTTGTTTCAAAGAGTTTCTAATGCACAAAGTCCATAAAATTAATACAGTTTGTGCTAAATGAATATAAAGAAAAAAATAAATTCGGATTTTTTATTTATTTTTGACTAGTTTCTCGTTTTTAAGTATTGTTTGGCAACTTTTTTGACTGTAAAACCAGAGATTGTTGTGTATTTTAACAGTTACAAAAAATCTTTTTTCAATTTTCAGAGTAAAAGGATTAATCCATATGTTAACCTTTATCATTGTCTTATATAGAGAATTGTGTTTATTGTCTTCTAACAGTTGGATGGATGAATGGATGGATGGAGTTGTAGCAAGTGACAGGCTGTTTGAACTATACATTATTTACTAATTGAATACATATTTCAGGCAATTTAGACACGTGCTATATAAGATTTATCATCTCTGTATAATTTGTTTTTTTGTTTTTTTTTTTCCCAGTTCCCGATGACCTGTTGATTGCGTAAGTATTTTTCTCAGTACTCATTCAGGTCTGTTTCTCAGATCTGCTTTATCTCAGTCTGTGCTTGTGCATTAATGACTCATTGGTTTTTTTTCTTCACAGCCATTTGAAATTTCAGATTCCTTTTATTCCATTGATATCAGTTAGTGTGATTAAAAATGCAGTTTACTTTCAAAGTCCCCCTAATGGGAGAAAGATGCCACAATTGAAGGCCTTCTTTGTGTTGTTGCCATAATTCTCCAGTTCTACCTGTGTTTTGGTTCAGTATGTGGCGCCATCTCTTCTGCATGTGTGCCTGTCTGGTCTCCTGTTATAAATTATCCTTTGCTTGTCTTTTTATTGCACTCTAAATGTATCAATAAAACTGGTCATCCATTGTGGTATGTGTAATGCAAAGAGGTCTGACCATTTTATGGTCATTAAAAAGTACAGAAACCACAGATGGGTGTATTTATTATCTAACTTCACCCAAATGAAGCAGTTGTCAGACAGGCCATTATGCTTTTTCCTTCTCACTGGTCTGGGTTAGTGTGGGAGGAGTTGTGCCCTGTCTAGGTCAGCACAATCACATCCTGTTTGTTCATCAGGAAGTTTCTGTTTTAGTTTTATCACACTAGAGTTCCCAACAAACACCAACTCCTGTTTTTTAAGAATTCTTCTCACAAGTTCCACTAATATTACATTTCTGCTCTCCTTTGATGAGCTTGCATCACCAGATTCTTTTTTTGCACAATACAGTCATGTACAGACATTTATTGGATACACGTTAAGTCTCTCAGCTGAGGCGCTGCAAAGATGTGAAATCGAGTAGATTACGACAAGAATTCAGCTCTTAGCTCTGCGACAGACTGGGACAGGCTCCGGCTACCCCATGACCCCGACAGGGATATAGCGGGTTAAGAATAGAGCTTTACTGAATGTTATTTGATTTCAGTGCATGTTAGCTCTCTGCATTGCTTCTCATGCTTCCTCCCTCTCATTCTCCAGGTTGAAGTTTGTCTTCGGCTCCTGTGCGTTAGTGGCCTTGGACCTCGTTGACCACCGTTCTGTCACCTGTCTGTCGTCTCCAAGTGGTCGCCAGGCCTTCCAGGTCTGTCTGCGCTGTGCCAATGACTTACCCACTGGATGATAAACACTTCTCATACGTCACTATCAAATCTGAGTCCCTGATTGGTCAAAGGTCAGCTGTTTGACATTTAGGCAGTTTAAAGTTCAACTGGTTGAACTTTCAGCACGTGTTCAATGAACTCTCAGTTTGTACTTATAGCCCAAGAACTGAAATAAAAACTTGCTTATTGACACAGTGGAACCCCTAAAATGCACATAGAAACATAGCCTTTTCAGTGAAAGCGGCTGTTCAGACGTGAGTTACAGAGGCTGAAGTGAGCGTAGCTTCACATCCTGTGGTTTACAAAGGTTTGCTTTACAGATTTGTCCTCTCTTGCACATATATCGAAGCTTTGTCTTTTCTAAGAAAATTCTTTACCATCATCTAACTTGACTGTGGAGTCATGCTGCCCTCAGAGTTAGAAGTTGCTCTCAGCAGGCGTAGCTGTGTTTGTGGTGGAGAAACAAGACTGTGGTCACCGTGCCCCAAATTTCCTGTAAACTCCTTGAGGCTTCTTAAAAAATAGTTTTCTGAATGACAATGAAGCTAAACAGGAGACACTTTCACCTCAACCTCAGCTTTAATTGTTTCACTTCAAGGCTGTGCGCCTGCATGCTGGGAGGATTTACACAATGCTTAGCAGTTTTCCACTCTGCCTTTGTTGATTCAGTGGGATCCAAATGCTTTGGGGTTTTTTCCCATTGACAGAGGAGAAGTCTGGAGTGTCAAAGCAGCATGTTTAATAGTGGAAGTGTGAACACAGACAACTTCAAGGCCTGTGTGGATCCTGGTACAGACCCTTCAAACACGTTCAGTGCACCTGAGTGAAAACTACCAACTACACGTGCGCATGAGTCTGGTACAGGGTCGGAGAGGAGGTTCAGCCGTCCTCATTTTACAGAATGCCTGTGACTGAACCACATTGGAGGGTTTTTGTACATGAACTGCCTTTTGGTCACACCTCATGACTCAGGTCTGGATTTTGAGCAGGTCCTTCCCGTGTCTTGAATTTGTTCATTGTAAGTCATTCTGGGGTTGGACCTCCTGAGTTTTGGATCACTGTCCAGCTGCAGAACCCACGTGTGCTTCAGCTTAAAGTCATGGATTCTTTTTTGGTGTACAGCAGAATTATTGGTTTTATTTAGCACAGGAAGTGAGTGCAAAGCTGATGATCTTCATCCAGTGTGGGTCCTTTGGGAAGAGCCTCTCCCTGTGCCGGTCCCCAGCCCAAATAAAATACAGGATTGTGTGAGGAAGGGACATCTGGCATAAATCTCTCTGCCAAACCACCAGCCAGTCAGTGGAAGCTTTTTTGCTTTGGCAACCCCTGAAGGAGTTTGCAGAAAGGTGACATTAGCACAGGAAGTCTGTCAGGTTCTGAAGGAGCTGAGCAGCCTTAGAATCTGCCACTGCTCAAATCCATTAGTGCTGTTGATGTGATGCTTGTGCGCTCCTTGTGTTTCCGTTGCACATTTCATCTTTGCAGTCTGGCTGTTAGAAATTAAGAAATTAGACAATCAGTGTATTGATGATTCAGAAAATAGTTTTACTTTTTTTTTTTTACTTTGGAGTTAACGAGAACAGACTTAAAAAGCTATCGAGTGGTTACCTGCTTAACTTATCTTGGTCCAGTCAAGGTCACTATTTTAAAGTGTTGTCCTTTGATTTTTAAATTCATAATGTAAAAATGTTTTGAACAGCTTTTCCCGTTGAAAAAAAATGGGGAGCAGAAGACAGTTCTACAGAAAATCTCTCATCTGCAGTGGAGGAAACGAGTATTTGATCCTTTGCTGATTTTGTAGCTTTGCCCTCCCAAAAAGAAACGGACAGTCTGTCATCGTAATAGTTCATTTGAACAGCGAGGGATACAAAATCAAGAAATCCACTTGAAAGAACTTATATTTTCCTTTCATTGAGGGAAATAAGTTTTTGAGCCCCTGGTTCACACAGACCAGCTAGACTGTCCTACCTAATCAGCCTGTCACCTGAACGGAAGACACCTGTTTGAAGTAATCACCTGATCAAATACTTCTCTCCTCTGCTGTATCCTAAGGCTGTTTAAGGAAAGATGGGAAGGTTTGTCCATTTCCGTGAAGATCCATTCATCTCTTCTGCCTCAGGATAAAAAGTACAACAATGCTTCAACACAAAGTGCTAAATGATCCCTGTGGGCAATGTCTGAATGAAGCTCTTCACCGACTCCTAAGATGCAAATGAGGAAAGCAGAGTTTCAGCTTCTTGGGGCTCAGATAAAGAGATTCTTAAAGATAAATTTGTCATCACAACCGGGATCTTTAGGTTTGGTCTCCAGGAGAAGCTTTTAGCTGAACGTAGCCTGACTGCTGGCAGGATGTGATCTCAAAGTGATTTGAAAGGAGATCTTGGTAATGAAATGGGATATGACGTTCTCAAGGACTTTTGCTTATCTTTAAAGAATGAATGAATAATGAGTGAAGAACTGAAATATCTGTTCAGATGAGAAGAAGAATAAAATCAGTGATTTACAGGCGCACAGCCTTCAGTCATATTAGTCATTTCTGTCCAGAGTTTTCTCATTACAGAAAGTTGTGTTTCTCATGTTAGCTGGGTTTTGAATAACTCATGAGAACGTGGCATTTGGCTGCTGGGAGTTTCTACTTTACCTAATTATAAACAGTCTCTGACCTTTACATTAGGAGTGATGCACTTTTAGGAAACAAGAATCTGTCTCAGAGTCATAAATAAATCAAATCAAATTAAACACCTGGATTAGAAGGTGTTATTAGAATCACCTGTTTGAGTGATTCTTTTAATTACATTTTAATTTTATTTAAATTACAGAGCAATTGTTGGGTATAAAGATGAGAGACAAAAACAAAATGTCTCTAAAATGTCCCCCAAAAGGAGTGAATGTGTTGTTTCTGTCTCTGTCCAGGCCGTTTTCCCCCTAAGATGGAGCAGATAACGGATGGATTCTCTATTTCCAAACATTTCATTACCTCCATCTAAAGTTTATCTTTTTAGCTTTTAGTTTTTGTGACCTCATTCAATTTTTTGTTGTGAATTTTGCTAAAATGTTTAAATTTTGTTTTAAAAAGAAAACACTTGAAACACACTTCTATGTAAATGTTTCTAGCTAAGTTATTTTAAAACTTTCTTATCTCTTCAATATTTTCTCATGTTCTCATTGCTCTACACCATCCAGGAGCCTAAAGTGATGTTACAGAAAATATTTTTAGCCTTTTATTTAAAAAATAAAAAAAAAAAAACCCAAAAAACTTGATAAATCACAAACAACACATAGGAATTTACTTCATTATGGTTTATGAATGAAACACTAACTGGGTGAAAGCTGAAAGAAGAATACGTTTTCTCTTAGGATAAGCAGTAACGGCGTGTTCGTTTTTATGTTTCCAACCATTAATTTTCTAAATGTCCTTTCGTATATATTAGAAAACGTTTCCTAAACGTTTACAGAAATGTTCTACACAGAGTCTGTCTGATAGCGGAACTTCAGATCCAGGAACAACTGCGCGGTTTCCGTCCTGGTCGTGGAACTGTGGATCAGCTCTACACCCTTTAGAGTGCTGGAAGGTTCATGGGAGTTCGCTCATCCTGTCCATATGTGTTTTGTGGATTTGGGGAAGGCGTTCAACTGTATCCCCCGTGGTGTTCTGTGTAGGGTGCTCTGGGAGTTTGGGGTCTGGGGAGCCTTTCTCTGGGCTGTCGGTCTCTGTATGACTAGTATAGGAGCTTGGTCCACATAGCCAGTAAGTCAGACCTGTTCCCGGTGTACGTTGGACTCGGCAGGGCTGCCCTTTGTCACCGGTTCTGTCTTTATAGACAGAATTTCTAGAGGCAGCCAGGGGCTGGAGGGGGTCTGGTTTGGGGACCACAGGATTTCCTCTCTTCTCTTTGCAGATGATGATGTCCTGTTGATTTCATCAAGCCAGGACCTCCAGCATGGATTGGAACGGTTTGCAGTATGAATCGGTTGGGATGAGGATCAGTCTGAGGCCATGATGACCATATAAAGGTAGTTTGTCCTCTCTCTCTCTTTTGTCCTCTCAAGTGAAGGAGTTTTAGTATCTTGGGGTCGTGTTCACGAGTGAGGGGAGATCAGAGTGGGAGATCAACAGGTGGGTTTGAGCAGTGTCTGCTTGTGTGGTCGCTGTACCGGTCCGTTATGGTGAAGAGAGAGCTGAGCCAGAAAACTCACCCATGGTCATAAGCTCTGGGTCATGACACGTCCCAGACACATGCGGCCAAAAATGAGCTTCCTCCGTAGGGTGGCAGGGCGGTCCCTTAGAGAGAGGGTGAGAACGTTGGTCACCCGGAGAGAGCTCTGGGTGGGGATGCTGCACATCGAGAGGAGCTAGTTAAGCTGGCGTGGGCATCTGGTTCGGATGCCTCCCTGGGGAGGTGTTTTGATCATGTCCTACTGACCGTAGGTCCAGGGGAAGACCCAGGACACACTGGAGAAACTATGTCTCTCGGCTAACAGGGCAGAGGGAAGTCTGGACATTTTTGCTTAGACTGTTGCCCCCGCAACCTGGTCCCAAATGAGCAAAAGAAGATGAACGGCATTTAAGGGCCTATATCAACAAACAGGATGGTATTGGCCTTTAAGAAGAAACACCATCCATACGTCACTATCAAATCCGAGTTCTTGATTGGTCAACGTTCAACCTGGTTGATCTTTCAATGCGCGTTCAATGACGTTCGTGCGTTTTGTGCGTAGAGCCCAAAAATGGTCATTAAAAACTTGCATAGTGATGTGTGAACGGGAGGGTTTTGAACGCAGAAGCCTGAAACTCGCATTTCCGAGGGTGATGTGAACGTTGCATTAAAGATCCTAAAAACATCATGAGGTTCAAAGAGTCAAGAGAAACCGAATGGGCTTTTATTGCTCATTTTCAAAGCATGTTTCTGAATGCTTCTGCTGATTTGGATTCAAGCAAAGGCTTTTTGTACTGAAATCAGCCGCTCCGGGCCCGTGAGAGATCACTGCAGATGCAAGCATGCAGCTTTTTGGTGCACAGACCAGTGTCTGGGTGGTGTCTCTGTGAATTCCCGGAACTTTCGTCAGTGCAGAATTCCTGCTCATGCTGTGGAAGTGGTGAGCAGAAGACTGTCCCAGCTCCAGCTCTTCTGATTCATTATGAAGCAGAATTCCCTGGAGAACTGGACTTCGTAAGCACAGACCAGAGTCAGAACTTCATTCGTCACGGTTACATCTGCAGCAGATGGATATTTCTGAAAAATTCCATTTGTGCTTTCGTGGGTTTTACAATGAGAACAGAGGCAAAGAGGCATTTTCTGTGAGCCCACAGAAACAAAAAGAACCTGAGTGTGAGCTGTTTTTTAATGGAGCTGGCTCCAATGAAAGTGAAGCTCCTACTGGTTTGGCTTGGTCACTATTGTACTGCCCTGTCTGTCTCCTCATGTTGAGCTTTCCTCTTTATCAATCACTGCTGTAAGGAGGTCCAGAAGAGGCTATATTCAATAAATATATATGCCATTCAATTGTTAAATAAAAGTCTCATTAATTATTTAAAATGGTCATTAAATAAATAAAATGGGAAATCAATAAATAAATGTTTAGCGCCTTTGGGTTGGTAGCAGACAGTCAGGTGTTGCAGGTGAACTTGATGTGTCTCAAAGTGTCATCAGCAGACCTGGATCATAACAGAACAACAGACAGAGTTTGTGACAGACTCAGGAGTGAAGCCCCAGCAGTGACAGACCACAACCATGACCAGTACCTAAAGACCTCTGCACGCAGACACGGTTTAGCAAACGCCACACAGCTGCAAGCCCGTTTACCAGAGGTGAGAGTTAACAGCAAACCATCACAACCAACTCAACCGCTTTAAACTGAATGCCAGACGACCGTTTCAGGTAACTTTACTGAAACCAAGACACTGCCGCACACTACCAGGTCACAAGACCATGTGACAACACAGCATTAGTTAACCATCTTGTACACTGATGAGTGTCGGGTCATTTTGCACAGAAATGATGGTCGTCACGTTTGCTGGAGAAAGCGAGGCGAACGATGCGCTGATGTCAACACGGTCTCTGCAGTTGACTTTGGTGGAGGAGGTGGAACAGTCTGAGTAGGCATCAAGAGTCAGAGCAAAACCGATGAGGTTTTTGTGGCCAGTCTAGTCATTGCACCTCAGAGACATCAGAAAACCGTCATTATCCCGTAATTCCACCAGAACACCCCAACTACCCTGCTCAGCTTAAATAAGTACACTCTCTTTAAAAAGTACTAATTTAATCAGTAGCACCTTGAACAAAAGGACCATTTCTAAACTTTCCACAAGGATGAGTTAATTGAACATTTATGTAACTCCAAAACATGAAATGAAGATAATTAATGTAACTTCGATCACAAAATCTTCAGTTTTACTCAAATTGGTTGATGCAAAAATGAATACCTGCATCAAAAACTACTACACCTAATATTTTGTTTGAGCACCGTGAGTTTGAAGGACGGAACTAAGTCTTCTAGACATGGAATGAACAAGATGGTGACATATTGCAACATCTATCTTTTTCCATTCTTTAAGAATAACCTCTTATAGGGCCTGGATGCTGGATGAAGAGTGATCCTCAACTTGTTGCTTCAGAATTCCCCACGGGTGTTGGATTGGATTCAGATCAGGAGACATACTTGGTCATTCCATCACCTTCACCCTGTTCGTCTTCAGAAATGCAACAGTAGCTTTCCATGTGTGTTTTGGATCATTGTCATGTTAGAAAACTGCACAACAACACGGAGTGATGGCAGCATCTTCTCCTTCAGTATAGCCGTACATTGTTGAGTTCATGATATCATCAATAAAATGCAGCTCCCCAGCAGCAACAGCACTCATGCAGCCCCACATTAGGAATTAGGGAAACGATCACTCCAGTTTGGTTTTCTACTGCTTTAGCTAACTGCAGAGAACTTGCATGGCGACCCTTCTCTTCAGAAGACGCTCCTGTCGATATGTTAACTTCCTTGGACGTCCTGGTAGTCTCTGTAAGATGGTTGCACTTCCATCCTTCTTAAATTTCTGGATCACTTTTGCTCCAGTATTTTGACTGATATGTAAAGCTTTGCTGATCATCTTGTAGCCCTCACCTTTTTTGTGTGAAGAAATGATTTCTTTTCTCAGATTTTGTGACATTTCTGGAGCCATTTCTGACAGCCTGACATGGGAAGGGTTTTTCTTTGTTAAATAAGGCTCTTTTATAGTCACCTGTCTCCTGGACACATCTTAAATAAATCATTAGACTCACCTGTGGTTGGATGCCTGTTAATTAGAATTTTGTAGTCTTAAAATATGGCTTTTCTCCTAAAATTATACTTGTGGTGTACTCGTTTTTGTAACATGGGCTTGAATGATTTAGTTTGGAAAATGAGTTAAAGGGCCTAAGCTACAAAGCTAAGAAAAACGAAACCAAAAAAGTGTATTTAGAAAGTTTCTTTGGGGACAAAAGAGCCGGTGAGGAACCAAAAGAACAACCTTTGACTTCAAAGGAAAATAAAGCTGCGGTTTCCAGACAAAACCAGGAGTCTTCCTCCAATTTTAGATTTATTGAGACAGTTATTCGTAGACCAAGCCGCTCTGCCTAAGATAGTGTGTGACTTTAATGTTTCACATACACTGAAGATAAAGTTACAAACAAGGTGGATTCAGGTTTATAATTAGATTATTAGAACTAGACATTTGGGTCATTTTATTTTACTTTATTTTATCACATCTTAAAAGTCGGACGGAGCTGAAGTTGGCATCCTGTTTTAAGGCTGAAGCCTAAATAATCTATGGCCAAATGTTTTAGTTCAGATAAATAATATTTTTTAATAAAAAATAATACAATTATGTGTACTACATTTTAGCAAAAATATTTCTATTCATCTGTTTAATTTAAAACTCTTTTAGGAGTGTGTGGGCATTAAAATAAATCATAAAGATATGATGTAAAAATACTTTGTCTAAAAAAATAGGATTAAAGCCAAAAATCAGTCACTTTCTCTGGATTAACAGGAGGTAACTGGAATCAGGCCAATTCAGGATTGAACCACGAGGTAGTTTAGTACACAACATTGTTCGTTTCTGTTCATTTCAATGTAATACAAGCACATTTTATAAATAACACAATTATGCAACTTTCTGTCTGCTCTGCAGGTCATTTATTATACATTTGTACCAAAGCTTTTGTTTCAACTAAATGATAAAAAGCCCAAAGAAATACATCCACATAACCTATATAGTCTCTGATGTCACCATAGTATTCTAAGTGACCAGTATGAAGCTGAACTGAAGTTTAGATTATCCAACTTGTGTTCTACAAAATGCCCAATTGTGCAGAACAAAATAAAGAGTTTTATCAAGTCAATTCAGCTGTTAATCAAAACATGTCCATATTAATGCACACATTTGAGTTTAACTAAATCAAAATTATGAACATAAAACAACATCACAATCAAACATCAATACCAGAATGGACGTGATTTTTCTGCTGTCCAGTTTCAATAGGAAACTGCTCCTTCTGAGTCCAGCGCCCAGTGGTCAATTGAGGAACTGCAATGTCCTGTGCTTTTTTGGGTTTACTTTATATTTGGGATTTGCTTAAATAATGTTGAGTTTGATAAAAAATCATTTAATTTTCCATAAAATACTTTTTGTAAATAGAAACTATTGGTCTTTTTTCTCCCATTTTTCTTCTGTGCTGCTCTCATCTCCTGTTGAGGACAGGCTAAAAGTTACACTAACACGATTTACTTTGATGGAAATAGTTAAAGAAATCTTTAATGTCCACTGCCTCTTACTAAAGCACAGTTGTCATTACTGTTTTGCAGGTCCTGGGAAGCTCGGGACGCCTCTACGTATGCTTCCTGTCCTGCCACTACTGCCCGTGCCCGGCGTTCAGCTACACTGTTCTCCGGAGAACCGAAGGCCTTTTAGTGAGTCTCACATACCGACCATTCGACCAGAATTGAACACCTGAACACCTGATAAACAAGAAAATGTAGAGCAACTGTCAGAATATCTCCAGCTTCAGAAAACACCTGAGTAGATCCGATTATAAGAACCTTCTCCACAGTTTCTCTGGAATGTTAGATGAGATATGACTACTGTTTTTGTGTAATGTCAAAGAAAGCAGTGCCGTTCTAACCTCCAATGAAATATATCTAAAGTATGGTTAATATATACTTCCATAACTTAGGAACGCAAACCTTCACTCAAACAGACTGGTGACACGTCCAGGTCGTCAAAATCACTTCAAGCTCAGCCTGAACTAATCCATATATAAGATAATCTGCATTATAAGATACATTATCATTTGCAGAAAATATGGGAATATATGCTAAAGCATTGTTTAGATTTTTTAATGGTGAAGCAGACCTGTACAGGGACACAGTGCAGAGACTTAAGGACTGGACTGATGTCTGACTTCCTGGTTTTAGTCAGGACCCGAGCAGCAGCATTCTGGACTGAAGTGCTTGAATATTTCTCTTTAGGTTGAGGTTAGGCAGCTTACTTTGGATTCGGGGGGTTAAAAGGTTTGGTTGGTATTCCTCAGCAGGTGATATTCAGAGGACTTCCCAGTTTCACTGTATTTTCTTTCCTCGATGAGGAGCAGCTGCTGTAAATGCATGACATTTGTGACATTTTCATTACCATCGGTCTACTTTCATGAGAACAACCACATGAAATGAGACTGTGATATTTATTATCATTCTATGACTAATCAAACGGAGTCTGCTGGAGTATTGTGGCCCAGAAGAGACTTTAGTCCTTAAAAAAACCTGGCCAGATGTTAACAGGATTAAACATCATTCAGCATTGTTGCAACCTTTGACATTTCAGATTGAGGAATCAGATTTCTCAAGTAACTAGCTTTTTGAAATGTCACATAAATCAGAAAACCCGGTTACACTGACCAGGGTTGGAGACTAGAGAAACCTGGTTTCTCTAGGTTAATAGAACCCTTTAAAGGTTTTGTTGGATTTCCATAAATAGATTAAAAACAAAAAAAAACGCAGACTGTGTTTTTGGATGAATTAGAATGAGTCCTGATCATGATGCTGCCGCTGTTGTGTTTCACAGTGGAATGCTTCTTCTAGTCTGTCCTCCAGATTGAGCAGCTCTTATCTGAACCCATCTTGCTTCGTGGTTTTGATGTTCTTCTGTAGAAAAGCTCTTTTGTCCTCTTGAACTTGGTTGTTAGCTGAGGTGACAGCAGAGTTTGGAAGAGCTTCTCTTTTATACCTTTTGGAAGCTGGCCTTCACTGCTGTTCCTTCCTCACTCTTAAGTTTGACAGTCAAATTTTGAACGCTTAAAAATTTCTAAACTTTCAGCAGGTCTTAAAGTCACACCCTGATCATCTTCTGATCTATTTTCAAAGCATTTGCAAAGGGGTTCCCCGGTCCCACTTCCCATCACCCATAACTGAGAGCTCTCTGTTTCCATTTTCGTCAGAGTGGGTCTTAAAGTCCTCATAACTCTCACAGATTTGTCTTGTAATTTCTTCAACACGCTGTGAAATTCAGATGAGTTTGGATCCATGTGCTTTAGATTAGAAAGGTTCCACACCCTCCAGTGAGGGCACGATTAAAGACATTGAGCACATCTGACTTTCATTTCAAACCGACAAGAACTTCTTTGCCTCATGAATTCACAATTAAGCATCATTTTCTAAATGATTTTTTTTTTTTTACAGATGGTTTTGCTTCTTTTGAGGTCGTATGCACATTTTGAGTCTAAAACTTGATTTACAGACACATAGCTGCAGTCCTGCCAGTAGATTGTTTGTCAAAGCCCACGAGGAGGGTTTGTGTGGAGATGTTCTGGGCATGTTTTTTTTTTATATCTGACCACTGACGGGTGTTTCTCCCTCTGGTGCTTTCCATAGCGAGTGGCTTTATCTATTTCTAACTAGCAAGGAGCTGGGCCTCCCTGGAGGTTGCTGCTAAATCCGTGTGAGAAACGCAGAGCTGCAGCAGACCATGGAGACTCCCCCTGAGCCTTCATGCTCACAGCATTCCCCATGAAATCCCAGAATATTTAAACAAAGGGACCTTCTTTTCAAAGAAGTAAGTTTAGGTATTTGTGATGAACTGTTGAGGGTTAAATGCAAAAAATAAGTCAAAAGAAGTGGGAATGAAGCTGGTATGTCTGCATCTGCAGACGGAATCTTCTCTGGCAGAAGTGTTTAAATTAACCAGAGGGAGAAGGATTTGTAAGAGGACTGTTTCCTCAGGTAAGAGTGAAATGTCCCTGATGAGATCTGTGAGCTGGGTTTAGAGGAGGTAATTGCAGCTTTACACCCCCAATCCTGCTGGTCCACGTGTGTTTAATCTGTCTGCAATCTTTTCCGCCAGTGCAAACACATCCTGGCGGTCTACCTGAGCCAGGCCATGGGTGTGACTCTGCAGGAGAGCGTGTCTGATCAGCAGATGTCCGTGATGCTCAGCGGGACTGGAGCTCCGTGACACCACCTGCCCCCCACCTTCATCAGCGCCAGCTGGTTTTCTGCAGAGGCGACCCAAGCATGGGAGCTCTGGTGGGGTTCTTTTCAAGAGGTTGCAGATGTTTTTTTTTCTTTTGATAAAGTTATTCACTTTGAATGCGTACTTTTTTATTTAAAGTGCAGCAGAAACATTTTGGAAAACGTGTAAGCTTTTTAATGTCTTAATGTTCTTTCTAATATATTATATTATAATATCAGAAATATAATGAATAAAATCAGAGCTTTAACAATATAAACATTGCCTTTATTAACAAAACAACCCACCAAACATACAGAAAGTTAACAGATTTCCTGATTAGTAACAACATGGCACAAGGACAAACTTGGGAATGGAAGGCAGGAATGCTGAACCAGCTCAGCTTTCTATGGTTTTACAGCTAAATCTGACAGAGATGCAGTAGTTTGATATCAACATCTTGCAGGAAGCTGAATACTTTATTTTTTTTCACAAATTGTCGACAAAGACAACAACAGGACATTACAGTGCATTTTACAGTATAGATGTCTCCGTTGGAATGTGCTAAAGCGTGGACACACTTGTGTTTTAGCCCTTGAAGTCGGTCTGAGGCAGCTCACGTAGGGAGGCGGCGGAAGAGGAGTTCACCACGGAAAAAACTGAAACAGGAAGTGTTTCATCTATGTGGTGATGCTCTGCAGTCGTTGCTTGAACTTTAGAGAGCTTCTCATGTGGTTGAAGCGTGCTTTCACCTGCATCCTCATTAACTACATCAGCAGACAGCATGAGATCTGACTCAGTGCAAACTGAGGATCCACTGCGAGGACAAATAGCCTGACTCTGTGACAATATTTGCTTTACATTATCTGCTCCATGTTCACTCTTTTTGCCATCAGCTGGACTTCCTCGCTTTTCTGTTGGCACAGAGGAGCCTGCAGGGCTCAGAAGTCCTGGAAGTTCATTTCATTTCAGCATTTGCGTGACTGACTGGCAAAGGAAGAGAGTTGGCTGGGGTGTCAAAGGAAGTTCATAAATGAACCAGAAAGACTAAAGGTGCTGGATACATAAAACATGAGGTACATGTGTGCCCACAGCTCAGGTTGGTGACGACTGATGCTGATACATCGTGTCAGGTATCAGCACGCCATTATCAGCTTGATGTAAAGAAACTGAAGCGCTTTGTTGCTGAGTTTTGCAGCTGTGCATCAGTTTTATGATGATGCTTTTTTTCCTACTCTGACTCTTAATTGATTGCTTCCATCAGAACAAAAATGTGGATTATGTGGTTGGAAGCGAATGTGTGTATTTGGTTGGACTTGACCTGACCTGCACACAGACTCTGGAGCAACAACAGTCTCACTAAAAATAAGAAAGTTTAAGGAACAAAAAAGGATCAGATTCATACAGACTTTGCTTTTGCCCAATTTCCTGCTGGACAAGATGTGGGACAAAACTTCATGACAATCTAAAATGTACAGCAAGCTGTTTATGAAACTGAAACCGTCAATTTAATTGAATATATAGAGTTTACTTTAAGAAACGGTTTAATTTCAAATCTAAACCATTTTGAAACATTTCTTTAAAGACCCACTCCAATTAAAATTGTGTTCTTGTAGCATTTTTCGGAATATGGAGGACATATATGAAATCAAGATTAAAATTGCATTTCTGAGTATTTCTTTGTTCAAATCAGAAACAGACAAAAATTCCGTTTGAAAAAGATCCTATTTGTGACGTAGAAAATAAGCCGGGCGAGTCACCTGCTCACCACAACTTCAAAGCAAATTTCTGATGAACTCATAATTAGAAGACCACTGGGATCCCATTAAAATCGATCTAAAGATGATGGGAGTGGAACCTGAAAGGCATCAGTGGCTGATTTAGCGTTGCATAGCCAGACTGAGCTGTTAGCGTTTAGGACATTTGTAGTTCAGGAGCTTTTTAGGGGAAATTATATTCTCTGGAAGTCAAATCTAAATCTGCTAAGACAAATGTTTTTGAATGGTTCCGTTTAGAGTTGTTTTTGTGTGGTGGACCTTGAATCTCAGTCACATGTTTGACATTCTTCATTTTAATGTGAGGCATAACTTTTATTTAGTAAAACTTGAACTGTTTTTACACACATTTTTCAAAGATGTAAAACTGTAAATAACAGATGCATCAAATAGAAATGCTCACAACTAGAAATTTAAAGTCTTTCTAGAGAAAAGTTTGTTTCATTAGGTTAAAGATTGAAGAAAACTGGAATGTATGTAACTACTGTAAATTCAAATTTCCTGATATTTTTTAAAATCCAGGCAGTCTTGGTGGTGAAATGAATGAAGTTCAAATAAATAATTGAGGAAATGTTTTGAGTTGTTCCAAAACAACAGTAAACTTGACCATCTGAAATATCAGGAACAGAATTTTGTTCGACTGTAGTATAAAAGGAATCTATTCAAACTTCATGGAAACACTTGCAGGGCATTAAAAATAACTCAATTCAAAAATCTCTGCACTTAGTTGAGCAACAGAGCAATTCTGCTATGCAAAGATATCTCCTTAATACTGATATGCAAACCGTCAGACCCTACAACTTGTTTTAATTAGAAGGATAAAGTATTTTTATACTTTCTTCTATAGGGAAGGCCGTGACGGGAACACCTTCGTTTTCAAAGGTTCACAAGCCACACAACCCACAGATGACTACAGCTGTACCTTCTTTTAGGTCCACAAGTACAGGTCTAGTTACAGGTTTCTTTAGTTACATTCTAAAGCACTTTTTCCCCCAACAAATAAATATTTCACCATCAAGGTTGATATAAAGTAGCGTCAGAACACTTTATATCATGACACGTGTGCTGCCGTTGGCATCAGAATGAGAAATAGCATTTAAGTTTGAATCCTTGTCACAGTTTGACAAATCCAGTTAGCCTTAGCAGTTAAATGAATGTACAACACAACAGTTAAGTAAGACTTTTTCTGTTGACCTTATTTTGGCCCCCTGACCTTCATCGTGGTTCATAAATACACATTCAAAGCCACATTTAGGGCGCCATCAACCTCTGTCCTCTCAAACTCCTTTTTGTAAACATTTAAAAAGAAGAACTGGAGACGAAACAACAAAGCTGACGTGGGTTTACAGCAGAGGGTCGATGGTCATGTGGATCTGGTCTCTGTTGCGTCTGCTGCCGTTGGAGCTCAGGTAGAGCTCCTCCCTGTGGCACAGGAAGTGCTGACTCAGGATCTTGCGGAAAGTGTTCCTAAACTCCTGGATGCGATAGGCGTAGATGATGGGGTTGACTGCAGAGTTGGTGTGAGACAGGACGATGGCCACATGCATGACAACCGTTGGCTTGTACAGATCCTTGTAAAAGAGTGTGAGGCAGTTGAGGATGTGAACCGGCAGCCAGCAGATAGCAAACAGTCCCACGATGATGGAGAGAGACTTGGCGGCCCGGATCTCCTTTTGCAGCAGGCCCTGGTTCTGACTTTCGCCATTGCCCACACACTTGAGCTCAATCTCTCTCAGCTGTTTCCTGGCCACCGTGAAGATTTTCGCGTAGATGCCCAGCATGAGTAGCAGCGGCAGCAGCACGCAGACAAAAAAATTAAAGTAGACCATGTACTCCATGTCAACCACAGTCTCAAAGTAGCATTTGAGCTTGCAGCTCTGCAGTAAGTGCCCTCTGTCCTGTGTCTCCTCAGAGTTCGTAGTGTTGTGCTGTCCAGAGCTGTTGTTGCAGCTCCTGTTCTTGAAGTTCCACCCAAAGAACGGGATGAGGCCAATGACAAAAGACAGAATCCATAAAATGGCAACGATCTCTCTGGCAGTCTTTCCCGTCATCAGCTCCTTGTACCTGCAGAGAGAAACAGAGAGTCCTTCATCAGGTTTGACAGACCAAGGAGGTGGCTCAGATTCTTGTTGGACTGAACTGGATGTTCCAGTTTGAAGGTCTGAAGTTTGAAACTGATGGGTTTGTTTTTCTGTCAGTTCCTTTAGTAAAACAATACAAACTAAGAAGCTCACAGATGAGTTGTTGGTGATCCTGAGCCTTTCCTATAGTTGTGCTGATGTAAGGTCTAGTCTGCGCGCTAGGCGTGTTCCGATTGTATAAGAGAACTGGACAGAGTCAGTGTGACATCACTCAGAAAATAGTTTACTTCCTGTTCCAACCAATTGAAGTCGCCTTTTTTTCTTCAAAATTTTAGAACGTGGAATCGTCAATTTTCAGTCATGTTTGCTCCGCAGTCGCACCTTCTAATTGCTCGAAATAAGTTCAGGTTAAATGTTGGGATATGCACACGACTGAACTAAGGACGTAAAATTTCAGTTGCGCATGATGTCATCAGCTTGTGTTACATTTCACAGTGATTCCCTTTCTGATTACAAATTGCTATAAAGACTCACTGGTTATGCTCAGCATGGGGATGGAAGTATCACAGTTTGGACTTTGCAATCTGGTCACATTGCAGCCTTTGAGTTGACCTTGAACTTATCTGGACAACAGAGAAATCCAGAGAAGAGCATGGGGTGTCTTTTGACTAAAGCTTGAAGGAATCCCTCGATCAACATGACAATTAGCAGAGCAGTTCATCCACTATAGAGAGGCTGAGGAGGGACAGAGAGATCTGTGCTCTCAGGTAGAGATGTAGGGATAAGCAGGGATTCAATGTGGCAAAAAAATGCTCTACAGAGGTGTTGTGGGTGTTGTTCTGAAACATTTCCAGTACAGAGAAGGTGAGAACAGTTAAAAATCTGACTGACAGACGCTGCATCACCTCTGTGCATCTAATAAAGACATGAAAGATGAGCCCGTCAGCAGCAGGTGCTCGTCAAAGCGGCGCACGCAAAAGCGAGGTGAGTCACTCCTGTCGTCCTGACTGTCCCTGTCGTGAGAGCAGAGCTGGAAGCAAAGACAGACTTTCCTCAGAGTGGTCCGACGGGTGACCTCATGATTCATGCACATGCTCACAGACACACAACTGCGCACGCCAACACACAGGAGCCCGTCAGAGCTGGAGGTGTCACAAGAGATCAATCAGAGCTCAGCCGCTGCAGCATGGAACAGAACCAGCTTCTTGTGCGTTGTTTAAAGAACTCCCCTTCGGTTCAGCGCCTTCAGCTGGACATGGAACAACGGACCAACAAACATGCTGCACAAGACTTCACTGTTTGCACCTTTTTTCCAAAACATTTAAGTCGGAACAAAAACTACTTCTTTTTTTAGCTTTGCATTTTGTCACATTTCTGCATGTGATTTGAGGTCATTAAAAAAAAGCCTTCATGAGACACAGAGGACAAACACAGCTCTGAAGGAGGAAGTATGGGCAGAAATTAATATCTAAACACGTAAAAAAACAGCAGCTCTTAAACCGATTTTCTTACAACCTTCAGTAAAAAGTAGAAGGCTGATACTTGATGTTTATTTATTAGTATATTGAAGTATAGCATGTATACTACAGACCATGTTCACCTAGTGTAGGAATTCTACCTACTGGGTACTTCTTTAGACTAAATTTGAACATTTCAAGTTTACAAAATATTATTCTAGTAAACTTTTAGTATAGACTAAGTACACTGGTACACTTAAATACATTGCTTTTTGCTAAGGAAGAACACCAGGTTTTTGATCAGAAATGAGTGATTTGTCATTAAAAACAACTTTTAGTTCCTGCAGAATAAATGTGTTGCTTAAAACACGTTCTCTCAAGCCTGAAGAGCACAAAAAGGCGAAGCGTCACATTTTTGTTAAAATCCAGTTTTTTCCAAAGCAAAAGCACCAGGTTTTTATGGTGACCCTGGAGTGCAAATCATCACTCGACGCAAAAATACATTAAAAATCACAACGACAAATAAACAAGCAACGTTACGTTTTAGAAAACAACACAACCAATACTCAACTACAAAAAAATGAAACAAAATCAGAAAACAAAAGTAATTTCCAGAAATCAAAGTGAAAAATGCAACAAAAGATGAAACAGGAAAGAGTAGGTACTATGAGACATCACGTTACGTTTCCATGGACATTTACATTATGTGTAAATAGTCACTTACAAAAAAACCATAATGAAAAACATCATGAAAGCAAGCTCAGAAGATCATCTCACTCCATGCTAACCGCAGCAGCCACGTGGGATTACAACAGAACAGCCGTTTTGGTATTTTAGATACTTCTGCGCACTTCTAAATGATTTATTCTGATCAAACGCATGACGAATGCAAACGTTTGTTATAATCGGATACATCTTTGCTGGGGTCGTGTACAGAGTACAATTCTAATCTTCGATCCCCCGTTTCAACTAAAAGTTATTCAGGATGAAGTGATATTAGATATACTCCGTACTAACCACAAAACTTTTATTAGTATCTGGTCATTGAAGACACATTTGAAAAATCTCAAAGGTCATCATCTATCCAGCGATGTCCCTTTTCTGGTTTCTCACTGTGTTTTTTTTAAACTTTTCACTTTGATTTTTGGAAATTAATATTGCTTTTTCATTTTTATTTTGTTTCTTTTTTTTGTGTTTTGGTTTCTGGCATTTTGTCTTAGTTTCTTACATGTAATGTTGTTTTTATTATGTGTAATGCTTTTAAACTGTTGCTGTGATCTTTAATGTGTTTTTGCGTTGAGTGATTAGTTGGTGTGATTTGTACTTCTGGGCCACCGTAGGTTTTTGATTAAAAATGCTTTCAGTAAGTTCAGAATGACCATTTTCTTTAAAACACATTTTCTCAGCCAGAAGAGTATAAAAAGTACAGGGCTAGAATCATTTCTATCCTTTATTTATACAATTCCATACCTCCTTTAAACTTAGTAAAAAGTATTTTCTTAAGTGCACTTGAGTAAAAGCATAGCAAATCTACTATAGTCCATGTATATGTTTACTGAATACTTCCTCAGAGTAAATTGTAATATTTTAAGTTTACATATAGATGGTATATAAAAAGTAAACTTCAAGTATACTGCCTCACTTTTAGCATAGACTAAATCTACTTGTAGTACACTTGAATAGTTTTCTTTTTGCTTTGGGAATCCACTTCACAGGTTATTATTAGTTCTTGTCGACAGTAAGTCAGAGCAAAATCATCAGGCCGTTGAGAACTATTTTTGACGTTCCTCCTCTTCCAGCATGCATGAGCTGTTTGCATCTGGTGGCTTTAAGAAAAGCTCAGGCCTGCATGAACCAGTGAGAGAACAAATACAAACAAAAGCTGGAGAGAAATCAGACTTTATGGGATCTACTCTTCTTCTGCACTTTAACGATGATTGCCGGCCAGGCTGCAGTTGCTGGTTCTACCTAATTGGATTTGCAGCTTCATCTTCTTACAGCCTCTAAAGATGAGTGAGTGGGGGAAGTTGGTTTGTCTGACTTTGACGTCAGACAGGAAGCCCGAGCCAACAAGGTGGCGTTTGGAGAGTTTGCCAGTAAAATAAAAGTCAGGTTACGGTAACGACACGGTTTATCTTTAATCATCAGCCAAGTGTGAGCTTGTGTTTAATAACAGAAGAGGTGTGTGTGTCCTGATCAGAACTGGGGCCCTGCAGGGAACCTGAGGGCCTGCCCAGGGGCGGCATGAATAAAACAACACACAACCCAAAAAGGGAGGATAGGAAACTTCACAGCTCATCACACTCTGCTCTTCTCTTCTGCTCTCTTCCGTTCATTTCCCAGAGGATCCATCTCTGTTCATCATTTCGCACTCTCCCTTCCCTATCCCTGGAAACGGGGAGCGAGCACGCGGATTATCAGCGCCATGACGACAGCATGTCGGCATCCATCATTGTTCCGCTCCTTTCTCCCTGCCATGGAGGCTCCTGACCTTTGCCAGGCCACACACAGCACAAGCACTCCCAACATCCGTCCCCATGCCCAGCTGTGTCCACAGCCTGCTTCAGAATGATCCAAAAGGCGTCTGTCTGAGCTGACAGCACTAGAAGTTCACTTTGTGTCACTGCAGGCAGACAAGAATGAAATGACCTGCTTCTGACCAACTGTGGGGGCAAGAAATGACCACAGATTTGAATTTGCAAATCATAAGGGATGCAACAATTCCAACAACAAGCAGGGAAATCACCAAACTTTTCCCTACTGAAGCCTTTTTTCCTCAGATTTGTGTCCAAATTATTCATTTGGGAGGAACCACAAAGCTCCAGATTGTTGTGAAAACTTTGTGTGAAGTTGGATTTGGGATTCTACTAGAGCAACACTATTTCTCCTGATTCCACCAAGCCCCTAATTAATTTAATTGAAACAGATATTTAAACATCTATAATTATTCAAAGAAGATTTGACCCAAATCATTACTTTTTTAATGAATTTTGGTGCATTAAAAGACAGGTTAGAAAGCTTTGACTGCTTTGATTTTGCTTCCCATAAATACAAACCTAAAACAGAGTTAAATCTACTGACTAACAAATGAAAAAATGCAGAAGGATTCTTAACAGTAAACAAGAGAACCTGTTTCTGGAATGTCTTTTCATCAAAGCTCTATGTTCAGGAAGGTTTGCAGCTTTATTCACTGTTTGGTTTCAAAACGATCAAAGATCATTGCAGCTCTCAACAAATCCCAACATGCAACATTGATCACACAGTAACCATAACAGGAAATCCATACACCTAATGGTTTGACATCATAGCCTGCATTATCTACTGTGATGTCAGTCAGGCTGAGATTTCACTGTAAACCGTTGCCTCCCCCCCCACACACACACACATGGACACACACACACACATGGACACACACACACACACGGACACACACACACCCACACACTGCAGTTCTGTATCTATTATTTGAACCTTTCCCAGGGGTGAAAGTAGAGTTTTGTTTCCGCCAGTACTATAACACATTAGTCATCATAAATATTTTTTAATAGCAGTAAATGCAGATTGGGGTGTAACAATTAATCGATGAATTGATTTATCCAACCAGATCGATCTGTCGGAGGCAAGTTTTTAATCGATTCAAATCGACCAACAGTTACCATTATAAAATAGTTTCAAAATGAAATAAATTGATTATAATCGATCTTAAAAAAAATACCTTTTGGATTGAGGCACAGTAGGTTATGTTTATTAAAACTTAAAAACGTCCATCACAGTGGGCAACATACATGTGATGCAGCAAAAAATGATCAACCATCATTCCAGATAAATGTGTGGAAACACTATGAATTATAGCAAAGACACGTGACCATAGAAAGTTCTAATAATGTTCCCTTCTGATGAGGAAAAACAACAGTGGGCTGAACTTTATCAAACTAAATGTGAGTGGATTTAACATTCATTCTTGTTTATGTGTTTGTTTGTTTACATATTTAATTTACATTCAATAATTTTGAAAAAAGTACTTGGAGTCTGGAAAACTTTTGAGTCACAGTGATTGAACTTTGGTTACAGATGTCCTGGATCCATTTCATCACTGTTGTGATTGTAATCAATCACAATCAATCACTCTCTCTCTTTTTACATGCATGGTTGTCCTCTTACCTGAGCACAGGCGTCAGTTCGCCTTTCCACCAATAGTATGCGTGACAGAATGAAAAGCTTGACCTCCTGTTACATGTTGGCATGTCTGCGTGTAACTGCTATGTTTCTAACATTTGAATGTGTGTGTGAGTGTGTGTGTGTGTGGACAGGCCCCGCCCTTTAGACTCGTATTTAAACTTGAACCTCCAGCAACTTGTTGCTTCCTAATTCACCCCCCCCCCCCCCCCCTTCTGTAACCATTCTCCAACTTGCTTAAATCCTTTTTTCACTTTTCTTTCGTTCTTCAACCCACCATCTCTCATCCCTCTCTCTTCTTCTCTCCTCTTCTTTTCCGTCCGGTCCAACAAAATAAGGATACAAACATAATCAATGTAAATAAAGTTTAGCCTCAAATACAAAAGGGGTTTATGCAAATAAACACCTTGAATAGCAGAAGATTCATAACCCCTGTTGTAACAGTAAAATCTGTCCAACCCAAGAGAGTCAATGTCGCCAGAGAAACAACATGGCCAGAGCGCTTCTGAAAACTCTGTTTTCTCGTGGGGCTCAAAGCATCCAGGCCTCCTCCTCCACCAAAACCATCTGCTCAACACGTCAATCGAAGGCCAGATTTTATGAGGATAAAGCCTCAAACTCACAGCTCAGCAGATCGAGTCACATGTGCACGATGAGGAAAAGCCTGACTTTTGATTCGATGATGACGCCAGAGACAATGGGAGAACAACGTTTCTCCCAAACTGTTGTCAAACTGTGAAGTGTGTGTTCGCATGTCAGCCTCACAACACAAACACACAAAAACCTCAACAATCCTCCGACAGCTCTTTAGCTCAGCGTGACTCCAAAATCATTCCCCACCTGCAGACAGACACGTCCCATCTCAGTCTAACGCTGTCCAGGTTTCAATTCCTGGAAATATCAAGCAGCACTGCAGCTGTCCCTGCTGGCAGCTCATCCGCTTCCACGTGCAGAGGCTGTACGGCAGCTCTGGCTGCACTTTGCCGTCAGCTCCAGTGGAAGTGACGTGCAGTGGCAGCTATTGATCTGGTGGCTTTGCCGTTTTTCTGTCTAATTAAACCGCTCTGTTTGGGGAAAAGTTGGACATCACTTGTTTAAACAGAAAGAACAGCTTGAAAACCAGAATGACCCAACAATTAACATCTTTCTTGTACAAAAAATATCTAAAAAGTGCAAACAAGAATCAGAAAAGTTGTATAAAAAACACAAACATAAATAAATCCACCGAACAGTGTGGTGGAGCTTTTTAATGACTCATAAAGGTTGTTTAGGAGGGATTTTGTTTGGTATTTAATTTTAAGGAAGAATTATTTAAATGCGAAAAATGGAATCAACTCCTCAGAGCAAAAACTGAATCTTAAAGACTTTGTGTCATTTTGTCTTACGAGAAAACTTGTGTTTCAGCAGTGAAGTAATCTTGAGAAAACATGTCTTCATGACATTTCTTTTCTTTAAAAAAGGAATTCTTGGTAAAATAACTTTTCTTACCACATTTGCAGATTTATTTATTTGCTTGTTTGTAGAACATTTGCCAATGGAAGAAGAATGTATGACTTCTTTCTGAAGGGCGTTTTTTGTCTAACATTTTTAAAATAACTTGTAAGATTGAAAATGATCCAACAGTAAAGTTATTGGTCATCTTCAGAGGATGACAAACCTTGGAGTCTGAATGAAAGTCTGAATTTTAGAATTTCAACGCAACAAAACAATATTTGAGAGGAAAAAAGCAGCAGTCTGGTGTCAGCATGAAGCCCAAACATCTCCAGATGGATGTGCTGAGCTGATGAAAGGTCTAAAGTTAAAGCTGGAAGTGTGCGTGTCTTAAAACATGATGTCCAATTTCAAATCAGATTTTGATAATCTGACTGCATGAAAGCCAAGATGTGCTTGCATCAAACCAGAAGTCCCTGTGATATTCATCTCCTGCAGATTTTAATAACGTTCAGAGATTCTTTTCTCTGTCTAGTCTGGAGAACGAAGCTATTTTTACACGAGAAAAAAAATCTGATCTGAGGTGATACTGATGGGAGCACCTGCATGAAGGAGGAGGGCTTTCACCTCCTCCATCACCTCTTCCTCTGAAAGTTCTTCACGTTTCACTCTCAGAGTCTCGTTTTACAGACAGAGAAGATCAAACTGTCTGCTCACCTCAGCGGGATCTTGACGGCCAGATATCTGTCGATCGCAATGGCCAGGAGGCTGAAGATGGAGCTCTGAGTGAGGACCAGGACGAAGCAGGCGAGGAAGAGACAGCCGTAAAAATCCAGATACATGCCGATGCTGATGGTGATGGCGAAGGGGATGGCGAGGCAGCCCACCAGGATGTCCGCCACGGCCAGAGACACCAGAAAGTAGTTGGTGGCGTTCTTCAAAGTGCTGTTGATGGCGACCGCCCAGCACACCAGCACGTTTCCAGATATGGAGAGAACTGCAATGACAACTTCTATTGCGATGTAGACCGTGTCCATCTTAGGCTGGTCCGTTTCAGGACTCATGGCTCTCCCGGATCCGGGTCCTGCACTTTCAGTCCCAGAGGATCGGGCGGTGATCCAGGAGTGCCCCGCGGCGGGCTGCCATCTGACTGAAAGGAACTCTGGTTGGTCTAAGGAGCGCGGAGGGCGCGGGAAGAAAGTTGGCACGGCCTCGTGGAGTGGCGCTCAGCCCGCTGTCTGCGCGGACGCGCCTGGATCAGCCTGCGCATCTCTGCGGAGCGGTGTGACACTTTCAGCGAGCGACCCGTGGAGCATCTGCGGCGCAGGCGGCGTCACGCAACTCCCGCGCACTCCCGCCCTCCCACAGCAATTTGATGAAACGGAGAAATCATACTTTCAGAGAGGCCACGCCCCCTCAGATCACACGACACTCACGAATGTCACCAAAGTTAGTTTGGAATCCCGAGCGCGTCACCAACGCGCCGCGCGTATTTACGCACCAACGAAATGGCTTTGGCTGCACCCACGTGCCACCGCTCTCATCTCTCTCAGTCATCACGTTTCCATCGTTCACTTGGTGGGGGTGGGAGGCATCTATAGTTTTAACTAAACTGAAACTAAAAGGTTGGCTCTGAAACCCGGCGGCGTTGGAGCTCCAACAGACTTCCAAACCTTTGCGCAGACTCACTGGGCTGCAACATCATCGGTGGACTTAGCAGTTTGTAACGTCGGGTTCTCTGCAGCAGTTGTATCCATCTGCTTGTTTTTGAATCCTTAAAAGTGTCTGTTGAATAACTTCTTCACTGGACTTCTTTTAGACAGCATCAATGGCAAGACTCCAAATGTTTTAGCAAACATTTCAAAATTAAATCACATTTCAGTGTTAAACAATTGCATTTCATATTTTGTACTTAGAAAAACATTAATTTTATTGGACTAATTTGTTATCCACTCACATAGGAACAAATGAGTCTTCTGTCATTTCTTTAATTTGTCCGGTTCAAAAAGCAAAAGAATCAAGAATGCTAGAATGATGGAACAAAACAGTAAACTGCAGTGGCATCGATGCAAAAAATACAGTTAAACATTCTCATAATTATCATTTCTGCCCCTTTGGACTTTCTTTTTCTTTTGAGTTTCTGCTTTTTTTTAATATTTTATCTTCCTGCACTTTTGAAAAGTCGGACATTAAATTTCTCGCTTTTGTTTTTCTTTTTTTCCACACCTGCTGGATTACTGCTTTAAAAAACTTCTTCAAAGAGTCTCATGTGCAATCTTCTGCCATTTCAGTGATTTGGGATTTTTCAAATAATAATGGACGTGGACATTGTTTTAAAAATATTTAAAGTGTTTAGCTTGGGGCCCATAAAGTATTGAGGGCCCAAAGCAACAGCCTGCATTTTCCTTTTACATTTGTAAGTCCGCCCCTGTATGACATCGACTGAGCAATGAATGAACAAAACAAGACAAAAGATAAGTGAAATACTGACAAAACTTTATTAAGAAACCCATTTTCAAACACTCCCTCTCTGAAAAGATGCACAAGATTCTGTCCAACTTTTTAAAATGACACTTTGCCTTTCAAAATAAAAGTCTTTCGCAACACGGAAACTCCATTTCAGGGTCAAACAGTCTGCAGAGCAGCTTCAGGTTCCAAGAGCTTCTTGAAAGTAAATTGTAAAGATTATATTTAATCTATTGAATCATTCCTTAATACTGCAACAACAAAACCTGAAGATTTGTTTATTTCCATAAAAACATGTCTATAAAACTCAGTTTTGTTTCAGATGAGTAATGGCAGGAATCTTGTTTCTCATTTTGACATAATCTTTCCTTTGACGTTTTCCATCCTGTAAGGAGAATCAGATTTTAAAAAGTTCACAAAAAGTGATGAACTGCATGTTTTTTACTGTTACATTACTCGTGCAAAGATAGAAGTTGTTTTGGCAGGAACTTTTGGCACATTTTTAGAGGTCATTTCTGAGAAATATGAAATAATTTTGTGGTTTTCCCGCACTGAGGTGCAGACATGTAGAGAAACTTCACCTCTACTCTTTCTCTGAAAGACGCTGTGATGAAAGTCTGTAATCTCTGTTCCTCAAACCTCTCAGTTTTGACACACCTTAAAGCTCATCTGAGCTTAAATCTGCGCAAAACTCAAAAGGTGTTTCCTGTGTGCAACTTTCAAAACGCTGCAGTCCTGCCTGCAGATTCACTGTAAAACATTTCCTTCTTTCTGCAGTTGTAGGTCAGGTCTCAAAGTACTTGTAGATCTGGGAGACATACAGCATGACGCTCTGCCAGTCCGGTCTGTCGGTCCTCATCAACTCCTCTATGTCCTGTTAGAACATAAAAGTTACCACATGATTTATAACACAAACATTGGGAAGAGATCGTTTCAAAATACATTCAATGAATGATGTTTCTGACACAGAATGGTTTGCATTTTCACTCCGATGATCTGAGTCCTGGAAAAGGTTCATCAGTTTACGTACAGCACACCTCATCCTGAAAACATGCTTTTTACGTCTTCTGGTTTTTACATTGTGAAATTGAGGAAATTTCATTGAACAACTTATTATTTGCAGCTTCCGTTGCGTCAGAGGATTTCATCTGGGGGAGGGAGGGTGTTCTTCCTGTCTGTTAGCCTTAACTTCCCCCTTGGGATCAATAATGTTTTATTTAACTGAATATTTATAATTTTTCTTCCAGCTTTGGTAGATCCTGTGATCATGAACACTTTTTTTAAAAAACAAAGTGGGTGGTTTGTTTTTCAGTTCAGAGTTTGTGGGCTGCAGCAGGAAGTCGGCCAGCCTCTGCAGGACAGTCTAAGCTCATTTTGGGTTCAACGCTTTTTGTGTTCCAGACTAGAGCACAGGCGTGGACATGTGGGAGAGGTCTTTATTGATGCACACAATATCCTGTCCTGTTTTATTTCTTATCATTTCACACTGGAAGATCAAATCTATTGGATCTCATGTCCAAACTGAATAATCTGGGATGAATGTGTTTTGTCTCGCCAAAAACTCATTACTTTAGAAGGGGAGGACAGCCGTTCAGGCTTTTAAGGTAGAACTGTGGAGCAGAAGTCATCCTTCAGAGAAAAAAAACGTCAGACTGCCGGCTTTGCCAAAAGAGTCAGAAATTAAACAAAAACAATAATCTGAAGGAGCACAGCTCGTCCAAGATCATTCTTTCCAAGGATCGCTGCGTCATTTCCTCTGGGAGTAGGTGAAAAATGCAGAAAAATTAGGACAAAAGCCCTTTTCTTTTTTGGTCCTCGGGCAGCTGCAAAAGTTTACATTTCTACTCAACAATGACCTGAACAAACACAGGAGGGACTGCAGGAAGGCTCGGTGGAAGAGGAGCAGCCGCAGTGAGCAGGACCTGAGCCGAATCTTTCTGCACCAATGAAGTCCATCAAACAGGCTGAGCGTGAAAATCAAAGAAATCCAAAGCAAAAGCGAGTAAATGCTTCACAAGCCACTTTTTTAATAAAAAAAATCCTCTAAACCTGATGACCAAGAAAAGACCTGAGTCAGCATCCCTCAGCTTTGTGTGGTCATCTTTGGGAAATCAGTTCACTGCTGTGGATTTGTCCCATCAGCCCCAGCTGCTACTCGCTCACACCTCTACAGAAGCTTCAGCCCTTAACTTCCAAGAAGCAGAAATGCATTCTGGGATGCGTCTGAATCTCCTTGATAAGATAACAAAGGAAAAATTGGTCAGCAAAGACCCCAGAGAGGGTCAGAGTGGGTTTCTGTTTAGTTTTTGAAGTCAGATAGGGAACAATGAAACCACCCAGACATGATGGAGGAGGAATAACAGGAGAAGAAATGTCAACTTTGATCTCCTCTGATACATTCTGTCCTACAGACAGACTGAGCTGTTAGGCAGAGGGGAGGTTTCTTAATGAGCAGACGCAACAGATGCAGAGAGCTCAGAATCGTGTGTTTTCGTGCCTTCATCAACCAGACCAGCAGGTCTGGAAAGTTTTGTTCCCACAGATTTTTCCAGTGAATGTAGCGTTTGCCGGGCTGAGAACCACAATGTGAGAGGAAGTGATGTGCTGTGATTGAAAGCTCATCCAAAAGATACATTACTTTTAAGATGCAGTAACTGAGTTACGAACTCAGTTACTTTTTGGACAATGTAACAAGCAACTATAACTGATTACTTTTTAAAAGTAATATTCCCAACACTGATGACATCATATTTGACAGCAGCGACGCTAAAAGACATCGCAGCTTTGGTCTTGATCTGTCAATCCTCCCATCCAAGAGATGTAAAGTTATTTGCAGTTTTTGGAGTCAGAAAACTCAAAGATAACATGAGGGCTGTAGAAGCCTAAGAGCTGCCTGTTCCTCTGGAGCCAGCCACAGACATGAAACATTTCACCAAATGCTTGGAAGACGTCCTGCACATACTTCATTCTTAGGTTTTAGGGAGGTTCATTCAGTGGCCCATCAGAGGGCGGGGCTAATGCATCCAAACAGAAAAAACAGGAAACATTGCTAGTGAAAAACATGGTTGACACTTTCCGCAGAATGCTGAGAAGTTTCTAGAGATAAAAGGGCCTTCAGGGAGCTCATGTTTGATCAAAAATCAAGGGCGGGAAAACGTTTTGACTCGTGGGCCACAGAGGATTCCAAAATCTAACAGAAAGGCCAGACCAGGAGCAGATGCCTGGAATGTTTTGAAATGAAATATGGAGAAAATTAATATATGTATTTTAAAACAGAACATTTTGGAGTTTTTATTGTAAAACTTTGACTTTTGTTCTCATTTTAGTGCCAGTTGCACCGATGGGTTGATGTCCCTCAGGGAAGAACACAAACTCAGAGAAATGTGGTGTTGAAATAATCAGAAAAATGACTGTGCGACTTGGAAAACACACATAAACGTCATCAAAACAACAAAATCTTCATGAAAAACATGAATGTACAATAATTTACTGCATTTAAACAACGGTCAATACATTTAGTGCACCATCTATGGATAGATATCAGAATTAGGATTAAGTAAAAACAAACAAATAAATTAAAAAAATTACAAGGAAAATAAAACATTTGTAAGGGTTATCAATATAATTTATTCCAGCTTGGTGGGCCCACTTAAACAGTTTAATATGACATATTGCCCCTGGGCTGTAGTACACCCAGCCCTGATGTTTTTCCAGACAAAGTCTGGACTCTAAACCAAATCTAGACCCCGATGAAAAACTATCGTGACCCCAAAAAATATCAGGTGTTGAGAAAGCAGATTGAGCGTAATGGATTTGTGTTTAAAGACAATTTGAACCAGAAGGTTCATTTTGCAGCAGCTTAGCACCAAGTTTAATGAAAAAAGGGAGAGTTGATAGAATTCTTGAGCATCAACATTCAATAAAGCCTTTCTGGAGATTATGCCTCCTAATCCAAAGCTTGATGCCGAACAAGGGAAGCTTTCTACCTTCAGATCTTTGTGACCTGAGGAATCCATCTTCCAGAAAGGTTAAAGACTTTTCTACAAAGACAGGAGATGCTTCTCTTCAGTGGAGGAAGCAGAGATTTGTTTGGTGACTACGAGAGACCGCCAATGTTAGAGAAGTGAAAATAAATTGACGCTTTCCTAAGATTAGGAGGAGGAAGTAAGTTTGGTTGTGTCTCAGTTAAGCAGTTAGCAGATAAAGTCTGTGAGTTCGATATTGATAAAAAGACTAAAACTAAAGTTTTCCTCTTTTTCTGTTGCTGTTTTTCAGTGTAAAAGACAGTTTTTTCAACCATCTGGGCAGATTCTTTTGTTCCATTTGCTTGTTTAAATCTTACCTGTACACCAACCAGACAAAAAGAACATTAGTTCACCAGAGGATCCAGGCTCTGGGTTGATCTGCAGGTGAGGCCTGGTCTGCAGGTGAGGCCTGGTGCCTGAAGGCACAGAACTCTCCAAAGAAGGATGTCAAACATGGAATGAACTGATCAAACCAGTACACACGATGTGTTTGAACAGCAGTCCGTTGGGTGGATAGAAACTGAAGAGCAACTTACAGAAAACTTAGAAGAGTTGTTGTGGGAAACTGTGGTTTCATAAGGAGGTGGAGGTTTCTATCACACTATGAAGGTCAAAGTGGAATCAGTAGAATAACCTTTAATGCTTTTTTTCTGGTCAGAGCTTGTTTCAGGCAGCATAAATGAGCAACTGATGAAACTGCATGACAACATTTTTGAACTGAACCTGCCAGACTGATTAGGACAACCAGAAATTGTGTTCACATTGCCCTCAGCAATGCACGTTTGAGCGACCACTTCCAATGAAAAGTCAATGTAAACGTGCGTACATGCACATTTTGGGCTTTCACCTTCAATAACCCTCGCATTCATGCATAGCTACGCAAACAAAACGCACTTCCAATTCTATGACACTAAGTCTTTCATATATCGGAATAGAGCGGTGAAATAAAAAGCCTGAAATAGGTTTCACCAGATTTGCACCATGTTGACATCTCACGCCAACCTTTTTACAACTGTAGGTGGAGAACATGCACTAGTAACCAGTAAAATGGAAATAGTAAAAGGTGTTTACTTAGTGCTTTTCTACCACCTTAGAAGGCCCAAAGTGCTGTTCAGTCACAGTCCTAATCATCCATTCACACGCATTGACACCAAACACAATTCACGGGTCTAATGGCGATTGATGCTTGTCAAAAACATCTTCATAAGCTTGGTACTCTTGACGCGTGGAGGAGGAGCTACCATCAAGTTTTTAGCCTCTTCACTTAATGTTGACTGAATCTTATTTACAATTCATCGAGGACACAGATGACGATGAGGGATCAGATTGATTGATTATAAAGGTCTCTTTAGAAACATGGGTAATCACGTCTCCATGTCTGGGTTCATGAGATCATTCAGAGACTCTGCCAGTACGGTGAGCTTCGACACCTACTTCAGGAGCTGCATCTGAATGACGGTGATTTCTGCTGTACTTGTGTCTCTCTGTGACCCAGTTTGAAGACCTGCTGTCCCGCTTTGGTCCAAGGAGGGGAAAAAAAAACAAACTAAAATGTTTATTCTTGTCTCAACGAAAATAAGACAAACATCATAAAGTTCAGAGGGAGAGCAATCAGATCCTCATGTTGGTTTTAGACTCCACCCACTGATCACATCATTGAACTTGTCACTGGCCAAAGCTGAGGTCCTGATTGGTTGGAGCATCGCGTCTTTGCCAAACTGTGGACACGCTGCGCTGTCCACATTGCACGTCAACGCTCAAATTCCCACTGATGTCAGACCGACGCGCTTGACGTTCAAAACACGCCACAAGTCCTGTGATCGGATCTTTACATTGACTTAACACCAAAACTGGACACATCTGCCAGGTAAATCGTGTTCATTGTGAACACAGCTTTACACTGATGCCGACCTTTAACCATCTGAGGCTTAGTGTCCTGCCAAATGATCAGGTGTGTAGAGCAGGAATCAAACTTGCCATCGTCTGATCAGAAGTTGAGCATTCTACTTCTGCACCAAGGCCAGAAAGAAGAAGAAGCCCCTCACTGCTTTTCCAGTGTGAGCGCCACGGGCTGAATGTGCGCCACATGCCCAGTGTGTCCGCAGCAAAAACACGCAGGTTTTGATCAGGTTGGTCGTGTCAGGATTCTCTCTGGATTTTATTCATTTATTTTTTATTTTTAAGAATCAAAAATAATTGTTCAGAATCAAAGCACAGCATTTGGAGGAGTGAATGTTTACTGTGTGTGTGTGTGTGTGTGTGTGTGTTTGTGCAGTCTGCAGCAGCTGTGCTCACCAGGGAGGGTTTGATGCCGACGCTCTGGGCGGCTTGGAAAGCCAGGGTCAGATTCCGGACCTAAAGAAACACAAACAGGAGCTTTGGGTGAAGGTGGAAGTCTCTGAACTCTTCTTTCTCTTTGCAGATCAGCTGTAAACAACAACATCACAACAAGAAATCCTCCTCAGGCTTTATGAGAGTGTCTCCCAGATCTCGTAGTCACAGACGTGGAGTCATTGTACTAAACCCTCGTTCTAATGTAAACCTCAAACGTCCGTCTCTGACCCGGGTGGAGAGGGGGGCAGAAAAATCACTGGAAGGGCAGATTAGTCTGTGAGGACGCCCAGTGTTTGCGCCTCAGGAAAAGTCACTCAGCAAGAGTTATTAAAGCCAACACGCGTCTATTGAATTATTCAGAGAGAAGGGCTGTGTCTCCGTCACCAGTTTCATGTCACACACAGTCCCGCTCGCCACATGCACCAGCGCATGACTCCTTCATCACGTAGAATGTGTCAGCCTGTTCCGAGGTATTTGTCGGTGTGATGCAGGAGCCGCAGCACACACATCTACATTACTGAGCTGCCATCAGCAGACGACATGCATCACCATGGCTGCCAATGCTCCAATGCCGCTGCGCTCGTGATTCAGCTTCATGCTGCATTTGAAAACAGCAAACATATAAAGAATATATGCAGCTGTAATGGCTTCACACTCATAAAAAGGTTTCATTTCCCTCTTGGAAACATGGATGAGGGTTTTCAATGGCGATGGCAGGTGCACATTAGGCACCGACGTCTTGTGTTTCAGAAGCTGCAGCTGTGGAAGAGCCAAGAGTCTGAACATCCATCCATCCCTTTGAAAAGCTACATCTGGAGTATCATTCTGAAACACTGCGATCAGAACGAACAGAGTTTCTGAGAAAAGCCTCTAATCAGAGAGTGTGCAGCACACAGAGCCCTAAAGACAAGGTTTCACAGTGATGGTGATGCAGAGCCACAGAAAACCAAGGAACTGGTCTCACAAAAGCCTGTGATCTTCATTTGGAAAATGCAACATTGATTCATAAAGTTCTTTTATTTGGAGGTTTTCCTTTGTGGTTTTGCAGCAGTAAATCTATGGGGTCAAATCAGGATCAGGAGCGTAGTAAATGAAAAACTAGAAATTCAAGTTTACAAACTGTACTGTTGAATTTAAACCTCTTTTTTTAATTTACAACTCGTTTTTTCATTACTGCGAAACAGATTCTGATTTGACCTCATATTACTGACGCTCCATTTTTTTTGGTTTAAATGTTGTTCTGTAACAACTCAAGGCCGAGACAGAAGTGGAACAGAAGTGTCATAAAAACATCAGGCATTGAGTCAAATCGGTTGGATTTATGATCTTTTTAGCTTAAATCAAGTTGCCGTTGATTGGCACGGAAACCTGCACTGCGTCATTCTTCACCTAAAATCTACTTGTAAAAAAATCTCAAAATACCAAACTTTGACGATTCTGCATGCATGCTGCTGAGAAAAAAACAATGAATGAAATGATAAACTTGGAAACGCCCAATGAGATTATGTATAAAAGTCTTGTAAACATGGCACAAAAGGACTTCATCTTTTTTAGGCATATATTTCTTCGTTTTGTTTAGGCATAGTTTAGTTTGTGAAACAAAATTTGATAAAGATATAATCGCAATCAAAGAATTATGTAGACAGAATTATATGAATGCATTCTCCACAGGAGACGAGGCAAGAAGCAGATTGATCAACAAGGTCAAAAGCCAATCAGGATGCAGAAATGCAAAACTGCACAAAAAATCAGCTAATCAGACCACAAAAGGTGAACATTGATAAGTGAGGGAAGTCTGAAGTTGTCCTGTTCAGCAGGTCTATGCAGGGATGGACACCTGCAAACATCTGCAGCAAGAAAACCACAACTGAGCTCTGCTGCTCGGCCCATAAAAACATTTTCTTTACAAATATGGCAAAAAAAAAACAAAAAAACACTGGCTTTCCGGTGTTTGAAATGCATTTACAGGAACACTGGTACAAAACAGACTTCTACAAGTTTGAATACTATTTGTGCCAAGTTTAAAACAAAAAAAGTGAGTCTACAGCTTAATAAATACATTTTAAAAAAGCAGATTTTTAACTTATTATTTAATATTAACATTTGTTTAATTTTTACTCCTACATCTTTTTCAAGGATGGAGCCCCATTGAACGAGCGTATTTCTGATGAGTGCATGGATCTCCAATTCGGTGTGCTGAGTTGAGTCCTCAATTACTCGCTGATAAAACATGGAACTCATTTTTGAGCAGATCACCTCAGAAACACAAAAACATAATCATCTTGAGAAAACTGCAACTGCAAAAGACTTCTATTTTTGATCTGGTAGATTCAAACTGAAAAGTCCCTGCTGAGCTACACTGGGATACAGTTTCATGGTTTTGCTGTTTAATTTACTCATGAGCGACAATCTTTTGTTATCAAAATGACTCCAAAGAAGTAAAGTTTTTTTTACATGAAAATGGAAACAGATTTGAATGAACTCTAAAGAAATCACACTGCAAAAACAGGCCCCTCAGAAAGAAGTTAAACATTTATATCCCATTGAAAGGTCTTCTTGAATTAAGGAAGAAAAATCTGCCACGAATTCTAATTTCAAGAAAAAAAAATCTAGTCACTAAAACATGTTTTCTCAAGCTAAGATAATTTAGATTTAAAACACTTTTTTTTTAAATAATAATGGATTATTTTCAGTGAAAGACAAAGAAAATGACTTTTTCTTGAAACAAGGGCCTTTAACTTTCTTTAGATTCAGTTTTGCAGTGTACAGCTGAGACTTTTATATGTTTATATGCTTTTAAATGTTTTTATTAGGATGACCTTTTTATTACATCTAAATAAATAATAATAATTTAAAAATAACGTTCCTGTAACTTTTGGCTGCTCTACCTTCCCCTGCTCATTTCATTACTGCATTAAATAAAAGCAGAACTTTTCCCTCAAAAATAAAAAGTTTTTTGTTTCTGCTCTCATTTGATAACAAGCTTCTTCGCCCCGACTATTTCAAGCCTGTTACATATCATTTTTCAGGGCCGGCTGTCATCAGAGAGAAGTTTTCTGAATTCATTCTTTTTAGAGAGAGATGCGCTTCACAGTATGAATGTGTGTCTTCAGTCTTCCTGTCCCGTTTTACCTTATCTTGACTGATGAGTTCCTGGTAAGGGATGTGGGCAGGCAGATACGTGTGCAGCAGGGCGCAGAAAGCCAGACCGTCGCTCCAGCTGCTGCTAAAGTTGGTCACATCGATGTTCTGGGAAACAAATGGACCCAAAGTTTAAGGTCCAGCACAAAAAGTCGCAAATAGTACAGTGTTTGATGACATCAACGGGAGAACATGAAACTTAAATTCTAAGACATCTCCACTGAATGCTGGTGGAGTTTCCATCAGTGGATGTTGAGAGGATCTTTTCCCCAGAGTGGTATGAGGAGCAGGACGTGAACAGCAGCACGTCCAGATTCTGGGTGTTTGTGTTTGTGGTGATTTGCAGAGAATTGTCACCTCGTTCTGCGCGTACACAGTGTATTTTTGGGTCTGAAACAGTCGAGGAGTTTGGAGGAAAGACTTCCCGTGGGCCATTGTTTGGAGGTTGCACACTCCCCGTTACACAGATAAGTTATTTACGGGGTCTTCCTGTTTCATCCCTCTCATGAGCTTTGGGAACGGCGTGAAAAAACCGGCAAGGATCTCCTCCTTACATTCCAGAGACGTTTCACCTGCAGGGACTTGAACTTTCTTTATTTGCACTCAAACTACAGCTTAGGATGTCAGAGGAATGCAGGAACTGTTTCTCCCTCAAACTAAAAGAATTGTTGCCATAATTCATGGGGAATACTACAAGCACAGAAAAATGTGCAGATTTGCATCATAGGATATTCACATTAACCCTTAAAGTCCCACTCTGATCATCTCTTTTAAAAGCGTTCCCAGTGGTCTTTTATTTATGATCATGCTGTTTTTAATCTAAAAACCTCTGTTTTCTAGAACATACACTCACTGGACACTTTATTAGGCACACCTGTTCAATTGCTCGTTAATGCAAATCTCTAATCAGCCAATCACATGGAAGCAACATGTAGGCATAATCAAGACGATCTGCTGCAATTCAAAGCGAGCATCAGAATGAGGAACAAAGGTGATTGAAGTGACTTGGAATGTGACAAAGTTGTTGGTGCTAAATGGGTCGGTCAGAATATTTTAGAAACTGATGATCTCTAGGGTTTACAGAGAATGGTCCAACAAAGAGAAAATATCCAATGAGCAGCAGTTCTGACATTCAAATGACATTTTTGCGTCTGCTCATGATTCCCTAAAACTTGAATAAGGAAATACTCAGAAACATAATTTAAACCTTTTTTCTTTAATACATGTCTTCCATCATGAGAAAAAATGCCACAAGTACAAGAAGCTGCAAGAATGTTAAAAACACCAAATCAGCATTTTCCTTGGAGTGGGTCTATAATCTTTTTTTTTTTTCCAAACTTTCCAGAAAACATGTGAAAATGTGGTTCATGTTTTTTGTGTTGCCTCATCACAAAAAATAGCTCTTAAAACATGTGTTAAAGTTGCATAGGCTGTTGTGTGCGTCTGTACACACGCGCTGCTTTGTTTACTGTTGCTCCGAGCGAGTTGTCTTAAGTCCGGCCCCGAGGACAGGAGCGCTGCGGATTTTCATTCTGCAAATCCAATCAGTGACTGATCCATATATGTGAATGCAATTTACTGCCTGATAGGACAGAAAAACAGCACAACTGTGAGACCCGAGGACAAAAATTTAAAATCACTCAGTCCCTGCAGTAATGAATATCCTCGGAGCTGCGGTGAATTGTTGACTCATGTTATTCCTGATTGCTTTCACCTGTCTGGAGGCTCATTGTTTAAAGCACGGCTGCAAAATGAGAATCCCTCAGAGAAAATGAAACTTTTGATCATTTCTTTGGATGTAAATGAATATTATCAAAACCTCAAGAATTATTTTAAGAATCCTTTATATGTTAAACAATTAATAACCTGTTGTAAGAAGTAAGAAAAAAGTAGACTTTTATTTTTTCTAAAAAGTTTTTTTTTTCTCTCAGTTATTCATTTTTAAACATAAATTAGACAATAAAATGTTAAAATAATCCTGCATGCATTTTGGGGAGAATGATTCCAAAAGTAAAGGTGTGAGCAAGCGCTTCAAAGATGAAACTTGCAGACTTTAGTGAGCAGATTGAAAGGAATACCAGGGAATACCAGACACCTTATGACACAACAGTGACTAAAAGACGCTGCTTGTTCTCGGTCAGTCAAGTCCAAAATCTGAGCAACAGCAGTTTGTAAGAGTTCTGCTGGAAACAAAACTATGCAGAGATTTCCAAAACAGCAAAAAGGGTCAAAACAGGAGCTAGCACCTGTGGAACTGAAACGATAAAATACAACTGGAGAAGAACAAAGCAAATGAAAGCCAGCTGAACAGAAGCAGCGTGAACTGTGGGAAGTTTAGGTGAAAGGGATCCTCAATGATACATCACAAACATGCAGCCAACAAGAAAATGATTTTGCAGGCTCAATTTCACAGAGAGATGAGCGACATTTCACAGCCACTGATGATGTGAAATCCATGTCATTTAAAATCAGAGTACAGTCTTTGAACTCACAATACATGTGGAGAATGTTGGACATTTTTCTCCCTTATTGACCAAAAAGAGGATGATGACAGTAAAGCCATTTTCTGAGACAATCAAGCATCGTGTTGTATGGAAGGAACACTTTTCTTACAAAAAAAGAGAAAAAGCTATGTTGACAAAGTCATCTGGATCGAAAGAAAGTGGTTTTTATTTGGAGAAGCTGGACCCCGTCCTGGTGGCTTCCCCTTCACAGGGCCAGATAAGGATTTAGTCTCAACGAAGACAAAAATGATGTTAGTTTAAAATGTTAAATAGAGTATAAGTATATAGCGCTTTTCTACCTTCTCTACCTTCACAGTACCATTAACCCCCCCCACATACACACAAGTTAGTTTAAATGAACCGAAAACAAGATCTAGTTAGTGTTTGAGTTGGTTTGTTCATCCCAGCGGTCTGCAGATTTTAACTAAAAGAACCATTTGGTCCAGTTTCTTACTAACCAAAGCCCATCCAGAACCGCAAAGTCCCACAACATCGTATAGAAAATACATGTTGTTATTGTGATCATGAATCCATTCTTTTAGCTATCCCAGCCTCCAAAAACATGATTCATAGGTTAATTGGTCACTCTAAATTGTCCCTAGGTGTGGATGTGAGTGTGCATGGGTGTGTGATTGTGGCCCCTGCGACAGACTGGCGACCAGTCCAGGGGTGTCCCCTTGCCTTCGTCCATGAGTAGCTGGGTTAGGCTCCGGCAGCCCCGTGACCCCAAAAGGGATAAAACGGTTTGGAAAATTGTATTTTAAGAACGAGACCAGCAACTATAAACTGATGTGTAGAAGATCAGAATAGGCCTGAATAGGCATTTGTGCTTTAATCTGTCTTTAATAATAAACTACTCTGACTGTAAATAAAAACCTTCAACTGTCATTTTCTGATGTTTTCTGACATTTTTAAACTCTAATATGACAAATGACAAAACTTAACAAAACCCTTCTTCTTCTTCTTCTTCTTTTCCTTTTGTCTTTTGCCTTCAAAGGTCACCACAGCAAATCAGCTTTCTCCATCTAACCCGAATTCTGTATCCTCGACTCTAACACAAGTTACCTTCATGTCTTCATTGACTGCTTCCATAAACCTCCTCTTTGGTCTTCCTCTAGATCTCTTGCCTGACAGCTCTAGACTCAGCATCCTTCTACCAGTATTTTCACCGTCTCTCCTCTGGACATGACTGGACCATCTCAGTCTGGCCTCTCTGACTTTATCTCTAAAACCTCTAACATATGTTGTCTCTCTGATGTATCATTCCTGATCCTATCCATCCTGGTCACTCCAAAAGAGAACCTCAGCCTCTTCATCTCTGCTACTTCCTGTTCTAAATCCTGTCTGTTGACCCTACATACTTCAAATCCTCCACCTTCTTTATCCCTTCTCCCTGTAACCTCACTCTTCAACTTGGATTCCTCTCATTCACACACATGAACTCCGTCTTACTGTGGCTAACTTTCATTTTTGCCCTTTCCAGATCAAACCTCCACCTCTCTAGTTTTTCCTCAACCTGTTCTCTGCTCTCACAACAAATTACAATATCATCTGCAAACATCATAGTCCATGGTGATTCCTGTTTAACCTCATCTGTCAGTCTGTCCATCAGCGCTGCAAACAGAAAGGAACTCAGAGCTGATCCCTGATGTAACCCCTCCTCCACCTTGAACTCCTCTGTCACCCCTACAGCACAACTCACCACTGTCTTACAGCCCTCAGTCATGTCCTGCACTGCTCTAACATAGTTCTCTGTCACTCCAGCCTTCCTCATGCAAAACCACAGCTGACAGCGCTTCCATACATGTAACATTTCATTTCAACCTAACACTTCATGTTACCTGAATTTTCTTTGGCATCCCTATTTTCCTGGTTTGCTTTAAGTTCTAGCTTTTTCTATATGAATTCAAATGGAAAATATAAATCTTACATTATGAATTTACAAAGAATAAATATTTTATTAAAGAAAATGAACAAAAGATTTGAAGACAAATTTCATTAGGACAGAGGGACAAAAAAAATATAACATTTCCGAGACAAGTGTTTCTGCAGCTGAAGACATGAAATGATTATGCAGCCATTGATTTATGATTATAAACCATCAGAGTTTGTGTTTGGTTTATACCAGCCTCCGTCACAGATAAAAAAAAAACAAGAAAACATTTTTGGATTATGACACAACAGTGCCTTGAATAGTTCTTGACTAATCACAGAACTATTTGAGGAATCTGTGGAGATCAAATAGTGATATTGACATAATATTTAACTCATAAGAACATAATGCTTGTTCTGGATGATTAACTATAATTGTTTTGAGGTGATAAAATGAAGGATCAACTGTGTCTCTTTATCAGCAGATTCACTGTGAGCTGTGATGTATAAAAACGCAGACCTGCGCCATCATGTCAGCCAACATTCTTTACAAAACCAGTCCTCCAGCTCACCGCTGGCTCAGCAACACTCAGACCACGGTGGTATGTGTGTGTGAACAGTCACACACATGTAGACACACGCACAGCAACACAGACGGTTACATAAAAACTCATGACAGAACAGTGGTTTCTGTGTGCTCATGTGCAAACGTGTTGGGAGGTTCTGAGGGGAGCGTATCCTAACCGGAGAGCCTGCACTGATACGTGTGTTCAGCTTCATTGTGGGAGGGCCAGAGAGGAAGAGGAGTTACAGACAGAAGGAAAGGAATGAATACTAAAACAGCAGAGGACAACGGCAGCTCGGGGAGCCAGCTCAGAAAAGCAAACACAGCATCAAGCGGCAGGAAGCGTCTCGCCTAGAACAAAGCACTGGGCCACCGCTATTGGGGCTCAGAGGACGGGGGGGACAGCGAAAACAGAGCTGTTCTGGTTGGACGCAATGCAAATACAAAACATGCAACCTGCTCCGGCAAAGATCATTACTATGATAAGGATAATTTAACTCAACATGGGACAAAAGTATTTGAACTCTGAGAAATAGAACTTTTAAATTGTTTAAAAAAAAAAAAAAAACATTATAAAGCCTGAAGTACACGATGTTCTCATCACAGGAAGGTGGTTGAATGGAAAATACGTGTTTTTCTTTTGCTTCTTTAGTTTAGCATATTACAGTTATTACAGCATTTTGCATGAAATCTTTTTTCCATTTAGAAACTGTATCACATGCCTTTTGCTGCGTTAAAATCCCTCATCAATGAAAATGGTGTTTCTGGCCTTTGTAACATGTTCTGCAGTCATTTTTACCAGTATAGAGGGCAAATCTAAAGATAATCAACCTTTAAATGTCATGTCTGAGTATTTCTTTATTCGAAATATTGTGAATTGAGCCAAATGAAAATATGTCATTTGAAACACCCTGAAGATGCTTTGTAGAGGCTACAATTGGCAGCTCACTAGCTTGCTGCTCTGCTCCATTCTGATGCATGGACTCACAGACAAATAGATCCATGCACGTCTTTGTTTTCCTCGTCTGAGCTGCGATCTGGATCTAAACTGTAAGGCTGGATTGTTTCAATATTGCTCGTCATTTTTGATGCACTAATGTTAGCTTGGGGTGTGAGGGGCTGTAAGCTAGAGGGAGAGAGTAAACAGATGGATGTTGAGAAGAAAGGAGTGGACTTACTCCACACCAACAGTCCTACACACAACTCAGAGGTGAATCTCTAATGAACTCCTGCCGCTCTGCAGAAACTAGATCCTAGAAAACCACACAGGTTTTTTATTTCTGCTAAAAACAGCAGAATCATAATTAAAAGATCGCTGGAAATACTTTAAATTAGATAAAAAGATGATCGGAGTGGGACTTTAGAAAACCACGCATCAAAAAATTCATTTAAGACTGAGACATTAGTGAGACATTAATGTTGGTCAAAAACCACATATAAGAACAGCATTCTGTTGGTTAAAAGTATATAACCGAACAGGAAGTAAAAAAAAATTACATTTCTGGTAAACTTTGTCAGCTTTTTTTCCTGTTGTGTTTCTATTATCTTTTTATGAACGTTATGCAAACAAAAAGACGTCAAGTCACGAGCTTGATTCCACCATGTTGGGTCAATTCCAATAGGCTGAAGGAGAACCACGGTGGGGGATATGCATGTCTTCACTTGACATATGATGGCCCCTTTGTCAGAGCTCTGCAAACATTACCTGAATACATTCATATGACTCACTTTCATTAAACCCCACAGAAAAAAACAGTCTAAAAGACCCAAAATTCAGGTTCTTATTTTTGAAGCTGTTATGTCAAAGACATTTAGTTTTTGATTAAGAATATAAAGTACCAGTAAGAAAAAAAAGGAGTTTCTTTGTTAAAATGCATTTTCATTCATAGTTTTAAATGTCAGAAAAAGAATAAATATCTAGTTTGTATCCACCTAGCTAAAATAATGGGACTGCACCATTTTTACACAAAGTTAGTAGAATCTTTCATGTGTTGATTCATGAACTATATGGAGATAAGAATCCAATCATGAGAGGGTAAGATATCCAACGTTTCTCCCAGAATGTTAAGCTCTGTTTCAGAGAGAAGTGTTTGCTACCGGCGTGCTGCTTTGTTTTCTGGACTTCAACTTTATTAACTAGTCTGAAAAAAAAGCCTGAAAGAAACATTTAAATCAGTGAGAAAAAAAAAAAGCTGAAATTACAAAAAAACACAATATAAAACCAAAATAGTTACACAAAACCAATGACAATGGATGTAAAGAAAACTAAAGATACAATTCAAACTCTCCTACCAACAATAGCCAATCCAAATAAAAGAAGTATCACTGAAATAACGCACAAAAATGAGAGGCCAGATAAAGCAAACAGAGCAACTGCTCTTTACTTTTACCTTTTACGGCAGCAAAACAAAACTTTAATGAGGTCTGCAGTTTCACCCTCATTATCGTCCATTTACTGACTGGAGCTTTGCTGACCTTTAAAAACTCTGCAACCTTTTAAAGTTTAGCAAAACATCTACCAAAAGCTTTTCTTAAAACGTAATAAGGTGTAACTTCTTTTGCTTCTTATAATGCACTTGAATACATTTACCTCTATGTCTTAGTCAAGAGACAGCTTGGTAAAAACGGTTGGGAGACACTCTGGACTTTATGAACGTTGAGAAGCTCTTATGGTAAAAAAGGTCTCAAACTCCACGCCCAAGAGACACTTTTGGCTCCTACATCCCCCAAATATCCAGGAGGCAACTTGATGTAATGTGATGCTTTTGCTTACTTATATCCTTTATTTTAATTTCACTTTTGACATAAAAAACAGCTATTCTTTGCTGACACATTTTTAAAGGACGTTTGTAGGAGGTCAGGATGAGCGACTCGTGCCTTACCACCAAGAGCCAGACGCCTCATTTTTCAGGAGAGGAAACTTCATTTAGCTTATAAAATTAAACAATTATTTGCACTAATATAGATTTCTGCATTATAGAGCATTTCAAACAAAAATACTTGTTTTCAGAAATGTCTCCCATTTGTACCAAAAGCCAAGTTTAAGGGATGAGGGTCAGTACCGCTAAGTCTGAGGTCATGGTTCTCAACCGGAGAAAGGTGGTTTGTGGTTTCTGGGTGGGTGGCGTGCTCCTGCCCCAGGTGGAGGAGTTTAAGTTTCTTGCAGTCTTGTTCACGAGTGAAAGAAGATCAGAGCGTGAGATTGACAGGCGGATTGGAGCGGCGTCTGCCGTTATGTGGTCGTTGTACTGGTCTGTTGAGGTGAAGAGAGAGCTGAACCAGAAAGCAAAGCTCTCAACTTTTTACTGGTTGATCGTTGTTCCAATATTCACTTATGGTCATGAGCTCTGCGTCACGACCAAAAGAACGAGGTCTCAGATACAAGCGGCTGAAATGAGCTTCCTCCATAGGGTGGATGGATAGATGCATGGATAGATGATTAAAAAGTCTTCCTATGGCCAGAAGAAACAAATCTATTTCAAAGTTCTTTAAAAATGAACTTTTCTTTTGTAACATGGAAAAGGAATAATGTGGTTTTTTTTGGTGTTTATGAGTGGATTGTTAAGGCAAGGAGCTAAGAAGGATTTTTTTAGTTTAGTAAAAGTAACTTATTTTTATTCAGTGTAATGTCTTGTTAACAGTCATTTTGTATAATTTCTTTGCATGCTATTTTGCCCATCCCCCCATCCATCCATCCATCCATCCATCCATCCATCCATCCATCCATCCATCCATCTTTAGAACCCACAGTATCCCTTTTAGGGTCATGTGGTTGCTGGAGCCAACTCGACTAGGAGGTATCAGAAAGCATGTGGTTGAGCTAACAGCCTCACTGGTTCTCGGTATGGTCTCCAGAGACAGTGGTGAAAAAACAGAGTTTCAGAGAATACACGGCAGCAAGTAGTGAAATAGAGACTTTAGAAGTTGTACCAAAGAAATCATTTTATCTTGTTTAGGTCTTTTTTTATTCATTCTGCTGTGAGAGCGGCTGACAAACCCTCATTATTGGAAGGCTTTAAGGTCTGCTTTTTGAACTCCTGTCCTCCTCCCATCCTTGTAATCTGACCCCCATTCCCTTTTCTCCTGGGGGGTCCATTCCAGCCCTTCTTCAGGGCTTGTTGTGGCTGAGTTTCCCAGATGAAGCCGGATAAGCTGTGTCCTTTCAGGCCCTGCTGAGCCTTTGCTCATTGTTCCCGTCTTGAGCAAACAACACTTATTTTTGTTTGGCTTCTTTGGGTAATTGAGAAAAAAGCTAAATGAGAAGTATCTGCTCATGTCCTATAATGGGACTTTAAAGAGCTCGATAAATACACTAATCAAGACTCATTTGTTTTTACAGCCGACCAAATAATCTGTAAAGTTTCTGTTTATTTCAGATTTTTTTTTACATTGCAGTCTTTATATTTGAACCTGTGCATGTATTTGCCTTTGCAGAGTGAGTGGAAAGTGCATGCCTGCATTTCACAATCATTAGTTGTCATGGAGACATCAATGCTGGATACAGTTAATGAATGTGTCTGTGAGAGTTCCCACTGCAGCAGATGTTTCCTGAAGCTAAACAAATGTTTTTAAAAAGGTGATAAAGTGGTTTGAGTCCACCATGACATGCAAAGAATAGTCAAGTTTTTAAAGCCCTGCTTCCATCATCTTTGATCTATATCGTAAAAGTGTTCCCAGTCTTTAAATTATGATGATGCTGTTTTTAGCCAAAATCTAAAAACTTGTCATTTTCTAGGACATCATTTCTGGAGTTCAGTAGATATAACCAGGCCTCTAAATTAACACCCGCCCACCCGGGTAAAACTTTTATTTGGTGGGTAGTAAAACTATTCCACTGGCCACTTTGGCAGGTGAGACATTCCTCATCTCTGACACGGGGTTCAAACTCACAACCATGACGTTTAGGCGTCTGCCTTCCCTCACCACTTGGCGACCACAAACATCCATTGCAGAGTTTGTTCAAACATGTAATTCTGACTTTATTGCGCAGATTTAATTCTCACATTCTTCGCAGCAGCTGGTGCATTCAGGAGCTGCATGGAAGTTCTGCACTTATGCGCTTGCATTAAGAGCTCGCTTTTGTTGTATTCAAGTGCGCTGGTAATTTCTAGCAACTAATCTCAGCCAACAAAAAACACACAGTTTTTGCTCCATGTCATTATTACTTTTTAAAATGACTAAGATTCAAAAGGAACAGACACAAAACGGGCAAAACGATTATTCATTATATGCACAGACTACTGCTTAGTGCCCAATACTGTTGTCAGGACTGACTCACCGCTTTAGCCTTTTTAAAACACAAACCAAGTCCTGTAAGTCCTGGTTGTATCAGCAGCAGCACTGCACACATGTCTGACCAGATGAAATTGATGTGTGTCCAGGTTTTAAACTTAATTTCTTAAATTATTAATTATTATTGTGTTTTATCACTCTTTTATCCTGCGTAAAAAGCCCATCTAGGGACAGGTGCTGCAAATTAGCTTTGCTATAGGCATTATGGTATGGGAATGGGACTACTGCTTTGCTGCATGTCTGTGTTTTTATATCTGTCCCTATTCAAATAAATAAATTCATTCATTCACAAAAAAAACAAGTTCATATTGGTTCATATTTAATACTTCCTCAACATTTTGTTGTGTAATATTTTTAGATCCAGTCGATGCTTTAAAAAAGTTTGTGTTCATAACAAAGTTCAGAAAGCAGGGTTAGGGTTAGGTCCCCCTTTGTGAAAAGGGGAACCACCAATCTTTTTCCAACAGCATTTTTTCGTTTGTACCTGAGTCATGTTCTGAATGAAGACATACTCAGAAATGCAGTTTTAAGCTTAATTTTCTTTAAATATGCCCTCTATGATAACACAAATGCCACAAGAACATGTTAAAAGCCCAATTTTCATCAGAGTGGGTCTTTAATCCACAAACGGAGGTGAAGAACTGGAACTGGAGACATGAACACATCCTTCCAAGGTGGCTCCAAAAATGACTAAAGACATTGTCAGTAACTTTGGATGAACCCAGATTTGTTTTTTGTGTCTAAACCAAAGCTAACTTACACAGGATCCCTTGTGAATTTGTTTCTCCAGTCAAAGACCCCTTTCAGTCCCCCCCACCCCCCAGGGCAAAGTCAATCAGAGCCTGCTTTTAAGGTCTCCACCAATCGATCCAGAACCTGACAACTGCAATGACAGAGCCTGTCTGAGCTCACATCCCACTGTCCCACAGGTCCGGCGTTCAGCTGCCAGAGCCATTCTGAGGTATGAGGGTAGAGCAATGCTTCACAACGAGCTTCGTCGTGGCTTTATGGAGGTTTATCCATGGCGGGGTGTGTGTGTGTGTGTGTGCTCCCGTTGTACTTGCTGTGCGTGCTGTACTTTCGTCACAGGATGAACAGTGACAGCGTCCATTAACATTCTGAATCTACACGGCGGAACTTTCACTGGAACATGATTACAGACCAGCAGAATTTTTCTCCAACATGACAGACTGCAGAATCATACTTCTGTGCAGCTGTATTTGTTTTTCTAACCAGTAATTAGGCCGGTAATTCATCTTTGAACAATCATTACAATTCTTTTATTGATTACAATAAAGAGGAAAAGGATCTGGCAATCATAAACCCCGCCCCAGGCTGCTGAAAATCATCAGTCTCCCAGATTTATTACACAAGCACAAGCCTGCTCTTTACTATAATGAAACCACTGTTTGATGAGGAGATCTGCCAACAAAAAGATTTTAATATAGAGTGTAATGAGAATGACTCTCTCATCTGCTTTGTCTCTGTCGCAAACATCCAGTTTTGTGGCGCTGAGCCGGCAGATGAACCTGACTGACACAGGAGCTCGTTTCCAGAATGCTGGAGGCAGAGGGAGGACGGAAGTCAAACAGAGATGGTAAAACTGCTTTTCACTAAGTGACTGGAATTATGTGACCGGAAGAATTCATAGACTTTCCTGAGTTTCCAGTAATAGTTGAATCACTGTTATTGTCTTTATGGTTTTAGTCAGAAGCAGAGAAGAGACAGAAGATTTAAAGACCCACTCTGATGAAAACCAAGTTTTTAGTGTTTTTGACATTTTTCCTATCATAGAGGGCACATTTAAAAAAAATGAGCTTAAAACAGCATTTCAGAGTATGTCTTTTTTCAAATCGTTGTGAATCAGGAGCAAACAAAAAAATGCTATTGGAAAAAGATTGTATTTATTACATAGAAAATAATATGGGCGGGGCCACAAGTTCCCTGCAGCTTCTTCTGATGCATCCAGGAGCAGACACAAAGATCCAGGTACGTCTTTGTTTTCCTCATCTGAGCTGGAATCTTGATCAAAAGTGTACGGCTGGATAGAACTCTGATATCGCTCACTGTTTTTGCTGCACCGCTAATGTCAGGTTGGGGATGTGAGGGGCTGTAAGATAGCAGACAAGAGACTGTAAACTAAGGGATGATAGGAAGCGTGGCCAGACTTACACCGTCTGACTCACAACTGATGAGGTGTCTATCGAACTCCTGCCGCGCTGCAGAAACTATGTTCTATAGAAAGCGACACAATTTCTATTTATTTTATTTTACTTTTATCTAAAAACGGCATAATGATAATTAAAAGACCACTCGGAACACTCTGAAAATAGATCAAAAGATGACCGGAGTGAACTTTGCAGTGCAGGTTCATGTAAAATACAAATTTAGCAAACTTGAGCAACAAGAGCTGATCATTTTTATTTAAATTATGCTTTAAATGTTTTAATCTGGTAACTGTTGTTGTAAAATATTTATACTCGTTTTAAAACTTAAAATCTCGAGTGAACAGCCCTTACATGAAATCTAGGGTCAGGCCCAGTCAGGGTGTACAAAAACAAAAAACTTAAAAGCAGCTGTAGATATTTCACTGAGGATGAAGATAAACTTTACCCTGAAAAGTTAAAGAAACTGGAAGCTAAAAAACAAAAATCAGATCCCAACTTCAGCCTAGTACTGACGGTCCATGAAAATATGGTCTGAGATTAAACCGGTCAGCGGCCTGAAAAAAAAAGAAAAAAGAATTCACTGACATGGCAGCCACGACATACATTTATTTGAATGGCTGCGAGACTTTTTCAAGGTATGTTTTTGCATGTTGCACGTTTTGCATGTTTCTGTTCCTTCAATGCAGTCAGTCAGTGGATTGAAAAGAATGTTGCCTGTGGCTTGAGCTTTTATTTCTTCCTTAATTCCTTATTTTTACTGCCATCTGTTGACCTGTATCTACTTTAGGAGCAAATTTGTAACAAGCTCTTTCAGAAGTTAAACTGCGGCATTAATCAGTTTAAACTTTTGTTCTTCTGTGGAGAAAAGACTTTCTTATGTATTTAAAAGGGTTTTCTTAGGTTTGATTCTATTTCTCATAACAAAAAATCCAATAAAATCCAGAATAGTGATGACATTACCGAAACGGCTATCAGAGGGAGATGCTGAAGACACCTTTTGGTGGTTGTGTTTTCCAGTGTTGATGTTTGGTCTGTTCTGGAGCACATGCCAACAGAGCAGCTTTTCCCAGACAAAGGCTCATAGCTGACAGTAACTTTTCCTCATAGGATGCAAACTGGAAGCTGTGGTCACGTGTGCTTTCGCAGCTCTTACAGTAACTGCAGTCACACACAACAGTGCAGATCCATACATGTATAAAAACAGAGTAATCCCCACGGAAAGAAAGAAAATTCTCTGGAAGAGGGGGAAAAAACGCAGTAAGGAAATAGGAGCAATTCTTGGAAACATCAGCAGAAGTTTTTCTAACCTCGGTGAAATATCACAGATCATAGGAATGAGCTTCTATAAAGGGATTTTTGTGAGCCAATATGTCCTGAACTCAACTTTCACGCACAGTTGAATTGTTTGATGTTTATTAAGAACTTTTTTTAAGGCTATTTTAGCTTAACTAAACTTTTGTAGTTCATAAAACATATCAAAAATTGCTGAAAAGTCTTGAGAGTGCTTTAAATGTTCAAGATTCAACACATGACTAATAGTATAGAAGCTTAAAGGGAATACTCTAAGGCAAGTTCAAAAAGATTAATCAACTTTTAAAAGACTTGGCTCATTCAGATTGCATCCTCCGGCTGTCTGTCAGTTTTGAAACTTCTGATCAACCATCCAATGTTGCTTTCAAAGACCCACTTTGATTAAAATGGTGTTTTTAACATGTTCTTGTAGCATTTTTCTCATGATGGAAGATATATTTAAAATAAGTTAAGGTTAAACCTGCATTACTGATTATATCTTTATCCAAGTCGTGTAGGATCAGGAGCATATAAAACCTGTGATTTGAAAAAGCTCAGGTTTGTGACACAGCAGCTCCTAAAGTCTCCCTGCTGCGCTCCGTTCTAATGCATCTGCTTGCAGACAAATAGATGCATGTACGATTTTTTTATTCCTCGTCTGAGCTGGAATCTGGATCAAAACTGTAACGTTTTTTTGCTACACTAATGTTAGCTTGGGGTTATGCATGTAAACAAAGGCATGATGGGATATCAGTGGAAGTTTACTTCAACAGTCCCACCGACAACTCAGAGATGAACTCCTGTCGAGTCTATGTTCTAGAAAACGACACAGGTTTTTGATTTTGGCTACCAGCTGTATAATCATTAAAAGACCACTGGGAAGGCTTTGACAATTGGTAAAAAATATGGTCGGAGTGGGACTTGCGCTAACAAATGTACATATTCTTCATATGATCCTCAGTTTATCTGGTCTGAAGTTTTCATGGCTCTGCTGTGTGCTTTTCACCGGTTTGTGCTCTGTGGGACCTCGATGCCCTCATCCTCACATGAGGGGAGGGTGACTCAAAGCTCAATGAGCGGCACTTTGAAAAATAGGAACTATTGATCTGACAGCTCGTTCAATAATTCTATTTTCCCTAAAAAAGCTGTGTCTATTTTTGGAAGTTATCATCACCTGTGCCGTTTTGTACTTGGAACAGACTAAAACAAAACCGAAGGAGACTCACAGACTGTGTATCTGACTATAATTAAGCCTAATTGAGCATGCTTAATAATGAAAACAAATCTCAAAATTGCAACTTGTTCAGAATCAGCAGGATGCTGGCACACAAATATAGTGATTGCACAGTCAAATCTGTTATCCTGCTAGGCTTAATGAGCTCACGAACTGGTTATTAAGGGAGAAAGTAAGCTTGGTAATTGTCAGACGTTGATTCCATGAACTGAGAACAGAACACAAGAACAACATGTGCAAGAATGACTGTGCATATAAAGCAGGAGCGTTAAATAAACATATGCATAAATCCAGAGGGAGCGCTCTGGAGCTCGGTTTCCATTCCACATATGACAGGTGTGTGACTGGTGTCTGCAGAGCTATTACCACTCAGACACAGACAAAGAAATATCTCCAGTGACGAGGAGGGGATTCAAACTACGGAGATACATCAAGGAGATACCTCTGATGACCTGAAAGTAGAGGCTTTAAAAGTCACACTGTCAGATGTGAAGCAGAGCCTGGTGTGGAAGTGGAAGGAGAAGATCTGCAGTTTGAGAACGGTCTCTGGCCTGTGATCCCTACCGGATAGCCTTCTGTTTTCTTCTGGCACCACTTCAGTAAAGCGTTTCTCTTAGATCCGCCGTACTCCCGCGCCAGCGCAGCCAAGGGGTCTTTTCTTTCCACACTGTCACCAGGGAGACATGAACCGCAGTCAGGGGAGGGAGAGGGAGGGACAGCGTGTCACTTACAGTACAACCTGTTCAGTTTGTCTACAGTCAGTGAACGTGCTGAAGGCTGTCATTCTTATTCTAACACTTATCTGAGAAGAGAAACTGATGCTTTGATGAAGCTGAAAACCCTCTCCAGGAATTAAGTTACTGTTCTCGCTTTAACATTAAAATCTTTTAGTTCTTCAGTTGTTCTGTCATCTTACTGAAGACAATTATCAGGAAAAATGGACTCAATTCCTCTCTAAAAGTAAACATAAATGCAGTTTTATTTGATGATAAACTAAATGTCCCACTGCAATCAAAGGTGTTGTTCTTTAGAACATAGGCTGCATCCGAATTCCTTCCCAAACAACAAAAAGAAATATATAGTGCAGAAGGATTTCATGCCCTGGATTTTAACAGCATCTCAGACACCATGCTTATTCTTTTTTAAACGGCAAAACGAAATAACCTAATAAAAATGAAAATTTTCAATAACTCTTTATAAATCCAACGTGTTCTAAAAAAATGTATGAAAGATATCATGACTTTGTTTACACGCTCTCCTGCAAGCTTAAAGATCCTCAGATATACATCTTTCACATTGAAATTGTTCAAATGCAATGCATTGTGGTCTATATTTCCAAGTCTAGTGAGCATCGCTGCACACTGGTTTTTTGCAAAGACTTCTAAGAATTTATCCTCCTCAAGTTGAAAATAAAAACAGTTTAAGCCCCAGTATTGTCCGAATGCACCGGTGTTATAGCAATGAAGCAAACCCCCATCCATTTTCAAAAAATGTATATGCTTTGAATGTTTAAGTAAAAATTACTGATCAGACGATGAGAATTAATTTTACACACAGTTTCAGGTCTACTATATAATTATCATGTCATAAATGAGAACTGTCAAGAAAGTAAATTGGAGTCAAGAGGTAATCTAAAGGTAAGCTATTTTAGCAAATTGTAAAGTACTACAAAGTGATCAAAAAGGCCCAAGGATACCAAGGGTTTAACTTTTTAAATATATCATCCATCATCAGAAAAACACAGTTTTTCATCTTTAAAACAACATCTCCAAGGAAAATCTGGAAAACATTGAACTTAGACTGATATCGCCTTAAATTCCTCTATATTGGCAGCTCTTTACTGATTAAATGTTTTTATGTTAGAAATTTCAAATCTGCTTTGTAGTTCTGTTTGTTTGTCTTAGAGTTCACATTTGGTTCAGGGTTACATTGGAGAGCGGCCAGTCTTTGACGGTGTCATGAAGAAAGAGGAAGCAAAACTCTTATTCAGATGTTCTCTGTTTTTCCTTGATCTTGAACTCAAATGTTTACAAAGATGAAATTAAACCGATGAGCAGTGACAGTGTTAAATGCGTCGCTGCAATATCCCGCAGGCTTCCCCCCCCCCCGGGGTTTACGGTTTAAGTTCAGGCCATGGGAAGGCCACGAGACACGCTGGCTGTGCCGAGGACAGTCACTGCAGCACTGCTGCTGCATGCATTAAGTCTCTGCTTTCTGAAAAAGGCACAATAAGGCCGTCCAACAACTAAATTCAGGGGGGGGCACTGAGGTTTTATCATCAGTCAAACAGCAGCTCTAAACATGTTACCAGTGTTAGTGTTTCAGAGTTCACTTCAGTAGCAGCGACTTTAAACATAGAAGATGAAGAGGTGAGTGCGAGTCGGCAGAACCTCTGATGAAGACGGGTTGGACTGACAAGTTTCTACACTTACTGATCTTACATGTGATTATTTGTTGAAGCTGAGAATGTTTTCCATTTTGACACCCCAACACTTAAAGTGATTGTACCACTTCCTAAATAATAAATCCTTCTGCTCGAATTAGATCCAAAATGTGGGAAAATAAATGATTCAACATTTACATTCCTCAGATGGGAACAATTGTAACTATTAGTTTGTGCTCGTCATCTAAAACTGTGATTTCCTTGTTTTTTTCACTTGTTTTTGATGCATTTTTTTTATGATGGAGGACATGTAGAAGGAACATTAAGATTGAAACTGTGTTTCTGAGTATTTCTGAGCAGACAAAGAAAATTTGTTTAAAAAAGATCCTATTTGTGGTGTATTAAATACACTGGGCAGATCATGAGCTCCCTGCTTTGCCCCATTCTGATGCATCCACTTGCAGACAAATAGATCCATGAACATCTTTGTTTTTTCTCCTTTGAGCTGGAACCTGGCCCTGAATTGTATGATGTTTTTAGACAAAAAGAATCATAATAATTTTAACATAGGGTATATTCAGACTGAAAATTTGCTCTGGATTATTGGGGGAAACAAACTGAACGAGTTTAGTCTGAATACACACTAAAAGACCCCAGGGACGCTTTTACAAAAGATCCAAAGATGGCTGGAGTGGGATCCTACAGATCAATCAAAATGATTTTCTAGTGCCGTCATCACTTTTTCTGCTTTAGGTATTACACATAAACATGACAGCATTGGTGTTAAATTCCTCTTTTTTAAATCTATTCATGTAAAAGCCATCATACACCTATAAAACTTTGACTCTGAACAGCAACTAGACAGTGTTGTGCAGGAGAAGATAAAAATAATAATAATAAATCACTCTGATGAAAGAGCAAACCTTTACCATTATTTTTGGTTAGTTATCTGACATGTCAACAATCTAAATATAAATGACAAAAACTTAATGAACAAAAACTAATTAAGACAAAATATTAATCAACTCATTAGCATTTATCTTTAAAGCCAAAGAGCCATAACACAGGAATAAAATGACTTCAGCCGTCGGCAGATGCCAAGTCCAGCCTGAAAGGAGAATAAACAGGGTAGCACACTCTGATAATACACAGAGGCCTAAAACCAGCAGACGACAACTGGAAACACTTCACTGTGAGCCTCCAGGAGCTTAAATCAGTGAATCTTTTCCTCTTCCAGACTCTTGGACTTTGATTTTGTAAAACAAGGCAGAATTTTGGCTCCAGCTGCCTGTCAATCAATTGGTTAAAGTAAAAGAATCTGGGGCTCAGGCAAGACCCTTTACCTCAAGAAAGTGTTGTTAATAACTAAATGTGGCATACCGTAAATGTCAACTCTGTAGTTCAGATATGTTGTGTGGTATCTGGGACTCCTGGAGCAGTGCACTTCTTGTCTCTGTTGTGTATTTTCTTCAAACTAATCTTGTCCCCTTATTTACCATTTGAGTTTGAATACAGCACTCTGTAAAGAACCAGCTTGTTTTCACATCAAACATCATTTTGTCACTGATCCTGGTCCTGCCCACAGTTTCATGATGATTCTGAGGCTGACTGATGCAGACTGACTGACAGGGCTGTAATGAGTACTCACATACTCAGATATTAGCGATCTGTTCAAGTGATCAAGCATGAATATTTGTGGCTGATTTATGAATATAGTAGAGTAAAATACACTTCAGGCCATGTAGTTAAAACTGGAGCATAATGTTGGATTTTAGGAATAGAAACTAAAATAACTGTCTATGTGCTACTGTCAATGGAAGTGAATACATTTCAAAGTAAAAGTATCGAGTGTTTTTTGTAGACCAAAAACATTGACTGAAGTTAAGTTTAATGAAATACGTTCCATTAAATCAGTTTTTAAAATATACTGTTAAGTTTGAATAAAAAATATGATAAGCATGAAGTTCAGAATATTACAAAAATCTAGTGATGGATGAATTTCCCCAATATGACAGTCACTAGCAGAAAAGAGAATCCGTTCAGGTATACATCTGTAAAATGTCCATCTAAGTGAGAGTTTGTTGGTATTTCCACTCAAGATGAAAAAAAAAATACATTTACACACGTCTGTTAGAAACACTGTTGTCAGAGTAGATTCAAGGACTGTGAGTTTATCCTGCTGAAGTTAACAGAAGTTGAAAGAAAAACCTTTAAATCAAACGTTGTTTAAAGTAATAAATATCATTTCTTTCTTTTAAATATTTGTGTATTTATCTGCACTGTTGATTCTGATCTTCTGTTCTACACACAAGTATAAATGATGATAATTAATTACATATCATTTTTTTACGTAATCTAATAAAAACACATAAAAATAGCGACCATTTACACGTAAAATTTGAAATAGTTAGAATCATGGTTTCATCAATGAATCATTGATCTTGATTCATGAATCGAACCGGACTGCAATTTAAAGTAACAATCCACAGATCAAAATACTTTTAAAGAACCAGCCAACCTATGGCTGTGGCCTTTTTAATGTACTATCTGGTTATAGTGTGACAGATATTTCAAAATACTGGGGTTTTCTGATATTTAGAAAAATAAACAAACTCTTTTTATGTTAAAGTATCACTACAGCTATATTTTTATATTGTAAAACCTTTTACAAAAAAAAAAAAAACATTCCCAGTGGTGGTTTATTTATGTTCACACCATTTTTAGCCCAAATAAAAAGAACCTGAGATACCTTTGCTGCACATCTCCAGTAGCTCATTTGAATTTTGTCTCCGAGTTGTGGGCGGGGCTGTTGGTGCGGAGCAAATCACTCCCTCATCCCCTGGTCGCTGAGAGCTCTGTTTACGCTCTCCCGTGGAAGCTCACACCAAACATATTGGAGCTCCAGCCATACGGTTTTGAGCCAGATACCAGCTCAGACGGGGAAAACAAAGACGAACATGAGGGCGTGAAGAGCAGGGGCAGAGGGAGACTTTGCTGCGTCACAAACCCAAGCATTTTCAAATCACACGTTTTTGTCTGTTCCTGCTTCAACACGGTTTGACTAAAGCAGGGACAGGCAACTCCAGGCCTCGAGGGCCGCATTCCTGCATGTTTTCCAACATGCCCTGCTCTGTTCTAATTGGCTGAACTCACCTGAACCAGGTAATCACAGTGTATACTTATGCTGTTTTCAGTTGGCAGTGAGATATAACAGGCCGCTCACCTAAGCTTGCTGTTAGCTCGGCTGTAGCTGAAAGATGCGGTGCGGCTGCTGAGCAAAGCAGGGGTTTTGATGACAGACTCCAGAGACGGACTCTTCCTCATCAGGCTGCTGGGCTTCAACTCGTCCCTAAAAGTCAGCATTTTATCTGTGGAGCCAAAGAGCACCAAGTGGAAGGAGATCCAGAAGATGACAAAAGAGCCTGAAGAAATCCCAGAAATGTTTTCACGCACTCAGGAAACACAGCAAACTAAAACAAGTCTTTGTGGATTGGTGCCCATCGGTCAGTTTGTTCTAAAACGTTTTTCAGACATTTTGCTCTCAAAAAATATATATTTTTTATGTTTTATATCTCTGCTGTTTAACTTTAGAAGAGCAAAATGAGATGAACATGGTAAATGTATGACATCTCATCAAACACAGACAGCAGGGTGCGTAAGGTCACAAAAATCCCCCACTCCACAGGAACACGCTGACTTGCCCCGTAGCTGTGCGGTTTTCCTCGTCACAGATCAGTCAAAGGGCAACGTGGTGAGCCTAAGCCGGCTAAAGCAGAACATGGGATTTGTCTTCTGTGTCTTTGATTGTCACACTGGCGACCTTCCCGGGTTAAACATGCATGCTGCCTAATTTCAGATGGGATTAGAACCAAAGAGCTGTGACCTTCTGCAGGATAAAGCAGGTATAGTATCCAGGACGGAAGTTCAGGAAAAGGCAAGTTTATTTAAAGAGGGTGTTTAAAGTCCTGAGCAGTGTACTGTGCTGCAAGAATGGATATAAATATCCATAGAACTATCTGAAATTAACATTTAAAGACATTAAAGCTTTACGGGAAACACTTCAGGCCTGTATTATTAGTCTTGAGATTTTTTACACTAAATAGCCAAAAAAAGTGACAAAACTTTGTTAAAACAGACCTTCTTTGCCTTAACGATGCCTTACAGCATAAAACTTCTTTTCAATTTGATTTTTCTCTCACAAAACCCTTAACATTTCATTTTGCAAAACATTTTTCCCAACAAACAAACAGTCACATAAATCTTTCATTTTCTCTAACAGCAACATCAGCATCAATAATCAGAGTCATACATACCACAAGGATGGGAAAATTCGCTGTGATTGATCCTTTTTTCTAGTGTTTTTGGCAGAGGTTTTATGCACGAGTGTCTCTAAAAGAAAGCAGGAGAGAAATCTGAAAAAAAATCCACCCACTCTAATTCCAGCTGTGCTTTTTTTTTTAAAGGTATGTGTGAATACCTGAATGGGTGAGACAGCAGCAGCAGGGGCAGTTCGTACAGGGATCCCACTCAGCGGGCTTCTTGATGACGACTGCATCTGAACTGCTCCATCTGAAACATTCATAGTGATGCTCAGTCAGCATCTTCAGGAAGAGAACACATTCATTCAGTCATTCTGGGGTAAAAACCTATTCATAATCATTGAATAATAGTCCTGTAAGCAGGCGACACCAGCTCAAAGCCTCAAGCTAATTGGTCAATGGTTAAAAAGTCTTTTCAGAACCCACGTTTAACATTAAGACACGTTTGTTTTAAAGACTCACTCCAATGAAATGCAGGTTTTGGTGTTTTTAACATGCTCTTGTGGTATTTTTCTAAGGATGAAGGACATCTTTAATGAAATTTTAGGTTACAATTGTATTGTAATTTTTATTCAAATCGTTGTGAATCAGGAGGAAGATAAAAAAGCTGTTTTAAAAAGACTGTATCCATGACCTAAAAAATACAGTGGATGGACCTCAAGCTCCCTGCTCCGCCTCGTGGTAATGAATCCACTTGCAGGTGAATAGATCCATGAACGTCTTTGTTTTCCTCATCTGAGCTGGAATCTGGATCAAAAGTGTACGGCCGGATCGCAACATTATTGCTCACCATTTTTGTTGCACTACTAACGTTAGATTGGAGGTGTAAGGGGCTATAAGCTAGCGGGAGAGCGTGTAAACAGAGAGCTCTCAGTAATAGAAGGAGGGGGGGCTCACTTTGGATCAATGATTTCTAATAAACGCCTGCCTTTCTGTAGAAACCATATCATAGAAAACAACAAGCTTTCTGATTTGGGCTAAAAACGACATAATCATAATGAAAAGACCAATGAGGACACTTTTATAATAGATCGGAAGAGGATCGAAGTGGGACTTTAACCAACAAACCAGCAGCTGTTAGGCCATATGTGCAACTTGACATTTAAAGGTGGACATGAAGGTGTTTGTCTCACCCCTTCCACTCAGAATGTTGGACTTGTTTGTCATTTATACCTTTTATACAAACTATAAATGTATCCTAATCCCAGCTCATCTGATGCTTTACAGAAGAAACGTTCCTATTTTCTTTTGGATAAAGAGGAAAATGGAGAAATAGGAACATTTATCTGTATTTACAATTGAAAATGACATATGAGGAACAGATACTGTACATTTGACATTTTAAAAAGGTTTAAAAAGGCAAAGGTTTTTTTAACATCGTTTTTGTTACTTTGAATGGCAGTCTTGTGTATTTTTATATTTACACAGTAGTGTATGTGCTTCAGATTTAAGATTAGCAAAATTTCTGAGGAGTTCATAAACTATGCTCTAATTTTATTTTAAATAGTATTTTTTTGTATGATATATCACAAAATTCTTAATTAGAATTGATGCTTTTTAATAAAAGGTTTTAGGTTTAATTGTTACTGGTTAATTAGTTACTATTTAACCTGAACAATGTATTAAATTGTGGATAAGAAGCAAACAAAGCATTACTGTAGGCCAAACTGAGACAAGAAAACCTTTCCTGTCATGTTGAGTTTGTTTGACACCGACTGCTTCTAGATATGCTTGTCCAGAAAACTGAAACACTTGCATCCTGCTTCATGCTAAAGGTCATCTCAGGTGAGTCCATCACAAAGGCTTTGGCTGCAGAGAAATGACAGGTATTCCTGCTGCAGATAACGTCAGCTGTCTGCTCCTATATTTATGCCGGTGCTAAGGCCGTGTCTGTGCATCTGTGTGCTGAGGTGCTTGGTGCTCACTCTGTCCAACAGTATCAAAGGACTTTATGAGGGATTTAACAGTAGCTCCGGGCTCTGAGTTGGCATCTGCGCTGGCGTCGAGAGATGTGGTGGGGATCACAGAGATGCCGCACCAGAGAGGGCTGTTTTCAGACTCGGACACCCTCACCTCATCACCTTGAGACCTGGCAGACACAACGAAAAAGGTTTGCTGCAACCAGACATCAACATGGCAAAGGTTTGGAGCATGAGCGATTATGATTATAAAGCATGTTCAGACAGCGTCCAGAGATGAGTTTCAAAAGTCACATATCAGATCTTTAAACGACAACCTGCAGATCAGAAAGAGAGCATGTTGAAGAAATGATGTTTATTTTGTTCTTAGCAAACTATGTTAGCTCTTTACAAATTTTGCTGTGGTGCAGAGGCAGGGCGTCCACCTCTGATATAAAGATTGCAGATTCAGTTGCTGCTGCCAGTGTTCGGCATCAGTGTGTGAATTTGTCTAAACATGGGTGAATGGGATTGTGTAAAGCTTTGCGCCTTTTAAGAAGGGAACAAAGTGCTATAGAAGTATACACCATTTACAGCAGGTCCACTGTCTTTGTATTTGTTCCACTGTCTTTGTATTTGTTCCACTGTCTTTGTATTTGCTCCACTGTCTTTGTATTTGTTCCACTGTCTTTGTATATGGTACACTTTGTATTTGGTCTTCTGTCCATGTATTTGTTCCACTGTCTTTGTATTTGTTCCACTGTCTTTGTATTTGTTCCACTGTCTTTGTATTTGTTCCACTGTCTTTGTATTTGTTCCACTGTCTTTGTATATGGTACACTTTGTATTTGGTCTTCTGTCCACGTATTTGTTCCACTGTCTTTGTATTTGTTCCACTGTCTTTGTATTTGTTCCACTGTCTTTGTATTTGTTCCACTGTCTTTGTATTTGTTCCACTGTCTTTGTATTTGTTCCACTGTCTTTGTATTTGTTCCACTGTCTTTTTATTTGTTCCACTGTCTTTGTATATGGTACACTTTGTATTTGGTACACTGTCTTTGTATTTGGTACACTTTGTATTTGGTCCACTGTCTTTGTATTTGTTCCACTGTCTTTGTATTTGTTCCACTGTCTTTGTATTTGTTCCACTGTCTTTGTATATGGTACACTTTGTATTTGTTCCACTGTCTTTGTATTTGGTACACTTTGTATTTGGTCCACTGTCTTTGTATTTGTTCCACTGTCTTTGTATATGGTACACTTTGTATTTGGTACACTGTCTTTGTATTTGGTACACTTTGTATTTGGTCCACTGTCTTTGTATTTGTTCCACTGTCTTTGTATATGGTACACTTTGTATTTGGTACACTGTCTTTGTATTTGGTACACTTTGTATTTGGTCTACTGTCCATGTATTTGGTCCCATTTATATTTGGCAGACAGTGGACTAAGTACAGAAACAATGGAGCAAAGACATAGACCTGATTTCTGGACAGCGGATCAAAAACACAACCATATTTTTGGCACAAATAGAACCCCATAGAAAGTAAATCTGGTCTCTGACGCAGTTTAGGACCACTGGACCTGTGACAGAGTGCAGAACGCAGAGCATTATCACGAATCAGAAAGGATCCATCCACACAAAAACTACAAGAATGCAGATGGGCTGATATATTTTCATTTATTTTTTTGAATGAGCCACAGTCAAACACACGTCTTCATTCACATTAAGAAATACTCAAACAGAATAAATTAACAGGACATTCTCATTTAAAAAGGACTTCTCACAGTGTTTTGTCTTCTTTTTCCAGATGTTTTTTGCGGGTGTTTTTAAATATCCCCTTAGGCCTTGGTGCTTTGGATTATACGGCTTAAAACTGAGATGACACATGGAACCTGATATTCTGCAAGCAGTTTCCTGTGAAGATTTTGGATTAACAAATGAATACATGATGTAACTTAAGGTTTGTAAAAGGAAAAGGTCCATAAATACGTGTGACTTATCTTATATCAACTTGTGTCCCCAAAAATTGATTTGCAAGTTGAAAGAGTTGCTTTCAGCAAACATAAATATTAATTTGGCTCCTGGTTCATGTCGTCCGTGGCATTTCATGAATTATGACCTTCTTGGTGAATTGTTAAAAGTGTGAAAAGTGACCCTAAAGTATAAAAGTTTATCCTGTATCAGTTGTAACTTCCAATACTCATATGTTTGGAAATGAGAAAACATTTAGCAGTGAACACAGATGACGTCACCAGCATGGTGAGATTTATGAGGAGTTTAGAGCGCCATCTGCTGGCTACAAAGGAAACTAAACATAAGTCTGGTCATAGACCAGACAAAATAAAATGATTGCTTCAATAAAATGAGAAGTTTTAAGGCAAACAGATGTGACAATAACTCATTTTTACAGAAAGCTCAAAAATGGCCAGCATAAAACCGGAATCCATGCTCACTATAAACTTGTATTTTTGTATTCTGCTGTGTTGTTTGGTATTAACAGTCTACAGTTTAAAGTCAAAATTTTAAATCTTCCCCTTTGCTGCCTACCAAACATCCAACACATTCTTCAGATTTCCAGCTGTTTTGTTATTTCCTTTTCATCCTTTCACCTATCAAAAACAGCTTCTCACATTTTAAGTTGTCTTTCAAAAATGATGCACTTCAGTGGAAGTACAGAGGGCAACAACACAAACATATGAAGGACACATTCACTGACAAAAAAACTAAACGTTCTTGTTAAAAATTCTCACCAGTTTAAAGACAGAATGTCTTCAGTTCCTCTTTTTATAGTGCTGCTGCACAGCGGCTCACACTGGAACTATTTGCCGTTTTGCATTTTTGAATAACATAATCAGAGCAACAATAACATTGCCTTGTGTTGCAGAGGTCACGGTACGTCTTTAGTGTCCTTCCACGACGGTCTTTGTGTCAAAAGTGGCTCCGGTGCTGAGTCTGAAAGAAAGTAAAATATTAAAGGTCAGTTACAGTACATGACTATATTAAGCGCACGTTGCCTTAAAGAAACATTTCACTGAACTCTTATTTTCAAAGGCAGCTCTAGATTTTAGATCAGCTTCATGCATACCTGAACGGATTAATCCAGTCACTTAGACTGAATATCAAGTTTTGCTTATTCACCCAGTGATGAAGACGCTATGGAATGTAATTACATGACACAAAGCATGAAGTCAATCCAGTCATGCTCGTGCAGCCCATCCTGCTCTTTAATTAGAAAAAAAGGTAGAGCGGTCATTCAACCAATGAACAGCAGATGGCGCCAGATACATGTATTGAGGTTGCAGGTTTGAGGGAGCCAGGAAAAGATGCGAAGAGTCCTAAAAAGTGCAGTTTTAGTCCAGCATGTGGAAAAATAGTCAGACAGGCTAAAGCAGCAACATGAAGCCAAACACAGACAGGAGGGTTGGTGAGCAGCAGCACACAAGGCAGGGAGAGGAGGGCTGGCTGGGACTCACCTGGACTTTAACAGGGAGGCTTGTCAGAGGGACTCATCCCTGAGGCTGACGGAGGTGGGCAGAGGAGGCAGCAAAACAGCTAATCGTAGGCAAACTTTTGCAATTCAGAAATGGTCTAAGACCAGCTGGAACTGTGAAAGACTGTACTGTTTACAACCTGAACTACTTTTTAAACCCTAATCAGCAAAACTGAGAGTTCCTTACAGTTTATACAGATAAAACTGTGCTTTAAGGAGAAGCAGGAGTCAAAGCTGGACAAACGGGTAAACAGGAGTGCTAAACAATAGCAGATCTGAGCATATATTTCCACACAAGTGTTGGGCCCGACATGAAAAATGACAAAAAAATCAACATACTGGCATTTGGCATATACAACACACATGCAACAGTTTTCTAAATTATATTATTAACCCCATTACATAGTGGTGTATGATTTTAACAACTTTTGATTCATTTGGCAACTAACAGATTTGTTTTTAATGTTTTTTGGTGACATGAGGTTGAGATTTATTGAGGACTTATTTTTTGGGATTCTCAGTTTACGTTTTATGGAGGAAAAAAGCATAGAAACCCAAAAGGAAGCAACACAAACAGAAAAAAAAACTGCTCAGGGACCAACAGTCTGGCAAATCCCCAATATTTACTGGTACATTTTATCAACACTAATAGTTTCTATTCCTTTAACCCTTTAACTTCGGAGTTGTCGCTTGCGACTCCTAGACTGTTTACACAATTAATATGAATCTGCTGATGCTGACGCAGAGAAAATCAGCTTTGCACCGATATGAAACACTTTACTAACGTAACGGTATATAATAATGGTTCTAAGCTGATTTCTCTACCACACAAACAGCTGATTTACGGTGATTGAGTAAAGTTGCAAATCAGTGCAAAGCTGCTTTGCTCTGCTTCAGAATTCGTTGGATTAACTACATAAACGGTGAAAGAGCTACAATAGTAGAAAGAATGTAAGCTCCGGAGTAAAAAGGTTAATGCAAAATAGGAAACTCTCAAGCCTCTGACGCATTGACTTCTCACTGTTTGAGCTATTAACACAAAGCAAGGAGTAGATATGACTTTGGCAGCAATGTCCAAACCCTCAGATATTCAGAGGAAAAGAACTGAAGCCCGCTGCTTAAGAGGAGCTGGAAGAGGGATGGCCAGCAGGTGTAAAGTCAACTGAAGAAGTAAAAGATGCTGGAGATGATACCTGACTCCCTGCAGGGCTTCCAGGTCTGCAGAAAGCTTGGCGCTGCGATCCTGCTCCTCCTGCAGCTGCCTCCTGAGCGCTCGCAGCTCCTGCTGAGCCTCAACCTTGATGTCATTGGCCACTACCACTGCTGTCTGCAGGTCTGCCTGAAACCGACGCCACTCCTCCTTTTCGTCCTATCAACACACACAGATTAGGAGAGCTGGATGCACAGACATTCAAACAAACTAAACTTTCATAGAATTTCAATTCAGGGCCCACTGTTTAATTGATTTTAAGTATTTATGAAAACTTTGACAAAAAATAAGTGAAACCTAAATAGTACTGCTGGGTGACTGTCTTAAAAAATGAAAATTGGTTTTATTTATGATAGTTTAGGGATTACAGCTCCTGAGATTAGGGTGTTGATACGAACAAAATAATGATCACTCATACGATGTAAAGGTTGAGTGGCTTAAGGGGTTTGGAAAAAAAAGTCAGACAAAAAAACCTGCTGTTTGTCTTTGGTTAGTGGAGAGGAAGAGATACAAAATAGGATGGGTGACATGCTTAGATGTTAAAGTAAAAAGATGGACATGTGCAGATTAACAATGTATTTTACTTTGTATGATATTTTCAAAAGAGTACTTAGTATAATGTGCAAAGAAAGGATTACTGAAATGACTTTAGTTTCAATCATTCCCTATTCAGGGCAAATAAAAGACAGGAAGCGCACAAAAGAAATCAGGGAGCTGAGCATTAAGTTCAGAAGATTTAATGGGGAAAATGTACAGTTGCAGCCATCACATAGAAACAGAATGGAGGGAACTCAGGAGAGAACTCAGGCAGAACAATTAGCATGTGTGAAAACATTGAACATAGCTGGAATAAAAGTCAACAAGGAAACAGATTTATAATATATATCTATAATTAAACAACAAAAAAAATCTTCCTGACGACAATTAAAGCTCATTAAACATCTTTAAGATTTCTTACCTTTATTTGTCTGCTTAAAGCTTTCAGCTGTTTCTCAGTTTCAGCTTTTTGATCCTCCAGTTTCTTGACAAGATCTGTGAAAACAAGTTAAAATTCTTAGAAAACCTGCACTATTCTAAATTGTGAACATAAAAACATCTGTAATTTTGAATGTGGAGGCTGCAGTTTGAAATATAATCAACATTTAGCAATTAGGTTATAAAAATGTCTATTTAACCAAGAGCTGCATTATAAAGTAGTCAAGTTATTGTCAAGTTATTAAATATTAATGAGTAAATCAATGTAACAATGCAAAATGAATAACTTTAAATCCTCTTTTTCTCAAGTTTTTCACTTAGTTATTAAAGATCATTGTTAAATAAAGAATACCTCAATAGTTCTGCAGTAAATCGTGCTTGTGCGTTCTTTTTTTTTCTAAAATAGTCCACAGAAGAATATTTAGTCTGTTTTTAATTGAAAACGTATTGAAAACAATAGAAAAAACTTTCCTGTTGGCCAATTTCACAGAGGGAAATGCTTGAGGCAGCAGTTGAGGACTAACAGTCAGTGATCAACGTACTCTCCATGTCAAGGACAGCTTGGCTGGTATGACAGTTGACAGCCCTCTGCTGCTCCACCTGGTCCTCCAGCTCAAAGATGGTCTCCTTCAGCTCCTTCACCTGGTTCTCCGCCTGGATCCCGGAATCTTCCAGAGCCTTCACTCTGCTAATGAGTTCCTGCTCTCTTGTGTCGGCCAGATCTTGAATATTTTGGCATTTGACCTCCACCTGTTTCAGAAAAGACACAGAAAATAGATTAGGAACAAATAAGATGATCGGATTGGGACTTTAAAAATTAAACATTAACTAATCAATATTATCAGGGGTTCAGGTTTTTAAGACAATCAAAAGTAGATCAGAACTGTACTTCTTAGCATTTAAAAACACATACACCCTCAGTACTCTGTTTTGTGTCACTAATCAATGTCAGTGTAAGTGAATGTCCTGGCAGGTCTCTGGAGGCACAAGATGCCCTAAACAGAAAATGATGCAGTCAGTCTGGATATTCTCCAGCTGACATAAGGCTCCTGTAACTCAGAGGGTTGTTTGTGAGAGTCATTAGGCGGCCTCACCCTGACGTCCGTGAGGACGTGTGTGAGTCAGAGGTTCACACACCACTGAACCACCCTGAAGTTGGCGTTCCACCTAAACTGAGAGGACTTTACCAGCTGACGTAGACAAAGCATATTCAGGAGCAGCAACATGTCTCACTGCTTCTGACAAAACTCATTTCTCATAGTGTGAAGGGAAACCCACTGCAGCAGGAACATCCTAAAAACAGGACTTCACATAATAAGGTATTCATTTGCGAAGATTTCAGATCTTCAAAAACAAACACAGATGGACAAACTGTATCTCTAGGAACTGGAAAGGTTTGTTCTGACAGCCTGATCTGCCAGTACACTGTGACCTCAGTTCACCTCTGCTTTGTAAAACTCTGGTTTAAAGAACTAAGCTAACAATCACTCAAGACAATGTCTGAGCAGAGTCTGAAGAAAGGATCATCTTGAAACTATATTTAGCACCTGAGTGTTACTAAGCAGGATTAAAGAATTCTTCTGAAGTTAAGCCCTGCTTTATGAACTATTGATGTGACTCAGGTGTCATTTCTTAAGGTCCCAATCCGATCATCTTCTCATCTATTTTCAAAGAGTTCCCGGTTGTCTTTTAATTATGATTTTGGAGTTTTTATCCAAAATCTAAAAATCTGTATCATTTTCTAAGACATAGTTTCTGCAGAGCGGCAGGAGTTCATTAGAACTGAATTGTGGGCGGAACTGTTACCGCAGCGTGACCCCGTCTCCTGCCCTCCACATTACTGACAGCTTGCAGCAGGGAGCTTTCTACGTAACAAATAAGCTCTTTTTCTCACAACAGTTTTTCATCTGCTCCGGATTCACAACGATTTGAATAAGGAAGTAATCAGAACTATAATTTTAAGATTAAATTTCTTCATACATGTCTTCCATCATCAGAAAAATTCCACAAGAACATGTTAAAACACCAAAAGTGGAGCGGGTCTTTAAATTGCACAACCTAATAATGTCTGAATAAAGTTCAGTGGAAAAACATTCAATCAAAACAAAAAACCTTACTCCATCTGAATTTATCTGTGGAAATTGTAAGAATTCTGCCTCTTTGTAAGCATGTTTTTGTGGCCTTTTTCTCATAATGGAGGACATACGTAAAGCAAATTAAGATTTAAACTGTTTCTTTATTCAAATTGTTGTGAATCAGGAGCAAGTGAAATACATAGTGTTGGAAAAAGCTTGTACCCGTGACGTGTTACAGTCGGCAGACCACAAGCTCCCTGCTCAGCCCCATTCAGATGAATCCACTTGTACACAAATAGATCCATGAACATCTTTGTTTCCCTCATCTGAGCTGGAATCTGGATCGAAACTGTAGCTCGCATTTATGTTGCAACGCTAATGTGAGCTTGGGGTTGTGAGGGGCTGTAAGCTAGCAGGATAGTGTGTACAAAGCGATGATGAGAAATGAGGGCTGCTTTACTCCAACAGTCCCGCCCACAACTCAGAGGTGAAATTCTGATGAACTCCTGCTGCTCTGCAGAAACTATGTTCTAGAAAACAACAGGTTTCTGATATTTTAGCTAAAAACGGCATCATCATAAACAAGGCTTTGAAAATAGATCAAAAGATGATCGGAGTGGGACTTTAACTGTTGGGATTATCTGATTGGTTTAGTTGACTCTCAGATTACCTTCAATGTGCAGCTTCTTTGAATTTTATTTCCACTTTAACATTAGCAAATTAAAAACACAGCGATGCCAAACTCCATATGGCTCAATCTGTAAATGAGTCATTGGGGAAACATTAACCATGACACATCACTTCCACAGTTTCTACATCTTAATAACCAATCAGAAATGTTTTGGACCCACTAGTCTTTCGACCCCGCCCATCATGAGTTGACTTTTAAGGCAAAATAGGGAAGAATCTGTGGATGAAAAGCAGGATGCAGCAGAAGGTGATCCAACAAAGCTAGACTTTTGCTTTCTTGTCTCAGGCCGTTTTATTTATATGCTTCAGAATAGACTAAAATATCACAAATAACTTTGGGATTTGAATCTTTGACAAACGCAAACAGTTTTATCGCTTTAGGAAAAGGTGACCCAATTTTATCTGCTTTATCTGCTTTAGCTGTTTATTGAACCCTTTAGTTGCACCTTTATTTTTTGCTAGTAAGCAAATCACCAGGATGTGATGTCATAGGTCACGTGTTGTACACAGATGTGTGCATCCTCCCACCTTGGACAGTGAGGTGCGGACCTGCTCTGTCTGAGTGTGCGCCTGATGCAGTTCCTGCCTGAGCTCCGTCAGCATCATCTCTAGCCTGTCTCTTTCAGCATGGGCCGTCTTCAGTAAACTCTGCAGCTCCGTGCTGTCACTGGCGCTTTGCATGGCCTTCAGTTCAGAAACCTTTTGCCTCTCGATGTCCACCTGTGCCTTCAGCCTGCTGTTCTCCAACCGCAGATGTTCTGCTGTCGCCCTGTGTTCTTCTGCAGCTTGGGATGCCTGATCTTTGCTTTCCATCTCCGTCTCCAACTCGGCCTGCAGTCTGTTTCTCTCCTCTTTGAGGGAACACACCTCACCTTGGGTCACCTGGTGTTCTTCCTCCAGGGCCCGCAGGCCGCCCGTCAGCTGCTGCTGGATGTTCACTAGCTTCTCACGTTCAAAGCGAGAGCTATCCACCACTTCAGCATATCTCTGCTCCAGCTCAGCTAGTCTGGGTCCTTGGTTACTGAGCTCCTCCTCCCTCTGAGCCTGAGCTTGGGCTTGCTCCTGAAGTCTAAGAGAAAGCATTTCATTCTTCTGGGCCAGAACCTCCACACGCTCTCTCTGCTGTTGCAGTGAAGTTTGCAGGAGGCGCTTCTCCTCTGACAGACGCTCGTTCTCAGCTGTGAGCTCCTGCACCACCTGATGCTGATCAGAAAGCTCCTGGAGGGTTGCCTGCAGTTCCTCAGCTGTGCTGTGATGGCTTTCTTCCATCTTGTTGATCTTTTCTGTTAGGCTCTGCACTGACAGACCTGCAGCATTGTTGCCTGTACATCCTGCAACAGCGTCGCCAACCTCACCACTGCTCCCCAACTCTGAAAGCGATGGTATCTTCTCAAACTCTGAGGAGTCTGGGGATGTAGACTCCTTAGTAACATCAGAACTGCAGGAGGTAGAGGTTTTGAGTGGGCTGGCAGCAGAGAGGAGGCCCGTCCTGTCCTCTGGGGTGACTGAGGAATCCGATGTCAGGCCATTCACCAAAGGCTTGGAGCTTGTGTTTGTACTAGATGGAGGAGAAGCCTCCAAGCAAAGCAGTTTCTCCTTCAGAGCCTGGTTCTCTTCTCTAAGGTCTGCTAACTCTCTCTGAAACTTCCTATTTTTCTCCTTAAGCTCCCCAACTAAGACGAGGGCCTCAGCCGCCTCTCCTTCCTGACTGGCAGCAGCAGTCTCTTGCTGTGCAACACGGCTGGACAAAGCTAAAGAAGATGCAGTGGAGGCTTTGCAGCGCTGCAGCTCCAGTCTAAGTGTTTTAATCTCCAAGTCTTTGGCTTTGGTCTCTGCCTGCAGATCCTTCACCTGACCCTCCAGATGGTTCTTCTCGTGGCCCTCTGCATCTGTACGGGACTTGATTGAGCTGCGAGTTTGCTTTGCCAAAGTGGAGAGACTTGAGGTGCTGGCACTGGAGACTATCCTCTTAACAGAAGAGCTCCTTTGCTGATCCCTCAGCGAGACCCGATCTCTGATTATAGAAGAAGTTGGTTCTCTTGGAGCTGGGATTCCAGACTTCTTGATCATCTGTGAGCCTGTAACAAAACGAATGAGAGCTTAAATGTCGACTCACATAAACCAGCATTTACTGCAATCCAATCACAAACACCAATGCTCTTTAGAAAACAACACCAGTTCAAATTGTTTTTTATTTAGTTATTTATTAAAAATAAGAAAAAGTAAAATTTGTCATTAAAAAGGTCAAATACAGAAAGGAGGTGGAAGAAGAATTAATCCAACTTGAACTCAGCAAATACCAGAATGGCAAAAAATTGTGTTTTTAACATGTTCTAGCATTTTCTGATGATGGAGGACAAATATAGCTTAAAACTGCATTTCTGGGTATCTCTTTGTACAAATTATTGTGAATCAGGAGCAGATGAAACAAATACTGTTTGATTCATTCGTTCATCTTCTAAACTGTTTTATCCCTTTCGGGGTCACGGGGCTGCTGGAGCCTAACCCAGCCACTCATGAGTGAAGGCAGGCAGGTCTGCCTGACTTGAAAAGTATAAAAACCACTCAGAAGTTCCTCACAGTTATCAGCCACAATCTAAACCAGCCAGCATAGACCGTGTGATTCTGGATACGATGGCTGATCTCTGTGAGGTATAGTCCAGCACTTATTCTCTGCAGTTGACCCATCTCCTGCGGGAGCGCGGAGGACTGCAGACACAGAGCGCTCAGGAAGCATTTGGTGTATTAACTGTTTCGTAGCCTTAACTTTTCCTCCCGGCCTGTGCGGCCAAGAAGAAAAAGTTGAGCCCTGGCTGCACGTATTGAGAAAATTACATGCAAATAGACACTTTAGAAAAAATAGAAGGCTGTCAGGTTTCCTACCCTAAATGTTTCCCTGCTTCAAACCCGGTCAATGTCGTGCCCCCAAGAACCATTTACCCCACCGTGATTGATCGGTTCGAGAGCTCCACAGTGGAAAAGGGCCGTTCATACAAAACTTGTGGGCTGAACTAACATTAAAGTTTCATATTAAGGTGGAGACTACAAGATATGGGGCTGCAAATGGCCCGCAGGCCGCAAGATTGAGACCCCTGCTTTAAAGAGACACAAAAAGATGTTAATAAAAAAAGTGAACGTGGCTAAATAAATGAATTGATGCCTTTTACTCCAATCAGATGTTTATGACGCATGTCAGCTGTCACTGACAAAACAGAGAACTTGGAAGGTCAATCAAAAAGAAAAAAATCTTGAAGATGGAATAGAGGAGTCACCACTGAAAACCTGGTCCATGACAGATGTAATGATGGGATTATTATTAAAGAGAAACTACACATGCATCAAGAAACGGAAATAGAAAAGACAATTAAATCTGCAAATAATGACAGAGAGACAGTATACTTAAAATAAGAACGTTTGCTTTAAACTTAATAATAAAAGGTTATGACAATAGATTTGATCGTCATTTCACTCTGTCATTGGATAATTGATCAAAATATGAAGATACAATTAAAAAACATAAACATAATTAAGGGCTCTAAATTAAGTGTTGTGTCAGGAGTGGTTAAGAACGAGTTTATTTTACTTTTATAAGATCGTCTCATTAAAAAACTTAAAATACAGTAACAAAATGTAACCAACAAATCTATTATTTATACTCAATAGGAAACACATCAGACTACTGATTTGCACAGCTCCATGCAAGAACTTCTGGAGAAACATTTTAAGACAAAAACAAGAGTGAGCGCTCCCCCCTGCATGCGCGGCGCAACTCCTCTTTATTTTCCTTTCCCCTTCCCGGCTCGCTCTCTGCATGCACTGCTCCTCTTTTCTTTTTTCATGGAGGCACAGTGAGCACAGAAAGTATTCATACCCGCTTAAACTTTTCACTCTTTGTTATATTGCAGCTATTTGCTAAAATCCTTTAGGTTCTTTTTTTCATTAATGTACACACAGCACCCTATACTGACAAAAAACACAGAATGTTTGACATTTTTGCAGATTTATTAAAAAAGAAAAACTGAATTATCACATGGTCCTAAGTATTCAGACCCTTTGCTGTGACACTCATATATTGAACTCTGTCCATTTCTTCTGACCATCCTTGAGATGTTTCCACACCTTCATTTGAGTCCAGCTATGTTTGATTTTACTGATTGGACTTGATTAGGAAAGCCACACACCTGTCTATATAAGACCTTACAGCTCACAGTGCATGTCAGAGCAAATGAGAATCATGAGGTCAAAGGAACTGCCTGAAGAGCTCAGAGACAGAATTGTTGCAAGACACAGATCTGGCCAATGTTACAAAAAATATCTGCTGCACTAAGAGCACAGTGGCCTCCATAATCCTTAAATGGAAGATGTTCAGGACGACCAGAACCCTTCCTAGAGCTGGCCGTCCGTCCAAACTTAGCTATTGGGGGAGAAGAGCCTTAGTAAGAGAGGTAAAGAAGAACCCAAAGATCACTGTGGCTGAGCTCCAGAGAGGCAGTCGGGAGAAAGTTGTAGAAAGTCAACCATCATTGCAGCCCTCCACCAGTCGGTCCAGTAGTTAGGACCATGTGACATTTCAGTTTTTCTTTTTTAATAAATCTCCAAAAAATGTCAAACATGTTGTGGTTATTTTGTCAATGTAGGGTACTGTGTGTACATTAATGAAAAAAAGAACTTAAACGGTTTTAGCAAATGGCTGCAATATAACAAAGAGTGAAAAATTTAAGGGGGTCTGGATACTTTCCATACTCACTGTACTTGCATGAGTTGGGTGTTCACACTTTATGTGAAATGTACATCTGAATGGGTGAGCTTGTTTGAGCTTTTATGTGAACATTTTGTGAAAAACATTATGTGAAAGTCACATTTCTATGCAAATAGACACGGTGTGTATGAATTAGCTGTTGCGATACCTGTTTTTGTGTTGAACGCCCCGGACTGCTTTAAGCACTCAAGTGACTGAAATGTAATCGAGAGAATCCGGTTGATTTTCAAAACCAAATGTTTTTTTAGAAACAAGATCGTGATCATTTTGCTCCCCTAACCAAACTTTACAACTCAAGTGATCAAAATTGTAGCTGAGAGAATCCGGTAATTTTTCTAAATAAAATATTTTCGTGATATAAAACAAAATAATTGATTAATTCTTCCACGGCCTGGCGGCAATTGATTTACAGACCGGTACCGGTCTGGGGGTTGGAGACCACTGGATTGCATTAATGTAAAATTATTGACAAAGACAAATGTCCACTTGTGAGTACCAGATATAACTCACGCAGGTCTGCCATTAAACTGCTTAAAGACTTGAGAGGAAATGTATTTATCATGGAGTCAACAAAGCTTTAATCAAAATCAAATTCAATTATTTAAATCTAAGATGATAAATACATTTACCACACAGTACAATATACAGTTTGAGCTTATATCCAACCGTCATCAAACACATTAAGATTCACTTTTGGACAATATTGTCAGAAAAAACACAAACAAAAAATCAATCAGCAGAAAACGGATCCATCTACCGGTGTTTACTATATCTAAACCACAACAAAAAATGTTTTAAAAGTCAGTAAAGAACAAACTTGAAACAAAAAAACAAATTGCACATGGAATGAATGCAGATTTTTTTAGATGAAGTGCATTCTGACTCTAAGCTACATGAATGAGTCTTGAGGCAAGATGTTTCTTTTAATTCAATACTTGAACGTAACACTTTCCTGTTGAGCCAAAAATTCCAAGTTAACACTTCAACACCTGAGTTTATTTCAGGCTTTTAGAAAAAACTTCTGCTTTTGCTTTTAAGTGGATGTTAAATTATTAAATTGGTGCATATTTGCACCAATAGACATCAAGAGGTAAATACTAAAAAAGCTGCATACAAACACAGAATCAACTAAAGCTTCATGCTTTCATTAACAACTTGGGTTTAAAGACACATTTTCTGTCAATAGAAATATGTAGCAGCAAGCTTCGAGAAAGGAAAGCAATAGACAAAACAAACCATGACTGTGTAAAAAACAGTCAATAAAACAGCAGTGTGTTGTGTGCACACTTGTATGATTCAGCAGTTTGGTCAGTGCATCCCATTCAAACACTGTTATTTGTTCTGACAAAAGTGCATCTGTCAGTTTCTCTGTGGCTGTTTCATGGCTGCAGCAGAGCTTAGCTCAGGCCTTTCAATACAGACGGCTGCCATGAGCCCTTTCCACACACTTATGAAAATGAAGACACTCTACTGATGCCTGGCAAGCTCGCCGCTCCCTCAAAACATTTTGTTTTTTAAGATTATCAGCAAACAGCGACGCAGACATGAAAGGACACACAATCTCACACAAAGGAGCTGAGGCAGCTCACAAAGATAGCACTGTGCCTCTCACATGCATACATTATCACCACATAGGGAGCCAGACACAAAGACTGTGTCAGGAGATCCACCGGCTAACACGTGCACACACCTCAGCAAAACACACACAAACAGGTGGGTCCGTTTGAAATGGAATCCTGCAGTGTTGTGGAGCATTTTGCCACTGATGAGGACAATACACACTATCCCCTTGTTGAGTGAGCTGTGCATCTGTGGCAGGAAGTGCCAACATTGGCACAATTTAACACAGCTGTAGCTTTGTGCTGAAGAAGGGAAGCCCTGTGTTGACTTCAGAATTGATGCCTTAGGATCTCTAAAGATGACAGTTGTAAATAAAAGAAAACGCATTGCCTACTACGACAGATACTTCCTTACATTGTAGCCAGACTGCTCACATTTCAGCTACAAAAAAAAGGCAAAAAATATTTTCCTGAAACCAGATAACTAACTTGCAAATGTTCCAACAGAAATGCAGCAGGACCAGTTCTCCTGCTCACAAGAAATATCAGAGCTGTGGACAGCGAAAATGTTCATGCACATTTTTTTCTAAAGGCATGCTGTGAGTGACAGGCCATAGCAGACACTTGTACAACACGTAAGGGGAAGTAAAGGTGAATAAGGCGAGATGCAGGCACATCAACAGATTTATCATCACACACACCCTATGCATTGTGCAAGGGGCCCATTAGTGTTGTTCCAATGAAAGGAGCAGGTTCCTTGTGCGCCCTTTGCCTGACTGTTAGAAATGCTTAAATTAAAGGATCAGCATGTAGTTTGTGTGGACATCCTACAGGCACCTATGCATCACGTGCACACCCCATGCATGCAGCATTTGTTTGGTCAGTGAGGAGCCAGTACTCACACCTTACTAATGACTAGAGTGTGGTGTTAGGACACTATACAGCAGCATCATCCGTATGTCATAAGTATGTTGAAATGATTCTATCCTTACAAATACTTAACGATACACTTACCACATGCACAACAACGGTACGTTCCACTTTCATGACGACCCCTCAGGTCGCTGTACAGGCCTCAAGGGAATCACAAGACACACCAGCGCTCATCCTGAGATACAACCACTCCTCTCTACGACCTCCCACGGACCCGGAAAACCCCAAAACCCACAGAACCCGTTCGGGTCAGCCCCCACATGGCTGAATGTGACTTATGCTTCAACTGTTCTTGGTAAATCTTGAGTTTGTAAAGGGACATTTTCTAAAAGCTGATGAATCACCGAGAGGAGAAGAACTCAAATTCAGAGAATACAGTCACACTGAAGATTTATTAAAATTTTAAAAAACAAAAGGAAAAAATATGGCTGAGTGTTTTGTAAATATATTAACCACATGAAACTGAAAAAACAACTTGAAAAATAATGAAGTACTTCAGGATATTTCATCTGCCTGATCACAGTAATGCACAGCGCACACTTCTTTCTAGTTAATGAAGATAAGCTTTCAAATCACAGCATGAGCTGTGTGGCTGCACTCCAGCACCAGTCGTATAACTGCAGCCGGTGTGTCGGCCTGCCAAAAGGTGACAGAGTGCATTGTGGGCAAAGTGCAGAGCCTTCATTCTGCATTAGCGGAGGGTAACGGGTGAGGAGTCAGGATGAATTAATGACTGCAGCTGGTCATATGTCTATAGTTGCAACTGTTTACCACTCCTCTCGTTTCATTTTCAGGTTCCCTGAAATGTTCTGTGCCGTTTTGCTTGAATAGAAAGCTGTTGTCTGCTTCTTGGTACAGTCATCCAAGAGACAGAGCCTGAAACACATTCCTGAAAGGCATTCCTTTCCTCTTACAGCAAGGAGAGGAAGATAGAGCTCAGGCTTCATGACTGTAACAGCTACTGAGCAGCAACTAGTCTACGTGGGCAACAGAGAAACCCTAAAGACCAAAATAAACATTTAAAAACGTCTCTTTCTGAAATGATTCTTGTCCTCATTTTGTCAAACGCTAAAAATAGTAATGAGCCAAAGATGAACCAGAATGCAGCAGGAAAACAGCAGTTTGCTTCAAGTTGAACATCTTCTGACATTTTATCAAGTCATTGATAAATGTTCAAGCGCTTAAATGTTGTGAAACACAGAGGTCTCAAATCTTAAAGTCTAAAGCTGCTGCAGATATTTTACAGAGGATGAAGATTAACTTAACCATCAAATGTTAAGAGAAACAGGAACCTAAAAAACAAAACAATGGATGCATCTTTCAGCCTCATACAGACCAATGTCTACAAATATTGTCTGACATTAAAGACCCACCTCAATAAAAATGGTGTTTTCTGTGTTTTAAAATATTTTTGTAGCATTTTTTCTCATGATGGAAGACAGAGATAAAGTAAATGTAGCTTGAACTTCTTTATTTAAATTGTGATGGTCCAGGAGCAGATAAAAAGTTTGCATGATTTCCAGTTTAGTTCGTTTCATTTGCTCCGGCATCTGGCAAAATACTGAATCTAACAAAACGGATACGGAGAACCGAGAGGCCGGACCGCAGAGGCCGGATCGGACTGAATGCAGTGTAAGTGCCTCTCACACTTTTCAAGTTACGCAAAGACTCCACCATCCAAACCAGAGCAGGACCGCATGCAGTGTGAGCCCAGGGTTAGGCTTGTGATGCAGGAACAGCGATGGGCGGCCAAAGTCTCCCTGCTCCGCCACATTTCTGATTTCTGATTTGCAGATAAATTGATTCATTAACATCTCTGTTTTCCTCGTCTGAATTGGAATCTGGCTCAAAATTATACGGATGGCTCCGATATTGCATGCAGTTTATTATGTTAATTATTAATTAATTGAGTTCATGTTAGCTTGGTTTTGTGAGGTGCTATAAGCTAGTGAAGAGAGTGTAAAAGGGATGATGGGAAATTAGCTACCTGACTAACACCAACAGTCCCGCTCAAAACCCAGATGAGCATTTCTGATGAACTCCTGCTGCTTTGCAGAAAACTGCCTAAGTCTTAAAAATGAGGTTGTTTTTTATTTTGGCTAAAAACTGCATAATAAAAATTAAAAATAACTGGAGCACTTTTTTAAATCATTGGTTACTTTAGTCATGGTGTAACTAAAGTGAAACCTTTTCCACATCTCCAGACAACAACCAGTGATCTCTATTGAAAGCTTTTTTCCCCTGTTAATTGACAAATTGTCCATTATTACGCTGTAATCTCATAATACTCTAGAGATCTTGAGATAACAAATGATCTTGTTATATCATAAGGATGAACTGAAAAAAACTATTAGCAAAAATGTCTGCTGTTGTTGTCTGTTTAATAGTTATCAATGTGCAATTTAAAAGCCTGCATTTGTAGTTATGGGGCGGGACACACTTTGGACAGGCCAGTATGAGACAATAGATATTAGAGCCCTGCATCACTGGGTTATGTAACAATATCTGTTGTACTGATTATTACGTCTGTTTGTCTATAAGTTAATCCTGACTGGTTTTAATAACTAAAACTACGAAATGGTGGACAGCTGTACCTCAAATGTTGTAAAAGGTGAAAAGGATTAGAAAAAGGTTTCGTGAAAAACCTTTACTGCGTTTACATCACATCAAGCAGTTTAACAGAAACACGCCTTTGTTGGCTTATCTTTTACATCTAGCAGTTATGAACACAACCATCTTCAATGTGTATTTTGCCTTTACCAATAAAATAGTCTTACTAAGGCTGTGAATTGATATTGAGATTTTTAGGAGAAAAACACTTGTTATACTCTTGAATCCATCAGAAAAAAAACAAACTGATCCTGTCGTATTAAGAAAGATTTGTTAAGAACTGGCATTATATATTGATTGGCTACAAAAAAAAGAAAAAGAAATCACATTAAATAGTTGTTACAGTAAACAGTGTCTGTGATACTGCTTCCCATCAATCTAATTTGAGACTATTTTAAAGTGAAAGAAAAAGACTTTCACAAATATCAAAGGTTTTGCTTAGAAAGTGTACATCTGGGTCCTGTGCTGATTCAAGAGCCAAAACCTAAGAGAGACCATCATCTGAACAGGTTACCAGCCAAGAGGGAAAGAAAAGCGATTTATAAATGCTTCAAATACACTAAACAACAGTTTTACAAAAGACTCACTGAAGGAACAATGACAGGGGCTGAATAAGTTATCAAGAAATGTGGTATTTATGCTGCTTTTGGGATTTTTTTCAGTAAATTAAAAACAGGAATAGTTTAACAGACTTTTTGTAACAGAAAGAAGAACCTGAATGTGCTGAATCCTGTCTAATCACAGACAGATAGATAGATAGCAGTTTAGAACGTTGTGTGTTGTTTTGTGTTGTTTGATGCTGATTTTAAGTCAGTTTTCCTGACATCATCTTGGGAGGATATAATGTTGAAGAACTTTTAACTGTTTTGTAAAAAACAGTTAGACAAACCCTGACATTTTTGGAAACACATTTAGTGAGGCCGTTCAATAGGTGAGGATTTCATGGTTACCTGTCTGTCACATGACTAGGACTTTTATATTTATTTTATTTTATTCTTATTTTTATTTTAAAATAATTTTGGTTTAAATTATAAAATGAAAAAAAACCAAGATCTGTAAATCAATATTTTCCAGAGAAATAACAATTGATATGTAATTTCACCAGACAGGTTAAGAAAAACTGTTTTGGAACCAAACTTTGAGTACATTTCTGTTGAAAAGTTGCTCTGTTTTATATGTATGCAGAAGAACAAAAAAACGAGTTGCCTATGTTTGCAATGGTTGCAATTGTTGCAAATGTATATAAAATGAAAAATGATATGTGTAGAAGTATTCACAGCCTTTGCTCAATACTTAGTTGCTGAACCTTTGGCAGCAATTACAGCCTTAAGTGGTTTTGAATATGACGCCACAAGCTTGACACACCTTTCTTTGGACAGTTTGGTCCATTCCTCTTTGCAGTATCGCTCAAGCTCCATCAGGTTGATGGGAAATGTTGATGCACGGCCATTTTCAGATCTCTCCATAGATGTTCAGTTGGATTCAGGCTCTGGCCGGGCCACTCAACAACAGAGTTCTTCTGAAGCAGCTCCTTCCATATCTTGGTGGTGTTCTTTGGGTCATTTTCCTGCTGAAAGTTGAACCGTCGCCCTAGTCTGAGGTCAGGAGCTCTCTGGAGCAGATTTTCATCAGGATGTCTCTGTACATTGTTCCAGTCAGCTTTCCCTCTATCCTGATGAGTCTTCCAGTTCCTGCTGCTGAAAAACATTCCCACAGCATGATGCTGCCACCCCCATGCTTCACTGTAGGGATGATATTGGCCTGGTGATGAGCGGTGTCTGGTTTTCTCCAAGCATAACGTCTTCTATTCACTCCAGAAAGTTCTATTTTGGTCTGGTCAGACCACAGAATTCAGTTTCTCGTGGTCTGAGAGTCTTTCAGGAGACTTTTGACAAACTCCAGACGGGCTTCCATGTGGTTTTCAGTAGGAAGGAGCTTCTGTCTGGCCGCTCTACCATACAGGCCTGATTGGTGTAGTGCTGCAGAGATGGTTGTTCTTCTGGAAGGTTCTCCTCTTTCCACAGAGGAACGCTGAAGCTCTGACAAAGTGACCATTGGGTTATTGGTCACCTCCCTGACCAGGACCCTTCTCCCTGATCACTCAGCTTAGATGGCCGGCCAGATCTAGAAAGAGTCCTGGTGATTCCAAACTTCTTCCACTTACGGATGATGGAGGCCACAGCAGCAGCAGAAATGATTCTGGACCCTTCCCCAGCCTTGTGCTTTCAGACAATCCTGTCTTAGAGGTCTACAGACAATTCCTTAACTTTCATGCTTGATTTGTGCTTTGACATGCACCGTCAACCCTGACACCTCATGTAGACAGGGTCAAAATAACTTTTTCCACATTGTCATTATGGGGTGTTTTTCAAACAATTTTTCAAGAAGAAAAATAACTTAACCCATTTTGCAATAAGGCTGTGACATAATAAAATGTGGAAGAAGTGAGGCGCTGTGAATACTTTCCAGATGCACTGTAGGTTGATGTCAAGAAATGGGCGGAACCCACAAGGAACGAAAGACGGAACCTCAGAGATCAAGGGGACTGACTTCTGGGTAAGAAAAGAACTCATATTCTTTTAAAAAAATGTTCTTTAGTGTGCCAAAGGTAATATATTATCTTATATATGGATATAGTTTTCCAGAGATATAGGTCATTTAAACACCTCCTTCCAGGGAGACAATAAACAAACTCTCTCACCATTGTATTTCAGATTTGAGAAAGCCTCTATATAAAGAGCAGAAATGTCCTCAATAATAAAAGATAAAGTCAATTTGACTTTTTTTTTAACCATTTCACCCTACCCTACAATTCAAAAGGAAAAAAGTCGAGGTTTTGCCAGAAAGCATCGTTTCAACAATAAAATAATCCCCTACGTGCAAAAGTCCATTTGTCTTTGACACAAGTTTCTTTGTACACAAAAGCAAGAAAAATGTAACTTTCACACTGAGAAATGGCCTGTAAGGATTAAAAAAAGAGAGATTTTTAAAAGAGGAAAGCTGAAATGTATCAGCTTTGATGTCCAGCCAAGACTCTACTACACAAACATCACTGAAACAGCACACCCCTCTCTACAAACACAACACACTCAGGAAAAGCCCTTACATGAACTCCACCAACTGCCATGGAAAGAATGACTGGTACAACTTCCTCAGAGTGGCCGGCTATCACTCACTGCACAAATTCTGCCCTGTGTTGATTTTCCTTCACACGTGGTATTAACATGGCACACTGATGTGTTACAGCAATAAACTGAACTGGAAATATGCCGTACCTGCTGTTTTCTTGGAATCTTATGCTAACGCTTCCACTGTAACTGTAAAACCATTTAAATACAGTAAAATACCTAAATATGTTTGAGAAGAAGGAAGCAGACACTGAACAGCACCTGATGGGTGCACCTGATGGGGGTGTATATGTACACACAGTGTGTATTCTCTAGGATTTTATTAATAAACAAAGCAAAGTAAATCAGAAAGTAACCCAAGAAACAAGTGACATTTACTTTAGCCAATATTAGCAGAAACCAGAGGTGACACTATTCTTGAACGCCACTGTGTAAATACATTTGAACTTTATTTAAAACCTGTATTCAAACAGACATAACTGAGTTGTTACGTTAAAAACGGATACACTTATGTTGAAACGTGTACAACTGGAAATCCATCAAACAAGCAGCGTGCTGACCCTCAGGCTCCGCTCTTGGCTGCTGTTCTGGTTAACGCTTATGGAGACAGGAGTGCTTAGAAGTGACTGTCAGTGTACTTTGCTTTCAATAATGACCAGCTTTTTGCGGCAGACGCCTCACTCCTTAGCTTTCCACTAAAGGCATAACACCATTTATCACATGTAAACGAGTTTCTCCTGTTTCTACCTTCCAGCATCAGAGCTGTTATTTCAGTTTCAAAGAACAAAAGTCTGTCAGATCTCATCTGTCTGTTCTACTGAGTGCTGATATTACATTTACAAGTGCCGTCAATCACTGCATGCAGCTCTTATTGGATAAAAAAATAATAATAATAAACACAAAAACCCACCTGTCAGTCAGTAGGAAGTTTTTATCAGAAACTCCAAAATAACAGGAACAGTGAAGCTATGTTCACATACCAGGCTCGGAAACATGCATTCAAGTGGCCACTTTCAATGAAAAGTCTATGTAAACGTGTTTATGGTCATTTTGGGTTTCCGATTCAAAACTCACGTGTTCATGCGCAAGTTTGTAAGTCTATCTTCAGGCTCTACGTTCAAAACGCGCTGCCATTAAACACGCACTATACATTGTATGTACATGAGCTAGTATTGGTAGTCCAGTATGAACACCGTATCCCTAAAATGCTTTCAAGGATGCCCATTTAGCACATTCTTGAGAGCGCATTCCATGCCCGATGTTTATGTAGTATTACAGAATATAATACGTAATTTTTAGCTTTATAAAGGAGAGAGAATTAAGTCTTTTAGGGTGTATCAGACTGGACACATTTGATTTGCTTAAAGTGAACCAGCGTTTGTTTCTCCCAATAATCTAGAACAGAGTATCACTGCGACGATGAGACACAGCAATTCAATGAAATGTTGTTGGATGAATGCAGGCTCATCAAAACAACGTTTCATGTGATGCACAACAATTTATATGTCATAAACACTTATCAGAGCGCCTTCGTAGTCGTCTCCTCAGTAACTGCCTTGCAGCATGCCTCCGCCGTACAAAAGTAGCAGTAAAAACAGTTGGAGACGTTAAAAACTGGTTAGTGGAATATCAAGGTTGAATAGGTGAACTAGCTATTAACTAGTTGAGCTAAACTCAAGACTTCCATTATCCTTTCTCTCATTGCTTTTCCCCGTCCTCGTTATCCCTGGCCAATGACTGAAGAGATCTTTAGTCACGTGGTTTTGTTTACAAGTTTTGGTTTGAAACAAAAATGTCCGATAGACGGCTGTCTGAATACAGATCAAGCACAAGGACCCGATCCAGACAAACGGACTTTTCCAGTCTAAATACACCCTTAATGATCTCATGAACTCAGACATGGAGACATGATTACTGATGATTTTGTAGAACTCTTTAAAAATAAACAAATCTGATCTTTCAAAATCCTCCGTAATTGTAAATGAGATAAACACAGACACCGCTCCTGGTAGCGATCAGGGTACGCGTCCAATTTATGAGCACTTTTTTGAACAGACGTTGAGCAGCGAATATCCCAAACATCCAAATGGAGGCAGTTGATGGAAAATTTGATGTGCGAATTGTGTTCAGTGTGAACGCAGCATTAGATGAATCTAAAATTTCTGCAATCATTAAAAAAAAAATCAATCAATGAAATATTTTGATTGTCGTGCATAAATCAAGAAAATAAAGAATTTATTTATAGAACAAATTATATGCAACTTTTACCAATGATAGTGTAACTTTATTATGGAAGATTGAGTTTGGGTTAATTAAAAAAAAAAAAAAAGTTCAATCATTTTTCACAAATGCGTTATTTGGCCTTCTCTGCCTTTTATGTTTTCCAAACTGATCATCTGTTATATAAATGATGCATATTTGTGTCCTCTATATAGTGATGTGGATCCACACTGAGCCAAAACTGGAAGTTAATCTTGTTAAGCATGCAACAGCTTGGAACCACTTCCTCGCCTTCTGAGAGCACATCTCCCAGCCCAGCTTTCAGAACGATGCGGTTGAAAAAATCTAACGCAGATAAACAACGTCCGTGTACAAAAGCCGACTGTGAACTCTGGGTCTTCTGTTGAAAACTTTCAGTTTGAACTAAAATATACAGTCACAGAAGAGATACAAACAGGCAGCATCATCAAGATTTAAATGATCTTGGAGACAAAAACATCCAAAGATCTAAAAGATGCTGAACGACCAGCATTAAGGCAAAAATGTTCATTAAAAAATGTAAAGGTTATTGTAAATGCTGAGTGTGCTGCAAGTGACAGCATCTCCTAAAGCAGGTTCACTATCAGGTAAATCCCTCTCGGCACTTTCTCCTACCTGCCTTCTAAGATGCACACACTAGAGCAAACGTGCAGAGCTATGAGGAAACACAACACAAAAACAACAAAGGACTTCAATATTTAAAAATATGTCTGTAAATTCATTACAGGAGTGCAGATTAGTCAAATAACTGCAGCTTCACACCTTCAGGGCAGATTGAGTCATTTCTTTGTTCAAGTTCATCTAGTCTGAACATTAATCAGGTCTTGATGAACTCAAACATGACACGATGCATCATGAGCTCATTTGTTCTGACATGTAAAGCAGACACACAGAGAAATGAGCTGAACTGAACCAAATCCCAATAAACAAACCAGACCTGACTCTGTTTCTTCCAGCCTTCCTCCTGTGTTCCCCATGTTTGTTCGCTTCCACACTCTACACAACGACACACTAATCCAAGAATCCGTGACTGCGGGGGAGAGCTGTGTGTCAGCGCTCCCGTCTCTGTTCGGAGTATTCAGTCACCACGAGTCATTCACATGAAGCCATGGAAGATGTCCAGTCCCTTCCTCTTGGTCTGCGTGTCTCCTCGTGTACCACAGATTGTATTGGTGAGTGTGGGCATGAGTGGGGAGGCTGCCTTCGTGTCTCGTCAGGACGCGGCTGTGGATGTATGTGAAAGTGTGCCTGTGCTCCAGGATGGTGACCGTATGTCATGCTGACAGGCAGTCGGCCAGCCAGCGCTGTGTGCACTTCATTACTGATGTGATAAATGAAAGCAGCACAGAGGAGGCGTGGCTTTCAGAGCCACACACACAAGCGCAAGAAAACTCCACCTTCCATCACCCTCACCAATGCCAGCTAAACAATAGTGGGATGATCCAGCCCTCACAGCAAGCATTAGGGAGACAGAGAGGAGGAGCAGAGAAGACAGGAGGACAGCCAGTGTCTGTGCTTTTGGTAGATTGAGATCATGTCTCAAACTTCCTGCCTGCTTTGACTTCTGCAACACACCAGAAGAAAAAATGGGTTTTTTTTCCCCACAAACAAGAAGCAAACAGCAGTAAGCCTGTGTGTGTGTGGCTGCACCACACACAGATGTGTAAAATAAATAAAAATAAAATCATATATTTGTCATTCAATATCCTTTTTTATACGATTCAGCCATCTTCGGAACCCGCTGAATCCTTTTAAGGATTACAGGGTTGCTGGAGCCTATCCCAGCTATTGTTGGGCAAAGACGGGGTACACCCTGAATATGTTACCAGTCTGTTATAGGGCCACAAACTCACATGAACACCTAGTGACCATTTAGAACCACCAAATAACCTACAAGCCATTTCTTCGAACAATGGTAGGAAGTCCCAGAGAAAACCCACACATGCACACAGAAAAGTCCCCGCCGGGATTCAAACCACAGCCTTCTCGCTGTGGGACACGTGTGATAAAAAACTACACAAAAACTCAAGCCTAAAGATTTGCGATGGCCTTCATCTCCTTATGAAGAATCTGAACATGACCCCAAAACATAAACAATACTTCTATGGCTGTTCTGGTCCTGTTCTGGTCGTGGTCTTTGTGTATCCCTGCTGGTGGTCCAGGAGAACTAACATACATACAGCAGTACAAGGCGATGGGTTCACCAGCATTACCGCCTTCAATTCCTGTTCCCACTCGCTTTAGTGGGCGACCTTTTCTACCATCTGGGAGGACTCATGAACTGTCCTGCTCTTCGCTGGACTCTGGTTGAGCTGGAGTTACACATTTCTTTAAAAAAGACATGTTCTGTAACAGCGGTTTCAGAGCAGACACATATTTCGGATTTTACTTTTATCTTCATCAAATGCAGTGGTGTCATAAAATCTGTGTGAATGTAGACCTCCTACTAATGAAAGTATCAAGAATTATACTTCAAAACTAAAAGAACAAACTTTTGTTAGAAATACGTTAAATAAAGACAAGTTCAACTAAATACAATTTTTAAAAAGTTATCTCTCTGTCTGGATACTGTGTAATCACATTAAAATTAAATTAAAAAGTGTTTCTTTAGTTTAATATGATTGTTTTCAGATCATCTCCAAAATATGATACATGTTCATCAAACAGACCAAAAAAGCAAAGTATTTACAGTTTAATGATGTTTCAATAAAACGTCTAGTTAAGAAAATCTAAAGCTCCTTTTAGAGAAAACCAGATAAACATGTTTATTGAATAAAGACTCAATTTCATTTTCTGAAGATTTTCCTTCAGCATTTTATTCTCTCAGAATCTTCTTGCTCTGCTTGAGCTTGAACATGCTTCTCCTCTGTAAACAAACATGCTTCTCCTCCACCTAAGAATGTTCTTTTCACTGCAGGAAGCCAATTTTTTCCTGGAAGAAGCAGGAATATTTCAAAACAATTTTTCGACATCTCTTAAATTTCAGACTTGAATTTCTGTCTTAAGCTTCACTCCATTCAAACTCGATGCAAAGGCTTGTGGGGAAAAACTGGGTGTGTTATCAGAGTTAACATCAGATGTTTACTAATTCCAGCTTTCAAAGCTATTTTTTTTTTATTAACTCTTTGGGCAAATGTATTTCTGTAGACTCAAAATAGACTCAACAGAAGTGGAGTTGGAATTGTCCAAGCATGGAGATGTCTTCAGTGTCTGAGTAGGTCTCTCTCAGCTGTGGCTGAGTGCTGATGCACTCGTGTCTCAGTGAAGCATGTTTGATTCATTTATCTGACAGTTATGAGGAAACAGCACACCTCTCTGCTTCTGCCTCTGACGAGCAAAAGCAGACAGGCTCCTGAGGGACAGCATGCTGCTGCTGTCTGGGTCGTTCCTTCTGTCTGATATTTGAAGTGTAACCACATGCCCTGCTTTACCAAAATGTAACCAAGATCCTCTACCAGTACACATCTTCTCCCTACTATGACAACAGAGCCTCATTTTAGGGAAACAATCCTACTGAAGATGTTCTTGAGAAGAAAATTACTTTGAAAGGCTGTTGTGAAGCGCCACAGACACACAACACTAAACACAACACAACACCCCAAACACCACTACACACACACATCAATATCACAGCTATCCAGCCGTTAAGTTTTAAACCGGATTCCAGCTCAAATGAGGAAAACAAAGATCTAAACATGGATATATTTGTCTGCCAGTGGATGCATCAGAATGGAGCGGAGCAGGAAGCTTAAGGCCCACCCAGTATATTTTCTAAATCATAAATATAATCTTTTTCAAACTGCAATTGTTTGAATCTTCTGATTCACAACAATTTTAATAAAGAAACACTCAGAAATGTAATTTTATGCTACATTTTCTTTAAATATGTCCTCCATCATATAAAAATGCAATGATAACATGTTAAAAACACCAAAAATACTATTTTTATCAAGTGGGTCTTTAAAAATGTGGGTCTAGGTTCATTTGCAAATAAACTAATGCAGATGAGAGGAATCTAAATGCACACAGAGTACCAAGTAGAGCAAAGAGTGGAACGATCCAAAAGAATAAATGATGAGTATGGTATGCATTTTGAGAGAGAAAAAAAAGCAGCCATTGGCATGAATTCAAATAACGTTCAACATTTGAAAAAGGCTGGAAAAATGAGATGAAGGATAAGGACACTGTCAATAGGACAGAGGACTAGCTGCTTTTCTTTTTTCCATTTATGGGCAGAGCTCCTTTCAGGCAACACAACCCCTAAGCAAGCATGCTGTCATTTTTCTTTAACAGTTTGACTGGCTTCATTCTTTGGGTCACTTATGACCTGCAGCATCTTAGCAAACCAAACCACATGAAGGTAGGATTTTTCTTTTCCCGAGGCAGTTTAGTCTGGTTTAGAGGCTGTTTAATAATGCCCAGGCAGCAAAAACCTGTCTTGCCTGCATGACTGAAAGACAAAAGTCACATACTGTCTGACAGCCCTATATATAGCCCTCTTAAACTCATTCCAGGCATGTCACTCTAGAAGAATTCCTGTCACATTCACTATCAGACAACTTATGTGTGATTAGCCAAAAATAAAAGGCAGAGTAATGATGTATCAAAGGAACAGAGTAAACGGTGAGTTCTTGTGAATCACTGCCTTGATCCAACAGACAAGATGATTAGAGAAAACTGTCATGCAGAACTAAGGAAAGACTTTCTCATCTATTCTCTTCATACTTTGAACCACAACACTTTCCTTGTTCATTTTGAAAGTGAAACATGCCACTCCTTTCACTACTTGTTTCCTCTCTTTGGCATTTGCTACCAGGCCCACCACCTGCAGGAGAGTGCATGAGGCTGAGCAGAGGCTCCAGTAAAGACCTGGAGACATGCTGGAGAGACTACCTCTCTCGGCTGGCCTGGGAATGTCTCGCTGTTCCCCCAGAGGAGCAGGAGGAAGTGGCCAGGCAGAGGGAAGTCTGGGCATCTTTGCTTGGACTACTGCCCCCATGACCTGGTTCTGGATAAGCGAAAGAAGATGGATGGATGGATGGAAGTGTGGATGGATGTACGGATAGATGGGTAGGGGGATGGATGGAAGTGTAAATGGATGGATGGATGGATGGATGGATGGGTGGGTGGATGAATGGATGAATGGATGGATGGGTGGATGGGTGGGTGGATGGGTGGGTGGGTGGATGTATGGATGAATGGGTGGATGGATAGATGGATGGATAGGTGGATGAATGCATGCATGGATGGGTGGGTGGATGAATGGATGGATGGATGGATGGATGGATGGATGGATGGATGGAAGTGTGGATGGATGGATGGCATTTGCTCAATGCATAAAAAATCTTCATCCTATACTTTAAACATTTTGTTTTCCTCTTTTTAACTCCCATTTCTGCTGTCATGTTTTGCTGCATGTTGCTGCTCTTGATTTCTTACATGTTTGTTCAGTTTGTCTGGGTTTCTTCCTCAAATAAAGGGCTCAGCTGTGATTTTTGGCAGTGTAGTGCAAGAATCAGCAATTTCATGTGCTGGCAGGCTCCAGTGGGCGGGAGGTGATCGTAAAGATGAATGAAGCTGTTCAGGTAGGAAGGTTCTGTTAGGTTGAGTCCTCTGTGAACGAGGGTCAGAGCTAATATCTGATTCAGACAATCAAAGTGAGCCAATGCAGAGATCGGAACAGTAATGTGGCACGTTGGTTTTTTGGCTGAGTACATAAAAATGTTGAAACAGCACTTTGGATTGATTTTACAGGTTGGTAGCTTTGTTCAGAGAGCACTGTAGTAAGTAACCCAAGAGATGACAGTGTGTAAGGAATCAGGCTGTGTAAATCCAAAGGTGGGATTCTTATCTGTTTGATGTTGTAGAGCAGAGGTGTCAGACTCCAGGCCTTGGCGATTAGCATCAAAAATCCATACAACACACCTGTGTCTTGTGTACGTCACCCTTACTTACCCTTACACGTTATTTAAGTGCTCACTACGACCTGTCACTCACAGCATGTCCACAAAAAATGTGCAGGATCATTTTGGCTCTACGGAAAAAACGAATTATCGACAACTTTGATATATATTGTGCGGGCCACCTGCATACTCCTTTCAGGTTTGAACACTTTTTACCTACAGACAGTGGTGACTAAGGCTTTAACAGCTGCTGATTACCTGGATCAGATGTGTTCTGCCAATAAAGCACAACAATGGCAGGTTAAGTGGAAAGCATGAAGGACATCGGCCCTCAAAGCCTGGAGATGGATACCTGTGTTGTAGAGGGTGAAACGGCACATCCAGATGGAGATGTTTTTGGTGTAAGCCATCATTGTGGGCAGGATGTTTCTGATAGCTTTGTTTCTCAGTGTTTTTCAGAATAAAAGCAGACAAACTTGCAGTTCTGCAAACTCTAATTTTTAAACTGTGAATAATTTGTATCAGAACAAAAAAAAAAAAAAAGCAATTTGTGGGAAGAGCTCCTCTTTGTTGTGATCTCATGTATGATCAGGAATCAAAAATCTTTCTCCTCATTGTTGTCTGTGTCCTACAGACATCGTTTTTGAATTTCCCATTATTACCTTAAGCCTTAAATGGATAAATAACTCAGCGACTGACTGAAATGCTTCACTGGTTCAAAGCAAACATCAAAGAGGAACAGACATTTATGCCCAGCTGTCATCCCCATCGGGCTAGTTATTTATAGAAAAGGCAACTTTAACCCCCCCCCAATCTCTTCTCCTTATATGCTCCACAGGGACGTCTTCCTGAGTAGGCCTTGCTGAATTATTGATGAAATGTTTTAAATAAGTCATCAGAGAGGAGTTGGGTTTTGCCTGCTGCATGATGACAGCATGGTAGAGTTGGTAATGTGCCAAGTGGGACAGAAACGACCCCCCATTAGTAAAACTAACACGTTTAATTCAGTATGACATGCTGCAGGGGCAGCCGGGGACAAGGTCAGGCTGGAAATCAGCGAAGACTTTTCAGCTAAAACCACGAGGATATGTGCATCCCATCAGCCTGTGTGCACTACGAAATAAAAACATATTTTTTTTAACTCTTTGTAGTTCAGTTTGGTTTGGACAGCTTTATAACCTGATTAAATGTTGAGTAAACAAGAAATACAATCCCTGTTTTCATTGGTCATTTGTAACTGACCCTTTTATTTTAGCAATCTACGCTTTCGTGCTACATTTTTTATATATTACGAAAATGTTTTAAACCCGTACAAACCTAATAATTTTTTTCTATATTTTTTATTTAATCAAATAAATCTAAACTATGTGTGTGTGTAATTTAAACACTTTTACAAATTTTACAAATATAAAAAAAAAGGACCTAAACATTTTTGACCCAAAATATAAAGATGATCATTTAGAGTTTTTCCTTTGGGTTAAATTTTGCAAATATTTTGCCCTTTTATATCAATCAGTGCAAAGTTTAATTTTAATACATTTTAAAGGGTCTGAAATGCTACAGATCATTCCTTTAACCTTCAGATTTCTTCCTTTTCCATGACTGGATATTTCACAAGCGAAAAGTCAGAATCCAAAAGCAACGGAGGATAATGATTGCCAAAGCTTACACACATGGTTAAGCAGCTCTCCCTTTTCAGATGTCAGTGTTGATTTTACACACGCCAGTAAGCATGCTTCTTCAGACCTGTTTGACGTATCTACCTGCTGTCTGACTCCTTATGTCTATAGGTGTACTGGTGTCACACCATCCCACTGCAGCTGCAGAGTAACACAGCTGCTCTGTGGGGAGACTGATGGAGCAACAAGCAGCAACTCTTTATGGAATACCCCTGAGTGTGTTGGTTTTACTCCAACAACCATGTCGTTTTTTTATGGGTTGAAGTGAAGCTACAGTGAGGCAAGAAAGTATTTGGTCAGCCACCAATTATGCAAGTTTTCCCACTTACACGATGAGAGGCCCGTCACGGTCATCATAGGTAGACATCAACTATTAAAGACAAAATGAGAGAAAAAAAAAAATCCAGAAAATCACATTCTCTGATTTTTGAAGAATTTGTTCGCAAATTATGTTGGAAAGTATGTATTTGGTCAACAGCAAACAAGCAAGATATCTGGCTTTTTTGTAACTGTAACCTGTAACTTCTTCTGTAAGTGGATCCTGTGTCCTCCACTCATTACCTGTATTATTGGCCCCTGTTTAAACTCGTTATTTATATAAAAGACACCCGTCCACAACCTCAAACAGTCACACTCCAAACTCCACTATAGCCAAGACCAAAGAGCTGTCTAAGGACACCAGAAATAAAATTGTTGACCTGTCCCAGGCTGGGATGACTGAAGCTGCAATAGGTTAGCAGATTGGTGTGAAGAAATCATCTGTGGGAGCATTTACTGGGAAATGGAAGACACACTGATAATCTCCCTCCATCTGGGGCTCCCCACAAGATCTCACCCTGTGGGGTCAAAATTATCAATAGAACAGTGAGCAAAAATCCTAGAACCACATGGGGGGACCAAGTGAATGACCTGTAGAGAGCTGGGACCAAAGTAACAAAGGCTACCATCAAAAAACACACTACGCCGCCAGGGACTCAAATCCTGCAGTGCCAGATGTGTTGCCCGGCTAAAGCCGGTACATGTGCAGGCCCGTCTAAAGTTTGCTAAGGAGCATTTGGATGATTTGGAGAATGTCCTACAGTCAGATGAAACCAAAATAGAATTTTCTGGTTAGAACTCTACTCGTTATGTTTGGAGGATAAAGGATGCAGAGTTGCATCCAGAGAACACCATACCCACTATAAACATTGCACATCATGCTTTGGGGCTGTTGTTTAGCAAAGGGACCAGGATGACTGATCTGTGTAACGGAAAGAATGAATGGGGCCATGAATCATCAGATTTTGAGTGAAAACCTCCTTCCATCAGCAAGGACATTAAAGATGAAACGTGGCTGGGTCTTTCAGCATGACAACGATTCCAAACACACTGCCCAGGTAATGGAGGAGTCCTTTTAAGATCCTGGAATGGCCAAGCCAGTCTCCAGATCTCAACCCCATAGAACATCTTTGGAGGGAGTTGAAAGCCTGTGCCTGACTAAATACTTTTTTACCCCAATGTAAACAGAAAATACCCAACAGAAATCCAATTACAGCCTCAAAGCCTAACCTATGCATGAATTTTCAACAATTTAACAATAAATATGGTCCAAATTAAAGAAAACCTTTATTTTAGACCTTTAATGGTCTATACCATGAAAATTCACATTTTTGAGTTTTTAAAGGCTTTATCACGTTCATTACTCACTATAAACAACCCAGACATTTTGATCCATTCACGCATTTCTGAGGATTACACTAAAAATCTGGGCTCTGAGCACCAGACCCCCCAACCCATGAGAACGACCGGGTTCTCACGAGCTGACATCATAAAGTGAGAACAGTCACTTCCAGTAAGAGTCTGCCCTGCAAGAACCGCCTTCAGGCTAACATTCACACACCCAGTTTCTATGCATATCTAGCGATGTTCAGCCAAACGCTTTCATTTTAATTAAACAATACCGCATATCTTCCAACTGTGTCCCATCAACAATATCCGCTGGGTCTAACAGGTGTTTGTTATTGGCAGTGCACAGTCGTGCAGACACTAGCTGTCAGTGGTGTTTGTATTGTGTAGTGATGGCCAATAAGCTTTTCATTCAATTCAGTGTTTAAACTTTGTGCGGTGGCATATGCCAAAGAACCTTCTGGTGAAGAATTTGCAATACATTTTGGGGTGGATCCCAAACGTATCTGGATCCCAAACGTGTCTGGATCCTAAACGTATGAGAGAATGGTGCAAGCAGACGGTGATATAGGAGAGACGGCTGCAGAAAAACGAAGTAAACCATTTCCTGGTGGAGTTCCAAACACACTGATTGATGAATTAGAAGAAGTAGTTTTAAAATGGAATATTGAACAAAGACAGAAAGGTGTGCATGTTTCCAGGAAAAAAGATTCACATGAAAGCGAAAAGGATTTTTGGTATTGTGGTCTACATTTTACGCAAAATGAACCCATTAACCATCACCATTCTGTCTGGGATGGAATAAACGCCGGTCAGGTCAGGTCGGCTGCCACTTTTGTGGAAAATCGGGTGACTAAAGGCAGATACACAATATCCACATCCATCTTTACAAAAATTTGGATGCTTGTTTTTGTGAGATACACACAGACACACTGTGGAGGCCGAAGTTGACAGCACAAAATGGGCGGCACCCAAAAGGAGCGAAGGGCGGTGCCTCAGAGGTCAACTCGTCTTACTTCAGGGAAGGAAAAAAGTTTACAAAAATAGCTCATATTTAATTTTTTTTTTTAATTGTTCTTTAGAGTACCAAAGGTAATATACGATCACTTATGGATAAAGTTTACTCGGTAGTAGGGCAGGCCGTTTTCAGTTTCGTAGATGAGGAAGATTCAATGAAACAAAGTTCTTGATTTGTAGAAGTTGTTTCTATTCTGTGAAAATTAAATCAAATCAACATAACAGTACATTTTGAAAAAATAAAATATCATTATTACTGAGAACTCAGTCCAGGATCAGATCATCTTTCAGGACAAGAAGATTAATCATATTTTGTTATATAAATCCTGATCCTGATCACCGTGTATTTCTTTTTACCACAGAGGAACGTTTTCTGTGTTAAAGTTTTTTTAACAGATGTCTGCCATGTTCATCTTGCTGTAGGAAAATTCTTAAATGTCTCTTTTAAGAGTTTCCACAAATCAGCAAATTTATTTAATTAAATCTTAATTTTGATGTAAAATGTTTGCAGCAGGTTCAAAGTTAGACTTTGTGATGAAACTGGTATTTTCTAAATCTAATAATAAAAATGAATTCACCGTGTTTGTAACTTTTTTTTCAGCGTATGCGAAACATTAGAACAGGGGTGTCAAACCAATCACATGGGGGCCATAATCCAAAACACACCTTAAATCACGAGTCTAAAAGGATAAATATTTATTGGACATGCTAAAGCTATTTTTTTTTACTTTAAAATTTATTTTTTTAACATTAATATGAATTTAAAAAAGACAAAAATATTATTCCAGAATAAACAACCTTAAACCTTAAATAACTCTGTATTTTGCTCTCCATAAAATAGATTTTGTTAAAATTATACAAGTTGAAAATAAAGTAAACATTAAAAGAAAAACACTCAAATTTATTTTACGTCATTTTATATTTAAAAAAATTATAATTTATAATTAAAAAAATACTTTAAAAATACTATAAATATCACAAAAGATTTTTCTCTCCATGAAATATATCCTGACAAAATTAAAGATAAACATGTTGTAGAACAAAACAAACAAAACCTGAAAATATCAATAAAATGTGTGTTTTTCAGCAAAAACTAATCAAATCATGAGATTTTCTTTGCTCTTGTGTTGTTTTTTTTTTTTTTAGAGCTGGACTATGGCCTCAAGATGAGGACTTAACTGCATGTTTGCACATCAAGTTTCATCATTCCGCAAAATAAATCTGTCCAAAAAATGTAGGCTTGCAAATAAGCTCCTGAAGTTGCTGTTGCGAATTCTGTCCCTGTCTTTACACGTCTTTATGACTTGATGTCCACAAATTAAACTGTCCAATCAGAGAGAAGGTGGTTTCCTGCCGTCCCGCCCCGCCGCAGATTTTAAGGGGGATATCAGTGTTAACATGACCATGAGGATTGTACAGTGTTCCATTTTTTGCGTTCAGCTGTGCCACTTACTGCATCAAAAACGCTGCTGTGCTTGAATAAATGGGCTTTGGTCTGAAGTTCTTTCTGTGGCTTATTGGTTAGAGCAAATGGTTGAAAAGTTTTTTTTCCTACTGTGGGAATTGGAAGTTTGACTCCCAAGCATTACACAGCATTTAATGCTGAGCATTAAGCAAGGCAGCACTGAATCCCATTTTTAGAGTCTTTGGTATGACTTGACCGTGGATTTGAGCTCACGACCTTCCAGTCTCAGGGCGAAAACTCAAACACAAAGCCGCTGCATCGTGTATCAACTCTCAATCCCTCACACATGCACACGGAATGAATTCCAGTGGGTTTTTTTTTTTATTTAACCAAAATATACTCTTTTTAATGTATGAGTTCAAGGGTATGAGTTCAGCATTTTTATATTATAGAAAAAACTTTAAAAATATTTGTCTCTAACCACTTCCTTCTGAACAAACAGAAAAACGTAAGTGAAAACAGAGAACAAAAGTATTATTTTCATTCAAGTTGCCAGATATCAGCAGCATCTTAGAACATGAGAGGGGAAACTTTTACAAAGCCCTGGAGCCACCTAGTGGCTGCATGTTTCAAGTCCAGAGTTAAGAAAACAGTCCAACAAAATAAACAGAAGATGTCTGTCAAAGGTTAAGTTCTCCTACTTGAAACGCTGCGGGGGCGGGCCTCTGCCAGATCGGAGATGGCTCCTGTGGTCACAGTCTTCTTCATTCGGGACCCTGAGGCAGCAGCAGCTCCCTGTGTCGGCTTTGCTAAGGCATCATCACTGCTGGCTCTTTTCAGCTACAAGAACATGTGTTGTTCAGCAAAACGTTTCAAATGTCTGCGTAGTGATGTTGAGATTACCTCATTGCCATTCATTTGAAAGGTATGAAGTGGTGATTAACGAGTGCTTGCAGCTCACCTTGCTGTTGCGTTGATCAACGGCAGACATGCTGGAGAGTCTGGAGGTCTTCATGGCTGTAGAGGAGGAGGACGGAGAGGCCAGGGAGGTGGGCCTTACTCGCTCCTGGGCTCCTGGCTTGAGCAGCCCCGCTTTAGTGCCGCCTGCTTTCAGCATTTCTGCGATGTGAGTAATTTCTTCATACACTAGGAAAAACAGAAGGAAGGAGGAATTATTTAATACAAAAATTAACACATTTTTATGATACATTTGTTAAAAACAACGTAAATTCAGCATCTTTGTCTTCAGCACTTAGAGGATTGTTAAAAGCTACAGACACACCGGGCAGAGGACGCACATTTAGCCCATGGTGTTCACACTGGAGGGGCTTCCTGTTCTCCTACTGTTTACGAGCACGTCCATCACCTACAGTTGGAAGAGATTTGGTGCAAAATGTCAAAGCTGGTTAAATCTGATGAATCTTGTTTCGGGCTTTTTCTTTCACAGCTCTATGCTGATATATGAAAGACCTGATGTCATAGAATTCCAAACTGCAATTATTCATTTTTCCTTCATGATCATATTTTAAACAGTCGGCACTTCTGTAACCTAGAGGATACATCATCAATATGTCACAACCAAATCAGTCTCAGATTGGTCAAAGTTTAAACTGGTTTAACTTTCTAAGTGCGTTCAATGGTCCCGTGTTTTGTACGTAGAGCCCAAAAATGGCCATGGAAACTTGTGTTGCAAAGCGTGAACACCTGAGGTTTGAATGTGGAACCCCGAAACACGCATTTAATCGCGCCAACAACTGCACAACCTTGCAGCCTATTATGCACATCCAGCAGAGGGTGTACAGATGGCTAACTGCTGTCCCTCTACAAGAAAATGGCAAGAAGAGGCACAAAGACAGATTAGTGTAGGAAAAATCAATGAAGGGGATGGCAGTGCAACTGAAAGGATAAATGAGAGAAATCTACGGAATCTAATGGTAAAAGCTCTGCAGCTCCCACAGGACAACAAAAGTCATTATCCTGATTTTGACAAACTGATGCTCAGCATTTGGGAAACAGAGGAGCTCCAATGGGACACACCCTGAAAGCCTGCAAGTGAAGAGAAAGTCTGCAACGAATGGAGGATAAAAAATAAAGACAATACACGTCCATCACCTGCAGACCTTTGAAGTTTGCATTTTGTCTTCATCTTTTTGCCCTTTCTAGAGCTAAAAGTGAAAACATCCAAGGATATACTTCGCAAGAAAGATTGCAAAAAGTTTTTTACAAAAATCCAACACAAAACCTTATTAACTTTCTTGATAAGTAAAATTGACTTGCTGCATTTTTTTTAGGATACCACTTTTGTAGTATAAAAACCTGCTTCACAAAGCATCCAGTTTTGTTACAGGAACATGAAAAAATTACAAAAACTCTTGAAATATAATTCAATGAAGGTGACTTTTCAATTGTTGTCTTGAAAATCCCTGCCATCGCCTATTTAATCAAGCTAATGTTTCTTTTTCCTTTCGTGTGGTTTAGCTTATGTAACAGAAGAAAACCAATTTACAGTTATTATAATGGCCACATTGTCAAAAACATGATACTTAATGCCAGTGCTTCTTTAAATAAAAAAGTTAAATTGATGGAAAAAAAAAAATGGAGAAACGTCAGAAGAAATAAACACACAGGCAGCGCGTTTTGATGAACTCAGATAACATATGTAGATTAAGTTGCACCTCACTAATTAGAAATGCATAAACATTTTAAAGAACATATTTTTATTCCTTTTTAAATGCTGTGTTTGTCAAGGAAGTGTGTATGTGTGTGTGCTAAAGACTTGTCTGGATATAAAACAGTTGCATGCACTATTGATGTTGATGAATGAAAGCATGTGTTTTCCTTGTGGTTCCTCATATGATCCTCTTCAGGCAATATCCTGTGACTAACTCCTGCCTAACATGTCAGCAGAGGCGTCAAACCATTAGATCATTTTACCTGGCAGAGCTCAGTGGCCTGCTTCTTAACCTGACCTGACATCAACTTTAGCAACTGCAAGAAGTGGAGTAAAGGATGTTTAAAGGAAATGACTTTTTGCACACTGGATCTGAACAGAGACAAGCAATTATACAGATCACTTCAAAGTAACGTCTGAAAAATACTTAAATGTGAATTTGAAATGCCTCACATACTTTCATTTTACCCTCCTTGAACAGAGCACAACTAAATTCGGCAAATGCAACCTTGTCATTTTACTGCAGAGACATGATTCCAAGATGACCCAAATGTGTAGTCAAAACGTGTCTGAAAGACTTTAAAGACATGTGACACTGCAGTCCTGCAATTGAATGACAGCACCAATGACTGACTAAAAATATTTAAAGTTTACAAAAAAGACCCTTTTGAGATTTGTTAAAGGTTCGCAATTTTATTTTATTTTTTTACTTTAGAAATCAATCCTTGAGCTAAGTTTACTACATTGTTTTAATTTGTATTATTTTAATGACATTAAAAGTAATGTCTGCATTGATTATTTTGCAGTAAATTATGGTGTAGTATTTAAAACGCAAACTGTAAACATGTTCACGCTTACCTTTTTTTTTTGGTGCCCAATGCAATTCAGAATCATTTGATTTTGAGTATCTGCCGATACGGAGTCCTGAACCAATATTTTGGTAACATATTAAATAAATGAACAAATTAAATAAACGTTATTATTTTCTCCTATTTTTCTTTTATTAACCTTCTTTTATCATTTACCACTTAAACAGAGAACTTCTTTGAAGTAGCTTTAACAATCAAGTAAAAATACTGCATCTATTAACTAGTAAAATAGTTAACTATTACCTAATAAAAGAAAAAAGGAGAAAATTAGTCATGTGAAAAAGTTTGGTGACTTTACCTGCAGGATTGAAGATGTTTGATCAGATGTGATTCATATCTCCATTAAAATTCTGACAAATAAATGATGATTTTCTTTTAGAACTGTTGTTATCTGTTTACGACTAGCTCATATCAGTGGAACCATTTATTGGTATTGGTTGTTTTTTTTATAGAATTTGGGATTCTTTGTTTTAACCTCTTCAGACCTGATATCAACATGCGTGAACCTCCTACTTTGTTTTTTTTTTTGTTTTGTTTTTTAATCACAGTAGTTAATTCTGTTTAACTGGGGCTCTGTCAAAGAGAACTAAAGAAGGATCAGGACTTCCGGGGTTAAATTCTCTTCTCCCGCTGCTGCAGTCTCACTGCCGTCAGTAGTACGAGAGCGCCTCTCACATTAATGAGAAGAAAAAACCTCATCTTTTTTCTGTTAAAATGCTTTTTTTAGGTTGTTGTTTGCATTAGGACAAACCAATACAGACACTTTCTGTCAGTTTAAAATGTTTTTAGAAAAGTTTTTGATTCTGGAAGTCAGAATCTATTAATATCTTTCTAGCTTGACTGAACTCTTGTTAGCCTCCTGCTCAAACTAACGGCGTATTCTGCTGTGCTCTACAGTAATAAAATGTTCTACTAGAATGTTTATCTGTAATAATAAGCTTCAAATACAAAGCGCCTATCATAATAAGAATAAAAGAAATCTCTGATCATTGATCGGGGTACAACATCCGATTTCGTTCGAGTCATCAACCACGGGACCGGGCCTGATTTCCAATCATGTGATCGGGTTAAGACATCTCTAGAATATTTGCAAAGCCTGGTGGCTGGATAGCTTAATTGGTTAATGCAGATGGGAAATCAGGGTTCAATTCCCAGGGGGCGCAATGAGCCAAATCCAGTGTGGATACTTAGGCAGGGTCCTTCACACTACTGCCTACCTGTGGACACACTATTTGGTCCGGGTCTGGGTCTCCCTGAGCCGCTCCCCAGCCCAGATAAAATACAGGCTTTACCAAACCAAATGTGCGAATGAGTGAAAATGGATTTGCTGTGGAACCCCTGCGGGGATATGCCAAAGGTGAACAACAATATAAGCAGAGTCAAAACTTAGATCTCGCAGATAAAACCATTGCTTAAATATTGTCACAAAGCAATCGCAGTACGATACAGTACAGTACAATCACGGGTTACAGAAGGAATCAAGCAAAAGAGCCATAGCAGTTCAATGGACTGAAAATAAGGATCTGCTTTAGTGCAGAACAAACATCGATCTGCTTTCTGTTGCAAATGCTCCTTTTACAGTATGTATGCTCTCTGACAGGCAAAAGGGGAAATTGAAATCTACCTCGAATAAGCTACATGTATGAGCATAAGCAAACATACTGCGGGTTTCACTTTGTAGACTTAAAAACAAAATCATCTGCAAAGACACTAAAATAGAAGAACAAATAGAAAGCCTTGTTTTATCTCTCGAGTGTCTCAGAGATTACCTTTAAAAAGTACGATTACAGCAAGTGTGTATATAAAGAAAGCAGAAATTAACCTCTTATTCTTCCTATTATAATTCTTTTAAAAAATCTCACAGAAGTAATGTTGTTCTCTCACAGGTTTAGTTTTAGAGATTGTTTCCTTGGCGCTCCTCTCAGCATAGATGCTTTGTGGCCCAGCTGACGAAAGTACTCCGAGCAAATGCCGTCTTCCTCCCCACAGCAGTCAGGAAGAGGAAGTGCTGCAAGTGGCCAACTGCTGCAGCCTCACCACTCACTGAGTTAAAGGGGAAAAGTGTTTGAGTCTCCATGGGCATGTTTCGTTTCCTTACATGATGACTAAAAAAATAAAAAAGACATGAGAACCCAGAAGGAGGAACAGATCCTTGACGCATGACGGGAGAGTTCTGGGCTCTCTCTAGATTCCGATTTGATAAAACCTGACATCACAAAGGACGTCTGAGAAAAACCTCCGTTTTACTGTGAAAACTGACCTGAAACAAGTTTCTATACACTCTTGTACATTAGTGTTCTAAACATTTGACAAAAATACAATAATATATGACGTATAAACTTCCAAGTCCCTTTTCTGCAGCTTGTGTGGACACAAACGGTTAGTTGCAGCTTACAAAGGCCAATCTGTCTCTCAGAGCGTGGATGACTTGTGCATGGGTTGGAGGTCAGCACTGAACCAGCAACATAAAGCATGCCAAAGCCATGGGACAATGCGGGTAGAAAGAGAACTGCAATGCTAATAGAGTCAAATGAGCTTCAGTTTGTGGTAAACCAGGAAACCTCATCTAACCGCACTTTTGCACAAGCATTAAATCTGTTTTTAAAAGTGGATTTGAATAGCTGGAATAAAGCGACTGTTGTTGTTGAGGCACAGCAGCTCTCATTTTTTAAACGTATGGATTTTCTGCATGAATCAGGATGAACCAGTGGACTAAACTGGTGTTGCTGTCAAGTATCGAGAAGTTCCTGTGTTGTCGATAAAGGTTCTCACAAATCTCACTGAATGTTTAGGTGCTGGAATCAAACATCCCAACAAGGACAAAGGATCCTCAATTGACAGCTAATCTGCAATGATAACATTGCTGTCCCAGGAAATCTATCCCTGAAGAGCTGAACCAAGGTACCAGATATCAAAATAAAGAGGACAACTACTCTTCATCTACATCTTTCCTCTTTCTGACCCCCACTGGCATCCAGAATATGAATCAGGTGGTTTTGAGAAGTTTCCAAATACAACAGGATTATTTCTAAATCATTCTTGGTAAAAACTTGCTGCAGGATTTAAAGTGACGACTCAGACGCTTAAGAAATATGAAACAGGAAGTAGGAGGTCCCCGGGGTGTGAAAGCATTTAAGCATCAATAAATAATGATGGAACATGAAACTGTGAACATTAATGGTGAAAAATGATAAAGTGGCTGTCAGGTGTTCCATTGTTAGGTTAGAGATGAATTAAGGGTTACTGAAAAGCCCACCTGAGTAAAACAATAGCGGACACATGTGTCACACTCTCTTTCCTGTCTCTGATAGTCGAGTTAAACCCACTCACTGGAAAAACTCTAATAAGACTAATAAAAACTGAGCGACGATGGTGACTCAGATAACCGGCTAAAAATAGGACTCATCTGAAAAAGTTGCTATGCTTTGAAAACTAAATTACTAAAGGTTTAGTATTTAATATGTAGCGCCAAATAGGTGCACACTCACACAGTTTGGAATATTATTTTTGCAAAGAGGACCAGATTTGATGAGGTAAGAGCAAGTGAGGGCCAATCATTCAGCCTGCATTCTTTGAACCCTAATAACATGAATGTTGTTATTATTACAATTATTTTTGCAATAGGACACTTTCATTTCTTAAAAAAAGAAAATAATTGTCTCTAGATACATTTTTATCAAAATTAATGTGAATTTCATATTTGAACAAAACGTCTGTCTGACGTAAAGACCTTCTGTTAAGATTAAATCTGGGTTCATATGAAGTGGTACATTATTCACTATCATACAACATTCACACTGGGCCTGTGACCTGCATTCTACAATGCACTAAAAGCTCGTTCTTGAACGCACATGTAACGCCTGATGAGGAGCAGAGAGGGCCTTCTTCTTATTTTGCTACTGTTTACTAGTGTATGTCCTCCTAACGATGCAAATCTTGCTCCACACCTTTTCTTTCACAGCTCTATTCCGATATATGACAGACTTGATGTCATAGAATTCCAGCTGGGCACAAATTGCAATGATTAATTTCTTCTTTGTGATCAGTTTTCAGATGGTTGGTACTACTGTGAATTAAAGAGGACATCATCTATATGTCACTTCCAAATCCAAGTCCCTGATTGGTCAAAGTTCATCCTGGCTTTGTACGTAGAGCCCGGAAACTTGAGTAGCTAAGCGTAAATATGAGAGCTTTGGATGTGGAAAAAAAACACATATACCGCGTTTACATAGACTTTCCATTGAAAGTAGTTACTTGAACACATGTTGTCAAAAGCGTTGTGAGCGTAACTGTAAATCCTAATTGTAAAATTCTAAATTTAAATCGTTTGACCAAGAAAATAATAGTTTTCTTTTGAATAAGTAAAAACTGTTGTGGTTTTGATCACAGAATCTAGTAAATCTGCTCTTGTTTGGCCCTTAAGGCTCTGAATGTTAAGTTTCCATAGGTTGTGGACTGGCTTTCAACGGTTTACAACGTAATTTAGCCAATCACAATCAAGAAATCATAGTTCTTGAAAATGCTGGAAGCAGCATATTGTTAATTTTACGACTGGAGCCTGTGGGCTGAAAGAATACGGGTTACATTTGGCTAAACGGGCCAGACTTTGGACAGGCCTAACTTCAAGTGTGGAAAAATTTACCACATAACTATAAATTTTAACTGCAACTAAAGTTATCCAATAAAATTAATTTTTAACGTTTTTTTAATAGAATAATTTTCCTGATAGCATTCCATGGTTAGTATTTTACAGCTGACAATGTTATCAGGTCTCTTAAATTAGATAACACTGAATAGACTGAATCCTGTTAAACAATATAAATGTGACTACTGTGTTCTCTTTCTGATAACAATGTGTCCACATGTTCATGATGAACAGTTTCTTTGCTACAACTGAACCGCATAAACATTAAAGGTTATGTGGTAAAGGTTTAATCAGACTAAACTCTTCAAGCACCTATGGTGTGTGACAGTAAAAACTGAAGTGGCATCATTCATTGGCTGAGAAGTCTTTGAATGATCCATCTATTTTCTCAGCAGAGAAAATGGAACATTATCATGCATGTAGCGAATGTAAGTTTGTATGATGAATGAGTGATCCTGTCATACAGTGCCCCTATGCAACACTAGTGATTAGTATGTTGCGAGTATTTTCTCCTTACTGACCGCACACAAATGCTGCACAAAGGGCTTCATACGTGTCTTCGTACGTAAAAGCCCGTAGTACACTCGTAGGATGTCCACATAAAATACGCTCCGATTCTCTGCTTTCTAACATTCAAGCTGCGGACAGCCTGACTGACATACACTTATCACTTGAAAAGCACTATCAAAGTCCTTGCCCAGTGCACGGGGTTCAGGTGGGTTGAAAGTATGAAAAAATCTACAAAACACAACATTTGTCTGACCTACTTCACCCTTAGTTGCCCTTGGGTGTTATATAGGCGTTGCCATGACCTGTCGCCTCTACCATTCCCATAGGAAATGTGAATCAACTTTTTAACTCTACGTGTTCATCAAGTGGTCTACGACCTTGATATTTCTTTTGGACCACCCACATGTCCCACCCACTCAGGTTTGCCCATTTTTTACCTGCGGACAGTCTGTATCCACCCATAAGGGAAGTTCTGATTAAAGCTTTAGCTGCAGGCATAAAAAGAAATATTTATGATTCAGCAATTATGCTAGCTTTAGAATGTTGCCATGTCCTTGTGGGTTTTCTTTCATGAACAGAGGGGCATCAAAGGCATAGTTCACGTGCGAATGCCATACATGAATGTGCTACTGTGATGTTTTTGACCACGTCTGCAGCATCTGTAAAACAGCTGTGCATCAGAAAGCTCCCTATGCAAAGTACTGATCTCAGTTTAAAGCGAAGCACGAAGAGTGTGGGATTGGATCCCATGCTGTGAAAGAGTCTGTGTTCTGGCTTTATGTTCCTCCATAATTCACAAGGGATGTCAAATGAGTGTGAAAATTATTTTGATCAAAATTAAAGAAACTAAAATATACGGGAAGTTAAAAAAAAAAGTAAATCAAAAGTGGACTAAAGTTTTCATGTTTGGTCGATCTTGTTCCTTAAAAAATACTTTTCAAATAAAAACATCCTTGAGCCAGGAGCTCTTTAGTGATGCTGCACAATGATCATGGTGAAAAGTCACAGACTTCAGCAAACAGTGTAACTCCGACAGCAAACTTTTGGCAGAATTTTATTTTTAATATTTTTGTGCTTTGGAAAAACAAAAATCAATGATAATCTTAAATAGCAGAGATCAAAGCAAAACATTTCTGGATTAAACTATTTTATACTGTGGCCATCAAAGCAGCAACTGAGTGTACTTTTGTGTAAAAAAAATATTATCAATCATTTTTATTTGAGTCTTAAAAAACAGGACTTCTGTATCTGAGTCTGTATAAAGCAGATTGTGAAAGCTTATTCAGCCCCTTTGGAGTAAGAAGGAAGTTTGTCGAAAAAGTGCTGAGTTGATCATTTTCGTCAAATCTTTCTGGACAAAGACCAACACGTTCTCTGGTTTGTTTTTGGGCTTCCACTTTACGGCTGTTTAAACTTCACAAATAAAAAACGCTCACTTGGTGGTTCATGCTGAGAGTACTTTTGATGGCCCATTGCAAAAAAAACTAAAAAGTTGAGCTCCACCTTTGTTTGAACTTCAATTTAACTACTTAAATACATTCTGACTATGAACTCAAAAGGAAAAGTTTGAATACAACTGTTTATATATATATCCCTTAACAAAAAGTAGAACACATGACGTCTATTTTATAAGTATGATTGAGCAAAAATAGTATAAATATAGCAAGGGTATTGCAGATCGTGTGCGTTTAGTGTAGGAAGTAACTGAATACTTTTTCAGTCTAAATGGAACATTTTAAGTTTACAATATAGACATAAGGTAAACTTCAAGCATACTGCCTCACTTTTAGTATATACAAAGTATACTTTTAGTACACTGACTACTTTTTGCTAAGGAATAAACTAGGTGAAAGTAAAAAAAAAATTGTTTTTTACTTTTTGAAAAACTATTCCAGCAAAACAACCACAGTCATTCATTATCTAACCACAACATGAAGTCCACAGCAGCAGACTTAGTTATGAACATTATGCATGCACTTTATCTCCTTCTTTTCTGCTTTATCTTTCTCAGAGTAGTCTTGACTCTCCTCTCCTTGAGGACCAAACTTCCTGCTCTGCCCGTGTCAAAGTTCTTGACAGATAAACAGTCATTCAGAGCCACGTTGCAGAAGATTCAGTCTGCCCAGCTGGCCGCCTGTTCTGAGTGGGTGGATTCCATAGAAACACAAGCGCCACATCCACAAGAGCTGCGACTGAACTAAAATACAGACACTAAAGGGAGCTCAGTGAATTTCCACAATGGGCCACACTGCAGAGAAGCGCTCCCGTCTGAGAGCAGCCTCCTGAACTGAGGCATGAAAGCTATTTGATGAGCTCTGTGGGTGTGTCGGCTTCACTTGCACGGGGACAGAGAGATTACAATTAGTCAGAGATCTGTCAGAGACAAAGGAAATATTTTTATGACACTCTCCCTCCCATGTGTACGTCACAAACATGCAGACTTGTTGATCCTGTTCCCTGAAAGGAGTCAATGATTTTTAAACAGCAATCATTTTTCAGCTCCTTAACAAGATTTTTAAGAGTTAAGCTAAACTAGACTTTGCCTAAAACTGGGGTTAGATGGTGCATTTAGAAAAATGGTAGCATTCCTCTGAGCCACTGAGTTGTATCACTGACTATGATTGTTGTCAAGTATGCAGTCCTTTTCCTGGACATTATCATAAAAGTCTGGAGCCCCCTCCTTCATAAACAAACAAATACTTCACACACAGAGACTACACGCCACAGAGCTTCCAAGGAAATATTATAGTTCATCCTACATGCCCTTTAGAAGCAGCTAATTTTAGACACACCTTCTGAAACATTCATGCTTCTATTCTTTCAACTGACAGTCATTTCAGATCTCATTCCTGCTCCTGTAAGACCCAAAGCTGAAATAACAAACAATACAACTGTAAGAAAATCCAACATTGCCTTTCTTCTCAAATCTGCCACTAGATTTCTGTTGGCTAAAAGCAAGCAGACAGGCCAAGCCGGGCGGGAAAGTCGAATTCTGCTCATCTGGCGATTCCTTACATGCACTGCTAAACACTGAGAGCCGTTCCTCAAACAACACAGACTGAACCCCAGAGCTGCTTTAATCTGAGCACACAGAGGGCACGTTCACACAGGGCTGGTCCACAACACAGTTTGTGTCTTCAGATAGTCTGCTTGGTTTGGCAAGAGATGTTTCAACTGTTAAATTTCTTCAGCCAGCTTGGTCTGCTCCTGAAAGTGTAGTGTGAAAGCAAGTCTTCATTCATTCAAACAGACTAGAACAGAAAGAGGTCCTCTACAGTCACTATGTTCAGAATTATTCAAATATATCTACTTTTCTAACCCCTTTACACCAGAGCTTTAGCTCCAGTGTTGATATTCTTTCAACTATGGTATCTAACTTTTTACACAATCAATGTAATTCCAGTGGATTCTGAAGCGGATAAAAGCAGCTTTACGTTTTTAAGTAACCATTTACACAACCATCGTAATCAGCAAAGCTGCTTCCACCGTAACTGAATCAGCTGATTTACGTTGATTTTGTCAACGGTTGAAGTTCTATATATGTCAAAAAGCGTGTTATTCAGGTGTCGTCTGTGAAATCTTCTGTGTTAAAGGTGTGTCTGACTGTTACCCCAGGCTCACACCGCGTGCAGTCCAGCCCCGGTGTGGACGCCAGAGCGGTCCAGCCACAGTAGGTAACTCACACTGACTACGGACTGCTTGCGGTCCTTTTGCAAGCAGCGTCTGCTGCCAATCTCGCGGACCTCTGAACTCACGTAGGTTCTCGTGAGAACCTGCCATTTAAATATGACATCATAGCGAAAAATAGGTTTTATTCTGAAAATGTACCGGATGCAGTCCACATTCGCTCACGGGGTTTCCGGTTCGTGACATTAATTGCCCCAACTTTACAATAAAGTGCTACAGATCAGCTCCGGCATCCAGAAAATTTTGAAATCAACGAAACGAATACGGAGCGCCGCAGAGGCCGGACTGGACCGGATGCAGTGTGAGTGCTTCTCGCACTTTTCATGTTACGTAAAGACTCCGGCGTCGGCACCGGAGCCGGACCGCTTGCAATGTGAGCCCGGGGGTTAGGAATGAGGAAATTAGACAGTCTAATTTGTGTGGGAATCCTGCTGGTGTCCAACAGGCACTTTCTTTATCACGTGCACACCTCGTGCATCCAGCATGTGTGCAGAATCAGTAAGCAGTCAGTACACACACCTTACTAATGACTTGAGTGCAGTGTAAGGACACCGTACGACAGATTCACCTGTACGTCATGAATGCATGTTTCAGTGTACTCACCACATGCATGACAATCAGTTATTCCATTTTCCTGATGTGATGTGGGTGCACAGGACTAAAGCAAAAAATAATGCACCTGCTGTGTATGATATGATATGAAGTATCAGCCTTTCAATGTTCCTCCAGCATAAGTGATTCCAGGACAGCGTGGAGGCAGAGATTGACCTTGTTTTCCATTTAGAATGTCCCACATTCAGACACCAAAAATTCTTCTCTTGGAACCCAGCAGTCAAGGTGATCAACGCAATTCGCTGTAGTCATTACACCAGCACAAAACTCAGATCTAACTCTGCATCTCTACTAGTTATAAATACAACAGGATGGGTGTTGACAAAATGGAGGTGACATGAAGCAAAAGGGAAACTTTGAGAAGATTAACCGCTTCAAGTGCAGGAAGACGGACTGCACTAAAAACAGAACTGAAATTTAGAGCAATGCCGACTATTCTGAAAACATACAGGCTGATGTTTGTGTAACATAAGTGTCCGTCATTACTGTGCAAAATGATTCAGTGGAATTACATGGGTCGTAATAACATGAGCTGCTATGAAAACAGCTCCATTTTAAAATGGTTAGCTATTAGAAAGAAAATGTTTGTAATTACCTACAAAAAGAGCCCACACAGATCTTTATAAATGACATTTCTGCTAATTACGGCTACAAAAAAAGAGTAAAAGTGAAAGCTGTCATTTGTTGCCTGCTGGGTTTCTCCCAAAATAGTTGCACATGTCCCACTGAGGCCGGCCTCCGCTATAAACATCAGCTTCTACAAGAGCTCTGCAATTACAAGGCTTTACAATTTAACTCCCTTTGAGGACTACAGGCTTGTTCCTTTATGCTGCCAAGAAACGCATCACTAAAAGTCCTAATTATTCCAACAGAATACTTTAAACAATAGTCAAACGTTTTGGATACTTTATAGGATTTTACGTAGCTACAAATGTTTCTTGGAATGAGTAAAAATAAAGACAGACACTAAGACAGAACTATCCTGAGTTTAAGTCTTCATAACTAAAGAGTCCAAAAGTTCTTCTAAAGACAAAGTATGAGCAACTGCTTCCTAAGAAACTGTTTTAATGTGGCTGATCATACGAAGAAGGAAGCTCAGAGTGAGAGTTCAAATGTAATAAAAAAAAGTTAACATTAAACATTAGCAGAACAGACACAACATGTTGCCAAAAGCATTTACTCATCCATCCAAAAAAGTGACTTCAGCGAATTGAGTCCCTTTCTTAGATACATTTGAAAATAATAACTAAACCACACAAATTGCTTTTACAAACATTTATACTGCTCTCTGGGTGCAGTATAAATGAAATGAAATGTTGATGATAAAATAATATTCACCCATCTGCTGTTGAGGGGGGCGGTGTGCAGTAATGCACACAGATCTCCAAAACTTTTCTCTAAAGACTCCAAACTTTAGATTAACAGAAGAACAGTGCTTAGATAACTTGATAGAATAGGTTTTAGTGGTCGAACAGCTTCGTCCACATGTGTAATGCATGTGATGAGGTATGATCTATCGCTGAAGCAGATGCAGGTGAGGCATCGCTGATGCTTTCTCCAAAGAGTTTTGACAGTTGATATGAATGCCTCAGACTCCAATGAAGATGTGAGTATTTGATGAAAAACTGCGGTCAATGAGAGTTTGGAGATTTAGGAGAAAATGTTGTTTTCAAATAAAAACCAACGATGTGTCCCCTAAACGATAATCACTGTCCATATCTCGATGTTACAAAAGCACAATCATTTTCTGCAGTCATTTTGTCGACACAAAAGACCACACACTTCAAATTCACAGCAACTGATAGGTTTTGTCCTACTAGACCAAATGAAGCTTCAATAAGAGAATCAACGGCATGAAAGGCTTCAATGCTTCATGAAGCTTCATTTGCCTATCACTAATTGTTTAGGAAGAATTTGACTGGTCTGCAAAGAGCTCTTCTGTCATACTGATAACCAATGCTGTGTTCACATCAGCCTTAGCAATGCTTGTTCAACAACTACTTCCAATGAAAAATCTGCGTAAAGCACGTAAATGAATGTTTTGGTCTTGTGTGTTCAAAACCCTCGCATTCACACGTTGCTACCCACGTTTGTGAGTCTGTACTTGGGCTCCATGTACAAAACGCACAGCCGTTGAATGTGCGTTGAAAGTTAACCCAGTTGAACTGTGACCCGTCAGGGGTTTGGATTTGGTAGTGATATATGGATGGCGTCGATTTTACCTCAGGGAAGTCGAAAACATTTGAAAATTGGTCATGAAGGAGAAATTAATAACAGCAATTAGTGTCCGGCTGGAACTATTTGATATTTGATATAAAATAAAAGTCAGTTATATATCGGAATAGAGCAGTGAAAAAGAAAAAGCCTGGAACGAGATTTGCGCCGCATTGACATTTAGCACACATCCTCTTCCAACTGAGTACAGGTGTTAGTGTCATATAGTGACAGCCCAGTGCGATGAACACTGAATGCTAAAAGTACATTCAAGAACCAACGTTCAGCCCATTCTGGAATGTGCATCACATGTCCGATGTGTACCTAGCATGAGAGCAAAGACTGCAAGCCAGACTTTCTTATGTAACATCAGTGTTTTCCTCACAAATGAGCTTCAGGAAGAATTGTCCAACAATTCTACAAACACTTCTGAACTTTTAGAAAACCTCCTCAGAGGAGTTGAAGCTATTGCAGCTGGAAAGAGGGGAAGAAAGTCCCATTAAAACCCATGGAATAGTCAATTATGAAAATACAGGTGTGTGGAAGTTTCTGGCAATATAGCGTACTTTGGTTTATTAGTTTCCATTTTGATTAGTACCAGAAAGTTTCTATTGACAAAAAGGTTCGAATAAATCTAGATGTGATTTAAACCAAAGCAACAGTTGATAGTTCTCTGAATAAAAAAAACGGAAGTAGTTCATGAGTTCTGCGGAGATTTATTAAACTAAACAAAAACGGCATGAGCTGATATTAAAAAGCAAACAAAAATGTTTTAAATAATTTCCAGGAAGTATTATATATGCCTATGAGAAAAAAGAAGGGCAGAGATAAATGAGGATGTTCCTCACAAAAACACCGTTCAAGTCCAGCATAAAGAAGAATTCATGATCCAACTTATTTTTCCCTCATAAACACAGCAGTGGGGTAAATGGGTCTGCAGCAGCATCAACGGGGCGACCCACAGTCCTGTTGATCTGACAGCAGCGGCTGCTGCGGCTGCAATGTGAATGAGGGGTATTTACAGCTAAAAGCGAACCGGCGTCCCAAACGAGGACAGTCGGCCAACACGCCGTCACGTTTAGGTCACGTTTGTCCTTGAATGAACGGAATGACGGACGTGCCGCTCAAAAACCGTCAGTAAATAATGTAAACAAACAACAGCGTTCGCGCTGACTGTCCTCACCAGCAGAGCGTCTGTTAAATGACCAGAACAGCGGCAATGAAAAAGTTTACATCCTCGAACTAAACCACCGACGGAACAGGAAACCGTGTCTGCTCCCGGTTCCTGGCTTCATCTTACCGGGTCAGTAACGCGGAGAAACGCCTTCGGTAAGCGCAGGATGCTGCCGCTGCCGTTGCCGCTGCCGCCGCCTCGCGCGCTCCGCTCCTCCAGACACCGGTCTGTGCTGGACCTGAAAGGTAGGTGGAGCGCGTGCGAGGAGTTTGCTGCAGTGCGCGAGGGGAGTTCTGGGAAATGTAGTTAATGACTAGCTTGATTTTTCTTTCTTTGTTTTTCAAAAACGAACAAATGGTAATTAAGAGAACACTAATATATCCCTTAAATTAATCATTTTTGGCCACAATAGAGTATTTCTTTGTCACAAATTTGCATTTTTATGCAAATTTTATTACTATTTTGCTATTTTCTTTGACCAGCATCCTGTAAAATAATTTGTTGACCCAAATGCTAAATATTACATTTTTTTTAAATCATATATTTTGCAAATTTCAGGCATGAAAAGCCCATTTAAAATCAAAACAGAGGAAAAACACAAATAAAGTCAGAATACCAATAGCCTAGATCTGACTGCATTACTTTTCCCCAGGTTTTAAAAAGTAATAACAAACATTATTTGCTAATTTTACATTTCAGAGAACAGCTTCACATCTGAATCTCACTATTTCAGTGTGAGCAGAAATATATATTTTCACAGCAGTTTTACAATTTTTCTCAATTGTTTACACACAAGTTTTGGTACTTGAGACACAATGACAACAACGTGTTACTCATTCACTAATCCTCTGAACCAATTCTGCTAATCTACAAGCACATTTGCTGCTTTACAGTTAAATTACAGTTCTAAAAAAACTGTTTTCAAAACACTACACACAGTTCTCCGCTTTTGGCACAATTTAATGCAGAAAATATTTTGTTTTCACAAGGAACACACTGCCATTCAAATATGCACACTGACTCATCACAAGGACAAACATTCGTCACACAATTTTACAATTAGCAATCAGAGCATTAGCATGAAAGGGCAATAAATGTCCTCTTCATTTTGGACCAATGGATGCCAACAGTGGGAACAGAAGCAGAGCCAGAGGACTGAGAGTAGGAGGAGGAGGATGGGGAGGATGAGGACGAGGACAAGGACGAGGAAGGCCAAGGACCGTAATCTCTGATGAGATCTGAGCTACTTTGGTTGATCATGTAGTAAACTATGGTCTAACAATGCAGGGAGGCTGGGCAAAGAGTACCGCCAAATTTGAACAGGCACACAGTAGCATCCATCATCCGGACTTCCTGAAATGAAAATCGGTAAGAAATATACTCAAACTCAAAAGAAATATATACAAACTTTGTGTTGATCGGGAATGGGATGTAAACTGTGTACATTGTTTTTATGGGAAAAAATATATAAACTTGTACCATCTATTTGTGTGTTCAGAGTACAAAAATAATATTATCAAATATCTTATAACACACTTATGTAAGTACTGTCTGTAGTAAGTGTAACACTGAACCGAGAAAAGGCCTAAGTCATTGTGATGAATGGAGAACACGTGTTTTCCCTTCATTATAGTGTTTACTTTGGGTACATCAGTGTTCAGCTGGTTCTTATAAATGTCTATTGATATGATGGTTTGTGTGGGTTTGAAAACATGATCCCTTTTTGAAAGGAAATAACATTGTTTTAAAATATTTGAGAAAAACTGTAAGTTAGACAATGTCACTCTGAGAACCTGCAACTGAATAAAATGTTTTAAAAACAAAGAAAAATAGCACTCAGCAAAAACAGTTGCTATAACATTTTGTTTTAAAAACCCAATTTTTAATTTAATCTAAATCCTGATTTGCTAAAACCTCTCAAATTATGTTTATGAACACTTTTATTGAACCTAAAATGCACTCACACCATTATAAAGTTAGAAGTCTCTAGTTTTTTTTTAATTCAAATACAAGTGTAAACCAAATGTGATCATTACTGTAATATTCTTTCCCAAAGTAAACTTTTGGAAATAACAGCCTTGCTTGTCAGAATAATAATAATGATAATAATAAAAAAACATTTCTTATTAGAAATCCTGTTCTTTGTCTGGGTCAACGTCTTGGTGCAGGTCCAGGTCTTGATGTGGGTCAACGTCTTGGAGTGGGTGCAGGTCTTGGTGTGGGTCAGGGTCTTGGTACAGGTTTAGGTACTGCTTCAGGTCTGGGTCTTTGTGTGGGTTCTGGGTTGGCTTTACTCAGTTATCCATCTTTAAAAAGCTGCTCGGTTCTTCCAGGACCGCCCTTGTATTCACTGCAGTTGATTTGTAACAAGTGTCTTCAGTTTTGATCAATTGTGTATTGATTGTGCTTGTTGATTGCTGTGTTGGAACAGAGTTTCAGTTTTGCTTCTTTGCGTTAACTTTTTTGCATCTTGTGTGTTGTCAATGCCAATTGTCTTTTAAAAATGAGAATGTGTCACATGTTCTGCAAAGAGGAGACTCTGAGTTTTGCAAATGTTGTGTTAACTGTGAATTGTGTTTTAGACGGAGACCGGAGAATGATGTTCAAGCAATTGATCGGCTGGATTTGAGAATGGCTCTTGAGAAGATACAGATTCTTAGGATTGATGCTACACTGAATAGTGACAGCTAGACTGGTTGGTTTTCCACCACACTCATCAGTCATCAAGGCTTGTTTAAAATGAACATGTGAGGTTAGGAGTTGTGTATTGGATCAAGTTCTTTTCAGAGGTGGAAGGATTAGCTGATTTAAAGTGGACTACATTTGCATTGCATTCAGACTGAGAAATCTCAGACCGAAGTGAAGCTCAGTCCGATTGGAAACAAACCGAGACCGCCTCCAAAGATGGTTCCGAGAGCAGTTCCCGGTCCGGGACCAGAGTCAGCTTAGGCGTATTCAGACTGAAAATTTGTTCTGGATTACTGAGGGAAATAAACTCTGGTTCAGTTTAAACAAACCAAATGTTTCCAGTTTGAATAGACCCTGAGGTTTGTGTCTCAAAGTAGCAGAACAAAAATGTAGTTTTATAAGAAAAAAAGTTCTGTTTCAAGTTAGTTGTTCTTATTTCTTATCGCTAACAGTGCTAGTGGCTGGATAGCTCAGTGGTTAAGGGCGGGTCTGGCACATGTGAAACCAGGTTTGATTCTCAGTGTGTGCAATGAGCTTCATTCAGTCCTTGAGCAATACCCTTTTCCGCTGCTGCCTAACTTTGTAGCAACAACCAGACCCAAGTCTGGGTCTCCCTGTACCGGTCCCCAGCCCAGATAAAACACAGCAGTGTGTCAGGACCGATATTTGATGTAAAACTCTCTGCCAAACCAAAAGTGTGACTCACATGAAATGTATCTGGCAGTAACCATGCTTTCTATCAATTTATATCATTCCAAAGACTGTTCCAATAAAAGAAGTAAAATCCAAACAAAGAAGGCACACCAAGCTGCTCAGAGCTACACTTACATCAGCGTAATCAGTTGCTGGCTCCATTTTCCCCTTTGGTTTTCTTTTACAATTGTTCACCATAAACAGATCTGTTCTGCCCATACCAGAAATAGCCTGTTTAACTGTAATATAAGTATATTATTCTATTCTAAAAATAAGACACTTGAAGATACTTGAAGTTTTCGTTTTATTTACTATATTTGCTATATTGTAGACTTCAAATATTCCAATTTAGTCTGAAAAGTATTCAGTACTTCCACAACTACGCATACATGGTCCATATATACTTGCTATACTACGTATACATAGCAAAATAAACTTTAAGTGGACTTCTTTTTGCAGGGTTGTCATCTTTTTTAACTTTTTTGTTCATCCTAAACATTTCCAAAATGCCTTATTAGATATTACCTCCTAAAATTCAGCTACATTAGAAATATTTGGGGTTGATGTCTGGATTGACATGAACTTACTTCTCTTTATAGTTTGAAATACAACTGTATACTTACTTCTCTTTACTCAGAGAAGACTACTGACAGCAGCATTCAGACTCCAAAGTGGATTAGAATATTGCAATACTTATAACAGTCGCTAGATGTCACTAACATTGCAATGATTAATTGAGTTAAAAGTAAAGAGTCAAATCCCTGAAGAATCAGAATCAGCTTCATTAGTCCAGCGCATTTAGAAGGAATTTAGCTTCGGTGTCTGTACAGAAACACAAATGTATAATAAATGTACTATAGAAGAATGTGTTTGCTTACCTGGCAGAACAAACCTATTGAAATATAAGTAGTAGAAATTGTTTTAGCTCACACGACCCAGATAAAGCATACAAAATTGCACGACACATTAGTAAACGGTACATAGAAAGCAATAACTAATGTTATTATGCAAAAAGGAGAATCAATTACAGTATATAGAAAAATAATCGGGTCATAGTAAGCAAAATGTAATAACTGCAAGTAAGGAATAAACCTATTATTAATTTAAAAAAAGGAATAAATAAAGAAAAAATAAAGATAGGGAATTGTTCATCAAACAAAAAATCACAGATTGTTTGAGTGTTTTATGCGTTGGATGTATTAGCTTTTTAAGATAAACAAAAAATTGACACTGATGTATGTAACATTTAGATTGGAGAAGTAACACATTAATGCTATTTTCTACCTTTTTATCATCAGAATTAAAATGTGTGAGAATGTGTTTGAAATTTATTATAACATCAATGTATAATTTAGTATTTATAAATTGTTCTAATTTGATCTAGAATTCAAGTGAGAATTTACAAAAAGTACTACAGTTATTTTCTATATTTGAAAATTTGGATATATACATATATGTGAGATAAATGTTATGTCGATTTTTTATGTATTTCTTTAATTTTGTTATTTATACAAATGTTTCTGGCCGAAACCACGCTTTCTTCTAATTTTTATCATGTAAAAGACGGTGCTTCTTTTTTCACGTAAAGTGTTGTGTTTATGTTTTTTTAAATGTTTAAACAATGATTAAATGTTTTGTTTAAATAAAGATTTATTCTTGAAAGCTACATCTTTATTGTTCCATATTATACTTTTGTGTGGTGAAAAATTCTGTGTGTAACAGAACTCCCAAGCAAGCAGGGCTTGCTGATAAAAATATGAAAGATTGACAGGGATCTTTTTGATATTATAATTACATTTCAATAGAAACTGAAGAGCACCAGTTTTGTTAAAATATTCAATGGGATAAAGTATCAAATTGAATTAGAGTGTTGAAGGCTTTTTTTATCCAATTAATCTTAAATATATAATTAAAATATGAGAAATGTATGAGTTCATGACCTCCTTTGCATAAGGGGGCATTCGTACTCTTGACTATTTTACCATACAAAGTTACTAAGAGATTGTTCATCTTTGTTTGGAAGTTGAATCAGAAACAAAGATAAGGCAGGATAAACTACTCTTGATATACCTACCGCTTTAGTCAAGAAGATCCTGCCAAAAAATGATAGATAGATGTCTTTGAAGCCACTGATTTCTAACATCTTGCATTTTTTAAATTGCAGAAGCTGGCAACCGTGAACCGGAAGTACCACATAATGTCGTCATCAAATGAGGCGGGGCCTAATAAAGCTAAGCTTCAGAAAAATTTTAAAGAACTTGAGTGACTTCTGGTGGTCAAACATTGATGTTACAAATAAGGTTGCAACTGTTTTTTCTGTTCTTTCTGTTTGTGTCAATAGCGTGAACACAAACCTTTATGTAAAAAGATGCCATATGTAACCAGCTAGACAAACAGTACTTTTAACTGATAATGAGTAATAATGGAGTTTAAATAGTTCCTGCAAGATGCTTCACTTGGACAGTTTCTAAAAATTAAAACAATATACCGTTTTTGTAAATATTATTAAAATATGAGTACCGGTATTGATAGATTTTTATTTAAATGAAATGATAAGATTTTAATAGATTTTTTTTTACACATCAACTACATTTGCTTCCAGGTAAACATTGAAATGAAATTCCAACAATACAATAAATATCTCAATTAGAATAATGATAACTGGAATTATTATTATTTGTGTTGCTGTTGTTGAAATGTTTGATATATATATATATATATAAAATAATTAAATATAAAATTATATAAATATATAAATAAAACGACATCAAACAAAAATAAATATAACTCCTATTATCATTATTAGAATTAGGATATTAATTTATATATATATATATATATATTTTTTATATATATATATATATATATATATATATGTATATATATATATATATATATATATATATATATATATATATATATATATATGTGTGTGTGTGTGTGTGTGTGTGTGTGTGTGTGTGTGTGTGTGTATAAAACACAAGAACACTGTACACAAACAAAAAACAAAAAACATACAAATATATTTACAGAACTATAACTCAAGGAGAAATTTAATCAACAGGGTAAAATAGTTTGATGTAATCTTCAAATCCTTAACAAAGTACTTCTCGATGATTAATGTTTTTGACCAGATCTTGAATATTTAAATCCCCAAAGGTATGTACATGCCTTTTTAATATCAAGTTACTGAAGTCCATCAAGACAGCCCAATGCCTGGATGGCATTTGTAACACTGTCATAGAATGCTGCATTTCTTCCTTTTTTGACATGATTTTACTGTAATATTGTCTTTAGATTGAGAGCTGCTGAAGTGGTTTGAAAAAAAAAAAACAGGAAAAAAAGATAAGCAGCCTGAGCGCACCACTCCATTGTCAATGTGTCCTACGCTTCCTGCTGCATTTGCAGTATTTGCAGTTAGATATGGAGTAGTAGTACATGAGATTCTTTTTTTCTATAAATATACCTGTAAAAATAATAGTTATCATTAAAGTGAGTGGGAGCTGTTTTTACATTGCATTTGACCAAAGCAACATGATTCCCTTTATCAATTTACTGTAAGACACCTTTCTGTAAACCAAATGGTGCTAACTGAAAAAAATGTAATTAAAACAATCAAAACACGGACATATATGATCAACTTAAAAACCAAAACATAAAAAGAGAATCCAAAAGATGAATGACATGCAACCAAGTAAATAATCAAGCAAATTTAATCAAGGCTTCAACTGTAGTTGATGCTGAGTATTAAATAACAAAATGAAAAGAGCTGAGTAATGTTTAGCCCGACCGACATGTTACCATGACTGTTTACAGAACAAGAAAAATTACAAAACAAAAGCACAAAACGCAACTAAAAGGAGAGTAGAAACAAGATTTTAACCAAATCTATAGTGATTAACACACTGAATGTAAACGATGTTATTTATAACTAACTTAAGGTTGACTGTTTTATTTTGAAAAACAATTGATGATAACACATTATCTACACAATATCTTTTATTATTAGAAAAGAAAAAATGGTCATTTAAAAAAAAAAGTTCAAATCTAATGAATAACATACATTTGAATCAGTATGTGTGTACATGCATATATTCAGAGTTTCAATCAAGCAACTACGAAGCAGTTACTAATAAGTTAAAAATGAAAAACAAAACAACTGATTTTGAAAGGATTAAGTGTTTTGAACTAATGTTTGTCACTGAGAGGATTCTGTTTCCTAAAGTTTACGCTTCCAGAAAATGGACTTCTTCATGAAATCCTTAGACGTTATGTGAAATAATAAAAAATAAAAAATACAAAGTTCTTTTTCTGTTAACCAATTCAAATGCCATAGTATAGAATTGTCTTTTTTTTCTGCCTCCACTGTGGATCGTAACATTCAAAATTTCCGATAAGTCTTTGGAAATATTCTGGGTGTTTGAGGGGGTTTTCAATATCAGTCATTCTATCAGTTCTGAGCTACACCCTCAATTCTTAATGGGATAGTGGGAAATGTGACACAACAGATTGAATGTAGCCTTCTGAATTGTTTAATCCACATGCATGACCAGAGGCAAGTTCAGTTCTGCCTTACTGTGTACGTTTTTTGTCACACCAGATGAATCTCTTTGCTTTTGTTTGTGAAGCATCTGTGTGGGATGCTGGCCTTCAAAATAAGAGCTATCATCCTCTTCCTGGTTTTACTAAACATGATCTTCCCTTAGTTATGTAATATCCTTACTGGATATTGTTCAGACAATGTTAAAAGGTCAATATCGTACTGATCTAAAGCCTTTCTGAGTAAACTTTATCGATATACATGATCATATATTACCTTTACCCACCAAATAACAAATTATTTTTGAAATATGAATTATTTTCGTTGCTCTTTTCCTTCCCAGAAGTAAGACGATTCAATCTCTGAGGCCCTGCCTTTTGCTCCTTGTTTGTGCTGCCTATTTCATGACATCATCCTAGAGCCGGCCTCAGCAGGGTGTTTGCATTTCTCCCACGAAAGCAAACAACATCCGAACATCCAACATCCTGGTGCTCAGAGAGCAGGGTTTTAGAGAAATACTCAGATATGCGTGAATGGATCAAAACACCACTTTGGGGGCGTTTTTCATGAGGACTGAACAGTATAATACACTCAAAAGCTCAAAAATATTGATTTTGCATGATCCAGACCCTTTAGAGAAATAAGTGTTGCACAAAAATAATACAGGATGTTTGTCTTGCATTTTTCTCACCCTATTGGCAATGCTTTCTTTTTTTTTTTGCTTCTCTAAAGAAATTTCTTCACATTTTAGGTAATGTTGACTTTTTTCTTATGCACACAGGGGGCAGCTGTGGTGCAGTGGAAAGGGCAGTCAGGCTCTGATTGAAAGGATTGCAGGTTCAATTCCCACCTTGTCCATGTGTCAAAGTGTCTTCAGGCAAGACACTGAATCCCATTTACCCATTTTTGCAGTCACTGTTCAGCACAAATGTTCCAAATGCTTTCAGAATCAGATGCATTTAGAAATAAGATATTAAATTCCCACTCAAACTGTATTTTTTCATGTTGTCAAAGTGTTCCCAGTGAGTTTTTAATTATGATTTTGCAGTTTTTAGCCAAAATCCAGTGTCATTTTCTAGGTCACAGTTCCTTCAGTGAGGCAGGAATTCAATAGAAATTCCCCCCGAAGTTGTGGGCGGGACTGCTGACAGAAGTTAGTTTTATTAAATTTCCCATCAACCCTTTGTTTATACTCTTTACTGCTAGCTTACAGCCCCTCACACCCCCAACCATACATTACTAGCGTGGCAAAAAAACGGCAAGCAATATTAGAGCTATCCAGCCGTACAGTTTTGATCCAGATAGCAGCTCACACGAATAAACAAAGATGTAAATGGATCTATTGGTCTGTCTGCTACTGATTCATCACAATTTGAATAAAGAAATGCTCAGAAACACAGTTTTAATCTTAAATGCTTTTAAACATGTCCTCCAAAATAAAAAGTGCTACAAAAACACGTTAAAAAACACTAAAAACACAATTTTCATTGGAGTAGTTCTTTTATGAAGAAATCCGGCCACTTTATGCATGAATTTTTGTTCAAGTAAAACAGCATATTTCCACAGCTGACATGTTAAATGTCATATTTATGCTAAACAGATTCACAAACCACCAAGAAATCACAACTTTAAAAACCCACTTCAAAGAAAATTGTTTTTGCATTTATGAGTAAATGTTTCCAGAATGTTCTTGAGCACCTTTTAAATAAAATCATCTTTATTTTCCCATGAGGCTCAGTTGTTTAAAGTAAGTTTATGTAATTCACTTTTTATCCTTTTTTCTTTCCCCATAGCATTGTATTTTATATAGCACTGTACAACATCAACACAGCAGAATACTGTCAATATTGTGTCATTTTACATCAGGGGTTAACAGTAAGTTCTCATCAACAGTGGAAATGTGACTGCTGCCTCTTACAGGTGAACACAACAAAAGGCGCAGACTGAACCACTTGAGGAAGCAAAACAGTTTCTCATCTGAGAAGTTTCCAGTAATCTCAAGTCTGAATTATCTACAGCTCATTGCTGAATTTATCGCATCTTGATGATCTTGACTGGAAATGCTTCTATGATGAGTTTGACACTGTATCCTGTTATCCTGCCAACATGTTCTGGGAAACAACTTGAGCTAAAACTAAACAACGATCACAAGTGTTGATTCTACCAATGAGGATAAGATGAGAGTCAAAACAAACCGGTGGTCATGTGTTGACATTTATTTCCTTTTTTCAGCTCTCAAGAGTCTATTTGTCAGGAAAACTTGATCTCTATCTATGAATAAAATGTATGTTTTGTGTCTTTAGGAGCTTAGGTGTCCGCTCTAATATCTTCTTCCTCGTTGTTGCACAAAAACGTAAGAAAACAATAGCTATTTGATATCATAACTACTTAGTAGTTGACTCTTTATTTCAGACTTGAGATCTTGACATCGTTGAATTTCTTGTGTGCTCCATCTTTGTTTTATCCGTCCACCTCCTGTTGACTGAACACTAGAATGAAGTCATGAACGAAGAGCTTTCTTCAACTGGTTCAAAAATCGTTTTTTATACTCACTGCATCGTAGCAGCACAAGAAAGCTCATTCAACACCAGCTGAGCTGGTCTTGTCGTCTGTTATGAGAGACACTCATAAATAAAGAAACAACCCAGTCACTATACAGTAAATACATTCTTTTCCACGCATCTGAAGCATCGGGTGGTTATCTAACTTTCAATAACAGTGATGTCATGTAGGTCAGGCTGGATTACAGCAAAGCATCTTCCTTCCGCATCATAATTCATCTTTGCTGGAAACACATGTCTTATAACCTGAGATCTTACTGCGTTTTATGTGAGAGAAATTTGAACTGAAGAAAGAATCTCACAGGTTCAACTGCAGGGGAGCCACATATCAGCACTATTACAAATGAGGAAAAGGATTATTAAGGGACACATTTACATTTTGTAGTCAAATTGTAAAAAAATAAAAAAGGAGTCATCAGATCCCCTCCAGCAATGTCTCAGACATTTCTTTCTTTTAGCTTTGTCTTGAAGTTTCTCTTTGAGCTTCTATGCCACCGCTGCAAGCTTTTTCCGACGGCATTTGTTCATTTGCTCCTAATTCACAACAATTTGAATGAAGAAATGCTCAGAAATGCAATTTTAATCTTAATTCTTGTCATAAAACATCATTTTCATCAGAGTGAGTGTTTGAATGAATAAAAAGGGACACTTGAATCGGTTTTGCAAACATCTGGTTGGAACTAAACCAATAAAAAACTATTGTTCTAAACACATTGCAGGTCTAAAAAACATTTTACTGTAATCTTATTCATAAATTAAGATTTTTGGTCTTTGTTCTCATGTTTGGTTCCGAGCAGCTTTGTTCATGGTGATGTGTTTTATCCCCATAATTATTTTAACTAATTATGTCAGTCATCAAGGCCAAATTCTAACAGAATTTACTGGTTTGTTCAGAAACTACAGGAAGGAAACCTTGAACTCATCTTTTCTGCAGGCTCATCTGCAACACGTAAATAATTCTACTGCCCAAAATGGAGAGACCAGGCTTGGTGTCAGAAAGTCATTTCAAGAAGATTAAACACAACATAACCTGATAAGGAGGAACTGAAAACCAGACATTTAAATACACTGAGGATAATACATTAAAAGAAAGACACCTGTGGATGATTGACAGCCTAAAGCTTTTAAAACTTGAAACTTGAAAACCAAAGCAAAACTGACAAACCAAATGGCAGAATCCTCAAAACTGCAGGATTTAAACTGATTTGACTGTTTGGTAGTGTTCAAACGACAAATAAAAGTCTGCTCCAGGGGTCTGCAACACAACAGCCATTCAGATCCATTTCTGTTACTGTTAATTTATGTTATTGTTACCATTAAGACATATTTGATATGTCATGACGGTTTTTTGATCAATAACATTTTCTGAATGTTAAAGAAAAAGGTTATATTCGGTTTGTAACTTTTTTAAGGAGGCTCACATGACTTTTTTTTCAAAATAAAAGACAGTGTCACAGAAGACCATCGTAAGGTTGCAAATGTGGTATTAGGTTGTGTGATGCAGTGAATAAAAAAACACACCGTTTTATTTTTTTCTCAGCTACGTGTGTAAATCGAATCAAAATGAAAGCACAGCTAATTCAGTGACCCTTACCGTTTAAACCATAAGTTTCAATTAAAACCCTTTAATTTGTTCAATAATAAAAATATAAAAACTCATATTTCAGTGTGTCTTAAATCTGGTTGCATTTTTTGTCCTGCAATGGATTTGTCTGTGCATGGCACACAAAAATCTGGTTACTTGTGATATATACTGTCCATCAACTGTGATTGAGCTAAATAAAGTTTGAGTTAGTTTACTTTTTTACATTTTGACTGCATACTTACCTTCTATTTTAAAGTCACTTTTCTTATCAAAATATTTTTTCTTTAACCAGAGAGGCATAATGAAGATGTGAAAGAACCACAATTGTGAGTTTTCCTGCGAGGATTGATAAAGTTGATCTAAATCTGCATATCTTAATTTGGTTCCAGAGTCAGAGGCTGCAGAGCGGAGGCTCCTGGTCTATTCTAACCTGAATTTGAAGTTTAAATAACTTTTGAAAATGTTTAAATATTAATAAAGTCCTGTGAAAAGTGCAGCAGGCCAGCAGAAACACTTGCCTGATGTTTGGTTTAGTTTTTTTAGCTAACAGATGAGCACACACGCATGCACACACATGCACTAACAAACGAGCACACACACATGCACAAGCTGCAGCCTTGTTTTTCTCAGAGCGCTGGTGCAGGGATGAGCAGGGCCACACCTTGTGAGAGCACCACCTGAAACTGGAGATGCAGGAGTATCAGTAAAGGCTTCGCTTTCATCCTCTTTGTCTTTTTTTTTCCGCCTTGGCCCCTCCTGCTGATTTTAAGCATGGACAGGAACGGGGCATCAGAATATTAACATACAATGCTGTGGTATTTATTGTTTTACGTAATACCTGTCACAGGAACCCAGGATTTATAGTCAGGCAAGGCTGAGGAGCTAAAACATCTGAACTGTAGCTCTGGATACTCTGTTGCCTCCTTTTTTTTGCTCGTAGTTTATTTTTTCTGTGACTCTTGGAATTACGCTGCCTACAATCTGATCTTATTTATTCATTTACTTTTTGGGAAAAAAGGAAACTTTATTTATTTTACTTTTGGGTCAGGAGAAGTCTTTTCCAACAGGTATGTGTGATTCTTTTGTGTAAAATATTAACTTGCTTTGCTTTTTTGGAGCATTATAATCTTTATGTGCACGTTTTTCCCATAAAATGTGAGCCCACAGAATCACATTATGGATATATCTAATGCTCAGTGTTTTTATAAAAAAGAAAGATCAATTAGTGTTTAAAAAAAGGCATTTGTACTTTCTGTTGAACAAGAAGTTTTTGTTCTATCACATTTTACCACATATTGCAGCTAAAAGGATCACAGTGACGCCTGTTTTCCTTTCCGTTTGCTCCGGGTTTCATGTGTTAAAGGGGCTGATGGTGTTGCTCCGTGGTTTATCTCAGACATTAAGGGGTATTTTTGTGAGGCTGAGATCTTTCAGCTATTTCTCAGTGCAGGGAAGTGAGAAGGGAGGGGAAGCCGAGCCGACACAAAAGGCGACATTATTCCCCAGCGGATCTGCTCTACATCCTACTATGAATAGAGTATTGAAAAACATTACATTGGAGACTAGATTATTTTTCATCCCTCATAACTGAGCCATTTGTCCCAGACTTTGGAGTGGTTTGTTGGGACAGTGTGCGAATAAGCCGACCACAGTTCTGGACCGCTGTGCCGTTGTTACAATCCACACCTCCCAACGTGAGATAGCAGCACCTCTCAGAGGGACTCCAGCACCTGACCTTTGGTAAAAAACTGACCTGAAGGAAGACAAAACTGAGCAGTTTCTTTATGTTAAGATGGAGATTACTGTACATATACTGTACAGGGGTAAGCATCAACCCCCCCCCCCGAGCCCTTTACCTCCCGCCCTTCAAGGAGATGAGAGGCGCCCCTGCAGTGTCATCGGCTGCCTAAGCGTTTTGGAGGGTTGTAGTGACAGATTGCAGGAAGCAGCATTTACGAAGGGGACCACAGAAAGCAGAAATGTCTTTGTGTGCCCCCTGGGCCCGGAATGTCCACTATCTCGAGGGGCCAATATCAAATTTTCCCCTCATCATCCCTTAATACACATTCCTGTGTAAGACTGGAGGGGGGAAACTGGACGAGAGAAGGAACAAACAAGTCTGAGCCAAACTGCTCTTCATTTATGGAAACAACTCTTCCTGAAGCTTCTCCATCTGGATGTGTCTGTGAACTCCAGAACTAATTCAAATTCAATTCACAAGTTCACAAATCAATTTCCAACTCAACACTTTTCAATTAAACATCGCTTTCATTTACACATTTCCACTCTTGCATTCATTTTGTTGAATAAGGAAAAGCAGTTTTGACTTAACTAGTCACACATTTGAACATTGGTGGAACTTTCTTTCTTAAAATGTAGAATTTTTAGATTAAAAACCGACAGAAAAGTTTATCTTTTACTGTAAAAAATTAAACTAATTGCTCTGTAGGTTCTCTAATAATGATCAATTTGATCAAATTAACTGTTTTAACACCCAGCACTAAATCTAATACTTCTTTTGATTTTTTTGCAAACTGAAGCTATCCGGACATCATCAGCTGCATTGGCTGCTCAAAGAGCCAGTAAAGAAGCTGAGCAATTTAATCCAGCAAAACTCAACAGTTCATGGCTGTCCCGTCTGATTTGACCTTTTTGGCACTTTCAGAGTGCACCTTGTCACTGAGCATCTTCTTGAAGTTCAGAAGAATGTGGGGTATTTCACGTCTGGCCGTGTTACAATCTACCTCTCATTACTGAGTGATCCTTGGTGAATCTCAAGAGTCTCTGTCTGAAGGAAAATCCCCTTGAGAACAGTGACACAGGTGCCTGTTTGTATCTGTAACACAAGCCTTCTCCAGCTGTTGATTCCACTTCATCTGTTGGTGGAACAGACCTCACCCTGTTGCCAGATCCCTGCTCTGGAGCCATTTTGTGTTCATGGAGCAGCAGCGCTCTGCTCTTTGTAGTTTAATGTCAACATATCAATATTTGCTTCTGCTACATGTCCATGAAGAGTGATGGGCATCACACACTTCTGGATGAGCTTCTCGCTTCCAAAACATGACCTCAGGGCACCATCAATAGCCCTACTACAGCACCACAGCACAGAAAACAATCCAATACTAGAATGAGGCCTCGTCAAAGCAGGACAAACAAATCATTTGTTGGTTTGTTGATTTTAGCCGTTGAAAAGTGCCAGCTTTGCTGCAGCAGGACTGAGGGATGAGTTACTGAGCGTGTGTGTGCTGCAGGAGGATGGTCGGTCAGGCTGCCATGCGAGGCCAGCGTGTGGTGGAAGGCGAGTGCAGGTGCTGGAACCCAGCCGTCTGGCTCCTGGTGTCCCTGCTGGGCTCCTTGGTGTTGGTGGCGGTCAGCCTGTTGACGCGTCTCGGTGAGTTTGCAGCTATTTTTGGGTTGGTTCACACAGAAAAACGTATCAAACAGCTCTAACAAAGAGAGAGATGACTGTAAAAATGAAAAAATGTGCTTATTTACAAAAACTCGGCTAAATGTTAAACCAATCTTATTTAAAAATAAAGACAAACTGCTACCTTAAACCAGACATTATTGCTGTAACTGTTTGTTCTAAAAAATAACAGTTTAATTATGTGAATTAAATTATAAAAAAAAATAGCCTTTTTTTTTTAATTTGACTTAACTCCTACTAGAATTTGATGCTATAATTCTTTTCCTTTAACTCCTTGCATCCTTTTGGATTCAAAATAATTGCATGAAAGCAAAAACATGATTTTTTTTCCTAGCTGGAAATAAATTATTTGTTTATAAAGTATTTGTTTGCAAAAGCAGTTTGTTAGTGTACCTCTCAAACTATTATGTTCAATATATTTGGGATAAAACATGGAGAAATATTATTAAATAGAAAAGATAGAAAATAGAATACAATAGAATACAATAGAATAGAATAATTTTTGATAGACTTAAGGTCCCAATAACAAAACTATAAAAACAGAAATTCCTACATATAAATTGTTCACATATGTACAATATATACATATAAAATGCTAAGATCAATAGACATAAAAATACAAGTAAAAACACATATTACAAACCTAAAAAGTAACTTACTATACTGGAAATTAAATAGTTGAAGCTTACAAAAAATCAAAACTCTTCAGACAGTCTGCTAAACTGACTGATAACAAACCACTCAAAAGGTTCCAAGACAGTAATGTTTACTGAAACGGGAATTTCAGGAAGTCTTGCTGTTTGCTCAGTATTTCATGGACGGAGAGATAATACTCACCAGGAGTCTCTTCAGCTAAAGGAGAATGAACATTCATGTTTAACTGTTACAAACATTTTGTCTTTGAGATTCATTAATGTTTTAGATTTTCCAAGTATATGTCCTGAAAACTGAGGCCAAAACTAAAAACAGAATGGGACACACGAGATGGTTTATTGTGCTCCTGGGTTGAAATGCAGTTTTGAAGCAGAAATAATGCTTCAGAACCAGGTGTCCCTAAAAGTAAACTCCCAGTAGATGTGCGCTTTTGTGTCTACACCAGGTCTCTGTCTGCCCCATGTGTCTCCTCTGTTGTTTCTAGAAACTCTCTTCTTGCATTGAAGAAGTCCAGAAAGTTTGCTGATGTCTCTCATTGTTTTTCTGATTCTTCTTTTTTCAGGAGAATTGAAGATACACAAACGGGCTGGATCTAGTAAGTGACACACAAGTTCATCACACACACAAAATCTCCACAACAGGGAAGTCAGTTCTGTACATGTGACACTGTAAGGAGATATTAAAGCCCCTTCAGCAGTTTAGAGACATACCATTAATGTTACAGCATGGCATAAAAGAGGTGAAGAGGAGCCCACAAATTGACCTAGTTTTGGTGCAATAAATAAAAAAACAGGGTCACTTAGTCTTTGTGATTTTTGAAATCTGAGAAAATTGTCTTCAGGCTTCTTCCGTCTCCCATTGTGATTATGGATATGTTCCACTGAAAACACCAATTGTTTTGTGTTTTACATCATTTAATATTTTCATTTAATAAATTAGTTAATCTGGTAAAGCCGATTGACTGAGGCAAATACATAAAAGAAAAAAAATATCATTATTTACCTCAACAGGAAAACGTCATTTTTATGCAGATGTTTGAGAATGGAATAAACTCTAAAACGAGGTGCAGCATTTGATTGGAGGTTTGATCATCAGAAAAACAAAAACAGCACCACAGTGAGTTCTGTGGTACTGCGTTCTCCTCCTTAGGTCCTCCAAAACCTGAGACATCCATTTAAATTGATCATAAACTTAGTATTCCCAAGTTTGTCTCAGTGTTCTTCACTGTTGATCCCCTGCCAGAATCTTTTTTCTTGTCCTGTTTTAGCTTCAATGGTTTCATAGTAAAAGTTGGACTTTTACTCCTTAACCAACTAACCCTTAACAAAAGTACTACATTGAAGTTTATTTTATTAAGTATACTGGTGTATAGGTTTAGCAAGTAGTTATCATTTAGTATTCTTCCTACACTACACATTAAAAAAAATTCAATTGAATGACTTTTTGCTCAAAGTTATTTAGGCTAAAAACTCAGCTATCTTTCGATGAAAACTTTCCCAGAATTGTGATTAAGTTTGTGTTTCTGTTGTGTTACGTTTGCCAACAAAGTCAGAAACTCAGATGTAGTTAAAAGTTGGAGAAACATTTTTATAACTTGTTCATACAAACTGTTAGCTGCTAAAGTTGCTAGCTGCTGTTAGCAGGAGTCTGCAGGACTAAATCACTCTAGACAGTATGTTGAAAAATAAAAGCATCAGCCTAACGTATTTCTTTTGCACTGATCCATTCTGAACAGGCCTGCTGTTGTGGTTTCACTTTGAGTCTAGTGTTACAGGAAAACAGATGTAGTAGATATAAAGTTTAGTCATATGGAAGGCCAAGACCCACCTGTCAACAAATAATTGGATTCTCTTTTGCATGTTCTTTCCTCTCCCCCCTTCAGCCAGCGCCATTCAAAGCCCGAGGAGGACGTACTATGAAGGTAAGTGTAGGATTTATCTGCAAATTCTCAGTCTTGCCTGCATAAGCCTCATCAAAAAAATACTCACAAATGGAAAGTGTAATAATTGCTGGTATGGTCCTGGTAGAGCAAGGTGCACAAAGCAGGGCTTTTGACCAGGTTCGCTTTCCCAGCTCTCCATTTTTTTTATCCCGGCTTATTTGCTTGGTAACTTCTCACCATTCCAGGAGTTGTGCCTCATTTTTTCCTTGAAAAGGATAAATTCAGGAAAGATTTCCTTCCTTTCTTTTTTCATAACACATTAGATCTTTCCAGTTTTCCTGCTTACTGTTATTAATTAATCTGAGGGCCAAAAGTGAACTTAAAATGCAGTGAGGTGGCAAAACAGAACAAAACAGTTTGATGTTCTCCATTTTCTCCACTAAAGTGCAACTGGTGAACGGCCGTAGCAGGTGTGAGGGCAGAGTGGAGGTGATCTACAACGGCTCGTGGGGCACGGTGTGTGACGATGACTGGGACATGGTGGATGCCAACGTGGTGTGTCGGCAGTTGGGATGCGGAGCGGCCATGGCCGTGGGCAGCAGCTCTCAGTTTGGGCAAGGCACAGGGCTCATCGTGCTGGACAACGTGGACTGCAGAGGAAGTGAATCTGACCTCAGCCAGTGCAACAGTCTGGGCTGGGGTGTCCACAACTGCTACCACTATGAGGATGTGGCCGTTACCTGCAGAGGTAGAGACTCCACAGGCTTTTGAATAGTAAATGTGGTGGGGAAGGGGAACTGAACGACTAAATTTTTTTTTTTTAAATCCTTTGACTTTCAGAGCCAATCCCACAGGGTGCACGAGGTTTTGAAAGCCGTACCACACCACCTTTGGTCATGTCTGGCATACGTAAGTGATTTATGTCTCTGATTGCCAAAAATGTTACAAATGTGCTCATATGAAACATGAAGGGGCTCACAGAAAGCTGCACTGCCAGGAGAATGAGCTTTTTTCGGTTCTAAAGCTGTTTCAAACTTACCTACCTATTTATGATGCAAAATACTGGATCTCGGCATAAATAATTTGTTTCAACCTAAAACTAAACAGTTATATTGGGAACAAAGTGAAAATGTACAAATAATTCTTGAGCTGTATTTGCTGGCAAAATCCATATAGGTAGATACAGCATCACATTTCAATAAAATGCATTTTTGTCACAACCAGACAGACAGCTAGTTCAACATGCAGCCGGTTTTATTGATTCAGACAGGAGACAGGAGCAAAGCTCAGCTTAAAGTCCACAAAGCCAAATCAGGGTCAGAGTCCAGGTCAGGGCAGGCGGCAAAGAGGTAGAGCCAAATATGAAGCAGGGTCAGGTAAACAGGTGATCATATCAGGATGAAATGCTCAGCATGCAGGCCGAATAACACAAGCAATTCTTTGCACTGAGCCATGTGTCCTGTGGCTGATTGTAGATGAGCGTCAGGTGTGCGGTGTCCAGGATCTGTGCGCTGGGGGAGCTGGGAGATGTAGTGTCAGTATTCATGAGACGGCTCCCAACAGTGACCAGAGAGGGTGACAGAGCTCAGACTCCCGACAATTTAGAAGTTGTTATTTTATTATTTACTGTACATATATTTTGGTATTTTATGTTGAAAATAAGAGCTGCGTGGTGGTGTAGAGGTTAGCACTTTTACCTCACATCAAAAACTATGCCCCATGATGGGCTGGAGAACTGTCCAGGGTGTACCCCGCATTCGCCCAACAGTAGCTGGGATAGGCTCCAGCAACACTGTGACCCTAGACAAGAGTAAAAAAAATAGATGGACTGATGTCAGGCCAACTCTAAAAAACTGGAGCAGACTTGTTTAGTCATTGTGTGCAGTCAAATGTTATAATCCTCTGGAATCCTCATTGTGCTTTTAAAAACAAAACAACAACAAATGACAAGAATAACAACATATGTGAGAATTACAAAGGAAATTGGATTTGTTCACTTGTGAAATGGTTAGACAGCATCAAAGACTGAACACCTCAATGGGAACTGTAAAACACACCCCAAAGGGCTCTAGAATTCCAGACACATTGTTGTTTGGTGGGTCTTCCTTTGTTGTGGTTGCTCTGTTGTAGTTTTTCTATAAATGCCAAGAGGATCCCGAATGTTCAGCGCTGAATCCAGACTCAGGTTCTGTTGTCCTGTTACCGTGTGTGTGTTCAATGGACACTCGAGACTGTATATTGTCTCGGGCCTTTTGTCTGGGCACAAAAAAAATGTGACAACATTAGTGCAAGAACAGACGCTTTTTAAAACCTGAGCTCCATTTGTTTTGAGCCCTCACCGTTGTTCTGGTACTTCTTCCTTTGTATTAGTGATTCCTCAAGGCCTTTGAGACACTTTGATCCCAAAGGTTCAGTTTACGTTTCGTTTTAGTTCTCTCTTTAGAAAAGAGACCTCTACATAGTCGGGCTCCATAGTTTATCTTGGAGCTTCTTAGATTCCACAAACCCTCCTGGGCTCTTAGATCCTGGGGTCAGGTTTTATTTGTTGTCTCACACATGCATTTTAACACTAGAGGGGATGCAGTGTTTCACGCAAAAGCCCCCAAACTCTTTATTAGGTCCACCTTGTTAGTACCTGGTTGGACCCTGTTTTGCCTTCAAAACTGCCTTAATCTTTGGTGACATCAACTCAACAGGAAACATTCCTCAAAGAGTTTGGTCCATATTGACATGACAGCCATGACACAGTTGCTGAAGATTTGTCGGCTCTACATCCATGATGACAATCTCCTGTTCCACCAAAATCCCAACTGAACCCAGAAGTAAACCTTGAACTTAGCCTGTTGCCACCACAATTGGACTGGGGCATCATGCTGGTCCAACTCTTTTTTTATTCTGGTCACAACCTCCAGCACCTGGAGAGGGGCCTGTTAAGCTGGGGAGCATAGATGCAGACGAGGCTTTTAAATAAATGTTTTTGTTAGTTTGATTTTGTACGTTTTTGCTTTTTTTATTTAGATTTTTTTGTAATACGTTTAATTTGTCGTTTTTGACCTGTACTGCTGAGCATTACTCACCATTTAATAGAATCTCTTCCATTTGGTTTAGGTGATGGCACAATCCGTTTGGTGAACGGGAGGAATTCCTGCCAGGGCCGGGTTGAGATCCACTACCAGGGTAACTGGGGAACGGTGTGTGATGACGACTGGGTCCTCAATAATGCAATGGTGGTGTGCCAGCAAGTTGGGTGTGGCAGTGCCATCTCTGCACACACAAACTCCTACTTTGGCTACGGAACGGGCCTCATTCTCCTGGACAACGTCCACTGTCAGGGCACAGAGCAGGAGCTGAGTAAATGCAAAAGTTTGGGCTGGGGAAAACACAACTGCGGTCATCATGAGGATGCTGGGGTCACATGCACAGGTGAGCTACTCATGCACAGGGGTTATGTCTTTACTTTGACTTTGTCTTACAGTAATGTCAGATTTATATTTCAGAAACAAAGTGTCAGTTTGTTTTTTTGTACAGAGCTTGTTAAAGGACTTTATGTGTGGCCTAAAACATGATTTTTTTTTTGTTGTGACTGCAGGAATCACTACAGTATCACCATCAATCACAGGAAACCAGAGAGCTTTCTTGGAAACAGTGGGTACCAAAGGTAAAAACCAAAGTTATGTTAGAACATCAGTGCAGAAAAAAACATGTTTTTTTCCACATGACCAACAGGGGGAGCCAATTTCCTTTTCACACGAAATTTGCTACAACATGCAAGATGAGGGGAAACTGGAGATTTCTCCATCCATGCAGCTTTTTAGGATAAACACTATGTTTCTTTGTTTTTTACTCTATGTTATTTAATCTATCATAATTTACACATATAGATGTTAATATATTATGTTAACACATACATCACTTGAGGAAAAGAGATGAATAATATATAAAAGTTAGAGATGAAGACAAAAACTATTTTAATTTCTTTTTTCTCCCCTTTTGAGCTTCAGGACAATTTTCCTAAATCATCTGATCAAGGCTAATTGGATGCAGTTTTGATATTTGATAGACAATAGTTAAAATCATGGAAACATAATTAAATAACACTCTCAGATTATATTAGTATAAAGGAGTTCGATTAATTGCGTGTACTTGTATTTAGCGTATTTCTACCTTCTTGGAAGGCCCAAAGCACCTTACAGTCACAGTTACACCCATTCACACACTGATGGCTGCTCCGCTGCCAAACACTGGAGCCAACCTATAACCACCAGAGGCAATGTGGGTTTCAGAGTCTTGCTCAAAGACACTTCAACACATGGAAGGGCAAGGCGGGAACTGAACCTGCAATCTTCCGATCAGAGGTTGACCGCTCTACCTCTGCGCTATTGCCTTCCAACGGATAACATAAATGTATAAATCCAATTTAGAAGATGAAAATCACAGACTTCCATATTGGCTTAGATGTGAAGATGCTTTCAGGGTAGTTAATCCTAAAAACACATTTTTACTGTTTGATTATTTTTCATGTCTATTGAGGTGATGAGTCATTTAACAAGATTTTCTTCTTTTCACAGCAACAGAAACTGTTCCAGTCAAAGAGTCAACAGTTATAACAACAGCTGTTACCACAACAGCCCAAACAAAAGGTACCAACTCTGACCTCTTACAACTTAAAGCAGTTTCTCCTTCAAACATGGAAGGTAAAGATGACTGTGTCTGTTTCCCTTCAGCCAAACCATCCATCCGTGTGGTGAATGGTAACAGCAGCTGCCAGGGTCGTGTCGAGATCCTCTACAAAACTATCTGGGGGACGGTGTGTGATGATGACTGGGACATGATCAATGCTGTAGTGGTGTGCAGGCAGCTTGGTTGTGGCCCAGCTATTGAAGCGAAGGCTCAGGCCTTCTTTGGCTACGGCTCAGGACCCATCCTGCTGGACAACGTGGAGTGCAGCGGCTCAGAGAGCGACTTGTCCCAGTGCTTCCACCTGGGCTGGGGTCAGCACAACTGCGGCCACCACGAGGATGCAGGGGTCATCTGTGCACGTAAGCTCAGCCACAGAATTTGCATGTACACAGCATATGGAGCAACAGTTTTTTCAATCCAATTTTTTCATCTTGACATTTCAGAAACTCTAAACAACATAGTTTTATTTTTGTTTCATCAAGACATATTGATTTCTCTGGACATTTTAGTGACTTTAAAAGCTGCAGTTTACCTATAGAGGGAGTAACATCTTAAAAACCTATTTAAAATAATTCTTTCCATCTAGACTAATGTTTTCCATACATTCAGTCATCTCTTCCCACCCTGTGGTGGGATGACTGGAGTTCCCTTAGGAGGAGAACATCACAAAATAAAGAATTAGGCAATTCTGAACAGTCACATCCTGCCCTCTGAAACAATTTTTCCTTACTCCAGTCTAAACCAAAAGAATACTTCTGTTCAACAGAAAAAAAAGTTTTAGATAAATATGACTACATTTTGTTTTAAACAATGTTTCTGTAAAAAGAACAAAAATAATGAAAATGACAGAAATACAGCTAAACAAATCTAAGTCTTTATGTACCATCGCAACAACTCAAAGGATAAATAGTCCTTCCATATTGATTGGTGCAGTAATTGGAAGAGAGTGCCTCACTAATGCTTGTGTGACCTGATATTTCCTGTGTATACCCAAAGTGTAATCGTTTTCTGTTCTCTCTGGTTTGCTGTGAATCCAGCGCCATTTGACCCCCTTCTGATACCAAATGGACGTGACTTCAGAGTGACAGAAAAAGTAACAACCACCACCACCACGCCACAACCCTCTGAAGGTGAGTCATAATGCTTTTTCCTTAAGGCTGGGTCTCCAGAGCAACCATGACATGTTTTTTTTTGTTTTTTGCAGGAATGCTGAGACTGGTTGGTGGGCAGCATCGTTGTGAAGGCCGGGTAGAGATGTACATGAGTAGTGGGTGGGGCACGGTGTGCGATGATGCCTGGGACCTCGCTGACGCTCAGGTTGTGTGTCGCCAAGTGGGCTGTGGAGAAGCCAGGGCTGCTTTGGAAGAAGCTTACTTTGGACCCGGAATGGGAAGAATCCAGCTGGATAATCTCAAGTGTAACGGTGCTGAGCGCTCCCTGCTGGAGTGCTCCCATATAGCATGGAATGTGCACAACTGTGACCACTCTGAGGATGCCGGAGTCACCTGCTCACTGTCGTGATTACAACAGGACCACAGTCCCATCTCTAGCTCAGGTTAGGACGTGGCTGCAATGAAGCAGGACTTGTAAACATCATGTAAATAACAGTGTTCACCATGCTGAAGGGATGCTCCACCAACAAAACACAAAATAACTGACGTGACGATGTATGACACACTATGTATTCCTAGTAAGCACTTTATAAATATGAGAACAAGTTTTTTATTTGTTAAAAACAATTGTAATTGTTTAACTCTTCCTTTATTTGAATATTTACTGTAATACCTTAATAAATAAAAGTCTATGCATTTTGAAGAAGAGTAAAGAGTTCAAACATACTGTAAGTATGATAAGCAAGCAGACTAATAAATGAGAACAAGTGTAAACTATAAATCCTGGAATGACTTGCAGTATGTTATGTGAATACATGAAATATCTCCTCATTAATAAATGTAACTGATAATCATTTATATGTGACAAAATAAATGCTCTTATTTTTTGTTAAATAATTTTGGTGTAAAATCAAACTTGTTAAAGTTGGTAATTTTGTGCTTTTTCTGAACTTTTTGTTCAACATCAACCATGGGAGCTGAAACAGCAAGCTGGCTGATAATCTGTTGTGGTTGTTTTTAAATTTTTTTTTTGGGGGGGGGGGTTAAAGCTTACTCTTTTCTTAACATGTAGGCTGTAGATGCATCTGCACAACGAAAAAAATGGACAAATTGTGAAAACAACGAAACCAGATCATTACTTACAGGAAACAACCAATAATGTTAGCTAACACAGCCTGTTTTGTGGGCAGAGAAAGATGACCAGTTTTTAGAATTCTGTAGCTTAAACACATGAATTATTTTGGTGACACAAAATCACAACAAAATGCGAATCGTTTAATGATACAGCTATGTAAGGCTTGTGAATAAACGATCCCCAAATTTATAAGAAAGTTTACAAAAATACTTTTACATGTTTATTGTGTGACACAGTTTTTCTTTGGGCTCATTGTGATAATGAAAATGTTTTATTAAATCAGTCATAAAGTGGTTTTGGAAGGTCAAATCCTCTTCAAAACCTTTGTTTAATGAACTGTATATAGAGAACTGGACTGAGTAAATGTGACTCACTTATTTACTTACTTAATATTACTCGGAAAATGGTTTGATCCAGTTTGAACAAGATGAAATCAACTCAGTCGCCATTTTTTATTCCCAATACAGAAGTCACCATGTTGGAACCAGAAATCATCAGTAAGCAGGGATTGGTTTGAATCAACTTTTCTATGGCAACCACTCTTGCCAATCAGGAGCTTGTTGGAAGGCCACTCCCCTTCCACTTGAAAGCAGGCTTGGAAGGATGTGTCAATCAAACGTTTTGAACATTGGAGGTGAGACCACCTACTTTTGTTGCGGCATTTGATTGGTCAGTTTATAACTTGAATAATTTGAACTACAAAAAAAATTTTTTTAAGAGAATTATCAAGAACATATTTTAAAAAAAGGTCATAGAGCAAGAGTTGTTACTCTGATAAAAAGAAAGACTGAGTAATAGCTGTTTATTTAATTATAGAAGTCTATGGGATTTTGACTTCTTGAGTCCACGGGTACTTCCTTTTTGGATCGCCAGGGGGAGGAGGACCTCTGTCCAGTTCTCATATACAGTCAATGGTTTGCTCTAATGGGACAAAAATGTTGCCTTTATTTCTTTGAAATTAGCTGGTGACCTTTAAAATACTTTGTGACTGATCTGAGACTGACACTTTGACACATTATGTGCAGCAATTTAAAATGTACATAACGTTTGTGATAAAGTAACATTTTCTTTACTATGCAGCATTGCTTTATACTTACTTTTACATGCAGCTGATCTGAAAATGTTGTCACAGAGAGAAATTTTTAATTTAAAGATGATTTTCTTCCATTTATTTATCTGTGGATGGTGAACCATTAAATACCACTTACAATAGGATGTATAAGACAGTAGAATCTGCTCTCTGGCCCAGTTTGAGACAGACAACCCTTCACTTTCTCACCCTTACTGACCATTAAAAACTAAATGTGAGGCAACCATGACAACTATTGGTTATTTTGAGAGAAAATATGGCAAGAAAAATCCCACATCAGGGAAATCTTGCAACATTTGAAAGAACAATTAGAATCCTTGTAAATTTCACAAAATATTTTGGAAACTTTTGAGTTCCTTTTACAATTTGTCTGACCAACAGTAACAGCAAAGAGAGTAATATTCCTTAAAGTTTAATCACAAAAAGTTATCTTTGGAAAGTTGATATAAAAATTCCAGCTTTTTTTTAACCCCATTACTAGCTTGAACCTTCCACAACCTCCATTGCTTTGTAAGAAAGAAAATTTTTTTTCCTTTAATATTTAATAAACCACAAACACAGCAATGCATGTAGTTCAATACTACAATTGGCACAGTGCACATGGATTTTATTCCTGCTAATGTCCTTTCTTTTAATCCAATATTCAAGGGGTGAAGTCTTGTTTATTTGTGTTTCACTTGTGCTGAGCAACATCGCTGTAGTCAAATTAAACTTTGTCTGGTTCATCAGTTTCATGGGTTATGACTTTGTCCAAGCCAGATTCTGTGCACACAGCATTCAGAACTCAAATGTTTTCAGATCAGGCTGGCCTTTTTGCTTGTCAGCAGCAAACTTTAAAGCAGCTTTTCACTCATTCATTTTCTGAACCGCTTTGTCCCTTTCGGGGTCACGGGGCTGCCGGAGCCTAACCCGGCTACTCATGGGCGAAGGCAGGGGACACCCCTGGACTGGTCGCCAGTCTGTCGCAGGGGCCACAGTCACACACTCATGCACACTCACATCAACACCTAGGGACAATTTATTAACCTATGAAGCATGTTTTTGGACGGTGGGAGGAACCTAAATGGTGTATACTTATTTAGAGCTTTTCTACCTTCCTTGAAAGCCCAAAGTGCTTTACAGTCACAGTTCCATTCACACATTCACACACTGATGGCAGCTCCGCTGCTGAACACTAGCGCCAACCTTCCATCAGAGGCAATGTGGGAGTCAATGTCTTGCCTGAAGACACTTCAACACATGGCCAAGCAAAGCGGGATTGGAACCTACAATCTTCTGATCGGGGGTCAACTGCACCATGGCTGCCCCTTGGAGAGTGAGCATCTAAATCAAGAGTTGTGGAAAATATGTCCCATGACTTGGTTTTTCAAAAACTAGAACTTCTCTTTTTATATGTTTCATGAATAAAAAGCAGAACGAGGAAACCCCTTGGTTTTTCTGTAGCAGTGTAGTGATTGGGACTTTGTGTCAGTGTGCCTCAGTCCTGTGATGCTTAAACTTTTAATTCCCTGAATGGTTTTGCTAGAAGGGACCCCACAAAATGTGAAAAAATTAAATGTGTAAATGTGAGCAACATTGATCCATCCGTTTTTCAAACCCCCAATAATCCCTTCTGAGATCACTGGGTTGCTGGAGCCTATCCCAGGTGCTGTTGGGTGTAGACAGGGTTCACCCTGGACAAGTCACTAGTGTTTCTCAGGGCTGTGCACAACATTGAAATTGTTATTGACTGAGGCTTGGGTGGACTGGGAAAACAGAACATTTCTCTTAAATTTTGCCAGGACAGCATGTGTTCGCCACCAATGAAGCGTGAGTATGTTTTAACTGGTGTCTTTCACAGCTGTTTGTCTTTTTAAATCCATCTGCAGTAAGCCTTCATAGCCCAGTAAGTTAAAACCCTGGCCGTTATTAGGGACCGGGGTCTATTACAACCAACACCTCATAGGCCCGACTTTTATTGGAGACCGGCCTCCATTAGAGACCGGCCATTATTGGAAGATATACGGTATTCTTGTTTTTATTTTTGCCCTCTCATGTTAATGCGCGACAGCAAGCATTTGATCTTGGTCAGAGAGAGACAGAAACCCGCAGAGGCAACCATCAATCAGACACAACAGCAGGAGAGAAACTCACTGGAGCTACCAGGAGGCTCTAAATGTTTTTATGAACCCAAACATGGAGATGTGATCACCAATGTTTTTGTTGAGCTCTTTGAAATAAATAAACCTGATCTCTGAACATCAGCTGTCTCTCCCATGCATTGTAAATGAGATAAACAGATGCAGATCTGTGTAGCAATCAGGCTACAAACATTGGCTGCTATCTTTAGCTTCAAGAACACATTTTTGGCCACGCAGCGAGCAGCGAATTCTCCGTGCAGCGAGAAAGGGGTGGGCGACGCAAATCGGTATGAGCGCACCATAATAGTTAAGTCTAAATATTGTCAAGCCTGATTGGAATAAAGGAACAACTTTTTAAAAAAGGCTGCTGTTAAGTTTTGTTCTATGCTTTTTTCTGGGAATCAACTGTTTCTTCTTTAGTTTAACTAGTGACTTCTAAATAGATTTGTTTAAGAAATTAGGGCAATTGCAAAGAGCTTTAAACAGTCCCTAAATATCCATTTACCCAATATTCATATTGGAGTCACAACCAAATTTTTAAAGTTGTGTTGCCTTTTGAGATTTTTTTCAGCTTCTTTTATGTCACAAGTGCAGAAAGATTTGAACTACTTGTGGCCATAACATGTAGATTCATCAAGAAAAAAAATGTAGTTTGATAAAAAGAATATTAGTTGTGGTAATGCAATTAAAGAAGTGAAAACAAGCATAAAACTTGCACGCAGATTAATGCATTTTAATTATGTAATTTTACATTTTTAGGATAATATTTTGTAGGTAATGAAAGCTATGTGTAATGAGGACGCTGAAGCGTGTGGATCCAGGTGCAACAGATTTAATACAAGAGGCACAAGAATACAAGGCAAGCCAGGGTCAAAAACACAGGAGCAAGGCAGAAGGCAAGTAAAACAGGCTTAGGTCAAAACCACACAGGCAGGCAAAACTGGGAACACTTAATATAACATGAGCGAACCATTCAAGACTACACAAAGGACTGAGAGGGAAGCAGTCTCTTATACAGCGTGGTGATAAGGTGCTGAGATTCAGCTGGTGATGACAGGAAACTGGTAAACAGGTGCAGGCTGGGAGTTGGAGTTCCACAGGAAGGCTGGAGTGATTTATATTCAGGTGAGCGCTTCCTCTGATGATCGGAGGAGGACATGGATGGGTGAGTCCTGATACTATGACAGGCCTAATCAAAAAAATACTGAATGTATTCTCTTCACAATACTCTGTATATTCTCTGGGTTGGGTGAGTTTGCTGGCGAGTTCATTACTGGGAAAAACAGGATTGGTCATGTAATCAGGAATTGTATTTTTCAGTTTAGGTAGGTGCCAAGTCCTGCTGGAAAATGAAATCTTCACCTGAAGATGATTATATGAGGGAGCATGACATTCTCCTAACATACTTGTGGACAGTAGGGCTGAGCTGGGATCTAATGAAGTGCAGTGGGTAAACACCAATGGATTACATGGCTCACCAAACCACCAATGAGTTGACTCACTGGTGAACACTAGTTTGAGTTACTTGAGTCTGTGACATTTTTCTCTTCTTCCAGACTCTAGACCTTAAGAGAAATGCCGACTTTGCTTTAATCTGAAAGGAGGACCTATAGGACAGATGAGCAACAGTCTGGTTCTATTTCTCCATAGTCCAGGTAAGGTGTCTCTGAGTGGGTTCACTTAACTCTGAGAGTTGCTTGGCTCCTAAAGCTCTGTCACTGGCAGTCACCCATTCTTAATCAGACTTTTGTAAGTCATTCAGTGATCCAATTAAGCCTCGTTTCTGGTACGGCACGGTCCAGTATTTTGAGTGTTTCCATTGTAAAATGGACCTATTAAACAATACTGAACCGTTGCCCCCATTGATTGTAGGTTGGAGTGGAGCTGCTGCAGCTACCCTTTGATTTTTATAAGTTGATAGCGAAGGGTTTTTCCTCTTTATGGCAGTATTCATCTTATCTGCCTGCAATCTTCCGTCAAGCACCATCACGCACGCACCATGAAAACAAACCGCTCAGTGGAAGCAAGGCTTAACAGAGAGGAAACACTCGCCAGAATTAACTAGAATGTATTCCTTACCGGACCGCTCAGGGGAAAGAAGGCTTTAGAGACTCGATTCAATGGTTCTAGTCAAATCTGTTGCTTATGTATCTTTTTTAATAGTAATGGTAAATGGTGTATACATATACAGCACTCTACTACCTCCCAGTCCCATTCACAAACACACACACTGATGGTGGGTCCACTGCTGAACACTGGCACTAAGCTGTGACCACTAGGAAGAATGTGGTGTTTGGTGACACTTTGATGCATGCTTGGGCAGAGCAGAAGCTAAACCTGTGATCATCTGATCAGAGCTTTACCACTGTACCTCTGCACCACGGCCACCCCTATTTGTCCCGTCTTTTCAACATTTTAATGTATTTGGATACAGCGCTTTGTTAACAGCCAGATTCTTTTTCAGTACTGCATTCTGTGACAGTCAGTTTGGTCTCAAGCTATGTTCACATCGGGCTTATGACTTGCGTTCTTGAAAGTGCTACTAGCACAATCTTGAACATACAGTCCGTGGTGTTCACACTGGAGAAGCAGGGAGGGGCTTCTTGTTCTTCTTCTTTTTCTACTGTTTACTGGCACTTGACAGCCATTTACAATGGAATGAGGCTTGATGTGAAACGTCAAAGCAGTGCAAATCTGGTTAATCTAGATATGTGTAAAACAAGAGTTTTCTGTCTAGTGGTGATAAAAGTCCATGTGGGTGTAATGAATTCTAAATGTCAAATGAAGCCACTTTTTGATGAAGTTTTGACACATGTTAAGATGCGCATTAAAACAATCCCGATAGCAAATGAATCGGATTTCTTATCTGTGGAAAGCGCCCCCCGGCCCCCACAGCCATCCCTGTGGCGTCAGCTGCCTCAGCCGTTACATCACTCGCACAGGACACGCCTTTCTGGGTGGTGACACAGCCCAGCGCGAGCGCAAGCGCGAGCGCTCCGAGGGGGAGGGGTGTCCCGTCTGCACGCGCGCAGACAGCGGGCAGCAGCTGTGGCGACAGGACCCCGGTACCGCTTCTCCGCACCTCCCCGTTCAGCTCCCAGACACACGAACCGCGCTGAAAATGGTCGACCGCGAGCAACTGGTGCAGAAAGCCCGGCTGGCCGAGCAGGCGGAGCGGTACGACGATATGGCAGCGGCCATGAAGGCGGTAAGGAGCCCCTCCGTCATGACCTTTCTCCTCTTGTCTGATAAACGAACCGACCCGAGTCCGGGTGTCAGCGAACCGGGGGTGGGGGGGCGTTCGGGCGGACTGGTTTCTCGGGTCCTCACGGCGCGCAGTGACTCCGGTGGAGAAATCCGGATCGGTGTCCCGATCAAACAGCGCGTTCAGCAGACACACCTAACCCGCCGCCGGTTGGGTGTGGGCACCCCCGTCTGACCGGAGGCCCTCTCAGCCCAAATGCACATCTGAGCCTCCCCAGCGAGCCTCAAATGGATCCGACAGTCGAGGTTCGGCTGAATTCCCGGTTCTACAGACCCGCGGCGGGTGTCCGGGCGCTCTGCTGCGGCGGATCGCGGATGTCTGAATGCGGACTGTTTGATCTTGGGGCGGTGCCTTCCGCCTGGCTCCTTCTCCATCAGCCGGGCTGCTTGGATTGACCAGAACCGAGCGGAACCCGTCCCTGATTGACTGCAGTTTGGAGTGAAATGCGGCTTTTTGTTCCTAAGGAATGAGAGATGCGCAGATTTTCGATCAGGGAGCGGGTTCGGCGGTGCCAGCATGAAGCCATCGTGCTCTCATGCGGTTCCGGATAAATCAGTCACTCGAGCTGCATATTCAGTGCAAAACGTCATTCGGATGTGCGCGTGCAGACGCGTCGTTTGCGCTTTCTGTTGCACATTTTGGCGCATCGGGAAAGGGCAATGCTGGCTGAAGGTTGATCGCAATCGATTTGCGCAGAATGAGTGCACAGAGTACAAGCCCCTCAGACGTGGGTGTTGGTGGATGCACTGCCTTCCAGAACCATCTCCGTGCGTGTCATTGCAGCATTTCTGTCCTTTCTTGTTCTGCTGCGGTTGATTCGGTGCCGCGGAGCATCCGCCGCATCCCTGCGTCCTCGGCCTCTTCCAGCAGGTTCCCGCACAGAGGCGTGCCGCAGCATCTGCCAAGATGCAGCACAGGCCGCACCGTAGTGCACCATTTCACATGCAGCATTGGATCAGTGCTGCATAAAGGCTGCAGCTCAGCTTGATGCTGCCAAATGTGATAGGATGCAAACGTTTGGGAATCACTGCTATTGTTTTTGGAGACATGCAGCTTTCTTTGTAATGAGAACTCCAGCCCATTAGGGCTCACCTGACTAAACTAGAGGACATGCACTGATAAGATTTCCTGGATTTGATCGCCTTGATTACAAGCATTTCTTATCAGGACATCAGCATCAGCTCCTACTGGAAGCTGTGAGTGTTTCAAAGGCCAGGCAGCACGCTGATCTCCAGGACCGGCCTCTAGTAGTAATCCCAGGGGGTGGGGGCCCAGCTCCACCTCTTTTCCATTTATGCCAAGTCAGATGGATCGAGCTGCTCGTCACCGGGCGGTCTCTGCAGCACCGGACAGTGGGGTGTGTCTGCAGCCTCGCCCATCATTTTTTGGGCAATCCCTTTCCCACATATAACCGGGATGGAAGAACGCTGCACCCAGCCTCAGGAGGGCTCCATGACCACCAGCCAAACACCAAGACACCCGGCCCGGACATCTAGGAGCAGAACACGTGTCGGAACACATTTCTCAGCACTTCACTCTATACTTTACCCCTTAAAAAAGTTTTCTGAAAGATTCTTAAGCGTCAGTATCTTTTAAGATCTTAAACATTGTTTCAAATTGAACCTATCACGATGTAATGTAATGGGAATAATTAGACTATCACAAATGATTACATTAATTTCCTGTTTTAAAGACCCACACCCATGAAAATGGTGTTTTTAACATGTTTTTGTTCCATTTTCAAATGATGGATTACATGTATGAAAAAAAATAAGATTGAAATCGTTGTCGAATTAGGAGCAGACGAACTAAATGCTTCTTCAAAAGAGAGCGTATTTGTGCGAAATCAAATACAGTGGGAGGGGCCACAAGCTCCCTGCCCCACCCCATTCTGATGCCTCCACTTGCAGACAAACAGATCCATGTACGTCTTTGTCGTCCTCGTCTGAGCTGGAATCTGGATTTGAACTGTACAGCTGGATCGCTCCAAGATTTGCTCTGCATTTTTGTTGCACCGGTAATGTCAGGTTGGAAGTGTGAAGGGTTGAAAGCATTAACTGTATAAGAGAACTGGACTGAGCAAGCATGACGTCACCCATACAAAATGCCTTACTTCCTTCTCCAGTGAAATGAAGCCAGTTCAGTGGGCAACCCAAACGGACAACGCCAGGGTTGCTCTGCAACTAAAGTCCCGCCCACAACTCCTACCGCTCTGCAGAGGCTATGTCCTAGAAAACAACACAGGTTTTTGGATTTGGCTAAAAATGTAATCATAACTAAAAGACCACTGTGAAGGCTTTGAAAAGATACATTTTTGTAAATCACAAACATTTAACATTTTTATTTAACTTTGTCCTGAAAAATATGACATTTAAATACAGTATGTGGACCTTTTTCAAGGAAAAAAGCAAAGTCCTTTCATAATGTCTTCTAAACATTCAGTTTTCTTTCTGTGAGACTCGTAATGTCAGAAACTCTCAGCTAGGGATTCACTTCATCGTATATTCAAAGTGTCACAGACTTTTTCCTGACCTAAAATAGAACGGAGGACTCAACCTTTTGCTGACGTCACACAACTGCCTTACTGTGGTGTTACATAATCTTACCCTGCACCATCAACCTCGCCACGCTCTAAGATCTCCAGCTACTATGAAATATGCAAAGATCTGCTGAGGCTGCAGCAACAGCAGAGGACGGTCCGATTGGAGTGTATCAATACTTCTTCAGTTTTCCTTTTAGGAACGCGAGGTTCTTCAGAGCTCCTCACTACTGTTTCTAAATGATGCTCGGAGCTGTTTCCATCTAAAGCAGTTTCAAACTAGATTAAATTCAAAGTGGATTACATTCAGACCTGCAGTCCCTTCACTGCACAGCATCAGACTGAGAATCAGAGCACGCTGTGTGATAAAGCACATCATGATAATTTTGTGATAAAGGACTTTTTAGTCACTGGTATTTTGTGGGACAATCCCTTTCAGAATCGATATAGTATCAGACAAAACTGGTTCCACACTTCACTTTTGACTGTTTTGTTATTCGTCTGACTTGATCACTTCTGGTCACTTTGAACAGTTTTTCCAAATCTCCTGCAGAGGATGGCATTTGTACATTCAATAACTATAAACAATTTCCTGAGCGTATTTTTAATGAAATACCCTTTTAATAAACTTTTAAGTTGTCATATGAGCTTCTAGAGAACAGCAGTACTTGCAAAGATTTTCTTGAACATTTGTACAGTTTTCTGAAATGAAATAAGTTTTACATTTGTGAAATTATACATTTTATTATATGGTTTGACAGTAGATTAATTTCTGGAACAATCAGAGATCTTTTTTTTTTTGTTTTGGCTCATCAGTCTGTGTTGGGCAAATCTCATCAAAGTAGATAAGAATCTTTGTGGACCATAATGTTTGCTGATGACATTGTGATGTGTAGTGAGAGCAGTGAGCAGGTGGAGGAACAGGAAAGAGAGGAATGACGGCGAGCTGCCAAAAGGCAGAGAATCTGTGTGTGAATGAGAAGAATTCAAGAGGAGTGGTGAGGTTAAAGGGGCAGAGGTGAAGAAGGTGGAGGAGTTACTGTCCAGAACAACAGAAAGTGTTGGAAACAGATAAAGAGACATCTGAAAGCAGGTTGGAATGTGTGGAGGAAGGTTTCAGGTATGTGACTAAAGAGTGTTATCAAGAATGAAAGGGACGTGTGTAGAAGACTGCTGAGAGCAGCTATGCTGTTGGTTTAGCTGCAGTAATCCTGAGTTTTATGTTTGTAATTGTTAGAAAGGAAGAAAGAATCAGCAAAAATCAGAATCTGCAAATCAAATAAAAAAAAACAAGAAGAAAATAAGACAAAATATACAACTTTTTCTGAGTATTTTGGTTAATTTGAATCATTGGAAGGAGCTCTGTTTCATCCTATCAAACTTCTGACTTATATGAAGATAATGAAGCATTGGTTGAGCCTTTTCGAAGCAGTAGAATCAAAAACAATTATCCACTTTTTATGTTTTTCAAGATACACACCAGTAACTGAGATTTTAATATTTGATGGTTTCATCACTTCCTCTGTGATAAAAAAAATATTTTTTTCATACAATACTGAGAAAATCAAAGAGAGTGGTAGTTTCTGATAACATGTTCATCGCGTGAAAGGACAGCATCACTGTTACCATCAGTGGACATGACATCAGAGCGCACAGAAGTTAGCTTCTTGTCTGCAGCCTGACAGATCATTTTAGATTCTTTACAAACATTTTAAGTCTACGCATATATTTGATGTTTGAATAAAAGCTGGCTCCAAGAGGCCAAAATCCCATAGGCTTCTTTAGAGAAATACTCAGCTATTACAAAGTCGTTCTATTGGTCAGAAAACAAGTCTTGCTCTTTTTTAACACGTTCTCTATAATCCTTTTTTTTTATTTTTTATTTTTTGTTGTGCAAGTGATTTAAATTATTAAATTATTAAGCTGGCCAATCAGATGCCTCAATAAAAGTATGTGGTCTCACGTTGAGCATTCTAAACATTCGATATATAGATTCTCCTGAGCCCACCTTTTAGGTGGAAGGGGAGTGGCATTCCAACAACCTCACTACTGGTTGGTGAGAGTGGTTGCCATAGAAACATTGACTTAAACCGACTCGGACCGATCACAGCTTACTGACGATTTCTGGTTCCAACATGGTGATGCTTATATTGCAGTGGCATACCTTTAGTGAATGCTTTAAAATGATATCAAAAGAAGTATCTAAACCACAGAGAAATGTTTTGTCTTTTTATTTATTATTCATTTGTTTATATATAAAATGTGTGAGTTTGTGAGTGTCGAATCTTTTTTACTTTCGATCATTCCAGTCCACAGCCCTATGCCACAGCTGTTGACAGTCTGTTTTTTTTCATGTGAAAGTTTCTAACCAATCAGACTTTAGTCCCCACTTGTTGCTAGGTTAATAAAAGTCTCCCTTACACTCATAGAGTCAGTGCTTCCGCCCTCAACTTCCAGTTTTGCCAACGACCTTCCATAATAACACTGCTGAATAAACGCATTGTCGTTGATTCAACTATATGACATAATCACTTCTGATTGGATGGTCAAAATTCATGCTACCACAAGCTAACTTCATCTGTACGCTGTTTCAGGTAGTAGTAAGTAGTTGCACTTGATTTTTGTTTGAATTACTCGCTGTTTTGCAGTTACCAATAGAAGAAGGAGGAAGTTTATTTAGTTACGGATTTATTGCATTAGCCATTCTTAAGACGAACGTTTCCGGGAAAATTGGACATCGTCAAGAAAGGCTCGCCATTACCCGCCACTTTCAGCCTTCCAGCAGTTTTATCTGGCAAAGGGTAACAGAGTTTTGCGACAAAGGTGCCAGTATGAGAACTTCTATGTCGCAACTTCATGCACCACGGACCCTTCAACCGCATCGAGCTGCAGCTTCTCATTACCAGCAGCTTCTTAGGCAAGATTCTGGACTATATCATTTCCCAGACAAAAAAACAGGTTTCATGACCATGAAAAACTAGTGTTTACAATCCTCCTCGACTCCTAGGGATTTCGGGAGCGCCAGAAAAACTTCTCGCACGCAGCTCTCTCCAGCTCAGCACAGAGCTGTGGAGCGCTCTGATCTGTCTCGGCTGAGAGCAGAGCTGACGGTCACATACGGCAGGCGTGCTTTTGCAGGGAAATGTCCCGATGATCTAGCTGGACTTCTTTCATGGATAGAGTTCATCTTTAAAGAAGTTGTATGTGCTGTAAGTAAAAATGCTTATTGTGAAATCTAAATAAATGATCAATTTATGATGGAATTGCTCCTTAAATAGTATTCACATTTTTAACAGGATGATGGAAGGGTCAGTATTTTTAAATTATCGAGGATGGTCTCTGCATAGGAAAACTGAAGGCTCAGCTCTGAAATGCACGGACCCCCACAGAGTGACACCATACTCACTCAGTCCAGTTCTCATATACAGTCAACGGTTGGTACCTCTGTTGCAACGAACACAGATATGTTATGGACAAGTTTTTACATTCACAGTTGTCTTTCTTACTACTTACTTACTTGTCTCTGACTTCTACGGTTATGAATCTGAAAATCAGAATTGGTCCAATGTGACTTTTATTTACCTGCTACCTTTAGCGGTAATCAGAAGGTCGTCACATCTAATTATGAGAGAAGGTCTTGCACAAGAGTCCGGATCAGAAGAAAACAGACACCAGAGAGTCGTGGAAGCTCAGGAAACTGAAGTTATGAGTAAAACAGGAACTGTGCTGCTCAGAGTAGTGGAGCTGCAGCACTGACACTTTGGAGGTGATGTGAACATTCATGCACAGCATTGCCATAGACGAAGATATTGATCACCCTGCCTGAACTTGGCTTGTATTAACATGCTCTGGTTTGTAGGTTTGACTGCCTCTGTAAGGATGAGTCACGACAGAGCAGGCACAATTGATGAGGTCCATAGGCAGAAAGAGCTCCATTGTCTGTGCCACACCACCGCTTCCGTCAGGCCTCTCTGCTGGGCCTGCAGCCTCCTGACACAAAGGCAGCCATGTTTTACAGATGGGTACTTTGGCTCTTGTTTTTCTGACCTCTGTTGATACAGCACTGACCCACTCACCCCCCGAGGGACAGATACTTATCTAATGCATTTGCAATTTAAAGGAAAAGTAAACGTTCAAAAATCTGCCAGAAAAACGTTTCAGATGTTGGACTGGATTTCAATGCAGAATTAGTAGTACTATATAGATGTTTAAAGAGGGCACTTATTCTGATAGAAACTCTTATTTCAGACCTTTGCTGAGAATGGTCTGCTTTCTTTTTGAATAGATGTTACTACAGTTCTGTTGCTTTTGTCAGGAAAATAGAGGATTCAACCAGCAACCACATAATTTCCAAGGGTTGTGCTTTGATAGGGCTGGGTTTAAAAATATCTATTTTATAGATTATTATCAATCTTTAACCCAGTTTCTGTATTTCCCCCCACAGAAATGTTTTTTTAGTAAGTCTGTCACTGTATATCTGTTTTTAGGAAACAAAATGTTTATTTAAAACAGAAAATTATGAAGTTTTTTGGAATAAATTTACTCTGGAATCATTTAATTAATCTGAATTAACCGAAAAGTCAAAAATATCATGCATCTTAAAGTATTTTAATGACGTTTAAAAAAAATCCACTTGAAGGTTTCAGTCTTTAACCGTTAGGAAATAAAGCGTCAGGACAGGCCACACCCACCATGAAGTATCCATGGTGTAATCAATATTTATGGTGTGTTTTACAAGTTTTCTTTGGTTGGGTTCTTTGTGAGGTTGCTTAGGTGGGTGTTTCAATGTTGGTCAGGGTCATGGAGCTTAATTTCTAGATGCTAGAAGATCAATTTTTATCTAAAAAGAATAAACTTTTTATATTATTGGTACAAGCTAAAGAGGGGAACACTTTCCTGCACTTTAGTACTTTTTCACTGCATATCTTTATTGTTTGCTTGAATTTGAATTTCAGGTACAAAGTACAAAGGTGGAACTTTTTATTACTTCTTGAATCTAACGTGTGCTTTGTGAGATATCATAAAACTCTAGATCTCTTCCTGTACTGGAGTGAAGTTTATCACAGTTGGATACACTGACAGTTAAACTAAAAAGCAGAAGTAAGTGTGACGTTACACCAGGTTAGGATTTGCTTTCTGCAGATGACCGCAAAGTCCAGATCTGGCAGATAAAGTTCCAGAGATGAGCTGTAAATGTTCAGGAGAAGAACACGAAGTCTGACATCAACACTTCTGAGCTAAGCAGATAATTTTAGACTGTTTTCTTGCGGTGGCAAGAAGACAGCTGTTCTCCCCTTGACTTTTGATTGTTTGTGAGAAGCTCACTCCTTTGAAGACCTCTAACCTAGTAGAGATGTGATGATGTTTCTTTATGTAAGGGGAGGAGAACTACGTTTGAAACAGAACTAAACAAGTTTGATGAGATGGATCATTGGTCTATTAAAAAAGAACAACATCATAGATAAACATCTATGTTTATTTGAAGCATGAAAAAACTCATCCATAGTGATGGAACACCATTTAGTCTTACAATGTGAGAGCAAATGTAAGGCTGAATCTGAAAGTCTTCCTCTACCCCTATGGCTTCTCTCTCCCTCTACATTTATCCCTTCAAGTGGAGAAATAAAGAAAAAATTGTGTCTTCAAATTCAGACGTTACGAACGCTTGACGACATCGCCAATATTTGCCTGCCATCTACGTTGGAGCGTAGCTGCTAACGCTCAGAAAATACATGTCCACATCGGTTTTAGAACTTTGAAAAGTCTTGATAAAACAACAACGCAATACTTACATTTAAATGTAAGCTCCTGTGCTTCAGACTATACCCACGTGAAGAAATACTTTTTTCCCCTATGCCACAAGCGAGACGTGAATCATGCTAGCATTCTCTGGCTGGACTCCTCACTATTTCATTTCTCACATCAGTAACCTGCAGGCTAAAGTTAAAGCCAGACTGGAGTTCCTTTATTGTAAAAAGGATTCTACCAAATACTCTCTGGTGAAGTGGACCGTTTCCCCCCATGTTCGATTATGGTAATGTCATCAATAAAATGGCTCCAAATTATGCTCTCAACAGGCTTGATGTTCTCTATCATATCAATTTTGTCACTTTTTCACCATTGTGAACCGTATAAACTGGCCTGCATTGGTTGTCAGTAGGGATGCCACAGTTGTTGGTTTACACCATTGAACTGAATCGTGGTGAAAATAAATTGTTCCATTCGTTCCTACTGGATTTACGTTTGCATATTACGTTAAAAGTGTCTAACACGTGTTATGTTTTATCACACCAACTGAAAGATTCTTTTTTCATTGTTACTTCTCTATTAGCAGTTCTTAATCTAAATTTGTAGTTTTTATTGTTCCCCTCTAGTAAAAAAAATCATATGTTAAACTGGAACCAAACTGGGATGTAAAAATCAAGGCTTGATCTGAATCATGTTTATACACAACGCTGTGGTACTGACATTCACTCCTGTGTTATGCTGAATGTTCACACTGACAGCTAAAATTCCAATCTAATAAATCCCATAGGATGCTAACCATTTGTCAATCCTTTTTTGGATGATAACAGCCTTTCTCTTCTACTGAGCGAGTGCCAACACTGACGTTCATGTTTTATGAACAGGATTGATCGTAGAAAACTGATAACTGAACCCATTTTCAGGTTTCTTTCCTTTAACTGATTTTGTTCTCTTCTTTGTGTCTTTAATAACTTGAATTTAACTAAAATTCCCTTTAAGTGAATAAATTGAGGATTTGGAAAAGAAGAACCTTGTTTTTTTTGGTGCTGATTTGGTTTTTAGTAAATCTTGTTTTGATGCAATGTTACATCTTGAACAAATGAAACAAAGATTAAGCCACTGACTAAGTGTGATATCTGTGTTTTCACCTAAATGCTGTAACAAAACAGTCAGTTACAGATTAAGATAATAATCAAGGCTGAAAACTTAAAAATTTGATATTAAAACTCATTTTCTTCCAAAAAATAGTCTAGACTTTGTTATTTCACTACTTATTATTGAATCATGGTAGTTCCAAAGATTTTGAGCAAACATTTTAAAGTATTTCCAATTTCTAATTTTGCTTTTGTTTTATTAACCATTTGGAATGAAAATTTGAATGTCAAACCTAAGACTGAACCAGTTTTTTCTTTGTATCCTGGATGAACTGGAGTTTGGTTCCAACAGTTTGCAGCTTTGTTGGACTGGGTTTTTTACGGAGCGGTTTCACTCCCAGCCGGCTTTGTGTTCCCCAAAAATTCTGTAGATGCCTCCTATGGAAAGTCCCAATGGAGTAGAACGGATTAAATGCTCCAGCCAGACACAGGCCTGTCAAAACAAAACCAGCTTTTACAGCTGCAGTTAGCCAATCAGAAGATGATATCAGTGAGCTGGGGCGGGGCTTACCCCTCTGGATGTTCTTTGTATTTCTTCAGAGCTGCAATTCAAGCTTTTTCTGCTTTTGGTTTCTACAGAGCTCTGATGGTTTTATTGGACGTATCAGGTTAATTATGTTTGCTGCTGAGTGGGCATTTTTGCTGATCACAGCGCTCTTGTCTCCTCTTTGCTTAGGTCACAGAGCTGAATGAAGCACTATCCAACGAGGAGAGGAACCTTCTCTCCGTGGCCTACAAGAACGTGGTCGGTGCGAGGCGTTCCTCCTGGCGCGTCATCTCCAGCATTGAGCAAAAAACGTCGGCCGACGGCAACGAGAAGAAGATCGAGATGGTGCGAGCATATCGGGAAAAGATCGAGAAGGAGCTGGAGGCCGTGTGTCAAGACGTGCTCAACCTCCTCGACAACTTCCTGATCAAGAACTGCAATGAGACGCAGCACGAGAGCAAGGTTTTCTACCTGAAAATGAAGGGCGACTACTATCGCTACCTGGCCGAGGTGGCCACCGGGGAGAAGAGAGCCGCGGTGGTGGAGTCCTCCGAGAAGTCGTACAGCGAGGCCCACGAGATCAGCAAGGAGCACATGCAGCCCACCCACCCCATCCGCCTGGGGCTGGCGCTCAACTACTCCGTCTTCTACTACGAGATCCAGAACGCCCCCGAGCAGGCGTGCCACCTGGCAAAGACCGCCTTCGATGACGCCATCGCTGAGCTGGACACCCTCAACGAGGACTCCTACAAAGACTCCACTCTCATCATGCAGCTGCTACGAGACAACTTGACGCTGTGGACGAGCGACCAGCAGGACGACGAGGGCGGAGAAGGCAACAACTAAAGAGTCCCGCACTTCGTTTTGCCAAACACGCGCACTCACAAATGATGACAAAATAACACCAATAGTTAAAAAGTTCTTAATTTAAAATAATGGGAGGGCAGGGTGGGGGAACATCGGCGACCAGCCGGCGGTACCGATGTGGCTGCTGTTCTTTATTTTTCCACAAATTTAACGTAGGAGGAAGTTTAGTTTGGGAAGCAAACAATAAAAAGAAAAAAACACAAAGAATTAAACCTCCTCGACGGCCTCTGCAACATTTGCCAAAATTTTGAAGCCCAGAGGTTGGTTGTCCATCACAGCGTGAATGTCGGGGTAACGGTACCTTCACACTGGCACAGACTGGTCTTATCGAGCAAATGAGGCTGAGCTGTCTTAACGCACTCAGCTACAGGGGGAGAAGTCCGAATTTCTGTTTTCATGCTTGAGCAGCGAGAAAAAAAACTAGTGTAACTTTGAATGTCACGGCTTTGCTTAGAGAGACAGAGAAGGAGCCAAAGAGCAGACAGCATGCAGCGATGAAGACAGGCTCGCAGAGCTTTCCGACTCCTTCACGTGACTTTAAACGGACTGCCGTCGTTAGAGTGAACAGCAGATGACGTCTGTGGTTGAGGAAAACCTGGTTTGTGTTTGCTTTGTGTCCGGTGTGTGTCCCGCTCAGTCTGTCATACTGTAACTAAAATGCAAACTCATGAAGTAAACTTAGTGCAGCTCGTCCCTCTCATGTGCTGATGTGCTTTCTTAAATAAATTAACTGTTTTTGGACACCTAATTCTTATTGTCAGTATTGTCTTTACTGTAACAATTTCTATTGGCTCCTGATGTTGGTGGGGAACAACCTAATGGCAAAATACTAATAAAAACCATCTAGAGTATTGAATTGTGGTGACTGAAAGTGAATCTTCAGTGGCAGAACAGCTGAATGAAGCGGCTAAACCACGGAGCAGAATAAACAAAGTTTAATGTGATCAGAGCACATGCACATTAAGGTGGAAGCTGTACGAGCAGATTGGAGGTTTGTGGACTGACTGTCATCTTCATGGAGGAAATGCGCCTGCATATTATTCTGTCTCTTCAATAAAAGATGAAACCTGCTCCAATATTCTCCATAGTACAATATTGTGCATGCTGGTGATGTATTTATACAGTAGCTCAGTTTATTAACTTATTCTGTAGATGTTATGTATTCATATGAACATGGAATTATTTGACCTTAATCAGATTCTTTTCTATTTATTTCTTCTAAATGCAATTGTTAGCTAGATATTCTTTTAATCTGTGTTTTCTTTACTCCATTTGCTGAAGTACGCTATACCAAAACAGTGATTGTTAACAATAAATGATCTGTTACGGACATCGCCATGGTGACATTAATTTTTTGGTGAAAGCTGCAGCAGAGCAGCAGACTTCTGAAGACATCCTGTTTGGCTTGAAGAGAAAACAAAGAGTTTATCAGATTTGATCCATCCATCCAGATTTTAAATAACATTGTTCTTACGGCGCTCTCACTCAAGAACAGTACAACAAACTTAGCTCGATCAAGTGGGGAATGCCGAAAACCTGGATTTGGTTCAGTTTCCCATTGCTCTGTCAGGATGGAACCAAACTGAAAATATTGTGCAGAAACAATACTGATGGTTTGGAGGATAAATGTTTCAAAAAGACAAACCTAGAAATCGTTACACAGAAAACGAGGGCTGGTTCTGTCTCAAAATATATTAAGTATTTTTATCTCCTCTTCACAGGTTTTTTTTATAAACTGATGAGACATTTTCCAACCTTATCAGTAATAATACTCTCATTCATTCAGCTATTATAGTTTTGCTAAAAATCACAGCTCTAGTCGTAATGTACCTATGAGGCTAATACGGCTGCTGTTCAAATTCATGAACTGCTACTGGAACCAGGTTCTTGAAGTGTAAACATACCCATCATGAGAGGGAAAATCTGACTCTGACAGTCCGTCTCTGAAAGCTAAACATTATGGTAACATTCAGGCAGAGGGACCCATAGAACAGTTCTACTTGGAATCCAGGACCTCAGTTTTCTGTTTGGATTAGAATCTGCTATAAAGAAATGTGAGATAAACTCTGATTTCTTCTTTGATACATGACCAAGAACAATTGTGTCAAATATGTAGAACAGGTTTCTCTGAAGACTTACCTCTTTTTGGAGACAAATCAAGACAAAAACACATAAATGTGTGAAGATTCTAACTCTGAATCACATTGTTTTTGATATCTGAAGACTTCACAACAAATTAGAAATTTGCCTGAAGTTTTCAACCAACCATCTTCAGATCCTGCTGAATCTCTGCTGGAGCCTATCCTCAGATACTGTTGGGTGAAGGTGGGGTGCACCCTGAACACGTCACCAGACTGTAGCAGGACCACACAACCACACTGACAACTAGGGACAATTTAGAGTAATTTAGAGTCAACTAACCTATGAAACATGTGTTTGGACTGTGGGAGGAAGCTGGAGTGCCTGGAGAGAACCCTTACATTAGTGGAACATGCAAACTCCACACAGATAGGACAGGTCCAAACCGGGATTTGAATCAGGGCTTTCTTGCTGTGAGGCAGGAGCGCTAACCACTGTGCCACCATGCAGCTTCAATTTTTCATTATGTTTACCAAAAATGTTTTAGCTCCATTAGAGTCAAATTACTGCTCACTTGGTTACATTCTATAGCTTCAAATGTCTCCAAGTCTTCTCTAAATGTTTTGCTTTTAACACTCTTCCAATTCTCAACATCTCAAGCGTCAAACTGAAATTGAAATAAAATGATATCACAAAAAATGTCCTTCTGTTTGCCAATTAACAACCTTTTCAGTAGGAAACCATGTTCAAACCATCATGAATACAACGTTTTAAAGAAAAAAGAACTTTTACAGCTCAAAACAGCAGTGAGACAGATCAATCAATCAATTGGTTCAGATTTACCTAAGAACCTCACAGAACTGAATTCACCATCACTAAAGTAAGTGAAGGATTGACTCCAGCAGACATTACTTTGGGGTGTTCTTCATGAGCATTGAGTGAGGAAGACTTCTGCTTCAGAAAAGACTTTTGAAAATGGGCCTGTCTTCCAGGAAAAAGAGGACAGCTCCTCCAGATGATGAAAAGATGGAGCTTAGATTGATGCTGAGATTGAAAAGTGAAAGACCAGACTTTGAACCATGAAGCCAGACGTTCTAAAGATAGCATGCAGCAAAGGCGACAGGTACAAAGCAGCAAGCTACCCAATGACTGCACATGAGAACTGGATCGAGTCAGTGTGATGTCACCCATAGAAAATAGTTTACTTCCAGTTTTAATACAGACGCCGCCATGTTGGAACCAGGCATTCAGTGATTGGTCCAAGTTGGTCTGAAGCAACATTTCTATGGCAACCTCTTTCACCATTCAGGAGAGATTGTTAAAAGACCACACCCCTATTAGTTGACAGGAGCTACAGGAAAATCTGCCAACCAAACATTTTGAACATTTGACTTGAGACCACTTACGTTTATTGAGGCATCTGATTGGTCAGATTGCAGATGTGTCTAAATTCCCTCCTTTCTTTCTAACTACTTAAAAGCTATATCCAGTATTCTGGATTTCAAAAACAATTAGACTCCATGCTCTACTTTTTTTTTGAACAGCAAATATTATGTCACTGATTTCAAAAAGTTAAAACCTAATAAACATAAACATCTTACAAAGATTATTTATGAATCCACTGTGTTCTGATGATGAAAACTTGGATGGTTTATAAAACGCAATGCATTGTGGTCTGTGTTCGCCAATTTAGTGAGCATCCTGGATTTATGCAAAGACTTCTGGTAATTTTTTTCCCCAAAATTTTGGTTTTGGAATTGTAGATTCTGGCAGCTTTACAAAATGGCAAACACACAAAAGAATGCACTAAGCAGTGCGTAGTGAAGGAATTTAAACACAACCTATGATTTTAATAACCTGAACTACAGAAAAAGTAACGAAAAAAAAAGAGGATTATCAAGAACATGTTGAAAAAAAGATATCAGAGCTAGAAAGGTTATTCTGACAAATAGAATGACTGAGTAACAACTGGTTATTTCTCTGTTGAAGTCTATGGGATTTTGGCCACTCAGTCCAGTTCTCTTATACAGTCAATGGTTCTAACATCTCAAAGAAAACAGAAAGTTGAGAACCTGAACCGGAGTGGGTGTTGGACTTCTAAACACAACCACAACCAAGGACATCCATCTAAAGTGGTGAAGAAGACAATGAGTTCAATCTAAATGAGGAGGAGGAAGGAGGAGCATGAAAAAAGCCTGAACATTTCACATCATATGAAGAAGGCTATTTGTGCAGATTAACTTTGCAGGCAAATCTTTAGAACAAGAACTGGATTATCTGTTTATTTTTTATTTGTCACACATGTCTAAAGCTGAAGGCTTCATTGATGGTGACCATGACTGGCTGACTAACATCCATGTGGCCTGAGTGTGGACAGATGAGTCGGTGCTACTGTGGGACTGTTTGCATTCCGCTCTTCCCTGCTTTAAAGCCTGGAGAGCTCCTGGACTGATGGGAACAGGCATGAATTATTTAAACCTGCATTAAAGCAAGAGGAAGCTGTGGCTCGCTGGAGAAGCTGAAATGCTAAGTGGTTCACAGACTTTTCTGCCTTGTCTTCAGACAGTGTCTTCTAAGCATTCTGAATGTTTTTGAGTTCTCATGCTGTAAAAACAATTAAAATGAAGCTAATGGTGGATGATTTATGACCTCTCTGTCACTGCAGGTCAGGAGGGGAATATAGTCTGCTCTGTGTGAGCGTACGGCATGCTGCAGGCTCAGTGCATGGCACAGCTATAAATAGATTTCCCCTGCAGCTTTGGGGTCGAGAGCAGAGTTAGTATGTGCATTAGCGCGTTGGCACGAAACATGAATGAGTAGAAGTTGACGGGGGGGGGATAGAGCGATGGAAACGACCAGCATCAGGCTCTGCAGCTTCATTTGTGGTTTGATGTTTAAATGGACGAGTGTCATCAGGAACAGCTGACTTTACTCACACCGCTGAGCCTATACTGAGGGTAGATCAGTGTGATCATGTTTGGAGAATGTGTGACTGCTGTCCTGAGTTTACATGCAAACACAGTCAATGTGTACCTGATCTTTGACCACAGACGTGTGCATCAAAAACAATTGTTTCAGTGAAAAAAAATGCTGACAAACGTAGCATTGGAACATAAAAGTAGCTTTTCTAGGATTTCAAACTATTGGATTAACATTTCTGCAGTGGCTGACAGACATCTTTTGTTGTAAAAAAGTAATGCAAGGCCTTACTAATGGTTGGCAATATCCATCCCTCATCCATCCACGTTCTTAACCCGCTGTATTCTTTTAGGATCAAGGAACGCAACCTGGCCACTGCTGGTCAAAGGCGGGGTACACCAAGATCAGAACCACACACTCATACCCACTCACATTCACACTTTTAGAGTGACCAAATAACCTATGAAGCATGTTTTTGGACTGGAAACCAGGAAACCGGAGTCCCCAAAGAAACCCCACACATGCAGGGGAAGAACATGTAACCTCCACTTAGAGAGGTCCTAGCTGGGATTTGAACTAGAACCTTCTGGCTGCAGTTAGATGAATTGTTGACATTTTTGTCCTGTGTTTAGGGTGAATGATGGTAAAATGAGGATTAAACTTTTTGACTAAAAGAATCAAATCTGGTTCAGAACAAATATACAACTTTAAACTTTTAAACCTGTGCATTATTAAAACCCACTGGAAAACAGAATTAATAGTGTGAATCTATTCATCCATATTCTAAATTGACTTTGTTCCTGGTCAGGGTTGCTGGAGCCTATCCAACCACTGAAGGACAAAGGCAAGTACACCCAGGGCAGATCCATTGGAACTAAAGGTCTGCAAGTTTTAAAAAAAATATCAACTCTGGTTATTGAACGATAACTCTAAATGTAACCAATTGTTAAATTACCTGTTAGAATTGTACTCTGTTTTATCAAGTCAAACTCAGAATATGAACTCAGTCCTGCTTTGCAACAATAATCTGATTTGAAGCTGATGGACATGCAAACTATTATAAAGAATTGTGACTTGGTCATAAATTATAAACGAGGATTGAATGTGGGCAATGGAATTATGTAACATGTCAGAGTGATGCTAGACAATCTTTAGAATTATTAGTACTGAGTTTTTCTCCAAGTAAATGGTATCAGTTTAGCATTTATTACATTCAACCCAAAGGGGGTGCTGTGATGCTAAAGTCCCTTTTGTCCTGAGTGGTTGAATCATGAGGCCTGATGGGTGTGCTCACATAAACCACACATTTCTTTGTGAATCTCTCTGAGAAGCAGAAATGAAGCAGCTTTTCTGTGCCGTTAGGGTGCTGCAGGTCTGACCAGAACCACTCGCAGACTTTGAGATCAACAAAAGGAGGAAAAGGAGACTTGTTTTATTTCATGCTGTTTTATCTATTTCAAAGACTGAACATTTCTAGCACAAAAGCTTTATCAAAAACCAGTAAAAAGGTAAAGACACCACAGGCTTACAAAACATGCAGGAGTGGATGGGTCGATGCTCTCGTTGGGTCTAGATTAGTCATTACTTTCAAATTGGCTGAGTGGCCTTAAGGCTTCAAGGCTGCTGTGTGCAATGAGAGGATCAGAATTTATAAAGCAAATGTTGACATCTGGATGAAGCGGTCCTTCAGAGACATTATTGTCATTCTTTGGTTTGTGGAGATTGTCGAGATCCTCTGGTACATAGTGGTGTTACATGTCGGGCTGATTTACTTCTTGGCAACCTCGCCTTTGCTCTCCACCTTCACTGGAATGGTTTTTTCTGCAGACTCGATTGCCGGCTTGTTCAGAGGAGCCTCCACAACCAGGACTCCCTCAGGAGACAGGGAGGACGCCACCTTCTCTGTGATGGCTCCAGGGGGGAGGCTACAGAGGAGAAGGAGAGAAAATCAGGCCCTTCTGTCTCAAAAAACTATTTCATTCTGCCTTCTGGCAGCTTGGGGGCGCTCTTGTTCAGCGAAAGCAGAAAACCTCAAACAAAAGAGTTCTCTTATACCCACAAATGAAACCAAAATGGAGTTCAGTTGCATCACTCTACCTTTTTTTTAATCAATCAGGACTTGGTTTCATACCTGTATTTCCTGGTAAAGCACCTGGACACGTATCCATGCTCATCCTGCCTCTCCTCGTGTTTTCCTGCAGAAACACAACAAAAGTTGAAACATTCAGACCAACTGCTGACCTCTGATCTGACCTGCCTGGTTTTGACTGGAAATTCAATCTGGATTTCAGCTCTCGCGGGGTATTAATGAACGCCTATTCAAGCCTGTGATGTCATGTTTAAACATGAGGTGGTAGATTGTTCCTAGCTGAGTCACATGCTTTCTTTATCTGTGATCAAGAGAGCCTGAACTGGATCAGATCCAGCAGCCCTTTTAAAGTCATCGTCCCTCGACAATTTTTTTTTTTTCAAACTGAAAAGAGTTTTTTGTTTTATAAAGCTGGAGGGAAGCCCTTCCTGCAGCTGGAACCCATTGTTTGCTCACATTCAGGGGTGTTGGGGTCTCATGGGAGATCACAGTCACACCCTTTCACCAGCGCATAGCAGAACACGTCAGTTTGACAGTATGAGTGAGATCGGATCCTCACCAGAGATCTCCAGAATACCATCCTTGGTCTTCACTACTAGCTCCTCTGGTGAGAAGTGGCTCACATCCAGAGCCACCTTCCAGTTGTCCTGCGTCTGCTTGATCTCTGACAGGCCGCTGCTCAGCTGGCGGGACAGGGCCCGATGCCCCATCAATTGGCTGGGGTGCACTGTGTGAGGATGATGGTGGAGCAGGCCCCCCACCTCTGGGCTCATGAAGGGTGCCCTCACGTAACCCGGCCAGTGAGCGTTGGGGAATGTGGAGAAGTCCTCCGGCAGGGGCGGCATGCCGAAACCCTGGTCAAAGAGCCGGCTGACCTGGTGCCACGGGTCCCAGCTGGGGGAGCGCTGCACGGTGAAGGGGATATTCCTCTCTGCCATATTCCAGTTGCTGCCCTCAGATGAAGAGCTCACTTTCCTGTGTAGGTAAATTCTCCTAACATGCCCTGAACTCCCCAGCTCTCAGGGCTTTTATACACAACCCCTCCTTTCTGACTCAAGCCCCACCAGGTCACACCCCCACGCTGCCTTTGGAAGGTACTAGAATGTCTATTTGTGGCAGGAGAAGACTCCAGGAGGAGGGACAGCTGCACTGTTGGACCCCCTCCCCCATGTAAGGAGCAGCATCCCTTCCCCTCCCCGAGCCACCCAAAGAACCTGAAGAATCTGGAAAGGCCAGTAGAGACTGGAGGAGACGTGAAAAGTGGCGTGGACGGAGATAAACAAAAGCAGAGGTTTGCTGCGTCCACCAAAGGACAACAAACTGACCCTGAACTGTGCATTTGCATAGAATGGGTTGCTCAATCTGAGCACTGGAGTTCTGTCGGGCCCCAAATGTGCCCCACCCCCCCTTTACTATTCAGCCCATCAACAAGCACACTTTGAATCAGCAAAAATCCTGCATCAGAGAAAATCATACTCAGGAATCAGACATGGAAGAAAAAACTAACATTTTCTAGAAAGTATTTGGAATTTCTGAGTAAATACGAATAAATCAGGAAAAAAGAGGTTTTTAATCATCTTGTCTGTCACTCATGGAATAAAATGGCACAAATCAAGTTAAAAAGCTCCTAATTTCCCTCTGGGGATCGATGCAAACTCATTTAAAGATAAATAGAAAATCCACTCTGTGAATGGCGGGAGTTTCTAACAAAGGCCTAGTGCATGGGAAGCTCCCTTCCCCCAAAGTGAAACGAGTCTTCCCTCCCCCTCTGGAAAGAGCTGAAAGGCAAACATTTAAAACCAATTTCTACTGATGCTTAAAAACAGATTAAACCATTTTTTTTTCCCACGAATGTTGTTCATCACTGCAGGCAAAATCAAGTTAACAGAGATTGTGGTGTCCGTCCCTCCATCCTGGATCTTTCTCAAGTTTTTTAATCAAGCCTTGAGAAACATGAAAAGATTTTTAACAATCTGATGCACCAGCGATCACATCTGGGTGTTTCGTAAAACCAAATAAATGTCATTTTTTTAAAAATGAAAATCTATGACAGAGTATTAGGGAAACCATAGAAAAAAAAACAGCAAACGTATGAGAATAAAGTAACAAAATAATGAGAAAAACGTTATAATTAATTATCAGTTATAATCGAGTCATAAAAATATGAGAACATTTCAACGGTTTACCAGCGTAGAGTCCTAAATTTAAACTTTAAAAAGTTGTAATATTACTAGGAAAAGTCTGTTTTTAAAGGCACATTTAGCTTTTAAAATGTTCCAGCAAAACAATCAAACACTTCTTATGTTGGAGACAACATAAAACATCAAATAGGAAACGCACTGATTGGTAATCTCACTGGATATGCTTGACACCTTTATTTTCATGATATTGCAACTTAATTTTAAGAAATAATGACTTTTCTTGTCAAATTAGAACTTTTTATATCATAAATTTATGACGTTAGTAAAGTTGTGGCTTTCTAAACTTAGTTAAATAATAAACTTAACTAAATAGTAGTTTGAGTTTTCTCTTAAAACTGTGGTCATTTTCTTATCATTTTACAACTCAATTCTCATAAATTTCAAAATTTTTCTCACAATGTACTACTTGTTTATGTAAAATTTTGATTTTGTTCATAAGTTTAAATCTTTTTACAACTTTTTTCTTTAAACATTTGGATTTCTTTCTTGTAAATTTTGAATTTTTTTTCTCAAAGGTTTAAATAAATTGCAATAAGAATTCTCATAAAAAATTGACTTTTTTTCTTTTAATTTTATGTTTGTTTTTTACATGTTTCTTTTTTTTAAAGGTTTTAATTGTTAAGATCTAGAGTAAATACATTTTTAAAAACTTGGCAACACAAGGAAAAAACTGTAAAGGTGTAAAATTAATTTGAAACCGTAAAGAAGTGAACCTCGAAGCACATTCATCCTGGTAAGTTTGATTGACACCTGAGTTTTTGGGGTTTGAACTACTTGGAAGCATGAAAGCACCTCTGAACTCTGGTATAAACTAAACGTGAACCTCGGTCCTCCTGAAACCGACGAGGGTGAGTGGAAGTAAAATAATGAGAATAAATTACCTTGAAGATGCGTTTTAGGATGAGCAAAATAAACAATACAGTATTGATAAAGTTGGACTCAAAAATGATTGTTACTTATCACAGAGAGTAAACAGGATGCAGGGAGGAGGTAAAGGCCCCTGTTACTACATTATAATTGAAGTATTAAAACTGTCCTGTCTTGCTGTTGACGCTTTTCCCCTTGACCTACATCACCACAAAGTGAGCAGTGTTTGCATCTTTGATTCACTTCTGAGAGGGCCTTGTGTAAAAGTAACCATAGCCAGGTGAAAGTGTGGATTTATTAGAATCCGTCCACCATTGGAAGCGGGCCTCCAGAACTATCTCAGTATGAAAGCGGCCAAACGATGGTTGAACAAAGGGTCTAAACCGCAAGAGGAAGGAAGCCGTTTGCATGGGTGGGGGTTGTAAAATCACACATCACGTCTCAGCAAGCTTAGTTCATCAAGTTGCACTTGAGAGGGGGGATTGTTCTCCTTATCAGTGCGTGGTGGGGGTTGCGTTTTCTGCGTCATTTTTTCTAGGGCATTTTCACAGGCATTTGTGTGCCGACTGAGATATTAAACACGTGCATTTAAACACACAAACACACCATGACGAACAAAAAAACTGCGGCTTTCCATTCTTTTTACTGCAAAGTTCACATTTGCAAATATTAAAAACATTTGTCCAGAAAGAGGGGTTATACTTATAGAGCATATAAGTATTTATTCTGTGAGCAATTTATGTTCGGATGTTTAGACCTACATTTGAGTTCCAAAGAAAAAAGAGGAGATAAAATAGAAACCGCGATCACTTCAACCCAAATCAAATTATTGGTACGGTTGAATGTTCTACACCATTACCTTTTCGCACCTCTGACCGGAAATCTCCTTTTTTTTTAATTCTAGAAATGTTTTTTCATTGGATTCCTCATGTCTCAGACGTAAAAATATGCGTCATCTTAAAGCTTTGAGTAGGAAGTTAAAATATAGCTAGTCAATGTTTTAACCTCACAAAGTTTCTTTATAAAGGGTTTATTTTCCAAAATTGTCACAGACTGATTGACTTTATATAGAACTGGACATAGCAGGCACCACATGTCAGGGTTGACGTGTGGACACAAAAGCAGACGGTGATTTTAAATGAATAGTATTTATTTATTTGAAGCTGTACTCGAAACTCAAAAACCCACAAGTCCAAGAAGCTACGAAAACCACCCGACAACTGGTGCAGGGAAGACGAAGACTTATAACTAGGAGGAGGGCATGAGGTAAGTGGAAACAGGTGTGCCAAAAAGGAGGGAGAGAACACACACCAGGAGGGGAACACAGGAAGTACAACCAACAACAAAATAAAACAGGAAGTGGAAACCAAAACACCAATCCCAAAATAAAGCAGGGTCCATAACCCCACAGTACCCCCCCCTCAAGGTGCGCCGCCTGGCGCAGGGGGAAGCTTGTCCCGATGCCGCCGATTGAAGTCCCTGATGAGTTCAGGGTCCAGAATACGTGAAGCAGGCTCCCAGGACCTCTCCTCAGGCCCGTACCCCTGCCAGTCCACCAGATACTGGAGGCCACGCCCCCGTCGTCGAACGTCCAGCAGGCGACGGACAGTGTAGGCCGGCTGGCCATCGATGATGCGGGGAGGGGGTGGCGGAGAGGAAGGACGCTGCAGGGGACACGTGACATGCGGCTTCAGCTGAGAGACGTGGAAGACCGGGTGGATGCGCAAGGACCTGGGCAAGCGCAGCCTGACCGCCACAGGATTGACGACCTTCAGGATCTCGAACGGACCGATGAACTTGGGGGACAGCTTCTTGGATTCCGTCCGAAGCTTAATGTGTGAAGTGGACAGCATGACGAATTGGCCTGGTAGGTAAGTAGGTGCCGTAGAGCGTCGACGATCCGCCAGCCTCTTGTTGGTAGCCCCTGAGCGCAACAGGGCCGCCCGAGCCTCCCGCCAAACACGCCGACAGCGGCGGTATAGGTGCTGAACCGATGGAACGGCCACCTCCGTCTCCTGCTCAGGAAACAGGGGGGGCTGGTACCCCAGAGAGCACTCAAACGGGGACATACCAGAAGCAGATGAGGTGAGGGAGTTGTGCGCATACTCCACCCATGGCAACAAGGAGCTCCAGGAGGTCTGGCGTCGTGAACAGATGCACCGGAGAGCGGCCTCCAAGTCCTGGTTAGTCCGCTCCGCCTGACCATTAGTCTGTGGATGAAAACCAGAAGACAGGCTGGCAGTAGTCCCAAAAGCCCCACAGAACGCCTTCCAGACTTGAGAGATGAACTGAGGACCACGATCCGACACCATATCTGTGGGGATGCCATGCAGCCTGAAGACGTGTTTTATGACCAGTCTAGCGGTCTCAGCAGCAGAGGGGAGTTTGGTCAGAGCCACAAAATGAGCGGCCTTAGAAAACCGGTCCACAATAGTCAGAATAACGGTCTTCCCGGCAGAAAGAGGTAGGCCAGTCACAAAGTCCAGGGCAATGTGTGACCAAGGCCGACCCGGTATGGACAGTGGATGTAATAGTCCAGCAGGCGGGTGCGTACTGGCCTTACTCTGGGCACAAACCAGACAACCTGAAACATAGTCCCGGACGTCCTTGGTCATACTGGGCCACCAGAAACGGCGACGCAGAAAGGAGCCAGTCCTGCGGATCCCTGGGTGGCAGGTGAGTTGCGTGGCATGAGCCCACTGGAGAACCTGGGACCTGAGTGAGCTGGGGACGAACAGTTTATCAGGAGGACCTCCTCCTGGGTCTGGCTCCTGAACCTGGGCAGCCTTAATGTCCTTCTCCAGCTGCCAGGAGAGAGCGCCCAGCACACAGGAGGGAGGAAGAATAGAGGCTGGTTGGCCGTCCTGCACAGCCGATTCCTGTTGTCGAGAGAGGGCGTCCGGCTTTACATTCTTCGACCCTGGACGATAAGACACCAAAAAGTTGAACCGGTTGAAAAACAGAGACCACCGGGCCTGCCTGGAGTTCAGTCGTTTGGCTGTACGTAGATATGACAGGTTTTTATGATCAGTCCAGACTAGGAACGGCATTACTGACCCCTCCAACCAGTGCCTCCACTCCTCGAGAGCTAGCTTAATTGCCAGCAATTCCTTGTCTCCCACATCATAATTGTGCTCCGCCGGTGTAAGCCGGCGGGAGAAGAAAGCACAAGGGCGCAATTTACTGCCAGATCCCCCCCGCTGAGACAATACCGCACCCACCCCCGTATCAGAGGCGTCCACCTCAACAACGAATTGCCTGGAAGGGTCAGGTTGGGCCAGAACAGGTGCAGAGGTAAACAGATGCTTAAGCCGGCAAAAGGCAGCGTCCGCTGCCTCCGTCCAGACGAACGGAGCAGAGGTAGAGGTGAGAGCCGTGAGGGGCGCGGCCACCGAGCTATAGCCACGGATGAAACGGCGGAGGAAGTTGGCAAACCCCAGAAACCGCTGTAATTGTTTCCGATTAGTGGGTGTAGGCCACTCCACCACCGCTCTCACCTTAGCTGGATCGGGTCTCACCTCACCCTCTGCTATTACAAATCCCAAAAAAGAAACAGACGGAGAGTGGAACTCGCACTTCTCCGCCTTCACATACAATTTGTTCTCCAGCAACCGCTGGAGCACCAGACGAACATGCCGCCGATGTTCGCTGACGTCCCTGGAAAAAACCAAAATATCATCCAGGTAAACAAAAACAAACCGATGAAGAAAATCTCGTAAAACGTCATTAATCATTGCCTGGAACACAGCCGGAGCATTGCAGAGACCAAAAGGCATAACCAGATACTCAAAATGTCCTAGAGGAGTGGTGAAGGCGGTCTTCCACTCGTCACCGGCTCTGATGCGCACGAGATGGTAAGCGTTGCGAAGGTCCAGTTTGGTGTAGATCCTGGCCTCCTGCAATGCTTCGAATGCTGAATTCATTAATGGCAGGGGGTAACTGTTTTTGACAGTGATCTCATTTAGCCCCCGATAATCAATACACGGTCGGAGAGACCCGTCCTTCTTCCCAACAAAAAAAAAACCCGGACCCCACTGGTGAAGAAGATGGTCTAATGATACCAGAATTTAGAGATTCTGCAATATATTGTTCCATTACCTCCCTCTCAGGCTTGGATAAACTATATAACCTGCTTTTAGGCAAGGTCGCGCCAGGTTGGAGGTCGATAGCGCAGTCATATGGTCTGTGAGGCGGTAAGGAAAGGGCTCGTGACTTAGAGAACACGTTAGCGAGGTCGTGGTAAACTGATGGTACCCCGGATAGGTCAGGTGAGGGCGGCTGCCCTACTGGGACAGAAGGATCTTCCCCAGGAGGCCGAGCTGAGCGTAAACAGGTGGTGTGACATTTCTCGCTCCAGCCGGAAACCCGACTGGAGGGCCAGTCGATGACTGGGTTATGCGCCATAAGCCAGGGATACCCTAAAACCAGTGGGTTCTGGGCGGAGGAAAAAACGACAAAACGGGTAAATTCATGGTGATTTCCAGACACAATAAGATGAACAGGTTCAGTTATATGTGAGATGGTGGCCACCTCTTGACCATTGAGAGAGACCACTTGTAACGGACGGGGCAATAACTCACACTTAAGACCGACCTGTCTAGCTAGCTCGGCATCCATAAGGTTCTGCTCTGCTCCAGAATCAATCAAAGCCTCAACCGAAACCCTCTTCCCCTGGAACATCGCCTGAATTTTCAATAGGCAGGCAGCAGGTTTGGGACTAGTGAGCGCTTTATCACCGCTCGTCAGCGCGCCCACTCTTACTTTACGAGCAGAGATGTTTGGGCAATTCTTGCAGAAATGACCCCGCCTACCACAGTAAAGGCACTCACCTGCCGCCACCCGCCGCCGTCTCTCGGAAACAGACAGTCTGCCCCGACCGAGCTGCATGGGTTCCTCCTGCGCGAGTAACGGGGGTTCTGCGGGAGAAACAACACAGTCAGGTGAATTGGTGGGCCAACGGCGAGGGCGGGGTACTACCCTGCCATGCTCCTCCTTATGGTCCTGTAACCGGTTATCTATCCTGATAACCAGGGCAATGAGGGGGTCCAAAGTCAATGGTAAATCGAGTGCGATTAGTCTGTCCTTTAATTCCTCAGACAGACCCTCCACGAAAGCGTCCATGAGCGCAGTAGTGTCCCAACCACTAGTGGAGGCCAAGGTCCGGAACTCTATGGCGTAATCAGCTGCCCTTCTGTCCCGCTGTCTTAATTTCATAAGCGCCCGAGCTGCCTCTCGGCCTGGCTTGGTGTGATGAAAAATCTGCTGGAAAGCCTCCAAGAAAGCCGAGAGAGATGCGCAGGTTGAGGCTCCACGCTGCCACTCGGCGGTAGCCCATGCTCCAGCTCTGCCGGTGAGGTGGGAAATAATGAAGGCCACCTTGGCTTGTTCTGTAGGATAATGAGGAGCCTGCAACTGGAAGTGGAGCTCACACTGGGTAATGAAGGCCCGGCAGTCCCCGGAGTCTCCGGAAAACCTTTCCGGGCGGGCCAGCTGTGCAGTCGGGGCGACAGGGACTCCATCCAAGGTCCCCTGGACCGGCGTGGGAAGCGATGGGCGTGGCGAAGGGACAGACGGTGGATGTTGGACCCGCTCTGCCAGTTGCTCAAAACGCTCTCCCAACGCGGCAAGTTGTCGCTCGTGACGGCTGGACATCTCCAGTAACCCTTGGCGAAGACAAGACGTCAGCTTCTCCCGCTGACGGAGTAGTGCCCGTAACGTCTCCGTGTCTGCTGCGTCCATTTTACTGGTCGGGTGGTAATGTCAGGGTTGACGTGTGGACACAAAAGCAGACGGTGATTTTAAATGAATAGTATTCATTTATTTGAAGCTGTACTCGAAACTCAAAAACCCACAAGTCCAAGAAGCTACGAAAACCACCCGACAACTGGTGCAGGGAAGACGAAGACTTATAACTAGGAGGAGGGCATGAGGTAAGTGGAAACAGGTGTGCCAAAAAGGAGGGAGAGAACACACACCAGGAGGGGAACACAGGAAGTACAACCAACAACAAAATAAAACAGGAAGTGGAAACCAAAACACCAATCCCAAAATAAAGCAGGGTCCATAACCCCACACCACATGCTTTAACTGAGGCCTCTGATTGGTCAGTTTATTACTTAAGTAACTTGTGATAAAGAAACATATCATGAAAAAAGAGTATTACTACAAAATATTAAAATAAGTATCAAAGCAAGTTAATTCACTCTTTCTTCAGTTCATTCATTCAGTAGCTGTAATAGTGGATGATAGATTTCTTTGTTTCAGATATGAATACGACCATATCATCAGTATATGTAGAACATTTATGTTGGATTCCCACGTGCAGAATTGGGGACATTTCTGTCCATTATCAAATATGAGTTGCCAGAGGTTCCAGAACCAAGGCAAAAATAAAAGGGGAAAAAAGGGTCTCCCTGATGGGTGACTCTTTGTAACCAAAAAGGCTCCAACATATGACCATTGGTTAAAACAGAGGCTGTTGGTGCCTTTTAACAAATTCTAATCCAATTGATGAAACCATCACCAAATCCAAATCTGGACAGCACTGTAAACATGTATGGTCACTCCACTTGACCGAAAGCTTTTTCTGTGTCTAAAGCAATCACCACAGAATCATCTGTACGTCTGTCTGGACTGTATGTCAACTTTAAAAGTCTACACTATTTAAAATATATATAACAATTAGGTATAAATCCGGTCTGGTCAACATGTACATTTTATGTGTTCCTTTGATAATATTTTGGTTAAAATCTTTGTCTCTTCTGACAGAGGAGAAATAGGACAGTAAAATGGCACCTGCAGAAGATCACAACTTTTATTTAGAATTAATGAGATGACACAAATGAAACAGAGAGCTTGGTGCAATGTGCAAGGGCCCAGCCAGTCTTGTCCTCCTCCAACCACCAGAGGGAGCCCTCGCATGAGTACTAAATGCCTCTGTCATCCTGTGGAACTCCATCTTCCAGCATGCATCTGTTCACTGGTTCCTGTCCTCACCAGCTGTTCTGTATCTCCTCATCACCACACTGCTTTTATGTCTGCTCCACTCTATGCTCTATGTGTAGTCTTGAATTGTGTTACTCATGCGGTCAGTCTAAGCGGGTTTCTTAGTTTATCTGCCTGTGTTTTTCTGACCTTTGCCTATTTATTCGACTCCCATCTCATCCCTGATTCTGCCTTGTCCTCTCTGTGCTACTACTATATTAAATTCAGTTGCACATGAATCCACACGCCTCAGCGTCTTCATTACACAGGGTGATTTGGAGTTATTGAACATTTGGAGGATGAGTGGGGCCAGCAATGAGCTATAAGCTTTGTAAAACTCGGCTCCAAATCCATCAGGTCCCACAGCTTTATTGCTAAGGAGCAGACTAACAGCTGCAGTAACTTCATCCAATGTAATATTGGCTTCCAATTTTGCAGTTGCTTCATTATTCAACTGGGGAAGGTTACATCCTGTGAGAAAATCTTCTATCTCTGCAGATTTGTAGAGATCATGGTAGAAATCCTTAAAGCAGTTATTTCTTGTGGATCACAGAAGATCTGACCGTTTTTATTATAATTGACAAAATTGCTCGTGAAACTGGTGTTTTTCCTAGCATGAGAGCTGATGTGGTTTATCACCCAACTCAAAAAACTTTTTCTTGGACTTAGCAATCTGAAAGCAGACGTTTGTTAAGCAAAGAGTGAAAACAACATTTAGTTTTTATAATTTTACCTAAAAATTCTGTTGATGTGGAAGCCTCGTAAGTTTGTTCAAGCTTTTTTAATTCCAGATCTCTCAGTTGCGTCTCTTGAGCTCTACGTCTCGCTGTCGTAAAAGATCAAACATGGCTAACATTGACCCTGATTACTGCCTTCACTCCTTCCCAAAGGATTGAATCATTGACATTACCAGTATCATTTTATTTGATGCAGTTTACAATGTGCTCTTCTACTACGAAGTCCTTCAAAAGAATTGGGTTAATGTGTCAGCAGCTCTTACCAGCTATTAGTAATGAGGCAAAATTTAAGTCTATTGAAACTGTACTTTCTGTTGTACTTTGGCAGAAAGAGTTATTTTTTCTAAACAAAATTGCTACACCTCTTGCTTTAGAGCTAAAGTTAACACTGTAGGCCTGCCCAAGCCAGTTAGAGAGAAGAGCTGATTGATTTGTGCACTTGGAGTGAGTCTCCTGAAGAAAGATTGTCAGGCTGCAACCGTTTTAAATGGGCCAGCACTTTGGCCCTTTTCACAGGACTCCTCAAACCTTTCACATTCCAGCTGAGCAGCCTCAATAGAGATCTCCCAGCAGTGGAAGGCACTGCCTGGTCAATGCTTCCACCAGACAAACTACTGTAAAACACTACACTTCAATAATACTTGCACTCATGGTTCAATTTGATTCTAGTGTGATTTTAAGTGTCCTTTGGCAAATTCTGGTCTATAAACCTATAAACCCAAAGCTGACAGTTGAACGCTGTTTAACGCCATTCTACAAAGGTAACCTTACCAATTGTAACTGAAATTTTTTACAATATTTATTCTAAAAATGTCCTATCTAACTGTATTAATTTTCCTCTCTTGGATTGTTCACAAATCAAAATAGACATTGAAGTAATCCTGCCTGCAGAATACGGTACAGCTGCTTCCCCAAACCAAATGTGTATGGATGTATGAAACGAGTCGTGGATCTTTGCTCTCTTACAACCTGGTCAAAGTTGGATTAAGGTTATAAGTACTTCATTGAATGCTACTTGTTTGATTATGAACGTATTTAAGGCTTTTGTACTCCTCTAACTTGTGCTGACTCTAACGGCGTTCCAAACAGAGAGGACCCGCTGGCTCTAAGAAGTAAGAATCCCATAGACTTTTAGTGAGAAACAGACAATTATTCTTATTTTTGTCTGAAGAACGATTTTTGCTTTGATACAATTTTCTTAACAAATCCTTGCTAATCTTAATTTTTTTCATGATTTTTTTTTTCTTCAAGTTATAATCTGACCAATCAAATACCTCAGCAAAAGCACGTGATGCCCACAAAAAACGGCATTTTTGTAAATATTCTTTCTCTCTTAACTTTTACACTTCTTTTGTAACCAGGTACACTGGTTTTTGAATGTTTAGATTAAAAATGAGAACATGTGAAAGAGGGTGGAAAACTAATGGGGAAAATATGACCCCTAGCAGCCGGGGACTGGAAAAGGAATGATAAATTGGCGCCCCCTGGTGGACAAAGACAGAAAACAGGGTTTTGGTGACCCCTGGTTGAAGACTATGTCTGAAACGGACAAAAAATATTTCGAGGAAATGGACTCTCTTCGTTTGTTTGGGACTAGACCAGAGGGGGGTATGCGTTTTTAAAATGCCACCCTCCCCTTCCCCCACTCACTCACATACATCTTTATTTATTGCCCGTTTACGATTCTGGAAGTACTTCAGAGTCGTCTTTGGTGACCTGAAGGTTCTGCGTGTCCTCCTGGACCGTGTGGGACCAGAGGCTGCTGCTGGACAGATTTTTCTTTCAACAACTGATTGAATTGGTTCTCTTTTTCTTGGAGCTGAACAGTGCAACACTGCCTGAAGACAAGGCTCTTTGCTGGTGATGACCTGCTGCTTGATGAAAAGTTCTTGTGAGCAAACAGATCTGTCATGTTCCAGCTGTCGGCAGGACTTCCACTTCCTTTTGGGCAGCATAACCCTGGGCCTCAGATTTGGAGGTGAGGGCTTGGTGAGCTGTTTTGCAGTGTTGGAACTCTTCCTTCAGGAGAGGTTCTGTTCAAGATCCTTGAGCTTTGAGAATCCATCTGTTTGAGACTTTCTAGTTCTCTCTGAAGGATCAGATTTTTTGACCCCATTTTGCCTCTAGGTCTTTTGAAAACTTGTTGGTAACAATAGTTCAAAAGTAAAAGTATGAACTATGGAATTGTTAAAATGTTTGTTTGTTTTTTAATTCACCTGGAAGTGTGTTGAAGTTTTCAAGTTTAAAGGTTTTAAGTTTGAGACTTTTCCTAAAAAATGTGAATGAGAATCTGCAGATGTTTCATAGATCTTTTTGATTTTTTTACACTGAAGTGAGTGAGGACTGACTTAAAATAGGTAAATAACTAAAATAGGCCATAGGGTAAACCAAGAAAAGTGCCTAGAAAAAGATTTTCGTTCCCACGTCTGGGAACTACGTTTTAAATGAATTTTTGTTCAGACTACACCCTTCTGGACTTTGGGTTAAAAGTTCTCTGCAAGATATCCTGCAGTTTTCTACTGAGGTCATCTTTGATCCTTGTTCTGTTGACAATTCCTGTGTGGAAGTACAACCTAGAGGGCAGATCTTTCTCCAGACTTCAAGCAATGAAGCAAAACATCAGTTTCAGGGCAGAAGAGCCACATAAGAACCTCTTCAGCATCATTGCTATACAATAAAAAGTCCTTCCTGCTTGGCTTACCTCTGTCACTGACTTGTTGTTTTTGTCTGATGGCTGAGGTAGCCTGAGCATGAGCTTATCTGCAGTGTCTCCACTAAAACCAGTTCACTTGTACCGTATATAGCATTTGCTATTCTATTCTATTCTATTCTATTCTATTCTATTCTATTCTATTCTATTCTATTCTATTTGATTAAGAGTATGAATAAATATATATATTCACATGTACCAAAAACATACCATCATAAATTTGGACATTCCAGTTTAAACAGAATGTATTGTCATGACAAAGACGCAAATTCATTATGACCTTGGGATTGATTCAAAATTATTTTGTGATTTATTTATCAATTAGAAATGCTGAAATGTATTTTTCTCCCAAGTAAAGACAATGTTGGTATTTCTGTTACACTACCAGTAGTCAGAAGCATCGACATTCTCATACTGATGAACTGTCTTCTCATCTGATTCATCTTCAGCACTTCTTAGTTATTCAGTTCCTGAAGATCTGCTCACATCGAAGGCTGGTTCATTTCTGAAACATAGAAATTATGAATGAAGTTTTGCAACACATAATTGTCAGCCGTCTCAGTCGTTCTATGTGTTAATGGACCGCAAGAACCTTGAATACATAAAGTCCACCAGGAGGTTGAACCCACACCAAGCTCAATGGTCTCTGTTTTTCTCCTGGTTTGACTTTCAGATCTCTTACCGACCGACCAGGCTCCAAGAACAGGAAAGATGACGTGAGACCACTAAGGAAAGACTGAGTGCTGCAGAGGCCATAGTGCCTTACTAACCCTGGCCGTACAGTGGGACATAATGACTGAACTGGGTGAATATCATTTTTATGGTCGTGCTTGTTTTTGTCTGTTTTATTTTAGTGTAAAGCACTTTGCGTTATAGTTCATAGGAAAAGTGCTATACAAATAAAGTTTAATTTGATTTGATTATCGTCATCACCGCTCTGTATATATTCACCCTCAGACCTTTGCTTCAAGCAAAGTTTTGTTTGTCCTGCATTCATTACTAAGCATTATTGTTCTGTTTGCCTCCTTGTGCCTGACCATTGCATGTTTCTTCATCTCCTTGACTCGCTCCATTAATTGACTCCTGCATGGTTTATGACTACACCTTGCCTTACCCTTACTTGTTTTGATGATCATTAAACCCAGTTGCTCATGGATCCAAGCGCCTCCGCCTTTTCGTTACAGAAGACTTTACCAGAACTGGATCCAGCACCTGGTGTGCCCATGCCAACAAATTCAGCAGGCTTCAACAAGGTAGTCAACTCCACCATTTGCCACCTGCTACCGAAGCCATCACGGAGCGCCTGTTAACTAACCTGGTGACACATCCAGCACCTCCCGTGCCATTTCAGCCCATTTCCCCAGCGCCAGCAGGATCAGGGGATTCTGTCGCGGCTCTCTGCTGTCTGGGGAAGCTTTGGAGTGGTTAGCCGCCGTTTGATCTGGGAATTCGCTGCAGTTCCATTCTTATGGTGAAATCACTTGGATACTGCGCACCGTGTTCCAGCATGCTAGCGACGGTGACAGACCCAGGAGAGCACCTCATTGACATTATATAGGGAAAAGAGACTGCTATTCTTTGAGGTTTTGAACCCTGGGTGCCCAAACAGATTGGTCTCCAAATGCTTTACAAGCGGTTTACCGCCGGGGACTTCCTATGGAGCTTCAATGAGAGACCACTTGCCATGACAAGGATATGAACGTTGACCAATTAATGGCCATGGCCATTCGTTTGGACAATCTTTTACGGATCTGGGAAGTCAAAGACCACAAACCTGAGCCATACTCCATGTCGTCTGAGGGCTCCCGTCACCAGCAAACCGCTTCCGGTGAACCCATGCTGCTGGGTTCAACATGCCTCACGCTGGAGGAAAGGGGCAGAAGCATGCGTGAGAACCTGTGTCTCTACTGCGGTCGGCTTTGGCCAGTACAGAGGAGTTACAGAACTCCAGTGCACCATACTTTTCCCTGCTTCTAATTTTTATTAGCCTGAGAGCAACTAATTAGTATTGAAATTTGGTTCAACATGTTAACAATAAGAGCATGAAAATGGCAAAGATAGCAGATGGTAATAATAATAACAGTAATAGAGAATCTGCAGTTTTAGCATGTGAATATTAATACATCATTAATCTAATCTAAGCCCACATAAACTCACTAAACTGCCTAGGTAAGGACCAAAACCTATGGGGAGGCCTCATTCCACCATTATGGTCCTCGCCTCTGGAACGGCCTGCCAGAGAGCCTCAGAGCCGCAAAGACCATAGAGGTTTTTAAGAAGAGGCTCAAGACCCACCTTTTTAACCTTTTTTTTTATGACTTTTGGAATTATTTAATTTGATCTTTTCCTCTCTTTTTATTTATTTATTACCTTTTATTTTAATCATTTTATCGTTAATTTACATAAACAACTATTGTTTTAATATACTAACCACGTTTTTATCATTATATTCCCATTATTTGTTTGTTCAATTGTTGCTTTTTATTCATGTATTCTTTAACTCCAGTGCTTCCTCACGAGAATCCGCTGTTCTGGGGTCCTCCTGCCTATGGGCGAGCTGGTGCTGCGGTGTTCATTCTCATTGGGGCGGCTGGGGTACCACCATGTAGAGTAGGCTCTGTGCTGCCCTGTGTTGGATGGGCACTGTGGTGATGACTCGTGTGGTTGTGCTGGACATTGGAATAAACGGATCCCCGTAATACCGTTTCTGCACAGCAGTACTGAGCCAGACTTTTTCCCTAGAGCTGCAGTTTTGAGTCTTTGTTCAGTTTTCCTGTGGGGGGGTGTCATGTATTGTGGGGGCTGGGTGGATGGAGGGAGGAGCTGGGGGAGGGAAGAGTGGTTGTTTTGCGTGGCTTTTCTTTCTATGTTGTGTGAATTTTACGTTTTTTTTGTTTTGTTTACTTATTATTTATTTTGTACGTTAAGCACCTTAGGTTTCAATTGAAACAAAGGCGCCGTACAAATAAAGTTTGAGTTTGAGTTTAAACAGAGGGAATAGGCTGCTATGGCCCGGTTTATCGAACAATCTTCCTCTGCTTATTTGTATCTAGAAATAGATACAACTGTGTATCATCCCTATAACAGTGAAAATGAATACTGTGTTTCCTGATTATTTTTCCTAAGGGCAGCATGTAAAGCATAAACAGGATGGGTCCTAGAAATGAGCCCTGTGTGACTCTAACTCTAGTGCAATGAGAGGAATGTCCATTTACATTAACAAACTGGTATCTAAAAAGGATTTAAACCATTGAAGGGCAGATCCTGTGATCCCTGTGTTATGCTCTAGTCTCTGGAGTAAGATGCTGTGGTCTAGTGTCAAAGGATGGGCTGAGGTCCAACAGAACTAGAATAGAGGTTAGTCCTTTTTTTCTGAGGCCAATAACAAGTAACTAGTGCAGTTTCAGTGCTATGGTGAGGTCTGAACCCTGACTGAAAATCTTCACAGTGGCTATTGTCCTGTAGGTGGCAGTATAGCCGTTCAACTACAACTCTAATATCTTTGAAATAAAGGGGAGATTTGATATTGGTCTATAGATGGCCAGAATGCCAGGATCTAAACTGGGCTTTTTCAGAAGAGGTTTAACAACTGCATATTTAAAAGACTGTGGCACATAACCTGTTTCTAGAGAAGTATTTATAATAGTAAAAATTGATTCATGAATTAAGGGAAAGGTTTCTTTAAAGAGCTTTGTAGGGATTGGGTCTAAGAGACAAGTTGAGGTTTTCAAAGGATGTAATAACTGATGTTAATTCCACTTGATCTACAGGCAGTGAAGCAGTCTAATGTTACAGAGGTTTCATTTATTTCATTTAAGCCTGCTCTGGACTGAACTTTGGTCAACCTATGTCTAATATTTGAGATTTTACTATCAAAAAATGTAAGGAAATCTTCAGAGGTGAGAGTAGCAGGAATATGTGGTTCTACTGAGCTAAGACTGCCGATCAGCCTGGCTATATGTTACGACCCCAACATGGCTCAAGTCTAGGGGTGGACAAGATGGGGGTCGCAACACAAAGAATGATTGGACATAAGAACTAAAATGAATGGTTTATTAAATAAACAAAACTCTGTGTCCTGAAAAACAAAAAGCAAAATAAATTAAGTGCTGGTTTAAAACAACATGATGAACCAAAGCTCCCTGCTAAGGGCTGCCTAACCAAAACTACCTGTAAAGAAACAGAAACAAAGCCCACAAACTAAGACTACCAAGGTCCCAAACCCAAATTAAAATAACTAAACCCAACAGTATAAGACTGTTGGAGAACCCAAACCAACCCAAACCAACCCAACCCAAACCAACCCAACCCAAACCAACCCAAACCAACCCACCTCTGCCCTCTGCCCTCTGCCCTCTGCCCTCTGCCCTCTGCCCTCTGCCCTCTGCCCTCTGCCCTCTGCCTTCTTTGGTGTGGCCTCTGGTGTCTTAAATACCCGGCAGGTGCTGATCAAGACAATTGGCTTCACCTGGGCAGCAGCAGGAGGACGTAACACTATAGTACCAAAAAGAAACCTTGGATTATTTCCATTCTCTGATATTAAGGTCGAATAGTATTTGGCTCTGGTTTTACACAGAGATTTTTTATTGTTTAAGAGGCTCTATTTCCAGTTATTCAGAGACTGTTTTGAGCTGGAGCGGTGCCATTTTCTTTCTAGATTACAGGATGCTTGTTTAAGGGAACGTCAATGTTCTGGATGCAGCCTTTGCAAAATATTCTACTGACCACATATATCATGTCTCATATTTCTTCTTCTGTGGTCCCAGTAACTGTTCCAGTGGGCTTGTTGAACAACCTGGTGTACTGGCGGTAACAGGACTTGTGATATCAGACTTCAACAGCTGCACACTCTTTATCTTTAATGTGCAAAAGAATCCCAGAGTCTTTCTTCTTCTCAGCAGCTTTGAGCAACTGACCTTTAAAGAATGAAAAATAACAACATGGTCTGTCTGTATGTGTCTATAATTCAAATTTATTATAGGAACAAGGCAGAAAGCTATAGCCACAAGTTTTCAACTCTTGTCCCTAAATGGAAATTGAACAAAAATAAAACATAAAATTAACATCCAATACAGAATCTCACATGAAAACTAGTACTAGCATTTTCAATTAGGTTCAAATCCTCTCAACTCTAAACAAAATACTTCAGTGGTTTCTGAAAGAGGAAGAGACTGAGAGGCAGGTTGTTTCCCACATTCCTGTTGATGAGCTCTGTGAAGATGATCCTTCGTGCGTTTGCCCGAAACAGGGAAGTATTTATCCTTTTATTACCATGTGACGGACAGGACAGGCAGAACTGGACCAGAGGAAACAACAGGTAAACCTGTTCTTGACAAGAGTGTCTTTCTGGGAATTTCCATTGTTGATCCTGAGGTGCTTGGGGGACAGGATCTCCTTTTACACGCATGGACACCTAGATGTTGTCTTTTATGTTTCTCGAATATAAGCTCCTTTTAATTGATAAATCTTCTGTAGCATCTTGGATAAAAACCAGCGTCTTCTGGACATTGCTGAAGTCCATTGTAATGCAGTGTTGGTGCATCTCAGCAACTGTCTTGGACTCACCACTCAAACAAAGCCATCGTTCAACACAGTTTCTGAATTTTCCCCATCTCTTGGCCATAAAATCCAGTCTTTTTCTCCTTTTATAGATAAGTAGCAGTTTATATATTGCTTTTTTGAAAAATATATATATTTTAGGAGATTTTTATCCTCCTCTGGACAGATTGTCATTTCACTGCCATCTTGGAAACTACTGGTCTGCCATTGGACTAGCAGGTTACACGTCACCCAAACCGCATGTAAATAATCTCAATACGTGAGTAATGTAAATAGTATCGACTTCTAACATCGATTGAACAATCCTGCAGGATAACACACAGAGAACTTTTACATTCCAGCTCAGGAACAATATATCTTTGTAACTTAACAGAAAGTTTTTAGTCTCTCGATGTTGGAACGAGATGACAGATACAGCTTTCACCTTATGGTCTAAAACCCAGTAAACTGATCTGGTAGCAGGTAGAATTCAAAACAGAAAGCCATGGGCTGTCCGTTCAGTCAACTTTTGTCATAAAAAAGGAACCACTACCACCATCTAGTGTGGAATGGTTTTATTACAGTTTGCAAATACAATTCATAAGGCTTGAGTCACAAAAAATCAAGGATAATATTTATATGAGTTATTTTCCTGTTTGATGTAAATTTTAATGACATACATGAAAGTTATTCTTTAAACTACTATTAATGAATAAGAAGAAACAAAACATTCATTGGTTTGATGTTTTTTACCCCCAAAATTAAGACGATATTCAAGTAAATAACAAATAACAAAAAGTGACCTTGTCAGTAGCAGGTATTTACTCCATTTGTTGCAATAACAGTTTGACAGTGATGTCTCATGCTCCTCATTAGCCTCATGATGTTCTTCTGAGGCCTTCCTCTCTTCCACAAGTTCTACACGCAGTTCTGCCAGATCAGTATCATCCAGTCTTTGCTTCAGCAGGTCCCAGATATTCTTTATGGGGGTCAGATCAGGGGTCATTACTGGCCAAACCTTATAAACCACTCCCACTTCCTGAAGTCCAGCTGTGACAGTAATGGCAGCATGTGGCGCGGCGTCATCCATGAAGAGACAGTTAGGGCTGTTCTGGTGGAATTACGGGATGATGACGGTTTTATGATGTCTCTGAGGTGCAGTGACTGGACGTCCACAAGAACCTCATCGGTTTTGCTCTGGCTGGTGATGCTTGCTCAGATTGTTGCACCTCCTCCACCAAAGCCAATCCATGTTGGCCTCAGCGTATCGTTCGCCTCGCTTTCACCAGCAAACCCGACAACCAGCATTTCTGTGCAAAATGACCCGACACTCATCAGTGTACAAGAAGATAAACCAAGCGATGTCGTGTTTTCATATCTGTTTGACTAATGAACTTGTAATGACTTACTGGCAAGTATTTCAAAACCACAAAATATTGACATTAATGCCACATTAAAAAAGGTTTTTCTTTTAGAATTTTTGGCTTCGGACCTTATAAGTCAGACACACTGTAAACAATGAGACCATTTGGTGGAAAACACTAAACAAGATTTCTGTCACCTGAGTACAACTGCCACCCTATCCTGAAAATCTGTGAAGTGAAACAAACACTGTGTAGACGACATCCTTTGAGTTTTTCCACAACATTCCTAACTTATTGTTAGTGGTGCATAGTTTGAAGCTGTTGGTTAGGCTCATTGCAGGCCTGAAGGATCAAAGTTCAGCTTTTAGCTTACGGTCTCCTAACTAAAAGCAAAAAAAAAATTATAGCTGTGAGCAGCGTACTATGGCCCAGAGGCACTACCCCAATTCAAAAATCTACAACTCCTATTAGCAAAATGTCTTCTCCAATTGCTTCACAATGACGCAAAAGAAGTTAAAGGAAAGAAATCCATGTAATTTGCTGAGTTAGCAGAATCTTTAATGATGGTTTTTTGCTTCCCACGCCCACATTCCTAATAGTCATATTGTAGGTTATACTTTTTTTCTCAGCTAGAGCCGGGGAATCATGTTATGGCTTTTCACAACATTCCCATAAAAAAGTGCAAGCTTGCTTAGAACACAGCAGTCGCAAACTCGTCATGTGAACGCGGTTCAAAATCTACAACTTCTAAGTGCAACATTTTTTGTACAGTAGCTTCACAATGGTGCTCGAGAAAGCGACCGATAAAATTAAAGGTGTTTGTCTTTCCAAGATAGTGGCCTCTTCTTGAGGTCAAAGGTCAACAAACCTTCTGTGGTGGCTGTAGACTTAGGCGGGTGGCACGTTATTTGTGAAGATCACTTGAACAAAGTCTCCTTTTCCCACATGGCGGGAAAACGTAAAAAATCGCTAAATCTTGAACTTTGCCACAAACTGTCCGCCAAGCAGTAGCTCTTGTGGCCATCCCAAAATTGTTTCAAAACTTCCTTTGGATATTCCGACACGTGTTCATTTCAGACACATATGAATAGATGCTGAAGGAAAACGTCTTACTACAGAGAATCGGCCTTTTCTATGCTGTAAAGTCCACGGGTTTTAATGGCAGATTATCTCCTCTCAACAAGTTTAATGTGTTCATATTTGGGTTTAAATTAACTGCGTTTATCTGATTCTTCTCGTTGTGATACTGTTGAAGCAAACAGAGGATCTTAAATATCTTCCAGTTCTGTTTATTGTCAGGTTTAATAAATTGTACAATACAAAGAATGATTAGAACCAAAGAAGCAATGTTTAAATGAAGATGTTTGCAGAGTATCATAGTTGAGTTACGTCTGTTCACAATGCAGCACCCACAGATGAACCAGACCGCACAGATAGAAAGGAAGACTTCGGCTGATCCCTGATTCTATTGCCAGCTGGTTTGCTGTCCTGCTGAAGAGGCGGGCGGGCGCCACCGCGGCCTCCATACCGTCACGCATTTTCTCCAACCAGAAAAATGGCAGGGATCACTGACAGGGGGTCTAAATAATGCAGAAGCTGCAAATAAATAATGGATTCAGGGACAAAGGTGCGGTCGTGCTCCGGGCTAATCTGTCCATCCTTGCTGCAGGAAAATGCCACAACAGCCCCAAAAAAACCATCACAATGCATGGAGTTACTGATAATGTGGATGTGGGAGACGCCGTGAATGAAAACTGTTTAACAGGCGGGACTTTCTGCCTGAAAGGAACCCCCCCATCAGTGTCAGACGTGCCACTATACTGTCCAGCTTCTTAAAATGAAAAACGCATCAAAGCATAATCCATTCTGTAAGTTAATAAATAAATAACCCAATAAATAAAGGAACACATAAATAAAATGCCATAAATAGCTGATGTGCATGAAGACAGTTTACAGTTTTCCTATGGAGTTTCACCTGTAGAGTGGGTGCGCATACCCACACACACACGAAAAACCAAAAGTGAACAAGATCCTTTGATCTAGATCCATCGGAGCAGAAGTCTCGATCCACAGAGGATCCACTTTCCCCCCCAAGAACCGTGCTGAACAAAGCTCCTGGAGCTAAGTGGAGGATTCAATGCATAGCTTACAAAGCCAGAACACAAAAGAGTTTACATCTTTACAGACAAATCTATACATGAAAGTTGGAATCAAAAAAAGTTCCTGTTTTGTTCTCATTTCTCTTGATCGGTGCGCTTCTGTGACATGGAAGTGTTGGAGCGGATGACGAAACAGCACCTTGGAACTGTGTCTTCTCTAACCCTTTTTGTCATCTTAGAGAACTCCTTTTCAAAGGACATACATACATATATATATATATATCTATATATATATATATATCTATATATATATATATCTATATATATATATATATATATATATATATATATATATATATATATAGATATATATATATATATAGATATATCTATATATATATATATATATATATATATATATATATATATATAGATATATATATATATATAGATATATCTATATATATCTATATATATATGTATATATACGCTATATTTATAAATATTCATGAAGGATACAGTTGCTAAAAAAACATTTTTGGTTGCCTCGTGGAAGATGGGTGAAAAGTGCTGACAGAGAGGGATTTGTTCTTTGGGCTCATCCAATTCATTTTAGATTGGTGGAAACCGCTCAGCACTTTTTTTACCAAGTGAAACTGACAACCAATTTTACGGCGATGTGCTGCTCGTTTGTTCCCGGCTCTGTGCCAAAGAGAGTTGAGGGTGGAAGAGTTATGGGCCCTGGGTTTGGACAGCAGTGTGGCGGCTGAACAGCAGCTCAGTGCCAGTGTTACCCGTGTGCACACGCATTGCAGTCAGAAGCCCGGGCTGTCGTAGCTGCTGCGGCTGTAGTAGGTGTGATGGCTGCGTGAGCGGCTGCGGCTGCGGCTCCAGCTCCGGCTCTGGCTGCGACTCCGGCTCCAGCTGCGGCTGCGACTGCGGCTTTGACTTCTGCTGTGGCTGTAGCTGCTGTAGCTGCTGTAGCTGCGGCTGGACCGCGACGGGCTGCTGTCGAAGCTGGTTGATGAGGGGCTGGGGCGGTAGTACGGGATCGGACGCTTTCGGGCACTGGGAGGAGCATGGAAAAGGGGAGGAGAGTCATACAAAAGCAACAGGAAATGTCAGACTCTTTCAGAAAGAGCTCGAATTAAATGATATTAGATCAAAGAATTATTAGATTTAGGATCAAAACAGATTCTGAAAGAGAGTAGCTGTGTGGGTTAAAAAAAGCTTTTATGCTCTCTCTCTCTCACACACACACACTCGTTCACACCGCCAAAAACCTGCAGAGGGTTAGTAGAAGCTAAAGCTTAGATTGCTTGTTAGCAGCCACCCTGGATGTGCTTCCTGTAAGGTAATTAGCAGTTAGCTGTCAGACAAACCACTTTGAATTCCAACACCCAGACATCAACAGTGAACAGTGAGGGACAAATAAATGCTATTAAGGTGTCACTTTGTTTACTGATACCATGCATAAAAAGCTAAGTGTTCCAAACTATGGAAAACATGTCTTTAATGCAGCACAAAACAAGCTAACGTGGGATGAAAACTATTTCAATCTAAAATTCTTACAGTTCTAGTCAGTGCAGGATTATTTGGGGTCCAAATATCTCTTCTTCAGTTTCTTTTTCTACTTCAGCAGTTTCTTAAATTTAGAAGAAATATATTCATGCCTAAATGAAGCATTACAGTCTTTTTCTGCGGTATACAAACTCAAACATCATTAACAATTACATTTTACTGATTATTTGCAAAAATGTTGCTTTCTATGATGTTTTTTTCATTTCTGTTGCACAATTAAGATACTGACTTTTTTCCAGAGTCATTTTAGCGCCTTCTTCTTACAGCTGCTATATAGATGAATTCATAGCCTTTCACAGGCTTTACAATAAAGAAAGTAATAACTCCATGAAACCTTGACAGCACTTTCCCTCTCGTGTCCCTCGGTTCTGACATTAGTGGGTAGTTTCAGAGGCGATATGAAAGAGCAGAGAGAGGACAGGGTTGAAAATAAAACAAGTGGAGAGCAGGTTTACTCAAGAGGGGGTGTTGATGGTGTGCTGCTCAGCTAATCTCCAGGAGTCAGGCGAGCAGAGCTTGCTGCTCAACTGTTACCGCGGTAACGGCTCTGCTGCAGCAGAGTTCAGCAGCATCCTGTTGTCTCGCAGTGACCACCTTTAAAGCTGGATTTAGGGAAAAAAGACAAAAGTACACACACTTTGACTTGTGTCAGTTAACACACACTTGTTAGAGGAAACTACAGCACTTAACCGAGCTGTGGCTCTGCTTTTTCTGAATTCTACTTCATTTATAATAAGATGCTGATGGGGAAAAAAAGGGAAAAACAGAACCAGATACACAAAAACTGTTAAGTAAATGGTGTTTTTTGTTGTTTTTTGTTCTTGTGGCATTACAGTTAAGCTTAAAAGCGCATTTCTGACTATTTTGTTATTCAAATTGTTGTAAATCAAGAGCAGATGCAAAAACCCAGATGGAAAAAGCTTGTAGGTGTGACGCATAGGAAATACCTCCGGCCCTCCAGAAATGAAACAAGAGCCTTCTCTGTTACTTCATGATAGTTTATGGCCATATTGGGACCGGTCTACGTTGACTGGTCTGACTCGCTGTGAGTCATAGCTGAGTCCTCTAATCTATGGAAAGTACTGTCGTCAATCAGGGGAGATCTTATTGTGAGTTCCCACTTCTGTCCACGCCTCAACCACGTAAACAAGGGATGTAAACAGCTTTCCCTTTAATGATGCGGCCTCAGGAAAATCGTGCAAGTCGTTGAGGGAGAACCATTCAAACATTTGATTCTACAAACAGTAATATTGCATTTTCTTACATTTATTCTTATTTAGTCTAACTAAAACAGGTATTGCCACACATATTGCAAAAATCTGTATAAACCAGTTATAATCAAGTATTTAAATATAGAAACCAATGAATGTAAACGGTATTTTGAACACACGTCTGCGTTGACTTTCAACTTCTTTTGATGACAAAGTGCGTTTTTTTTTTCAGCTGAATCTTTCACTTCTTGTTCATCTGCGTTAAGTCTGAGAGACACAGAAAAATCTCTGTTGTTTTTATTTAATGCTATTAAAAGAAAAAAGCAGCTTATCAAACAGTTTTTATAGAGGCTGATGGACAGGAGGGCTGAGAGTGCTAATGTTGCAGCTGCTTTCTCACAGAAACATTGTGTCGTGATGAATTCTTCCCTCAGCTTCAGATAAACATATATTTTGCATTAAATATCAAAATAGATCCGATTAAGTTTTTTTTGGTTTTTTTCTCTTTTAAAACTGATGCATTGGTAAATTCCATTGTCTATGAAAACAATGGTACAGGCAATGATTGGTATGTTATCAAATTGTAAAATAAGCTGGAAAAGACCTTCTAGGACAACATTGATGAAATCTGCTGCCATTGACCACCCAAAATCTGTCAATCAAACGCCTCAGACATTAGACGTCAGACCCACATACGTTTGCTGAGGAATCTGAAACTATGTCCTCAAAAAACAACAGATTTGTTTTTATTTTGGCTAAAAACAGCTTAATCACATTCATAAGACCACTGGAATGCTTTGAAAATAGATCAAAATATGATCGGAACGTCATCACTTTAAAAGGGTCTTTAAGTCAAGAGGAAAAGTTTCCTAAATGTATCTCTTAAGTTTGCTCAGTTTCTCAGCTCGTTTCCAGAGAAAAAAACATATTAACCCAAAAAACACATTTCTTCCTGAACATCTTTCAGTGCATTTCAGTGTATTTTTATTGACTGTACATGAACAAAAATCAGGGAGGAAGCAATGCGTTAAAATCTCCTAGTCTCATCTCTGCTGATGGAAGTTAACCGTGACGGCAGATTGACGAAAGGTTGTAGATAACACTCATTCACTCTGCCTCATTGTTGCAGTGGACTGATTCAAATGCATTAAGCAGAACGTGTTTGAGTTTTCACTGACTGCTTCCATTTGTTGGAGCATCTGTTTGATTTAACTCCTTTCATGAACTGAACGTTTCCAGCTGGAGGCTCCAGCAGTTCTTACTCAGTCTGTGAATTTATTTCTTTTACTTATTATTGTTTTGCAGCAGCAGAATAACTTCTGTCTCAACAGGGCTGCATCACACAACATTTTCCAATCACCTGGTGATCCTGCGCGCCTCCATGAAACTGGGTGAATCTCTTCTTCTCTTCCTGATGGGAGAGTAGCTGCGTGAGCGGCGGCGAGCTCGACTTTCAGCATCAGAGCGATTGGCGCTGTCCCTCTCCCTGCATGATGGAGAAATCATTAGGAGGTCTGAAGCAAGGACAATGAAGGAGAAGGAAGGCGAGGCCTCACCTGGAGTTCATCTGTCGGTGGGGTGACCTGACCTTGCTGGGGCCGCAGTCTTTGGAGGCGGAGTGAGAGGATGAGCGTCCGCTGCTCCAGGAGCTGCTGCGCTGGCGCAGGTTCACTTTGCTCTGGGACTCCCTGCCTTTCCGACCTGACATGTGTGAGCGCCGCCCCGGAGACGCTGACGGACTCCTGTGGTGTGCCTGAGCCCGACCAGAACGATGGCGGCGCTTGGAGGAGTGACCTTTTGTCCTGGGTTGAAGGAAGTTTGAATACGCAAATTTTGATAATAAATCAAATGACAATCTTAAAACAGTGTTCCTGCAGCAATCAAAAAGAAGATGGTGAGTGATATCATCATCATCGTCGTTGCTGTCTTCGTTGTCCCCATCAACTCACAAGTAAATGAATGTTATGACAAAAAGGATTTTAACAGCACAGATTAAAACAGATCAGATGCAGCTTTTAGATGCTATTAGATGCTTTTACCGCCTACTTTTGCATCTGTGTTTATAATCCTAATAATTGAAACTATTTTATCACTATCATTGTGAGGAGTCATTCAGTTGTCTGTGCAAAAAGAGTTTTGCTTGTCCATCCATCAATCCATCCATCCATCCATCCATCCATCCATCCATCCATCCATCCATCCATCCATCCATCCATCCATCCATCCATCCATCCATCCATCCATCCATCCATCTCTCCCTCCATCTCTCCCTCCATCTTCAGAACTCAATGAATCCCTTTTGGGGTCTCAGGGTTGCTGGAGCCTATCCCAGCTTCTGTTAGGTGAAGTCAAGGTCCTATCATCAATGGTAGGACCACACACTCACACCTAGGGGACATTTAGAATCACCAAGTAACCTATGAAGCATGTTTTTGGAGTGTGGGAGGACACCAAAGTGCACAATAAGAAAGTGCATGCACCACACAGAAAGGTCCCAGCTGGGGTTTAAACCAGGACCATCTCAGTGTGAGATGAGAGTGCAAACTACTGCTCCACTCTGCAACCCAGTTTGTTAGTAAAATTTAAACATAACTGTACACAGGTGAAAGTTAGCTGTGCACGTGTGTAAAGTGCATAACCCACATTTGCTACCATAGAAGAAGAAAGCGTGTTTACTTTCTCTGATGGCGTGTGGTTCTGCCTCTGTGGGCACGGTTGTGCTGGGAGTGGGCTGAATCGCTGCTCCGAGCAGGGGATTGGGAGCTTTTCCTCTGGCCTCTCTGTCCCCCTCTCCCCCTGGCCCCTGGGTAATGAAGCCCCCACGACTGGGGTCCTGCTGTCCACAGTGTCAGCCTCGCCTGCTGCACACGTCTGTGCCGTCTGGCTCCTGCTGGGGGCGCTGTGGATCTTGTGCTGTTTCAGCACAGAGGACTGGCTAGCAGTAAGCAGACTGAGCCTCTGCAGAGACAGGATGACCAACAAAGGAAAAATAATAGAAAGGAAAAAAAAAGAAAATGGATAAAGCAGCATTAGAGAGTTTTCCGGTTTGGAAGTGAGAGCTACGGTGTACTTGCCAAAAGAAGGTAAACATCTAAAAGAAAAAGATCTAGGTTTTCTCCATATGGCTTAAAGATTGTCCTCTATGGTGCAGCGCATGCAATACTTGGCATGCAAAAACATAATGAGTTGAAGAAATCAAAATTGCAAAAACAAACAAAAGAACTAGGAAGAGGAGTAAAGAGGGGGAAAAGAAAACAAAAGTGTGACATAAGTTCAGATCAGAGAAAAGAGAGCTACAGAGTTTGAGAGTAGAAAAAGAGGACTTGTTCTGTACATTTTTTCTTTTTTTTAAGTAATGGCTAAAAAATGAAACAAAACAAAGAGAAGACAACTGACAGAACATCACAGAAATGGAAGGAACAAAATAAAGATCACAATTATTGAATCAATCAGAAAACAAACTGTCTGCTACTCAATTGTCTCTCTGTGGATTTATCTTTTCCTGAGGACATTTGCTGAGGTGTGAACAGCGACCCATTTTCTTTGATTTTTAATGGTTACTCTTGTTTAACTCCCTTCTGGTTATCATCCACTTACCAATAAAATGGTATTCCCTCCTTTAGTAGGTAAGGTATGAAGAAAAGGGAAAAGTGGGGCAACATAAGTGCATCATTAGATTCACAAAATGCAAGAGAAAAAGACACAAACCCCTTCCCTGCCAGTGACTCATGAGACAATGCATGGAAATTAAGAGAAAAGAACTCAAAAAGCAAAGAGGAAAACTACAATGTGCAGGGGAGTCCCTCACACAGGGAGCGGATCCTCTGGGGCCAAACACCAGCCATGAAATCTCACAGCACGTTGCTGAGTGGAGTTCAAACATCTGTTTTTACCTTTTCACCTCCGTTAAGCGTCTTTCCCGGCTTTCTGCTTGACGTGTTTACACGTTAACTACCTCTGGGTTTGAGCTAATGACCTTTTTTTATACTCTTATATGAGTTTGTATCGGTTTCCAAGGAGCTGTTAACATCAGTAAGCGTGAAGTTCTTTCTGAAACTGAGGTATTAGTTACATTTCCTGACAATCTGATATAATAATTATCCTTAAAAACCAGGAAAAACAACAATGACTTACAAACTTTGGAATATCACAACAAATCAGGAGTCAGAAAGATCCTTCTTCAGCGTGTACCCTTTTGCTTTTTTAAATAACCACTGTTTTAAAGGATAAAGCCAGCATTGCCATACATTTTCTCAGTGTTTACAGATTCAAACAAAAAGACTAAAACCAGAATCCCCAAAAATGAACAGTTCTTTTATTTAATCAACTTTAACATGTGAAAAATATATTTTAGATCCTGGTGCCAAATAGTATTATTTTAAGCAACACGATAAATTGCTTTAAACAAACTGGTAAGGAGAAGGTTGACCACATTGGCCGGAATTTAACAAACAAAACCACAAAAGGGTAAAACCATTTTTTACATCTCTAGTCTTTACCATTGACTGTATATTTGAATTAGAGGTTGCTGATGTTTATTCTGTTTGACTAGATCAAGCAGCTGTTGTCACTGTACGCTTTGAGAGGACCAGGTTCTACCCAATGCTCATATATGGCAGAAATGACCCAGTCAATTAGCTAGAAACGTGTCTATCTAGGTGGCATGTCATAGCCACAATATTTGGAATGTGTCTAGTCTGGAATGCATCCAACAATCTAATCAAAAATCTAAAGTCACATTTCAGCTTTAGATGTTGTAGAGTGAACTGCTGCATTGTGGTTGCTCGGATAGCAGCAGATACATTACTAACTTTTAATCAATGCTCAAAACGTTGGGGAATTTGTATTATTTGATACAGCTGCAATGACTGGATCTTAGAAGATGATTGTATTTATACTTTCTGCTTTCTAGGAACACTGCAGATCAGGAATTCTTCTGAGCATTAGCACAGACTGTTTTTGCGCACAAGGTGCGCGAACGTTTTTCTTTACGGCTAATTGACATGATATCCCTGGGCCGCCCTTCATTTTGCTTTGGCCACCCTGTGGCCGCCCCTAAAAAATTCTGACACTGACACGAAGTACCAGATGGCTCCATAAAGCCAAAATCCCATAAACAGCTATTACTCAGTCATTCTATTTGTCAGAATCACCGTTCTTGCTCTGATACCTTTTTTTAACGTGTTCTTGATAATCCTAATTTTTTAATATTACTTTTATCGTGCAAGTTATTCTAGTTATAAACTGACCAATCAGATGGCTCAATAAAAGCAAGTGGTGCCCACTGGCCCCCACCTCTACTGTTCCAAACATTTGATTCGGATTTGAAAGGTGGACTTCAAACAAGCTTACTCCTGCTTGGTGAGAATGGTTGCCAATACAAGCATCGATTCAGACCGACTGGGACCAATCACTAACCAGTTACTAACCTCCTCTGGCTCCAAACGGTGGCCTCCGTATCTCGGAAAAATTGCTTCATTTTGTTGGAGCCAGTGTAAGTTTTCCGTGGGGGACATCATTCTCGCTCAGTCTTTGGGTTTTTGGGTTGTCTGGGACCTCAAAAGGTCCTAGAGAGAAGCAGCCACATTTTAAGATGACGGGATACCCACACAAACGACTCTGATTTCCTCATTTCTAACTGTCAGGCTTAAAGAGTGCAGTGAAAAATCAGTATGACACGCCTCGGTCTCACCTGCTCCAGCCTTATTTACATTTGCATGTTGCATAAATGTTCGCTACAACCTGTCGCCCGCAGAAAAAAAATGTGCACGAACATTTTCTCTCTAGGGGCTCATCGAGAAGACAAAAACGTTGGTATTTCTAGCAGGTCAGCTCTGTGCCCCATATTGGCATCCCCATTTTTCACCCACAGTATACATCCGTAAGGGCAATTGTGGCTAAAAAAGGAGACAGAGGTGAAACAAGCCCTGACCATCACCCCACACCACCGTACTTGAGTTTTATTTTGTTTTTTTTTACATGTAATGACATTAGGTTCTATTCCCTGGCGTAACAGTGACACTAGGTTTTATTGTCTAACAATCTGAGCTGTTTTTGTTATATCTGAGTGTTTTGAAGCTAATGGTTTTCGGTTGTCATGAACAAATCCTCAGACTTCTCGTCCTTTTGTTTCATTTGTTAGCTCTGTCACGTTCTGTTTCAGGTTCTGTTTTTTGGTTTGGTTTTGTTTTTTGTCACTTACTTACCTAAACTCATAGATCATGTGGAAGCAGTAAAAATGTACTCAACTTTTTGCTTAAAGTTCAACACTTTAAAAAGGTTGTGTATTATTTTGTATTTGAGCTTAGTTTATTTAGTTTTAATCGGGTGATTTAGATGCTTTTACTAATGTAATTGGAAGGACAACACATTAATTAAAGATGAGAAATGATGCAAGTCAGATCATATGGAGATTAATTGTAAACTCAAAAGATTGCTTTTATTACACTTAAAAAAATAAATGTGACATGCTTAATACCTGTGTGTTGTATCGAAAGTGGAGCAAAACGTGTGCAGAATATGAGGAGATGCTGGACTTTCATCTTGGCCGTGTTCAGCGCATCAAAACACAGAAAAAGTATTTCCTCAAAACTTTATCTAAACTAATTCTAAAACAGTTAGAAGACATTTTTTAAATCAAGCTTCACCAGGATCGTCAAACTGTCTATTATTAGTGGCTTTAGTCTTTTGTTTGGATTTGTTTCTGGTGAGATAAAACCTGCTGGAGCCAGCATTATCCTTCAAACAGGGAAAACGTTTCCAGATAAAACAGACCTGATGTCTGAGAGTTTCAAAATGTTGAAAATCAGTGACACTCTGCTTATGGGAAGTAACCCTGTTACTAAGCTGTTATAGCAGGCTGTTCCGCATGCATTATGAAGTGCAGCTTTAAACACTGCGTGATCGACAGAAGCATTTTCTGCTTCTTACTGTAAGAAGAGACTTTTCCCGCTAAACTAAGCGGTTCAATAAGAAAACACACAACTACTGGTGCTTCAGACATTTGCCAAAAACAGTCGAGGAAATCAATGTGGTGGAAATCATATGACAGATAATCTAAATCACCAACAAACAGAGAGATGCTGGACAAATAGAAATGCATTGTACCAGAATAGAAAAGAAAGAAAAAACATGAACCTGGAAGATAAAGCGGGAAACTGGACTTTAGAATGAAGTTAGGGAGGAAAGAGAAAAACCAGAGCGCCATGTAATCCAATTTTTGAGAGTCAAATCATAATTGATGAAGTCAAATTTATTGGTTTGAAGACTATCAGTGAACAACAGAAAGAGAGAAAGAGAAACATTGATGTCACTCAGGCTAGGGTGCTTGCCACATTCTCATCTGCATAAAGATCACGTGCGTAGGCAAAGCGTTACCTACCTTCCATTTCAATCAGTGACACGTATGCAATATCAACAAAAACAAAACACAAAAAAGGAAAGAAAGAAAAAAAGGGAGAAAGGAATGTTCTCCGCAGCGAAATGGGAAAAAGACAATGACCTCTTTTAGTATCAAAGCTACAATATTTGATCCAGAGACTGAGGAGGAGTCAACAATAGAATAGAGGAGAGGGAGAAGAAACCCAGACGGAATTCAAAATCAAACGGAGAGGTGAATCTATAAGCTACATGATTTGCTTCATCTTCTTCACTTCAACAAATGCACCATATTTGTTTCCAAACAGATGTTGGGGGTAATCGTCATTAGTGGAGGGAAGGGAAGGAAGGCATGCAGAACTGATGTGACAGAAATGTTAGAAAAATAGCGTTAAAGTGGAACGTGGATCACATGGGACACAATGAGCAGCAGCGGGGGGAGGAGGGGGCAAAGAGTGTTGGGAGGGTTGTGGGGGGCACTGCTATGATGGACAAACTAAAGAGTCAGCATTTTGGAGAGGGGACCCCAGTGGCAGTCAGGCCTTCATGTTCACTTTGGACATTTTTTTACATTCTTTTTTTTTTGGTTTATCACCATCAACACAGAAGAACGGAGTCTACTGGAGCTTATTCAAGATAAAGGGGGGGGCTGTTTACACTTTTCATGGCTTTAGAATAATCACACTTATGTTAATAAATGCATGAGATGTCCCAGTTCTGCTCATAAATCAAAGGCTTTCTCTTTGAAGACACCAAGAGGACAACAAGAGGGCCCTGTTCTGGAATTGTTTGTTCGCCATGTGAGAAGCAGTTGTCAAGCATCGCAGAGAAGTGTTAGAGAGAGAAGTCCATAGCCAGCAGCAGTGTTTTTAGGAAATGACAGAAATCCTTTTTCAAAAAGCCTCCCAAAGGCGTCACTTATTATTCTGAAATGATGTATAAAATATATCAAAATGGACTGTTTGCTGCCCTTGTGGGGCTTCAAAAACACACATTTTAGGTAAGGTTTGGGAATTTTAGGTAAAAGTTTCAAAAACCCTAAAAACCTCAGAAGATAGACAATACAAACTGAAAAAGAAAGTATTTTATAAACTTTAATAACTCTGATGCATTTAGCTAAATTATGAAACACTAAACTTTTGTAGTTTATCTGCAAAAATGTATCAAAACACAAAATAGTTCATAATTGGGTGACTCATTTTACACATGTATGTGCATCTACAATGATAGAATGCGGTCTGAGTGACAGTTCAAACACCAGAAAACACAGCTTAGATCCACAGACTTTCTGTTAGATGATATTACAATTTTTTGCATTGCTTTGGTTCATTTCTTGGACATTTCTCTAAACCACTTGGTATTTGTTCACCAAAGAATCATCATTTTTCATATAAATTATGAGATTTCAATTGCTTTAGTGTTTGACAGCAAAAAGATTTACAACAAAATCCAACATTTTGAACGATTCTTTAAATAAATGAGGCACTTCTCTGATATGCCTGTCATTTCTCAGTCAAATAGTTTGACTCTCCAAAACCTGTCAAAACCATTACTCAAAGTTCAAAATGTATCATGAACACCAAACCATGAACAAGAAATTATAACTATTATTAACTGGAATGTCCCTCAACATCAGCTGCATTTCTGTAATTGCTGTGATTGAATGTCAGATGGAACTAGATCTGGACTAATAAGAAGGTGAGAGCCCCAGGTCATGAGATGGGTCATTTTGAGGAATGACCAGAGAGTTCTGAGAATGTCCTTTGTGAAAAGAAAATGAGCCACAGTCATTGAACATGAACGCGTCGTTTTGGTGGCTCTGTCTGTTTGAATGAGACAAAGATTTGCTTTTGAGGTGGGAGTTTTAGGAGAGAGATGAGAATTTTCTGCTGGTCTTGTTTTGCCAAAAGCACAGAGAGCTTTGAGATTGTAATTTCTGTTTCAAGAAATGAGTCAAAGCAATAGAAACAAAACTGTAAAACCATTGATTGTATATGAGAATTGGACTGAGTGACTCCTCGTCCCTAGTATTCTGAACAGGAAGTATCTGCTGGCTTCAAGAAGCTAAAATCCCATTGACTTCTATAGAGAAATAAACAGCTATTACTCAGTCATTACTTTTGTCAGAATAACCATTCTTGCTCCGATGTCTTTTTTATTTTTCTTTTCTTTCTGACGTCATATGGCTCCAACATGGCGGCATCTGTATTGCAAAAAAATGGCGACTGATTTGACTTTGTTTCATTGGAGCCAGAAGTAAGACATTTTCTTTGGGGGACGTCACACTCACTCCGTCCAGTTCACTCATATTGTCAATGATTGCAAGATACAATTTCTTTTGTATGATTCATTTAAAGTTTCTCTCTTTATTGTTACTCTTAGTGTTAAAGTGCTTGTTGAATTCATGACTCTCTTCTCTTGAGCATTTTTAAAATGTCATGATTTTAAAAAAGTCTCTCAGTCTGGTTTAAACCAGATTTAGGGAAGTGAGTTAAAGTGAAGCAGCAAGGTCCTTCCCCTCATCCTGAAGGGTATTTGTAATGTGAACGAGGCAGGAAGTGAGATGCCTTAGTGAATGTCAAATAAGTTACCAGCGGCCATAAAAAAGCTGGTAAACAAACAAACAAAGGGGATACTTCTTTTCGATTCTGTGATTAATGCATCTGCAATGCAACACAACTTCACTGCTGGTCTGTCCAGAGGAGCTGCACACCTTTTTTAGTCTATGTTTGTACTCTTTGAATGGTGAAACGTCGTCAGTGTTTGTACCTTAAGGACCCACTCCAATGAGAATCATTTTTTGGTGTTTTTAGCATGTTCTTCTAGCATTTTGATCATGACTTAATTTCCGAGTATCTCTTTGTTCAACTTGTTGTGAATCAGAAGCAGACAAAAAATGCTGTTGGAAAAAGCTTGTAGTTGTGATGTAAAAGATCCAATAGGCGTGGCACAGGCACCCTGCTCTGCTCAAATTTGATGCATCCACTTGTAGAGAAATAGTTTCATGTGTGTCGTCATCCGAGCTGGAATCTACCTCAAAACTGTACGGCTGGATGGCTTTGATGTTTCTCTGCATTTTTGTCGCACCACTAATGTTAAGCTTGGGGTTGTGAGGGGCTGTGTGCTTAGCAGGAAAGCGTGTAAACAAAGGGGTGATGATGGGAAATGAGGGCAGGCTTACTCCCCACCCACAACTCAGAGGTAAAGTTCTCTGCTGCTCTGAAGAAAATGACACAGGTTTTTGATTTTGGCTAAAAACGGCGTAATCATGATTGAAAAACCAATGAGAAAGATATTACAATAGATCAACAGTTACTGAGAGGGCATTTAATGACCAAATGGTGTCAAATTTCCTCCACCTGCCACGGGGAGCATCAAGGAGTTAATCAACGGATTTCAGCAGAATGTTGAAGCTTTTCAGGTGAGAGCGCTCTGAGGAGAAATTTCTGTTTGACAGATACATGCCCGCGTCTGAGCTCTAGCCCCCCATTTTTCTGAGTTTTCTGAAGTTCTGCCTCCCACACAGCGGATTAGATAGTTCCCAAGTGGGCAACTTCAGAAACACAAACTAAGATGAACAACTGCAACGCACAACATTTGCAATGTCAAACAACTCAAACTCCGGCTGATCTGTCACACATCCTCCTGTGTGCGCCGTCACTGTGGCGTCATAAACTCTGAAACTCGGAGCTCATCATGTTGAAAAGACACTGCCTGACAAATCTGAACCAGTTTCCTGCTCCTCATCACACTTCACCTCAAACAAGTCTCGAGTGTGTTTAGTTTGCCATTTTCCACTCGCTGGGACACCGCAGAGTAACATTAATTGGGGGATGGAGTGGATCCCGCCAACTAAAGACAACATGCAAATGAACATGGAGAAGTAAAGTGGTAGAGAGGAGCATGTGATTGACTCCTGATGTTTTGGCAGAAGCTGCTGGAGAAAAAGAGGAGTCTGTTGCTGAGCAGTGCCTGAGAAAAAAACACTACGCTGCCAAGACAAAGCTAGTCCATGTACCCCGTTAACCTACTTGGTCCACATCCAAACGCTTGAGAGCTTTTAGTGTGAACAGAAAAGAAACATAAGTAAATAAAACCTAAACTCAAACTGTAGTGATTGAAATAATCAAAAGACAGAAACAGATGAGATTTCACGGACACATGCAGACTGAAGTAGATATCGAGAAGTCAGCTCCCAGGAGAGAATGTTACAGAGCACTCAGAGACAAGTTAAAATATATATTATTTAACTATTCTTATTTGTCAAGCAAAAGTCGTAAGTTCTACTCTATTCTATCAGTATTTGAATGCACCCTGGCTCCTGAAGGGACTTGTTTTGATTATAACAGAAAGCCAATTACAATTTTCTCATTTGAGAACATGGTAAAAAAGCTTAATAAACATTGTCTTTTCCCTTGGACTCTCGAGGTAACAAGAAGCAGAAAATATAAAGAGCTGAGAGGCAAAATGTTCTGCATTTTCCAGAGGAAATGACAAACAATATCTAAAGAATTATGAAGTTGTTTTGTCTGCATCATTGGAGGACTGACAAGAAAGGTTATACATTCTGGGCCAATTTGGGTCAATGCTGGTCTTTGTTTTCAGGCAATCGATGCAGGTCTACGTCTCACTCCGAAATATAAAGATTGTAAGCAGAAGGAAAAAAAAGAACTTTAATGATTTTAGCAAATGGCTGCAATATAACAAAGAGTCAGACATTTAAGGGGGTCTGAATACTTTCCGTACCCACTATAAGTACTTTTTCCTCATTTAAAATTTTTTTTTTAATAGACCGTCTTTTCTCTTTTTTTGGCAGAATGTGCATGTGTGATATGGGGACTTTTATTATGACAATTTTTATTACTTTTGAATTTATTTGTTTTATGTAAAGTGCTTTGAGGTGTTCTGTAACAAGGAAGGTGTTCTATAAGTAAAGTTCAATTTGAAAAAAAAAAAGTTTTTTTTTGTTAATCCTGTTTTTGTCATCATATGTCCAATATTTAAAAAGAGAAAAATTTAAATTAAAACAAAACATTTCTATATATTCTTAGTACCAGATGAATAGTGGAGTTAAATCAGAAACAGCTTCACTGTTTCACTTTCTAGCAAAAATAAATAAATAAATAAATAAATACAACATAGATCTAATTTAAAATGAATACACTTTTTGTAAATCTTCAAAAGTTGAATTTGTGACCTTTTTTTGTTTGTGAAACTGCATTTGTTTAAATAATGCTTTTTTTTCCCATTCAAAACATTTAAGTATCTTTTAATGGCTTTAACTAAGCTCTTCTAAAGGACACGGACGCCTTCTGATCTTCAAAGAATCTTTTTCTGAACAGAAAATTTGTCATTGTTTCCTGTTTAAAGATTCATGTATTTGATATGCTCAAATGTATTTGACGTATCTGGATTATTTTTAATGATTTATAATATCTAAGAACATGTAAAAACAGAAAAGTTGTCAAAAACTATCTACTGTTTCTAACCTTCTTTTCACTTAAACCAACAAATATCTTTCATCCTATCTAAGCATCTATTCCCTGTAAATTCCAAGTAGCTTTATGTGAATGTTTATTACACATATCTTTTTGAATATCTCTTTTTTGATATATTATAATTGATTCAGTGTCTCTGCTATAATGGTGTGTTTTTTTGTTTTAGCTGCTATAGAACAGACCTGTTTATAACTTTTCAGTACATGTGGACTGGATGATTTTTCCCATGAGGTCCTGTAGCCTAAAACTGAGCTAAAATGATGTGAGCCTCAGAAAAAGTCCAAAGATTTCTTCTGCTTGTTCCCTTCTTTTGTTATTGTCAAACAACTACAAAGATTGAAATAAAAATTAAAAAAACAAATCAAGCAAACACACAAAAAAGAAAAAGATGGCAGAGGAGCCAGAAACAAAGCAGGAGCAGCAGGTTTTTCCACAGGACAGAAGTGTCTTCTACAAACATGACACTATGAATCTTTAGAAAAGGTGACCCAGACCCAACTGAGAAACGAGTTTCAGTATGCAGACGGTGAATGTTTATGTACAAGTCACACAGGAGAGCACGTTAGAGAGACTTTGGTAGAAGCCACTGGTGATGGGGAAGGAGGGTGAGCAGTATAGGAGATTACATACATCATTCCCTTTCTCGCCGTCGGCGTGTTTGAGTCTGCCGGCCTTGCCGTTGCGGTTCCCCGGGATGTGGTCCCCGTTATGCCACTCGGTGGGATTGTTGGAGCCCAGAGACAGAGGGGGGGCAGACGCTCTCTCTTCATCTGTCTTGTGCTTAGAATTAAGTCTGGAAGACAACAGCTTTCATGATTAAAGGGATCCTGTTGAGTTTTGGCAACACGTTCTCACTTCCAACCTGTCACCTATGGACGCATGCGTAGGGACCCCTCCGTGTCACATATGGACCCTTTAGGTGATCCCAACTCGCCGCTTTTCAACCTGCTCCCATTAAATGACTGGTAAAGATATGATCTGACTTTCACTTCTAGAAAATGAAATAAGACATCCTGAAATGCTGGTGATTTATTTAAGTTTTCAAAGAAGAGAATAATTTTACTTTAATTTCTGTTTTATTTACAGACAAAAATGTAGGATACTTAAGGTGAAAGCAACACATCAAACGCTGTTTTCAGACTATGAGGAAAAAGGAAAGCACTTTTTGCTTTTTTTTCTTTTATCCTCATTATCTTTATTTTTACTATAATTATTTGGCAGAAGTCAGAATCTGTAAACACTTTAATGGAAGAACGTCGAGAAACGAGTTGTGTCAGCATGTGTCAATATGTGACGCATAGGAACCCTGCCTACACATTCATATGGGATGAGTTGGGAGTGAGAATGTGTTGATTTTGGAGCATTTTCTGAATGGAAATAAAGCAGAGTCTTATCGAAACAGAAGGTACGTTGATGGAGAGAGATTTAATTATTTTGTAAAAGCAGTTGAAAAAGCAGAATTTGAAGCCCAATAAACACTTTAGCATTGAGCTATCCCAGCCATTTACAGGGAATTCTCATAAGACATGGTGAGGAGCCACACTTAGATCCCAATCTGCCCCCAGAGGGAGGAGAGTGAATGCAAAAGAGAGACTGGCGGTCTCCGGGGTGACAGCGCAGTCAATGGAGCCATGTCTGCGTGCAACAAAACTAAATGTGTGAATGCGGGTCTGCATGCGTGGATGTTCAGGCGTCTACCTGACGGGGGACTTGGAGGTGCTGTGGGCTGAGGACAGGGAGGCGCTCCGGGAGCTGCAGCAGCTGCCTTGGCGCTGTGAACTCCTGCTGGGGCTCTCACCGGGGGACCTGACAAACACCCAACACATCCAAGCACACACACACACACAGAGCCACACAACAGCCAGCTCAGCAGTAAATCTTGGGGAATATAAAACTGTGCACTCTTCCTATGAGTTAAGGCTCCTGTGCTTCATTAACTCAAGGCTACCATAATTCCCTGAGTATGAACATTGGTTGTAGTTGTAAAACATAAAATCCTCCATTTACTCATCTTAAAAGATTCTTTCTCCCTTATTTGTTTTAATTTACAAACATGAAAATGTGCTGCACATTAGTATCAAATCCACTGGTTTGTTTGCATTTATGTGCAATTAAAAATTATCATCTCTGAAGTATTTTTAGGTGTGTCTCACCTTTTTTTCTGTTTGTTCTTGTCTTTGTGTTTGTTCTTTGGGCTGCTGGATCTGAAACAAACACCAGACATAAGATCATCAAGTCCTGAGTGTTCGCCACAGAACCTTAGTGTATAGGATCAGTCCCTTACAATGCTGTTTGAACAAGCGAGAACCAGCAGCAGAAACGACAAAAAGAAAAATCATATTCTGATACACAACTGAATCCGCTTGTGTTGTGCTGTACAAACCTGTGTCTCCTCTTCTTCCTGGAGTCAGATGCAGACCTGATGACACAAAATCATGATGATTAGAAGGTTATTCATGCAAAAGGTCAATCATTCACACACAGACAGGAAAAAAGATTCATTAACACAGAAAACGTCAGAGGATTTCAGGGAGCATAAACCCATGGCGCCACCTCCAAGCCACGGCGAGTAAGATCATTTTTATAAGAGCTAAAATTACAGGAAGTCAGAACAGCAAATCCAATCCAAATAAAAATGATAACATTTGCAGCTGCTCACAAAACATCTAGTTACATCTTTTGCCACATCTCTGAAGTAGGCAGCACATAAAAACAAGTTTTTATCTATTAAAAGGTAGAACTGAATAAGCTACTTGAATGAGTAGTAGTTTTCAGGATAAACATTTCAAGTCTCACTCCAATCATCTTTTGATCTCTCGTAAAAGCTTTCCCCGTGCTCTTCTATTTATGATTATGGCATTTTTAGACAGCATCAAAAAACCTGTGTCGTTTTCTAGAACATAGTTTCTGCAGCAGGAGTTCATTTGAAATTTGCCTCTGAACTGTGGGCTGGACTGTTGGAGCAGAGAAACCCCGCCCCCTCTTCCCATCCCCATTACTGAGAGTTTTCTGTCCTGCTAGCTTACAGCCCCTCACACCCCCACGGTAACATTACGGGTGCAATGAAACTGGTGAGCAATATTGGAGCTGTACATTTCTGATCTGAGGGGAGGGGAGAAACAAGCCAAATTCATATTTCAATTTTAGCCAAATTTTATTGCAATCTAACAACATAGTGACCTTTGAGATCTAAAACTACAATCCCTCAGAAGGTCCTCTTCATTATTTGCATCAATATTCTCAGAACTGTTTTTTAAAGTTTTTTTTATCAGTGCCAAGAGTTTAAATTAACACAGCTAATTTACTATCTTACTTTCACCATCATCGTTGCAGTTACCATAGTGATTAGTCTCTACATGAGTGACTTATTTTCCTGAGCATGCCCCCTGCTGTTCCATCCACCTACAGTTTGCAGCTTGTAGTGGGAGAGAGCAGCGGAACGGATGCTGATGATCTTTTGAGAGTGTAGTAATAGAGCCGTGATAGTGACATGTGTGGCAGCCAGAGCTGCAGCTGATGTCTTATCAGAGGAAAAGCATTAGGAGAACTGTGAGAATCCCATTGTTCCGTCTCCTTCGGACACTGAGATGAATATTGAAAGTGTGCAGCCATGCAGCTGCATGCTAACAGGCACAGATTCTGCAGTCCATTGGCAATATGCAATTTAAAAGCAAGCCTCATGGGAGGGTGGCTGCGGGGCAGAACGCTGCATGATACCCCCACAGGTCTGCTTCTATTCATTATTCATATGTCAACAGTACCTGCAATGCAGAGCATCCAGGGGGAGGCCGGGAGGGCGGTGTGAGGGAGAAGGGAAGAGGTTAGATATGAATCTATGTAGTATATGCGCGGATGCAGGAGAGGTGATAAAGCAGAGTGGGGCAGCAAAATGATTTTCAGCATTTTATAGAGGAGCTAATTTGTCTTGTGTTACGCGCTTTCACAGCAGCTCGGTTATTGAAGCAGCACATTAAGTCATGACCCCCCCACACACACACTGACAGTCAGAGGAGGAGCAGCAGGAGAAAGTCTATCTACCATTTCTTATTGTTGTGATACCACAGGGCTCTAAAGGTTTGACTGCTGATAGGCTTTTGTCTCTCCAGCCCCTTCTCCTTCCTTCATTTTTCTCCTCATCACCTTTTTCTTCCTCTTATGTTTTTTCTTTAACAATTCTCTTGAATTGTATCTTCCTGCGTGATGATTTCTTCCCCCATCTCTTCTGCTTTTTACTCTCAAATTCTGCTTTCATCTCATTATTATCTTTAGTTTCTTCATCTTTTCTTCTTCGTCTTTTCAATAGACGTAAAAATCCAAGTAAAAACATGTTACAAAAAACTGAAGGGTTTAAAGATGCGTCCATGCCAGCACCTCCAGACTGAAGACTGATATTTAAGAAAGCTGTGCTTTATTTTGGTGAGGGTTAAAATTATTTCATTCTCTGTGGCATTAAGACGTTGTAAATAAACATTTTCTCGCTAAAATTAAGAAAAACATTATTAGGTTCAGGATGACCGAGCAGGCTGCATCCGCATCCTGCGCAGGGGGCGCTTTAGCGAAAAGTTGAGGTCCGCCACGAGACGGACTGCGCTGTGTTCGGCGTCGCAGAGCAAGCTTTGCTGCTCTTGGCGTCACGGAGGAACGCAGATCTCAGGAGCGTTCTAAGATTTATCCTGGTGCTCTACAGCATGATGACATGAAACTTTTGAAATGACGAGGTCAACCAATCACAGAATTCAACTTTACTGCATCATTTCAACCTCTAGGGGGCAGCACACAGATGGTTTTAGATTATAATTTCAAGAATTAAACAAGTTTCTTTCAAGTTGTCAAAACTTTTGGAAGGACCACCAGTCAGGACTTTTAAAGCCCCATTTGTACAGATGAAAAGTTGAGTCACTGTTTAGTTGCCCTTGAATTATCTTTTGCCAAATTTTCTGTTTTGATAGCATTGTAATATTTTCAAATTTTCTTTTTTTATTTTTTATTTTTATTTTTACTTGTTTTGTGATTTTCTAGTAAAAGTCCTTTCTCTCGCTCATCATTTATTTTTAAAACCCATTCCCATTAAAATGTTTTTGTGGTGTTTTGAACATGTTTCTGAGCCATTTTCTGATGATGGATGACACAGAGTAAATTAAGCTCAAAATTGCATTTCTGTTTTTTGTTTTGTTCAAATTGTTGTGAACCAGGAGAAGATGAAAAAATGCAGTTTGAAAAAGTGCTTATGTGTAATGTAGAAAAAAATTTGCTGGGCAGGCCACAAGCTCTCTGCTCTAAGTTCTCAGCAACTGAGCAGCGCACCAGCGGTCCTGCCCACACCTCAGAACTAGAGTTTCTAATGAACTCCTGCCGCTTTGCAGAAACTATGTCCTAAAAAAAAGACAACAGTTTTTATTTTGGTTAAAAAGAGCATAATTATAATCAAAAGAACATGCGGAATGCTTTGAAAATAGATCAAAACATGATCCGAGTGGGACTTTTAAAGCGCTTGTTGTTTTTCCCTTTCTGTCATGTGATCACACATCCTTGATTTCCTTTGTATCATATATCTTAAATAAAAATGATTCATTAGCTTCTTCCAGCTCTTAGATTGAACATTTTTTTATTTTTAAACTTTCTGTTCATTCCTCATCCATGTCCCATTAGGTTTTTCTTCTGCTGTGTTTCCTTCTCTTCATTGCCTATAATCTTCTCTTTCCTCTTTAGGCTTTCCCTTCTTTTTGTCCTCCCAATCTGTCTTCCTCAATGATATGAAATGATATGAACTTCACTGTAAAGCAGCTATAAGAAAAGCTCTGAAAATCTAAAGTTTGTCACATTCAAAACCCCTGCAGATGTGCACATTCACCTGTCTCGTTTGTGTTTTTTTCCACTCTTTTTCTTTTTCTCTCTGCGAGTGGGTGAGGAGCTGCCAAACCTGTTGAGAGAGGAAAGGACGAGAAGACGTGCTCATGTTTGACAGTCAAGCTGAGCTTCAGATTGCTGCTGAATTTCTCTGCGCTCACGCGCACGCTTTCTGCTGACATTGTCAAAACAAAAGCTTTTCATTTGCAAATCCCCGCTCACCCCATCTGCACAGTTGTAGGGATCTGATGACTCATTTGAAGTTTTCAATGCAAATTAATCAGCATCACATTTAACAAACTGCGCCGTTAGACGTTTGGTTATCACTCACCGAGTCCTTCGTCGTCCAGACTTTTTTTTCTTCCTTTTCTTTGGTCGAGGGGATGGAGAGCTGCTGGATTTCCTTTTCACTCTGAGTTTGTGAAGAGGAGGAAAAGTAATACTGTGAGATGACAGGAAGCATTGGACACACTGTGGTCTCACAGTGACAGCTTAAGTGTGGTGAACTAAAGTGACATTTAGGTGACATTTTGTATTCAAATCATAACAGTAATGGGCTCATAGCAACTGCAGTTTTTCATGTCTTATACTAATGAGCATGTTCACCAAAATTTCATGTCTGTAAGTCAAATAAAATGTCTTGACTTTTCCACAAAAACTGCAGGTTTCATTTGTCAAACCCACATCATTTACATGCAGACATACTGTGACATATTGCGGTGTTCAGCTTCAGTTGCCGTTTAAGCTTTGCTTTCTTCCACAGACCAGAGGAAGGATGGATGAGCATTTCTGTTCTAACTGTTAGGTGGAATCTAGTTCTCAAGAACTTCAAATGCTCCATGTAGAGCGGACCAAATGAAGGCACTATACTATCATCCCACCTGTTGTCACTGTGGTAGTCATAGTGATAATCTTCATCTTGATAGTCAATGATGTTGCCGTCGTCTTCATACTCAGATGGATAGTGGTTCATCCTGGAAACACATGACTCTAGAATCAGTAAAGAAACAGCACCTGTACTCTCATAAAGGTGAGGGTATCTGAAGAACCTGCTGAATTTTGCCTGCTCAGAGATAAACGCATAAGAAGTGAAACAAAGAAAGCTCAGATTTCACAGCCAGCAGATGACTCACACCTCAGAGCAGACAGATCAGTTTTAGAGCTCAGGCCTGTCCAGCCACTCCACAAAAACTACAAAGATTTTAGATACGCCGACAAAAAACGCTGTCGGTTGTGATCACCTTTAAAAATATTTTTTGTTAAACATCTATCATGAACAGATCTAGTTCTGAAAGTTGTGCTGCTTTTAGGAGCGTACACACCAACATAAGAGCTGTTAGAGTAGCAGCTTTGAAAGCAGCTGAGGACCTCAGATCACAGAGTTATGCGGCTAATATTCACTCACAACTGTGTCACACATCCCCCATCAGCAAAATACTTATTTAAGCCATAAAAATCCTTAAACGACTCACACAACTAAGATTACTTGCTGATGCAGGTGCATTCCAGAGGAATATACCAATAAACACAACATGGGCAGACACACAACCTCATCAACAAAGCTATGGTTACAAACAACTCAGATTCCTTTAAAAAGTTAACTCTGTTCCATGTGTCTATTTTTCATATTTTTTTCTATTTTGTAATTGGTAAATGGCATTTACTTATACTAGAAGACCCAAAGCGCTTTACAGTCACAGTCCTACTTAATACATGGACAGACAGAGTGGGAATCGAACCTGCTAAATCAACTATATTGGAAAATGATCCCTGCAAGAGGCTTTGAGCTTATAAAATAAACCCATTCTGTACAAAGAACTAGACAATTGAAAAATTCTTGACTTCTGGCTCAAAAAATCATGGTAATTTTAACTCAGAAACACAAAAAATCCAAAAGAAAAATCCCACAAGTTCTGACAGATTCTGACTCCAGGTTTATTTTGTGTTTACACTGTTCGTTTCTAAGACAAAACCTAAGTCATTTCTACCGTTTGCAACCAGAATCACTTGTAGTTTTCATATATTTGTAATTATTCCTCACTCTGCACTGTAGGCTCTGACAGATAGACAAAGCCAACACAATCATTTACACTGTTCCACTTACTCTACTCTGAACTGCTCTCACTTTATCCTCTATACTGCAAGAAACACATGGAGTAGATTGATTTTTTTTTGTTCCTTATAATGTCCTGCTGCTCTGACCTTGCAGCTCTTTGCTTCAAAGTCAGTTTGTATGGCTGCTTGTTTTTTGCACCCAGTTATGATGTGAAAAGATATTTGAGTTACAGAAGAACTTCTTTTAAGAAGTCAGCAAATCAGGTTCTTCTGTCTGCCAGGATCATCATGATGCGGACAAAAACACAGAGCTTAAAAGTCAAAAATCTTGGACAGGATTTGAAGATCTGCTCTATGTCATCGTAAACTACATCAAGATTCATCAAGAAAGCCAAGAAACTTGATTAAAACATTTTCCGCTTTTTTAAATGTCCACTATTTGGGACAAAAATTGAACAAACTTCAAAAATAACCACAAAAAAATCCCAAATTCACATATTAACAAAATTCTAATTGTAGTGCTCCCTACATGGTCAATCATTACTGATAAGTCATCTAAATCCCATCCCTATCTAGACTTCTAATTGGTATCAAGCACCAAGATGCAGCAAATGTCTGTACAGGCGCAGTGGCCTCCGTGTTTAACGCAGAACTGCTGAGGAGAAAGCTTCCCAATTCAGCAGCTTTTGCTAGAATGTGGAGTGATAAACAGCCACCAAGGCCCCGCTCAGGGCTGCAGCACACAGTGGTGCAACTCATTCATATCCTCTTTCAGACACTCAGCCACTGTGGGCCCAGATGTTTTCACTTGCTAAAAAATTATTATTTTCAGCAGGTAGGCAGAGTATAGGTGCAGGCTGGATTCAATATTTTTAGACAGGGGTAAATAGGGTATTGTTTTTCACAACGTTCTGTGGTTTGAAAGAAATAACTTTGAAATACTCTGGTAAAAGTAAAAAGCTTCAGTGACAAGGAATAAAAGCAACCATTTAAACCTATTTTAGGTTATGTCAAGCAAACACAAGTATCTCAAGCCAGAAAGCGCAGACAGACATTTTTGGAAAAATGTTTTTACATAAGGCACATTATGATTCAATATCAACCATTTTAAATGTATTAAAAAACTCTAAGTGACAAGAAATGGCAAGATAGTTTTTTTTGTTAAATGCACAGCCATCTCTGAAAGTGGTCAGTTTTTCTTTTTTACATTTTGAGAATGAGGTGTCTGAGCATATAGAGTTGTGGAACTTGTATTCTAACATTTTGGATTACAGAGCTGCAATCTTTTGATGCTTAGTGCAATTTATTGGCAAAACACAGAGAATGAGACGAAAGCTTGGACAAGACTTGGGTTGTGTCCAAAGATAAAATCAGATTTTTCAGGTATTGCTAAAGGAAACCTGTGTGGCCGAGTCGTGGAAGTTATGCAGTTATGCTAGTCATCAATGATGACTCCCAGATTGCTTTGGCATTTTGGAGAAATAATCACAAAAGATCCTAAATGGTTAAGTTGACCGTTAAGTTGTAAAGCACCAAAGTGCTGGCAAGAAAACCCGGTTGTGTTTAAGACACAGAGATGAAGATGTTTTCTCTCATTCAATGTGAGATGGGCAGAGATTAATGTCAACTGGTGAAACAGACAGACATTGATGCTGGAGGAGTTAGGAGGTGATAGGAATTTTAATTTGTAGCTGGTGCTATTAGTGATTTTTTTTAACTCATGCTGGCGGCCTCTTTCTAAGGTCAAAGGTCAACAATACGTTGATTTTGGAGGTAGACTTGACCTGACGACGTGTGTGAAATTCTGCGAATATCACTCAAAAAAAAAAAAAAAAGTTTTTTTATACACTGTGTGGGAGTTGTTCACTATGTCCAAAATTCATTTTATAAGGGCAAGCAAATTTAGATGAGTTGAGGTTTGTGTTGGGGTGAAATTTCTGCTCAGAAGAGCAATAGGAAAAGAAGAATTACATAAACAACCTGGATTGCTGCAGGACAGAATTATAAAGCTGGACTTGAGTGTTCCCAAAAATGCGTGTCAGGGCACTGCCCTGCAACAATCTCAGTTCAGCATGTTATTTACACATAAATAAACATATTAATATAAGTATGAAGCAAACCAGAAGTTGAAGGGGATCAAATGAATCCAGCAGGTCATAAAATAAAAAGACGGTACCAAATAAAGACCCATTTTTAAAGAGAATTTACTCAAGCAAAGCCAATGCAACCGAGAGCGCATTAAAAGTTTTGTTCAGCGATATGTAACTTTTTGAGTAAAGTTTTAATGCAATCAACTGCAACTGCTATTGACACTGTATAAATCTGAAGTCACTTTGTATATGAGCTTTGCAGGGAAAAAATTGCAAGCATCACCACTTTTCCACAAACTTTGCTTGCAAAAATAAAGCAAATCTTTAAATACCAAACAGATCTGACTCAGATATGCCAATAAAGAAAAAAAAAAAGGATGGTTTGGATCCTAAATGTTAATGTATTCATCCCACTGTACATATCATCCAGTGTAACAGCCATCCTCCTCATTTCATCATGTTCCAGTTAAATGTCAGACACCGGATGAGCTGCAGAAAAGAGAGAATCACTAACCATGTCTGACAGACAGGAAGCATCAACTTCATTATCATTCACAAGTTCACAGACAGCAGGTCAAGACGCCACCATCGCGCCAACTTTCTCCCAATAACACTTTTAGAGTGATGGTTTGAGTCAGAAGCTTCCGTGTCTACATCCTGCTGTTTCCACGTCTTATGGCTTTGAGAGCTGAGGTTGTGGCCTTTTCTGGTTTGTTTCTGTGTCTCTACAATTGCCCGAACCAGATGAGGCACTCTGTCCTTTTCGTCCAGCTTAAGGCTCAAGGGAGAAACTAATTGCCAATTTCTGTGCCAACTTTAGCCTTGTTGGCTTCAACATGCCAGCATTTTTTTGAAAGATAACCCATAAAGTCTTGCTTTTTGTCATTTTTAAACCCTTTCAGTATTACTTTGGATTAAATATTAACAGCTATTGTATCTTGATGAGTTTGTCCTGAGACAACTATAATTGATTATTTAGGGATCATTAAAGGTTTTGAAACATTGAAGCAGCTAAACGTTTTTGTGCAAAATGGAAATTTAGCATTTGGGTGTACTTGAGTACAAAAACAATATTTCTAAAGTATTTACGGCTGATTCAGTGCTCTGCATTTAGAAGAAAATTAACAAACATTAAAGTCTAAAGGGTTTATGATGATGCACATGAGCTAAAACAGGTTGGAATATTGCAAAACCATGTCCAACAAATGATTGAAATAAGAAATTTGCATTTTTCCCCATTAAATGAGTTCATTTTAAATTAAAAGTCTAGTATAGATTTCAGAAAAGAGCGTGTAGGTGTCAAAAACAGAAAATACTGAAATAGGGAGAACATTTATGAATTAGCCTAAGATCACTGATACATCACTGCTGTAATATGATTGCTTAAAAAAAAGCATGTCTTAAAGAGGAAGAGTCTCTCAAAGGTAAAGGTGGAAGTATGTGAAAAAAAAAAGAATTAAGGCTTTTTTGAATACTTTTACAATAATTGTCTATAGTGTCAAATGGAAAACCCTTTTGAAGGTCATACCCCCTTCACAACATCATCTGCACATTCTAAGTCAAGCTTTGTCATGCATAAAAGAAGACATGAACATGGTCCAGAAGCACTGTCGTGTCCTGTGGACCAATACTCATTTAGACTTGGCAGTTTCAACTTGGGAAAGTGTTCTAGAAAATCAGATGAGTCCATAGATTCTATGATTTCTGCATGCAGTTCCAAAGTCAGCATCACTGAGAATATAAGGGTGCATACTGATTTGAGGATATGACCAGCTTGTATGTTTTAGAAATAATTCTACATGCTGCAACTACACTATGTCTAAATATTAAAGTAATGAATATACTTTTCCAGACAAGGTGTGTATCGATGAAGGTGTTGTATATTTCAGTAAGACAATGTAAAAGCAGAGGCGGGCTTACCGTTAAGCAAATGTAGGCGATCGCCTGGGGTCCCAAACACTTCAGGGGTCCCAAACACTGAACGCTTAATAAAAGTGTCTAAAATAAATTTTACTCCCATTATTTTAAAGTTGATAGTCCCTTTAGTTTAATAATGCAACGCTTTATTATTTATTTCTTTTACCTTCTAGACATTTTTTTTCCACTTCATCCCTTTCTATTTAAAAAGTAATGTATTTTGCATTTGTCTGTTGTTTTTTTAATGTTCAGATCTGATGTGAATTTGCGCTGAAAAGACAGAATGAAGAAAGCAGGCAAACAACTGTGCTTTCTGTCATATTAATATTAAAACAATAGATCGTTTGGTTTATGAACGGGCATGTATACATTTTAAGAGAATTTTTACTGTTGGTGTTGCACAAAATTTCCTTTTAATACACAATTAAAAAAACAACAAATACTTTTTGGAGTAATCTCTGATGGCATTTGATTTAGTACCCAATGCTTTATTAATTCATGGAAAAATCATATTCACAAGAACAGATTTTTGAAAATCAAATCCCTCTTTATTACATTTCACAAGCTTATATTTTACCTCACCTAAATTCATGTAAATTAAAAATACAACAACAATTTCCACTTTTGGTCATTAAGAGCTAATAAGTTAAAAGGAGCACTATCACCATTCAACAAAAAAATTCCCATTAAACATTGACTAGTACAAGATCATGCCGTTATTTTGTCGATTCATTCATGATATTTGCTATATAAAAATAATTTTTAATGTCCCGCGACAATCATGGAGGCTGCCATTTTCCTGAAATTTTGCCAAATGAGACATGCAGCGCTGACTTGGGTTTTTTAATTGTTCCTAATGGTTGAGCAAAACATCAGTGGTTGCTAATAAAGTTCAACAGAAGCCCATTTGTTGACTTGTGACATGACTGCAAAAAATCATGGATGTAATATTAAAATGTTTCAAAGTTGAACTTTCAAACAAATCAGGAAGCAATAAATACTGTTTTAATAAATACTGCTAATTAATTACTGATTCATATTTTGCTGTTTTTTGGTGGGTTTGGAGGTCTTTAGATGACTTTTGGGCTAGAAAACCACAAAATACTGCACAAATTAACTGATGATTCAAAGCAATTTTTAAAAAGTGGTCAAATGAATTGTAGTGATCCAAGCGGCTGGAAAAAGAGGGAAAAAAAAGAGGAAGCGAGAAATTTGCTGCCATACTTCTGAAAGTGCTGGAAAACAGATAAAATAGGAAAAACAAGAACAGAATTTAAAAAAACTCTAAAAGAAGATAACAAAAAGTCAAAATTGAGAATGTGGAAGAAAAAGAGAGGAAAGGCAAAGGAAGGGGAAGAAACTTTGAAAATATGTATTTTTTGAATGCCATTCCGTTTGGGTAGGCTACGGTTTAGCTCCCTCATTCAAGTGTTTTTGGGTTTTTTCTGCCTTCTTTAGTAAAATCTGACAAATTAAATAAAAGTCAGAAGACCCTTATTGGTTTCTACTAGCATGTGAGGGAACAAAACTAGTACATTTAATATTTTTCCAAGTAAATATAATGTATATAATATCAAATACATTTCTTTAAAATTTAAATGGGATTTCAGTTTTGAAATTCTTACCAAAACATTTACCAAACTTACCAAAAGTCCATTACTGTGTAAAAGCACAGACTGCAGACATCTCTAAAGCCAAAGCCATTCATTGAAGTGCTGGACTTGTCTGCTCACAGTAAAGATCATTCACTAAAAACACAAAACTTTTGCTTTATCAATAAAGTCCCACTTTGATTATCGTTTGGTCTGTTGTAAAAGTGTTTCCAGTGGTAATCTAATTATGATTCTGTAGTTTCTGCAGAGCGCCAGGAATTCATTAAATATTCAGCAAAGCATGTCACAAAAAAAAATATCATTTTCATCAGAGAAACAAAAAATACATCCAGCCACAAACGTTTTAGTAGCTGGAGATATGAATATGGTGACATCTTAACACTCAAACGCTAGAAACCCATAATCTCGAAGATCAGATATTTTTTAACTGTTTAGATGAGGTTCCCTATCCAGTACAAACAAGCTTCTGTTCCCAAAAAAGGTGATGACATTTAAAGTGTGAGATTTCTCAATGTAAACATTTGCAATCTTTGTCCTGATGCACATGGATTGTTGTCACATGATTTAATTGAACTTTCTGCATGTATTTAAAACAAAACATTTACTGGAACTGGGCCTGTATCAAATAAAGAATACAGTAAACTGGAATGAAGATACAAGGAATGAAGCTGATGTGAAGATACTTACACTGGCTGAGGGTGGGACCCGTCTCTGGTAATCACGCCTTCTTTGTCCATCAGCATTTGTCTGAATGTGCTCACTTTCTGTTGGATCTCCTCCTCTGTGTACCTGAGAAGACAAACATAGAAACAAAAAAAGAGTCTAAAATTGGACTTAGACAGCAGGTTCTCACAGTGGACAAACACTGAGAGGAATGGAGAGCCTGCCCTTAATTGTGAAACAGGGATGAATGAAGGCAGAACTGCCCTCCATCATCACAGCCTAAGCAAAAATGGCACTCTTAGTCCTGCCTTCACTTAAAATTGCAGCCAGTCCAATGATTTATATTACAATGGCACTGTCACCTTCAGCACTCTGTACGCTGGCAAAGCATGTCATTTTTTCATTCTGCGAGCAAGCACTCTTACCCTGCTAAGCTGAAGGAAACAAGCCTCAAGAGCTCTCAACAAGCTGATGGACAGAACCTGTAAAACCCACACACAACAGCACTTTACACCGTCTACAACAGCATACAAAGAAGGATTTTTTTTTTGTCTTAGAAAAGTCTTAGTGAATGTAAAACATCTCAATTTCACTTTGGTCTTTGTGGCACAAAGCATGAAGACATAAGTCAAAGCTAGCAAATATGCGTGCACTGTGTTCTGCTTAAGGCTACATCCCTAACAGTTTGTGAATTATACAAGGAGTAGGAATCACAGGCTGCAGGAGCAAGAGTAAAGACAGCTCTGCAAGAGCGATCGGGACACTTCTATCCAAACAATTTCAGCAGATTCTCAAAGGACAGATCTGCAATGTGTTCGATTTTCCATGGACTGCACAGAGCATCTGAAAGCCATGTCTGCACAGGCTGAGGCAATGAGCTGTAACAAGCTACAGAGGTGCAGAAACATGGCAAGAAGAGCTGGAGTGGAAGAAGGAAAATTAATAAAGCAGGGAAAGAATGACCAGGAGCCAGACATCAGTGTTGAAAAAGTATTGTATCTGCACATCTTCACTTTTATATGCTCATTCAGCATTTGATCATTTGGTAGAAATTGCTGGATCTATTCTGTACATACGTCAAGAAATGTTAGAGGATGGTAAAATCTTTTAATCTTTGAATGTTTTGCCGTCTTGTATGCCGCATTAACAGGTATCTTCCCTGACCTAGAACTGCAACCCACTGAGCGTAGGCAAAGTCCCTGCAACTCTGAGTCAAACAGCACTAATATTAAAGATCCAGCAGGATTTTCACCCAGATTATGTTAATTCTCTGTTTAATCATTAATCACTGCTCATAATTATCTTAAGTTACTCTAATTTTTCTTGTTCTTTATAAAATATTAAACTAAAAATTCCACCAAATAAGTTTTTTTTTTTCGGTCATTTGACTGGAGCCAATCTAATCCGATTTGAGTAAGTAGTTGCAAAATCAGCATTCCTTAAAAAGATACAGGTCTAACAACCCTTCATCTTGATCTGCAATTAAAAAATAAAAATATGAATCACCTGACACAAAAAAGGTTAAGACTTTTCCAACATTATTCTGTTTATGATTCAGGCAGTCTGGATTGAATAGGCCAGTGGGTCTTGCAGTTCCTTAGGCTTCTACAGCCTCTAAGGGACTTCAAGAAAATGGAACGTAAAATTAGCGATTATGTATAATGAAGTATCTGTAGGGATAATGTAAGTTGCACACACTTATCACACATGGGTGATGCTGTCCATGGACACCAACGGGATTTTAGAGGGGTAGGGGCTCAAAATAAAAAAAAGCAGCAAAGACACTTTTTTTGCCTTTTGAAATTCTAAATATGGAAATTGAGTACAATTTTAAAATAAAGTACTAGTAACTACAGCCAGTTAAACTCTCTTTTGGATTTTATCCTCAAAGACTTGTGATTGGATTTTTCCCCCAAAGATATTGAAAAAGAAGTATACAGAATTTTAAGAAGGCATTTCTAATCAGAATTAAACAGACAAATTTTGTTTCAGAACTGTAGACGGAAGCTGTGAATTTGCCACAAATAAGGTTAATTTATTTTGAAAACTCCCCCAGTGTTTTATTTTCTACTTAGTACACAATTTCCTGTCCCGTCACGATATGATTGCTGAATTGATTCACTGTGCTCAGACATCTGGCAGAAGTAGAAAGTGACTTCTCGACTTAAATAGAGCGTTTTTTTCAACTATTACCTGTATTTTTAAGCTCGTTGAAAACGCAAACAGCGACTAGTTAGATCATAACTCACAAGTTCTAATAGCTCCACTGTCACATCTCCTCACAGTTCCCGGTGGGGCAGCACTTTCACTCACTCGCTCTATGTCAGCTCAGAGTCCTAGTGAAGCCGCAGAGACAGAAGCGGCAGATCAGAACCCTGATATTACAAGAAAATGGGTTTGGTACAGACATTTTTACTTTAATCTTTAACAGGAATTTAAAAAAAAGAAAAATGAAAAGACCAGAGCCCTAGTTTTTAATATGAGGCAAAAAAGATAAGTGCAGAAGAATCTCTAGGGCCTTATCTGTGCTCTTGCATGAACATTTTCTCTCTATGGGCTCACTGTGAGAACTACGACCTTGCTATTTCCTGCTAGACACCTGTTTACTTTAAACAAGTTTGCTCATTTTTCGATAGCAGACAGTCGCATCAGGGCAGTGTTGACTAGAGCTTGAACAGTAAAAGTGTTAAATGACTGATCATTCATGGTGACTTAAAACTGCACAATTATTTACTATTTGGACTTCTATGATGTCATCATGGCCATCTTTGGGAAGTATGACACCAAGTGGAACCAATATTAAGAATGTGATCTTCACAAAGCCTTTGGATTATAACTTCAGATTTACTTCCATGAACCGAATTTATCAGAAAAAGTTGCCATCACATCTGTCACACAAGTTCCCTCAAAGACCTGCATACAATACAGAAATGAGTGCCTTTGTTACAGATGAAAACGATTCTTATTTTGGATATTTTAAAACAGTAGTCCAGAACACGAGTTCCATAAACTGACTGGATTTTCCTTCCTTCTCCATAACTGCAGGTTACAGCAGGATTAATTCCATAAGCTAAATAGGCAGGTCATGTCAGCACAGAAACATCGTTATTCTGAGGGAAGTTTGCTTTTTCTGTGATTAACGACAACAGCCAATACCAAGCTTTCGGAGTCTGCAGCTATCAGCACATTGGAGAGGAGGAGAATGAGATTAGTTGTTGTGGTAAACAGAGAAAGCTGGTAGAGGGATCCACAGAGAGGAAGCCAGCTGGTGTGACGGCAGTCCTGCTGCATGAAAATCTTTCCGGCCAGCACCTGTCAACTAAGCACAATGGAGGGCTCAAGCGCACGCTTTATATTCATTGCTTTCCATTCACGCGGAGCAGGAGCCATCACCATGAAGTTGTGTCCTTTCAGCTGCTTGCTGATGATAGAGGTAGAGTGGGACAGAGTTTCTCCATGTCACACACTCAGTGCAGATATCATCACTTTGACATAATATCTATGTATTGCTTTAACTGCAGCTTTTCCCATAATTGCTCCCATGTTTTTCACTTAAATTAGACTACTCACAATAACAGTGAATATTGTGTATTAAGTGCTTGTTTCCCTTTATAGATTTTTGGGATAAGAGACAATTGTGTTGGCATGATGGACACACCTTGCTTTATATGTCCGAAATTATGTTCTACCACACTCTTTGAGACCCCCGTGTCAGCAGAAATGACGTAAGGTTTACAACACGGTGAAAACAGCAAGTACAGCAAAGCAAGTACAGCAAAAATAGGTTATTTAAAAATGCTTTAACTTCACAACTTCACACAGCTGCAGTCCTGTTTACCAGATGTGAGGGTACCAGGGTTTCCACACAACCCATTCACAACCGACTCAACCGCTTTGACTGGAATACAGACGACTGTTGCAGGTGACTCTACTGACACGAGACACCGCAGTGAACATGCTGTGACACACAAGACCATGTGACCTGGACAACGCAGCAATGCTCTACCGTCTTGTTCACTGATGAGTGTCGAGTCATCTTGCACAGAAATGATGGACGTCAAGTTTGCTGGAGAAAGCGAGGTGAACGATAAGGCAAGGCCAACATGGTCTCCAGGGTCCGCTTTGGTGGAGGAGGTGAGCAGAAATCACTAGTAAGTATTGACATGGTCAGTTCTTGTTATATGTGGCATTTTATTATATCATTATTAATATATTATTTTTAATTTTACTTTTATTTTATTAATATTATTATTATATTATTTTATTATATATTTTTATTATTGCCTTAATTTGTTAGGTAAAAAATATCAAACTAATGAAAAATACTGTGTTTTTCTCATTCATTACTAGTAATATCAAGGGGAACTTTTATGTATTTCATTCAAATTCAGGGAAAATAGAAAAAGCACTCATCTACAGTAAATAACAACAATCCTGTTATTGTGACAAGTCGTGGTGCAGCACTGCTTTAGAGCACGAAGACTGATCAAGTCAGAGAGTGTTTGTCCGGCAGAGAAGGAGGTTCACAGGCCAGCCAGCAGAATCCTCCCGGATGAGCAGAGGTAAAAGCCTCATCTTTCAGGATTGATTGCTTGTTTCATTCATCCAGGTTTGTGTGGACAAAGAGCCAGGGCACACCCTTGGTACAAGCAGCAACTGCCAAACCTCTGTGGTGCATTTTAGTGAACAGATGTTAAGCTAAAATTCATGGTGAGCTCTGAATCACTGCGTAAATGGCTTCACAGTGGATGTGTGCCAAAGACCATTAAGGTAGAAACATGAAAAAAATGTGTCTGTCCCTGTCGTCATCACAAGCCACAGACAGGATGAAGAAGAGGGTTTGAATAGAAAGCAGAGCTAAAAGAATCACTTGTGTGTTTCAAGTGTGAGTATTTATGGCTACATAAGACTGTAAAGAGGCCAAAGTTATTAAAGTGGGATCAAATGAAATCTGCTGAGCCCAAGCACATTCCCAAGATCACTGTGTGTCACAGAGAATTGGACAGAAAGAAACAAATGACGCCCATTTGAGCAAAGTCCTCCATGACGCCGCAGCCCTGAAAAATCACCACCACTAAAGAACTTGATTACAGTAATTAGACAGTACCAAGCACCCACGGTTTTCCTCCATTAAATCACAATCCAGGAAAATGAATAGTTGGCCTCGAGACCATCCTAATGGTAATAGACATTGATTCAAGGAGAGCCAATGTGTGGAAAGAGCCAGTGCGCGCTCAACCTGCCAGTGATGTTGCTGCATTTCATGTCTGAAGAACTTTCTCTGCAACTTGTCCCCAGTCAGAGCTGCAGATGCATAAGGTATTCTAGTTAGTGATAAAAACTAAAAAAAGGTTTATATTAGGATGAAATGGACATTTAGTCGAACTTGTTGACATTCAAATAAAGGTTAGATGACAGTTACACGAAATGTCAGACATATCAGCCTGGAAAAAAAAGTCTTCTAATGCAACCAAATTAAAAACGTTTCCTTTTGTTCTCTTATGGATTTCCGTTTAGAACATTATACAACATATTATGCATTATAAGGCGCACTGCTTTAATTTTATAAAAAAAAGAAATAAAAAAAAAAAGAGAGTGTGTCATAATCTGGAGCCCCTTATGTAAATGGCGTATACATATATAGCGCTTCTCTACCTTCATTGAAGGCCCAAAGCGCTTTACAGTCACAGACCCACTCACCCATATTCATACACTGATGGCGGCTCCGCTGCCGAACACTGGCGCCAACCTTCCATCAGAGGCAATGTGGGGTTCATTGTCTTGCCCAAGGACACTTCGACACATGGGCAGGCAAGGTGGGAATCGAACCTGCAATCCTTTGATCACAGGCCGACTGCCCTTTCCACTGCACCACTGCACCATGTATGGATGAATTCTGGTTTTGCTTTCTGATGTTGCAGTGATTTTGAGAGGTGCAAAGCGTGCAGACTGAGCTCTCAGTGACGGGGCGGAGGGGCCAACCGCTGACAGCTCCCTGGCTAACACAGACACCCACTTTCTCTGCAGAGCTAGCAGTGATCAGCACAACGCTTTCAACTAATAATGAAATATGCACAATCTATTTTTGCAAAAGTTTGGATTTTGTTTGTTTTTGGAGTGAAACGCAGACTGCTGAGGCCGGCTCTAGGATGACATCATGAAATGGATGGCACCCACAAGAGGCGAATGGTCTCAGAGATCAAGCCGTCTTACTTCCAGATAGGAAAATGAGTGAGCAAAAATAACTCATGTTTCATTAAAAATGTGTTCTTTAGAGTGCCAAAGGTATTAGATTTATATTTATATGAATATAGTTACTCTGAAAGGCTTAAGAATAGCGTGTTATAGGTCTTTTATGGTGTGTTTACCCCATAAGGTTCAGCTCTTAGAACTGCTTAAAAGCTTGTGACTATCATTGGCTTGCAGGAAATCCTGCAAAAACACAACATTTTTAAGCATTTTATTTATCTAGTATCTAGTTTTAAATATCCTATTACACTTGATATTGATTATACAATGAAAACACACATTTGATCTGCTTGCAATCAAAGTTTTGTGTAAATTTGTCAAGCTGAACTCATTCTGTACCAGAGAAATGGCACCGAAAAGATTGATTGACAAGGTCAACAGTCAATCAGAACGCAGAATGCAATGTAATGCAATTTTTTTTTTAAAAAGCATGCAAAATTGCACACAAAAAAACCCACCCTAAAACAGGTAAACCACAAAAGGTGAACCGCAATAGAGTGATGGACCACAGTACTTGATTTGGCAAAACAAGAATGCATTTTGACTTTTTTGAGTCATCATTTTTAAGACAAATTTTACGTTGAAATTTGTAATTGTAGAATTAAAATGATATTGGTCTAGAAATATGGATCTGGACTGATGTAGCTCTTAAAATAAGATATATTTGGAGGGGGAAAACTGTAAAAATAAAGCAAATTGAGCAAAACGTGCTTATTTTCAAACAAAATATTTGAAAAGACCATTTATTTAAATACATTTAATTTCAGAATCTAATTCTGTCTTAGCACATCTTAACACAATACATTTTTTTCCAGTGCAGTGGTTCTTTTAAGATATAGTTTAGTCTCAGACCTGCTCTTTTAATACGACCCAGGCTTCTCATGATACAGTTCTGTCTAGTAGGAAGTGTTTCTACCTGCAGAGCTGAAACAATACGAAACACATTTTAGTGTAGCCAGTCAGTTGTTTTTTTCATCTAGTTTCATGCAGACCTGCGTCATTATGCATCTTTTTCTTTATGATCACAAAAGGGAGCATGGACGTTTGGAAATGAGATTTTTTTCTGGGAAAATAATTTGATTCAGGTCCCTTTGAGAAAAAAATTGAATGTGCATGAATGTTAATTTGTCTGAGGGAGACTGCACCAGAATGCAATTCTGTGTTAATGAAGAAAGCACAGAGGATCAAATTCTTCACATTATGGGACAGAATATAAAGATACCCCTGAAAGAGTCATTGGGGATGTTTTCATCCCTGAAGCTGTTTCAAAGCAGGGACATGTATAGAAACAATTTAGACTGCTTTAAAGGCAGACAGGACAGAATGGTGTTGCTTCGGGTCTTACCAACCCTTTTTCAGAGTTATTCACATGGACAAGACAACATGCTCCTCAGGCAAAAATCATGCATAAATGCTTTGATGTATCAAGCCTCCAGCTTATCTTAGAAGCTTAAAATGGCCACATGCCCTAAAGCAGTGGCACGCTTCCTGCACAAACCAATGAAAGATGCTGCCAGTCTTTGGATTGCTAAGTGAACAGGCTGCTTAAATCGGCGAGCCGCTCTAATTGGCTCCTGTGGTGAGGCGATCACTCAGACGGACCATTTATCATGGTCTTCTCACAGGAGAGAAGAGCAGCTGAACTGGGGAATGGGAGTGTGTGCGCTCAGCTGGGTGTGTGGAAAGGGCAGCAGCATTCGATATCCCCCCCGCCTAAACCTGCACCTCATTCTCAGGACAAGCTCTGGGCTGATGTTGGAGGCTGGGTTTACTCCCTTCAAACCGCTGCTTCAACCTCTGTACATGCTTTTATCACATGCTGCCTCTTAATCCTTCACAGGAGCTCTCGTGTAAAAGGACACACTGGAAACTAAAGTCAGAGGGCCGCCGTGCCGAGTCGAGCTGGCAATAAGATCCTCCTTTCATCATAGCTTAACAAGATGGGCCAAAAGCTGAATGCTTGACTGAAAGGTGACAAGCCTTCATGTGTGCCTGTCTTTAGCAGGGATTTTGAGTGTGCAGAGCTGGTCAGCAGCCGTGTCCGACCTTCTTGCATTATCACAACCCAAGCGGCAGCGTGGCACTTCCCTCTTCCATCCCACATCATTATTTTATTTTTGCAGGATTTTGAGGTCCTCTCACCATGGAAAGGGCTGCTCCTGGCAAAGAAAGGAGTCGATCTTGACAGACGCATCCCCCCTCCACCACCTCCATCTTTACCCCAACATCTATCTGGAGCAGCTCCACTATTACCAGGCAGACCTAATGAGGTCCAACTCCCTGACCAGAGCCGTCATGCTCGGGGAGGTCAGAACAATGCAAAAATTAGTGAACCAAAAGCCTAATTTAGCACCTTCTTCTTTCCTCCACCTCCTGTTTGGTCTCATATCAAACCCAAAAAAACTTCCCTAATTAGCTTGACTTTTATTCAATTAAAGCTGCCTCCTATAAAATATCAAGGCTTTCTCTGAATGACAAATGTGATGAGAGTAAAATGCCACAGGGTATCAGCAGTAGAGTGAACTCTCTGTGTACCAGCATAGGATTACAAAGCTTGTCATTAATTATGGTCTTTGACAGACTGAGTTTTCCTGAGGTTCCTCACAGAACAGCATGTGTGGAGGGGAAAGGGAATCCATCAACGATAAATCTGACTGTAGACTTTAGTTTGAATAATTCTGTCTTTACTTTAAACTGGGTTGAATTATTAACTGTCTAAGACAATGCTTTGCACAGTAAATACATTGTTCTAGTGAAAAAAAAATCTGCTTTGAATTCTAAAAGATTTAGGCTTTCAAGACAGATTTGAAAAGCAACAACAAACGATTTGACACAATGAAAATACTTCATATATTTGGTTGCGCAGAAGAATTTGTGCTGTGTCAATCAATCAGGAACTCAACTTCGGACAATGATGTGGTGATGACATGATCAGTGGAGTCCAAAACAAAAATGGAGGAGAAAGTGATCACTCTCCTCCTGAGCTTTGTATTTTTTTGTATGAAAACAATTATATAAAGGTCCTCTAAATTATTATTTTTTTCCTGCTCAGATTAATGCAGGACAGCACGTCGTTAAACTGCGTCACAGAGAGATGGAAGTACTGCTGAAAGCATCTGTCATTCAGACACAGATCCCGCAGAAGGTGAACCTCATCATACTGGCAGAGTCCTTGAATGATCTCATGAACCCAGACATGGAGATGTGATTCCTGTACCTTTTATAGTGCTCCTCAGAATAAATACACTGGATCTCGGTGTGATCTCAGTGTAGCGATAGCTCATTCCATTTAGGGTTTAAACTGCATGCGATTAACATTGTGGTGAGGAATCTGCACCGCATTTTGGGGTGGATCTTAAACATATCAGAGAATGGCGCAAGCAGATGGTTGAGACTGGAAAGACAGCTGCTCCAAGTTAGCTTAGCTGTTTTGGTTTCGTTATCCTCTTATTATCAACTCATTTCAGGAGACATGTTTTTATTTTACACTAAATGAGTGTAGTCGTACGTCTGCCACGTCTTTCTAGGCTGCTACGCTGTTTGTTTTTTTATCTATTTTATCCAGTTTGCTACAGAGCTATGGCTATCAAGATCATTTTCTCATTATGGGATCAATAAAATTCCTAAAAGTTCTATTTTATTTCATGTAAAGAAATAAACTTTATCACACATGCGCAGTGGAAGAATCGATGCTCCTGGATTCCATGTTTATGTCTGTGATCCTGTGACGTATTTTTGACAGCAAATTAACAGGAGAAATTCATATTGAAGACAAATAAAAATCATATTCAAAACAAAAACAAATCATTTCCTAAACAGACATGTCAAACATAAAACTAAAGGTTGTATTTATACATTTTTTTGCAAATATTTCCTTTATGAATAAGTTTCTTTTTGACAGCTATCTTACCTCATAGCGGCGTTGCTAGAAAAAGGGACACATATGAGAAGCCTGTTCAGGAGAATTAAAAAAATAAACCTTCTAACAAGTAAGCAGCTGGATCCATTTTCCTGTTTGATAACATGACAGGAAAAATTGAAATTTCTGCCACAGCACTAACGCTCATCATCATCTATCAAAGGAAAGGTCTGCGTCTTATTTAGGCCATGGAGCGAAAAACTCCTTACACATGGGAGCGGTTACGGATGAAGCGATATTGGGAAATCTTGGTTGGTGATTTTACAAAAAAGCTGTGGATCCAACAATTTCACATGACGCACTCAACTTTTGATAATCTGTGTGTTGCTGTGAGACCTCTTGTGGTGCCCGCTGTGCTGTGCCCGAGTCAGCCACTTCCTACCAAGGAGAAGGTCACATGACTCATTAATTCAAAAAGTGTTTACTTTGCAGTTTTGCATCATGTGTCAGTTTCAATACGCCTCAAAAACCACCTCCTCCAAGCGCAAAAACTTTTTCGCTAAATGTGATTTTTTGGAAGTTGTTGTGTTTCCATTAGGCAAATTTATTATCGCACAACCAATTTACACAATTTTATAGTCAATCGAAATGCAGTTACAGTCATTTTAAGAAAGTCAAATGACAGATTAGAGTCATAACATTTTCCTTCTGTGCTGCAGAAAAAGGCAATTGTCCCTTATATTTACCCCACTCAGCCATCGACACTTCCTTTATTCCTTCCCACTGTTAAAATGGAATTGAGTTGGCAGGTAACAGATTTAGAATGTAATATTTGGGGCTGCCTGTGATCTTGTGTGCACATCTCAGAGTCAGGTTTCTGCTCTTTCTGCTTTTATGGCTGCTGCAACTCAATGGCTGAATTAGAGCTGAGCAATACGGTCAAAAAATAAAATCTCAGATTTTATCACACCAAATTCGATTTTATTCCATTTTTTTCTCCCTCCTTTTACTTTCTTTATAAAAAAAAGACAGAATATATAACATATATATAATATATATAACAACACCACTGTCTCCAAATCAACACTTTTTATTTAACTTTCTGCTGCCGCTGTGAGTCCAGCCGGTTTATCCTCCATCTCTGTCCGTATCCCAGTAAAAACTACCACATCCTGATGCTCCATCACGCTAGGAGGGGAAAAAAAGATGGAGTTGCTCTATGCCAACACACACACACACACACACACAAATGTGTCAAAGTTGTTGCTTAACACTAGTAAAAAGAAATGTATTTTATAGCTCCAGTCATGTGTGGGAGGAGATTCCGTCCAAAGTTTTCTTCAACCTCATCAAGGAGTATGACAATGACGAGAGATCAGGTTTATCTGTTTGGAGGAGCTCTACAAAAGTGGTGCACATCTTCATTGGTGGGCTCATACAAAAAGTCAGACTCTCCCAGTGAGGAGAATAGACATAAATGAAGGTCAGGAGTGGCAGGAGCCCTGCACTGTGGTAGGAGAAAGCTGCTGCTCTGTCTGCAAACAGTGGGAGGAGTTTTTAATGCAGGAGGGGCCACTGAAGAAATATGAAGTTGTAAATTCTGACATCCCTGCTTCTCTTACTTTTTTGTTTTTAAAGAATGTTGTTTGTTTTTTCTTCCACCGGTTCAGGCTTCTGCGGCGTACGTCAATTCTGATAATGCACACTTTGTCGGGAACTATCCCGCTCAAATCATGGTCACTTACAAAAGAAATAAATATTTAATTGATTTTTAGTACTTTAGTCTTTTTATTTTGTAGGTTTAGATTGCTTTTCTTTTTTTTTTCACAAAAGGCAGACTGTTTGATACGTAATGCGGCTTGTTGTCACTGTAACAAGTCTATGCGGCGAGTATTCACCTGGGCCATTTCAAGTGCAGCAACACAGTGTCAGCTTCCTGTGGCTGAATATCAGCATCCTTGTTTTCTTGGAGTAATACTGCAGATAATTAAGTCTTTACAGTTCTGCTTATCCTACTGTTGATGTGTTTTGTGCACACAATAGCAATAACCGAGTTAACACATTTCAGACAATAAAACTTAAGGGAGACATGCTCCCTTTGGCCTTTTTCTTTGTTCAAGATGTCCAAGACTTTGTTTAAAATCAGCATATTGTTGTATAAAATTTAACTCACGAAACATTAAGAATAACCGTTATGAATCACAAAAAGTGATTAACCTGATTAATTTTTTAATCAATTGACAACAGTCCTCAGAATGCACTTCATTTATATTGGCATCCTGATATTTTTGTTATAAATAGGAATATCTTGAGTTCAAATATGCCATGAATGTTGTGTTTTTATAAATAGACCTCAATGAGCAAATGTTTTGATACTTTAATACAAGTAGTGTTTTATATAAGCTTTGAAGTTTACAAAAAATACATATTTTTTTGGTTTTTGTCATTTATTTTCCCATTTTACTAATCCGAAAAATGATCTGAACCATGACTCTAAAACCGTGACACGATCTGAACCGTGGATTTTGATCTGCTACACCCCTTTTGGGAACGCCTCTACAATAGAGCAAAAGATGATTGGTGTGGGTCTTTAAAGGAGCTTTTGCCATCAAACTTACCCCTGTTCTTCCATCATTTCTTGAAGCTCCATACATTTAAGTTCAACCCTCCTCTTCCTCTCATGGTCCAGAATCTCTCTGTGTGGCTTTTTCACCAGGACAGTTTCCACTTTAGGCTCCTCTTCCTCCTCTGTACCTAGCTGTCCCTCCTCAGTTTTATCTTGCAGCACTGCAGTAGAAGTCGTCCCCGCCAATCCAGCAGCCGTTCCTGGTTCTGATCCAGCAGGGAGCGCGGGCTGTGCCATCCCGTTTGCACCATCCTTTGGAGATGGTACCCGTGTGGCATCGTACATGATTACTTCAGGCTGGACAGACACAGAGAAAGGTGAAAAGTTAGCAGAAGTAAGATGCCTTCATAGTAGTCCACTTCAAAATCCCAGCAAAGATTATTTTTAAGCATATTCAGCATGGATAGTACACAATTTAGAGAAAAAAAGGGTCTAAGTATTTTATTTTTTCTTTAATTGCCAAAGAAAATAGTTTGACCACCAAACCCTTAACATGTAACAGTTGATAAAGCATGTCTCTACCACCAATTGTGGTTAGAGTAATTACCCTTCATCCAATGTATTCACAAAAATAATTGTGGTTTGTGTAATTAGCAAATAAGACATGGAACAAAAACATCAAACTATTATTTTGTCTGCATAGACTTCATTTGAATAAATGAAACTTTTTTTTATAGAACTTTACTATGCCATCAGGCCAAAGTGCTTTACAGTAGGGAAAGAAAAGAAAAGAAAATGTTAAAATAGAGCAAATTAAAAACAAAAATTTAAGATGCAATCAACTACTGAGTATTAAAACCCAGTTCTGCAAAAGTAAGTTTTTAGTTGACGTTTAACTGTTCAGGTCTGACATTTAACAATAATAAACTTCAAAATAAAATACCATTAAAATTAAATGTGGGTAATAAGCACACTGTTATTTCCACAGAACGTAGGTAGATAAGCTTCAGCCACTGAGTGTTAGCCCTAAAGAGATTGATCATCATTTAAAAATTTAAAAGCTCTGAAGCATTTATGTGTGTTAACTAGAAGAAATAGGATATGAGAGGCCGTACAAGACATATTTCATTATGAACCACTCGCATACATATATACTCACTGACACATACATATATTCTCACTCTCACTTACATACTCAGTCTCCCATACACATAAATATACTTACTCATATACATACATTCTCACTTATATGTAAAAGAAGTATTTATGTAGGTAAAAGTAGTATGTATGTGGTATAAGTAAAAGTATAGCTGAAATGGAAGACAGATAATTTGTCGTGCTGTGATTGGCTGAGAGGCAGAATCACCTTAACATGAACCAACATGTACATCATGTTGAAAAAGAGCACTAGAAAAGATAATTATATTATTTTAGAAAGATTAATCTTTTTTAAGTATAACTACATGAAACTTGAGATCTGAGAAATTTCTTGTTTTGTTTTTTTTCCAATGCTTTCATTTGTAATCTTGAGCAATACAATTACAGACAAGCCCTAACAACAGACACACAAGGGTCATGAACAGAACAAAAAGAAAAGTAAGAAAATCAAGATAAAGATAAAAAAGAAAATAAATTAATAAAATAAACTAGTTAGAAGCTAGAGATGCTCTAAAAGTTCAATATTCTTAGGTCCATAAATATTCACAGCTCTTCTAGTTCTTACTTGTTTTAGACATGAGAAAAAAAGTTGCAATTCTCTATGAAGGGCATGAAATATTAGTATGTATTTTAAAAATTTGCTTCTATGTATAAAAGATGTTACCAAGTATTATTACTGTATTAATAATTCTTCTGTGCAAATTATGTTTTTTTATAAAGAAACCAAACAGAATGTTTTTTTAAGGTGTAGCTATTCAGAGAACCAATGGCTCAAGTCCTCCCAAAATATTAAGGTAAACATACATTCAGGAAATAAATGTTCTGTTTTTTAAAATGTATACTAAAACATGCACAGTAACAGCAATTAAATCTAAAACGCTTTGCAAGAAAACCAGAGGACCAGAGATGGTAAAGTTATCATCTTCATTTATAATTTTAAAATGGCTTTCAGGGCAAAAATAAGTCCTGGAAAAAAATCTTAAATATTCTGCATTATTTTTAGACAAATATTTTAAAATTGAATTTCGGGAAGTAAAAAATTGAAATTATTCTTTGTTAAATATTTGTCAAATACTTAGATTATATACTTTTGCATCAAATAAATCACATCCATTTACCAGAAGTCAGAGGAGTTTGATATTTTTATCATTCTGGGAAAGGCGTTTGACCTTATAATAGGGACTTTGGACAGAAGCAATGACATTTTTTTTAATCTGAACTATGCATTAATTGATGCTTTGAATGTTCTTTAACAAAAAAATACCTGAAAGAATATATGTGTATCCACACAAATGTATATCTCTTGTCTGCATCAACAAAACTGGTCAAGCAGCATGTCAGAAGATCCCAGAGGTTGAAAGGTGAGTGTCTGTGGTTTGATGCAAACATCTTTGGACAGCCTTTGGAGTATTTGCATTAACTGAGCAGTGCACTTTGCAAACATTCGCACACATCAGCGTGCTGCATGCACAAACCTGCATAGCCAGAGAAAGCCCTGGCAGCAGTTTCCGCTGCATGATTCAGTGACCCTAAAGTAGCTGAAGGCAGAGTAGGAGACAGCATTTATTTTTTCCTAGATTCTGAATTCCACTAAAGAATAGAGCAGATGTTAACTGTAAAGGTTGTATACTTTACATGCACATATTGGGGGTGCAGAGAGAGAGAGAGAGAGGACGGCACAAAACACTAAAGATTAAGAGTGAAACAGATGAACGAGAAAAAAAAAAGAGTGAAATAAAGAGTCTCACAAGATAAAGAAAGATTTTGTTTTGTTATATCTTTATTCTTTTTTCATTTTCAGCCTCGTTTACTCCTTAAATGATGAGACTGATTTATCTGAATTAAAAGGTACCTGGAATAAGTGCTGCATGTACTGTGCTGATCAAGATGGATAACTCTTTTAATGCTATACTGAATGAGGGGAAATGTTGCCCACCAGCCTCTGATGCACCACTTCTCTTCCTTTGCAACTAATGGCTTCATTTTTCAACTGGAGCCAAAAAAGATACACTCCATCAGTGTCCCACTTGGAGGAGGCTGAAGAAGATGAAGCGACAGGTGGACAAACAGAGCTCCAGAACCAGTCCCACTTCTTCATTCTGTTCACGATAGAGGTGCGAACAGACAGCTCTGTGTGCTTAAGTGGCTTTTGCTCCTGTTTGTCTGGTTAATAGGGATGTGCTTTTGCTTCAAAATGCTGGTAAACGAGCCGCAAATGTGTGCGTAGCGACGCCACTCTCGGTTGGCAGAGCAGGTGGCAGGACAGCAGGAGGCCTCATTGCTGAATCTATTAAACAGTAAATCAACCCTTGATATTCCAAGACAGCAATCTCTCATCTGCAAACGCTCACAGAGGGAGAATGAAGCAGGAAAATGCTTTCACTTGTTAAAAGAAACTTAAATGACTCCAAGACTGAGTCAAGCAGGAGTCTTTGTCAGAGCAAAAGTAGACTTGAATTATATCCATTAAAAAAAAGCTTTAAAGTTTAACTATATTTGCATCTATTGTAAATTGTTCCCAGTGGTCTTTTAATCGTGATTATGCCGTTTTTAGCAAAAATCCAAAAGCCTGTGTTGTTTTTTAAGACATACTTCTGCAGGGCAGCAGGGGCTGATTAGAAAGTGCTGGCGCGGAAGTAACCCTACATCCATATCCCAGCATTCCTTTGTCTACACCAGGGATAGGAAACTGCAGGCCTCGAGGGCCGCATTCATGCATGTTTTCCAATATATCATGCCTCTGCATGTTATAATTGGCTGGACACACCTGAACCAGGTAACCAGTATTCAAAAAATTTTGTTTTTGGTGTTTCTAACATGTTCTTGTGGCATTTTTCTGATCATAGAGGACAAATATAAAGAAAATGATGCTTAAAATTGCATTTCTGAGAATTTCTTTAATCAAATCGCTGTGAATAAAAAAATGCCAATGTTGAAATTACACTAAGCAGGCCAGACGCTCCCTGCTCCACTTAAAAAGAGCTCTCAGCAACAGGGAAAGAGGGAAAGGGAGAGCGTGGTTTCTCTGCACTAACGGTCATGCAGACAACTCAGAGGTACATTCTAATGATCTACTGATGCTCTACAGGTAAAAACAATTTAAAAGGTAATGTTAACATTAGGACTAAAGACTTTGGCCACTATAGTCCACAGTCAAACAATCGCTTCAAGATAGTTTCATGTGAACTTTTATTTAATGCTGGAATTTCTCATCTAAAGGTTTTTGAGTACAAAAAAAAAATATTAATATTTTCATTATTTTTTGGAGGATAAAAAATAATCTAGCCAATTTAGACAAAGGATTGTCTTTGCTTACATATACATTTACATGTATATTTAAAGAAAGAAAGAAAGAAAGAAAGAAAGAAAGAAAGAAAGAAAGAAAGAAAGAAAGAAAGAAAGAAAAAGTTGTTTATTTTAAAACGTGTTTACATGCATTGCAGCTAAAGAGATATATTGAAAGTGCACCATCAACAGCTAATTTTGCGTTCGTTACATTATTTCTGACAAAACTGTGATCCAAACTGCTTAAATGAGCACTGTCTCATTGCAGTTTTGTTGAAATATATTTTTAGTTCATTTAGACTCACTCAGAACAGCAAGTGGAGTCATGAGCCCTTTCTGCCCAGATCCCAGGAGACCTAAGGTAATAGTTTAAAACACAGACCGTTTGCACGAGTTTGTCAGCTCAGCACATTCTGACAGTGGATGAAAGCAGACATGGAGGAGTGGTTTAGTATTTCAAATAAAAATTGGTAAAGCTGGGTCATTTCCAAAATTTAACTTTTTCCTCTTTCTCTTTTTTATGTTTAAATAAAAGGGTGCATTAAGTGTAATCACATTCATTCATTCATTCATCTTCTAAACCGTTTTATCCCTTTCGGGGTCACGGGCCTGCCGGAACCTAACCCAGCCACTCATGGGTGAAGGCAGGGGACACCCCTGGACAGGTCGCAGGGGGTGTAATCACATGCCAATCTTAAACAGGTCCTATTCCCAATAGGAAGCATGTTTCTGTTAAGATGATATCCTTAACAACATGTACACATGTGTTGCAGCATGTCACCGGGTAAATACTGAACATTGTTAGTAGGAGATGAGATTTATTCACTATTAAATCCTTGTTTTCTCTCAATAACTTTTAGTTTGTATGGTAAGTGGCTTCATTTGAAAAGGAACTTTATAACTCTTCAACTTTTAAACTATTCAACAAACTTTTCAGCAATACGTTTGAGCATTTTAAGCAAACAGCTTCAGCGTTTTCAGCAATACGTTTGAGCGTTTAAGCAAACAGTTTCAGCATTTTTAGCTATCAGCCTCAGTGTTTTCAGCTATAGCATTTCAGCTTTAAGTTTCAGTGTTTTCAGCTTCAGTATTTTTTGCTATCACCTACAGCGTTTTCTGCTATCACTTTCAGCTTTTTCAGTTATCAGTTCTAGCATCTACAGTGGCAACATTCCGTTTACAACATTCACACTAGTATCCCAGGTAATGCTACATATCTAGTTGTAACAGTTTTATTACTCAGAATACTGTTAGTAGACACATATTTATTAAACCTTTCTATAGTTTTATTCAAAGGATAAATCTTTCACTGAAAGTTCAGTCATGTCACACTGTGATCATCAGTAACTCGCAGCAGTTTTTGTAGCTGTAGGTCAAAATTGTTTCTTCAGCTCCACTGTCCTCATGGTTGTCATGACAACCTAATGTGAGGGGCAAAGTCAGAGATTTTAGGATAACAACTATTTTGCCAGGCCTGTTATTTTATGGGTTTCGTGAGACTTTAGGAGTCTTTCTTTTTATCTTTTTGATCTGCTGTCCTCAGTGGAAGCATCCAGTGATCAGCACAAGCCCGTGTGTGTCTGTGTGTTAAGCTCGGGCTCCTTCAGCACATTCACTACATTTTTTACTGGTTCTAGACTGTTACATCAATTTACCAATGCATCTGTCTCCATACATTTCAGCATACACGCTCATCCAAGCCTTGATTTGTTGGTAGATCTGTGTTAACTGTAGTTGTGTTAATGAGCTAAAATGAAATGAAGGCAGCATGACAAAACTGGAAAAAATGTCCACACAACATGTGAAACCGCTGCACACATTAAGCAACCTTATATATTCCACCATTGTTCCTTCTATTCACGAGGAACAGACGGAGCACAAAATCTGTTTCCTTTCAAGTTAAAGCAACTAAATCATTCAATTGTATAAAGAAACATAACATGAGCAGAAAAAGGAGATTGTCAGTGAGAAGATAAGGCAGTGCAGTTAATTGTGTACAAGTCCTCTAAAGGGATTGAAGGTTATCTCCAGTCACTGTATAAAAGCTGGAAACAGCCTCTTCTGTTGTTATTGCAAGGGTAAATACAACTGCCACATTAAGGCAATCCCGCCCTGTAATTAGTCATTATGCTTTGTGAAGCTGTTCAAACGCGCACAAAGCTTCATAATAAGTTATTTCAAATGACAAAGAGATAATATCCAATTGAAAATTCAATTTCCCGCTTTGGGGCAGTGAAGCTGATTGCCGTTGGAAATTAAAAGCTATTAGCTCCAGTCTTTTCTCCATCGGGCAAAGAAGATGGCTGCACTTGTCTGTTGTTGCTCGTGGTTCCCTTTCGCTGGTGATTCTGCTCTTACAGATGCCTTCTGCTGACACCGCAGCCAGACAAGACAAGACAAGAGAAACAAAGGCAGTAGCTGGTACTGAGGTCCGGCTGTAATGAGTGTAAAGAGTTCCTGTCCTCACTGCATGTGGAATCGTTGCTGTACTTTCCATTCAAGCATTTTGATCTCTCAATTACATGGTCACTAGCAGCCCACACAGGGCTGACTCATCTCAGACATGCAGAAGATGGATCACGCACTTGCAGCTCAATTAATAAAGATAACAGTCAGAGTGGCCTTGCAGCAAAAGAATGTTGGATTCATTTGCAATCTAATGTTGCATTAGGTTAATGAGACATAAGAGAGAAATTTACATAACTTTAGGCACAGTAAGATAATTAGTATTTTCAGTTTTACCCTCTGTGCAGCAGACTACAGAGATATTGAATATTTTCACTTCAGATGGAGATCACAAAAGTTTCACAGTTCAAGTCCTTGGAGCAAAGACGAGTAGAAATTATGCTTTAACCGCAACATTAAAATGCAACATACCAAACACTGTGCTTTACTACCTAACATTACATGGCCAAAATTATGTCATTGAGAACTCCTGTAATATTTCCCTCCTGTCAACAAAAAAGGTGACGAAATACAAAAAAAAGCTAACAGAAACAAGATTACCTCAGATAATTAAATCTATATATATAAATAAAAAAATATGGCTACTCATCATGCACACCACGTTGTGTTATTGCTTCACTGTAGTTTTTCATACTAATGCTATAGAAATTATTTTTCTAAATGAAGTGTTGTTAAATATTTCTTAACAGCAATTATTAACAGTTTGGCGTTTCCTCCCATTATTATTATTGTACTCAAATGTTTAAAAATAAGCTGAGTCTGTAGGAAAAGAACAGGTTGGATTGGCGCCTCGTCCGTTTTTACATTTGAAAATGTACAAAAAGAACAGAATGTTTACCATTTTAAAACTCACAACAATAAGGGAAATACATCAACTCAAAACCTTCTTTTAATCACGTATTTTTTTCTTCTTTTAGATTTTAGTTATAAAAGAAACTAAACAGCTTTCACAATTGACTTTAAAGTTAAACTGATGACTTGGTTTCTTCAGTAGTCATTCATTTTCCAAACTACTTTATCCCTTTTGGGGTCACAGGGCTGCTGGAGCCTAACCCAGCTACTCATGGGCAAAGGTAGAGGACACCCCTGGACTGGTTGTCACAGGGGTCATTATGCACACTCACATCCACACCTGGGGACAATTTAGAGTAAACAATTAACCTATGAAGCATGTTTTTGGATGGTGGTAGAAAGCTTGAGTCCCTGGAAAAAAAACCCATGCATGCACGGGGAGAACATGCAAACTGCCCACAGAAGGGTCCCTCATTGTTGACACTGTTTCAAGTCCCCCAGCCAGGACTTGAACTGGGAACCTTCTTGCTGTGAGGCAAGAGCGCTAACCACTATTTTCTTTCAGGACGTTGATAGGTAATATCAGAAAGTTGATAGGTAATGTCAGACATGCCTCCTGTATTTGCTGGTGGAAAGGGCTTACGTGTCTATGTTCTAAAATGTTGGTCGCCACTACTTGCTTTAAGTTAAAAAAACATTAATAAATCACAGTTTTTTGTTTTTTTTTTTAGCAAACAGAACATAAATAATCTACGTTTCTCAGGATCTCACAGTGATTGCCAGTTAACCTGACTGGTAACATTTATTTATTTATTGTTATGCCTTGGTCACCTCTGGTGTGTAAACATTAAGGTTTGAATTTCATAAACATGCAATATAGGCGTTCCTGTATTCATTGCAAAGATCATCACAGAACACACACACAGGATTGCTATATTTTTTGCATATCTGAAAGGCGGGTCTAGATGGGCATAACTTTACCTAAAATTGCTGCAGTCTCCAATGGGATGTAGATCCAATGATACGGACCATTGAAAGCAAATCTTTTCTGCTCACGTCATTTTTTTTTCATCGGAAGCAAAGTTTATTGAGACAAACCACCTATCCAGCAGTGCAATCTTTGAACTTCATGCTGAATTAAAGATTGCTATGGTATCGCTCAAGGTAATTAAAACTGACATTTCTATTGTCTTTCTATTATCCCCTTTGTCGCTATTTTCTATTTATTACTGAGATGTTTCATTTCTGCAGTTTTCTTCTCTTTTCCAGCATATGCAGTTTTCACATCGTCTTCAAGAACTGCTATATGTGTTATTTTGTTCCAAGGGTTTTTGTGCCCCCTTTTCTACTCTCCACTGCATGGACTATGGACTGATTTAACATGTATTATTTCCACACACAAGGCACACTTAAAAACCTTAGTTTTTTGGGTTTTTTTTTTTAAAGCGTGGTGCTCTTTCAAAATGTCAGTCATTTTTTTTAGAGTTGCAAACAAGGTGGGTGTTACTGTATACGGTAACATGTAGCATTGTCAGACTATGTTTTTTTATGAGTTACTAACAAGATCAAGAGTTAGCGTAGTCACAGTAACATTTGTTGTGAGGTATCAGTCTGTTTTGTTACGTGTTGCAAAAAAGGTTGGGAGTTATAGGTATTGTTAATATGCTGAAGGAAAACAAGAGCCAAATATGACTTCAAGAAAATATGAGCCCTAGGATCCACCGATGTCTCTGGAAGTCAACTCTGGCCCTGATTTTCAGGAGCGATGTTTGCCCTGCAGACAACTCAAACTCAACTTACTTGCTGTGAAATCAGCTGAAGGTCAATTGACCTGACAAAGTCTACAGTCACAACAACTGGGAGAACTTTATATACTGTGCTAAAACCAGAAGAACAGCTGTTAATCAGGCAGCACAAGAAGGAATACCGTCTTGGACAAAGGCTCTAATCATGTCACTTCACTTGGTTTACCAAAGTGTGATTGTGTAAATGATTTTTCCAATGAAAATAATCTGCACATATTTTTGATTTTTGATACTTGATTTAGGTAAATTACTTTTCTAATGGAAAAAATGATAATTTAAAAATAATAATAATAATAATCTGCATATATTCTTCTGATGTTTGATACTTGCTTTATATTATTTATTTTTTTCTAATAAAAAATAAACTTCCCACAAGTTCGAATATTGGCAATTGATGTTCATATGCTCTGATAAAGTAGTAGTAGATATAAATAGTTTTATATCTACTTGCATTGTCATGTGATTTATTGTTACTTAAGGATTCTTAATGACCTGAATTTATGTTGACAGGGTTTAAATAACTGATCATAAGTTTCAAAGCGGATAATGATAATTTATGTAAAGAAAATAGTAAAGTCAAGCCGGGGTGGGATCATATAACTTCCTCCCAAACCCTTTCAAGCAATCTGTCATTTAATGACTAGTTATCCTTTGTTTGACATGTTTCTATGGATGTAAACCTCTGTTGATTGATTGTGTTGTACTGTATGTATTATTCTAGCCTGATTGCTCTAAATAAACCGTTTCAAATCAAATCACACCTAGCTAACATGTAGCATGTTACAAAGAAGTTTTAGTTACTTTGAACCCTGGTAATGTGACTGACTGACTTATCTCTGACTCTTTTGTCTCACTTAATGTGCTTTATAGTTTGGTGTGCCTTCATTATGAAAAAAGTCAGAAAATAGATAATTCATTGTGTATGAGTCATATAATCAAGTGTGCCCCTGTAGTGCATAAAATTTGCAACACACTACAATTTGTCACAACACGTAAAAAAATTAACTCACAACACGCAAAAATCAACTTACAACAAATGAAAATCAACTCACAACATGCAAAAATTAACTCACAAGAAAAAAATCAACTCACAACAAGAAAAAAATCAACTCACAATGCAAGATCAGCTACTCACAACATAATTCCTTATGTCAAAATAGAATTTTACTTGCAACGTAAGTTTGACCTAAAACGTAAGTTGTACTGCTTTTATTCTGAAATTTCCATCAGGCTAACAGAAATTTAGGTCACAGTTGGTGAGCAGTGTCACTGCACTATCTGTATGCGGAACTCTACCTGTTTCACCTTTCACCCCGCATGCATGAACCATACGTCAATTCATTTCTTTGCCTTCATTTCCTTTGCATTATCATTTCACGACAGTAACTTCGCGATTTCAAAAATGTATGCTTTTCCTAACAACAAAGAATTTCTCCCGACTGGATTACAGCGCCAAAAAAATGAGAGAAATTTGTTCTAAACATTTTAAGAAGTTATTCATGTTAACATTTGCAGAAGTGACACGATACCCACTGCCATCTAAAATAACTACCGCAAAATGTTTTCTCTTTTTTGTTTTCCAAAACATTTTGAAAAGTCAATTGTCTCAGAAAAAAATTGTAATTGGTCAACCTGACAAGCTCCAATGTTCTCTTTAGCAATTGATTTCCTTCAAATAAAATGGTCTTTGCTCAAACGTAGTTCAATATAGGAAACTGCATGAGGGCTTCGTGGAAAAAATGACCTAAAGTCAACAGATGCAATTACAATGTGTGGGTCTGCATTGGTTGAAAAACGTTACTTTTATGGTTTATAGTGTCTTTGTCTGTTTCTTGTCATGGTCCCAGCAGTACGTTACTTTACAGAGTCTGGTGCTGCAGGAGGTTTCATTACGTTCTTCTGTTCTTTGTCTGTTTACGTCTAAAACTCTTCAATGTGATCATTCTGTCATTTAAAGAGGTATTTATTAAATTATACTTTGGGACAGATTTGGAATAATCTGGAATGAACTGAGAAAAAGTTTTTTTTCTCTTGGTTTAATGTTTTTTTTTGCTTCCAGTGTGAACTGATGCTTTATAGGCAAACTGAATTGAGTTAAATTATTTTTGCTGTCATTATAAATAAAAATAGCAAAAGTACTAAAATGTTTACAGGCATTTTCAAATTGTCAGTCTGGACCAAAATGATCAAAGCTTCTCTTTAAACTCAGACTATCTGAACATAGTGTCATATTTATGAACTGAATCTTTACTGTCGCCTCTTTTAGCACAGAGCATATGTGTGGCCATATGTACAGTTCTTGCAAAAATCACTGTAGGTGCAACGTGAAGATGTCTGATTTAGAAACACATACTCTGGTCTGCAGTGGAACAGATTAGCCAGGAGCTATTTTTCACCGTCTTGCACAACAAACACATTTTAATGTGTTTTGTTTGCTAAAATAATGATTGCAGAGACAGCTAATCTGTTACTATTACTCATAGGTTCTTATTTTGATTAGATATTTAAATCTACTAACAGGCAGAAGGAGCTTTGTGCTTTAAATGGAAAAGGACACAAAGGAAACGGTATGCGTTTGTTTTTGCTTTTTGCTGTTGTGCAGCAGAGAATCTGCAGCTTGTTTAAGTGGATTCCGTTTGAGCGGCTGCACCCAAAAGAAAATAAAAATACAATAAAAAAACTTGGCACTGGTTTTATTTGAGCCACTTTTCTCACATGCCCTCCTCACTGGCCTCTTCCCACCCATCATCCCTCCTTACAGGTCACTCTTTGTTGTTCACAAAAGCTCCAATGATTGGATCTCATTCGGTAGTGTATTCATCTCTGCTGCTATTACAGGGTGGCAGTAAGCACGAGGGCCTGACCTTGATGGTCAGACTGTTGGAGATTAGGCTTAAAAACATCACAGGCAGTTACTCCTGCTGCTAGATATTCATAGGGCATTTTCTGTGTTATTGTTTTTATTTTTGTTATCAATTTTTCAGTTCTTGGTTATATTTCTGTTTTTTTAGAGCTACTATTTCTCCATTGCAGCGCATGACAACCAATCCTTTTGTTTCTTGTCTCTTATGTTCTACCTCCTACCTACCATTTTCTAGCACACCTTTCTCTCCCCCAAAAATAACCTGCTCTGAACTTGCGGCACAAGTTCTTGTTATTGTTGTGTTGTTTTTAGCTCTTTTCCACCCATAGGAAGCGTTTGGATCTGGCAAGGTCGTCTGCCCTCATTCCAGGCACGTCGCATTGCCGTTAGGCGCCATGTAACAAAAGACCTTAACTTTATAATATAGCCAGAGTGCAATAGGGTATAAAATCAGACAGAATAGAAATGTGAAAATAAAGGTGCACAGAGGCAATGGGAGAATTTTAAATGCACATTTTGGACACGTAAAATCTCTTCTTCCCTGCCGTCTGACATTTCCTGCTAATTACTGACAAACAGCTGTTCTGATATGGTAATTAAATCGGCAGGCACGCCCCATTGTTCCACGATTCAATTGACATTATTGAGCTGACATGTTAGAATGAGAATAAATCAAGTCTGTAAGAAGCTTTGGAAGCTGAAAACAGAGAGGAGAAATGCTTCGTCTGGAGCCAGAAGAATTCCAACATAAGCATTTAGCACAGCTCCAGTATGAGACACAGAGCACACGCTCATGTGATGCTCTCAGCACGAGCAGCTTAGCCATTGTCTGGAGCTACTACAACACAGCAAAACATCTTACATCAACATACTAGAAACTAATTAGTGGCGGAGAGATAGGAAGTGGACATAAGCAACTCATGTTTAAAAGCATTTTTGGCCTTTTGAAAGAGGGTGCTTACAAAGCTGAGCAAACGTGTTCATGTGTCTATGATCTTAGAATCCAAACTAACAAACAAAAATACCTCTAGGAAATAAATCTTCATGCCTGGTGTTTGAATTCTGCTTATGACCAGCCAGCACATTTAAAATGTGATGATATAAATGTTGTGGGAGTGAACTCACTTGACCAACTGCTGCAGTGCTGTTGATTTTAAACACATCGAAGGATTCTGTTACAAAACATTTAGTCTGACAACAGAGATGTGGGTTTGCTAACCTCAATAACATTTTTTGGTGTAATGGATCGTACTAGGATTGGGATAATCCCTAAAAGTATGGGGCAAAGAAAACATTTGATATTACAAATTGGGGGATGTTTTACAAAAAATACTCCTCTGATTAGCTGCAGTCTGCAACGCTGCAGAAAAAAGTAGCCTATCTTTGCTTCTTAATTACAGTCTGTGCTGAGATGAAGGGATGTGGGAGGGGCCTATAAACTGCACCAGCGGTACCACATAACTACAAAATGTAAATAAAAACACTAGAAAAATATCTAGTATTCTAAATGTAAAAAATGTCACAATGGGACAAACAAAATAGTGGATTATCCTTTCAGGTTAAAGCGCATCCACACCAAGTAGTGTACACTCATCTGCAGCCACAGTGCAGAAAACAATTGTGTTGCCGAGTTAATTTCCATGTTTTCATTCATTTGTGTGGTTGTGGTTAATCTACAGGGGTTTAAGATTGGCAACTATTAATGGATATCAGGTTATGAACACATTGAATAATTAACGAGTATCAGAGATGCTGACAGCATTAGTTAAACCACAAGTGGAGAGATCTTAATTTGTTAAGAAGAAATAAACAAATATAAAGAAAAGACATTTGAAGCTCCATTACTAAGAAGTATTTATTTCTTACATTTACTGAAGGCTTTTGGTATAGTTTTATTTAATTGTTTTTGTACAATGAATGCAGTAAATAAATTTTTTTAAATTCTATTAAGACACATTCCTACATTTCTGCGGCAAGAAATTTCTGGTTTAAAGGAACCCTTTTTTTAGTTGATATAAGACAACAACTTGACAGCTGATGTGGGATAGCAATAGCGTGTAGATATTACTTTCTAAATATACATTTTAAAAAAAATAGTTTTTCACTTCTTCTAAATATTTTTGCATAATTTTTTACTGGCAGTCTTTTTTTTTTACTATTATTTATGTTTTCAAAGTGAAAATGAAGAACAGTAAGGACTAGGGTTGCACTACAGTGCCTTTGTTAGTAGTCTTGCCCCACAATGAGGAGGCTCTGGTTCAAATCCCAATGGGTCGTTTCAGTGTGGAGTTTCCATGTTCTCACTTCAGCTTCTGCCGATAGCTCAAAAAACTGCTTCTTGAGTTAATTGGTGATTCTAGGTGTGAATATGACTATTCAGGATGGTGCCCTCACCCTTCAGTGGCTGAGTAAGTTGCTTCATCCCTGTGACCCAATAAAGAGTTACAAAAAAAGGATGCATGGATTGTGGACTAATTTATTTCCTTAGAAATAAACATGTCAGTAGGATCTAGAGATTTGATGTCACACATTCTAGACTTAAATTCATTCAACATTTTGAAAATAAAAAACAACAAAACTTGAAGGTACAGAACTATATAATTTAACTACATTTACATCTGCAGTCTGGAACAGTTTAGAGCCAGTTTGACTGGGAATAAAATAAAAAAAAATCATTACATGTGAGATATCAATCTTAAAGTGCTTCCACAGATAATAATTATAGATTTAAAAAAAAAAACAATAAAAAACACTGATGCTCCACAGAAGAAGAACAGAACAAGTCTCTTTTTTCCACCAAGCAAAAAAAATATATCAAAAGCCAAATCCTATAGGCATACTAGTGAAAACTAACTAAATCAAAGAGAGGAAAAAGCTCTTTTGGATGCCAATCTGTGACACCTGAGAACCATGTAACAAACTTATGTTGTGTTGCATTGCTAGTTTAACCAGCATGTTTCTTTTTTTTATCTGTTACATTAAGTTTCAGTGTTATCCTTTTATATATATTCAACTGAGAGTTGAATTTATAAATCAGTAAAATTCATTTAAAATAGTAACACTTTGGGTTGAGGAAAAGTCATGCCATGTTGCCATATTGTAAATGTGTTTGCAGATATCAGACATTTAACTTCTCAAACTCATGAACAGAAATGAAGGAAATGTTAAACTGCACCTTTAACTTGCTTAAGCCTAAGACACACAGGGAACATGACCTGAGTATTTCACACCTAAGGAAAGCGTCCACCACAGAATTTATCAGTCCACCACAACCATTCCTCAATGTTGTGCAAGCAAAGCCATTCCATGTGTGCAGTTTGTTATTATTTTTTTCTGTGGGTTTAACTCATCTTGCAGCATCATTATTTTTATTTCCATGTATATTCCTCTTCCTGAACTATTTCCCAACGGCTTAACTTCACCAAACTCATCAGCCGCAATTATTCATTCATACATATTTCAGTGATATTATCATCTCCCTGCACGATAATTAGAGAAATAAAACACAACCTTTGACTGAAATGGAGGCAAAACTTTCCATATAGACTTCACACAGACGCTGAGATGCCGGAGCACTTTCTCACAGCTTCAAAGAAAAAAATATTTAAAGTTAGAGGGAGCAGCGTGACGTGAGTACTGAGGGGCTTAAAAGTGGCCAAGGTTCATCGTGCAAAGTTAATAGGAGACATATAAGTGAGATGTGATGTTCACGGCCCTGCGAAGAAGTTTTCCAATTTCAAAACACTTACAAAGTTCTGCAAACATCTTATTTCTGGGTGGTTACAGCACTTGCACATTAAAAGATAGGAAAAGGCTTATTTTCATGTCAAGCATAACGTGACGATGATATGCAGCATGCATCAACAGAGACTGCAGCAGACCCGCTACTTCTGCTGTACCAGAAATGCTGAAACCACCATCAATATCTAAAGTCCCACTCCAACGACAGTTTTTTTCTACTGTAAAATCGTTCTCAGTGGTTTTTTAATTATGATTATGCAGTTTTTAGCCAAAAAGTCAGTGTCATTTTTAAGACATAGTTTCTGCAGAGCAGCAGGAGTTTATTAGGAATTTGCTTCAGAGTTGTAGGTGAAACTGCTGGTGCAAAAGTTAGCCTGTGCTAATTCCCATCATCCCTTTGTTTACACTCTCTCCCACTAGCTTATAGCACCTCAGAAGAAAAATCCTGAAGGTAACAGTTCAAACAGAGTGACCTGGGTGTGATGTGTCCCTCATTATGTGTTGGGCCCTCTTGAGACTCAGATTTGTGCAGTTCAAGTAGAGAGGGGAGAGGACAGTTGAGGGACCTTGCAGGAATTTCACAAGCTGTGCTTTAGGCCGAAAATGTAAATGTTGTTTTCAAAAAGCACCATTATGGTAATGAATGACCTTGTTTTAGCTTCAGCTGAAAACAAAAGCTGCAGGAGCTGCCACAAGGAAAGGAGATTGGATGTTTTTCTAGCACCAGGACAGCACATCCTAAACTATCACATGCACAGAGAGGACAGAACTGTTAAGGAGCTCACTTTTCTCAGACCTCAGGGGACAAAAGGGGAAACAACTGCCTTTTCCTCCTTTACCTGCTATTTCATCATTCTGGAAGCTTTGTGTGCTTTGAAGACATCTGAAGACATGGTACTGATATGGAGGAAATCTTTCCCTTATCCAGCTGCCTGCTGTGGATGTGCAACTGAACTAGTCAAAGGGAGAGCAGGCTGAATAGAGTCGATGCCTGCGGCAATCTCAAGCCAATCTCCAGACGGCTGCTGCTCTGAGATGAGTCTGTCCTCTTTTCCACCTGCCTGGACTGCTGCTCTTTAATTGACACAGCAGTGTGGAGCACAAAGCGATCAGCTTCCTGATTCAAAGCGATGTCTGTCAGTTAGCAGCAGACACTCGATCCCTCTCTGCAATCGTACTCTACTATTCTTGAGACTTCTGCAAAAAATCCCAGTCAGTTCTTATTGCAGCACCTACACTTACCCTAAAAAATAACCCCTTTCTCCAAATAACTTAAAAGACGGATTTCTCTCATTTGACTCTGTAAGGAGACGGAGGATTCTGTTCCTTAAAGGGTAATACAACAGGACTGTTGGCGGCTGAATCCACCCTCAGCCCAGATTGGAAAAATGCAAAAAAAAAAAAAAAAAAAGGGGGCGGGACAAGAGCAGGCAGGCTGACAAACTGGAGCTGCAGAGCATGATGACGTGCAACTTCTCAAATAACGTGGGACTTACACCAGTTGACCAATCACAAACTTTAATTTTACGACCTCGTTTCACCCTCTAGGTGGCAGCACACAGACAATTTTAGACAACAATTTCAGGAATAAAATGAGTTTATGGTAAATTGTCAAAAATTTGGCAGGGACCAACAGTCAGCACTTTTAAAGTCCAATTTGTACAGGTAAACAGTCAAAAAAAGTTGATGTACTGTTGTGTTACGTTTTAAAGCAACTTCAATACTTTTCTGTGTGAAAACAAAGAGAAAGAATACAAATAAACTATCGGGTATGTACATGAAAACCTTTTACTTTAAAACTACTTAAAGCACAATATCTTAATTTAACGTCCTTTGAAACGCTTAAATAAAATGATCAATAAATACTAATGTGTCTTTGTAACAATAACATACACTTTAAGGTAACAACTTAACTAAACTGTGCAAATAAGAACCAAAATGGAGAGTATATCAAGTATCCTCCTGACTTTAAAGAACAATAACAGTGGAAATAAAAACTCACATTGATGTATTTTAATACATTTGACATTGCATGTCGGATCTTTCATTATTATTGAGACACAATTTGAACCTCCAGCGTGTTAATATGATATGATCGCTGTTTTTTACAGGGCTGGTAGCCGAATTCATTTCCCCCTCAATTTTATTAAGTCACGTTTTCTATCTGTGTACTGCTAACATACACACCTGTTGAAACAACCGTGGTGCTAGACGTTTGGAGTCATTTGGATGGTCAAACACTGTGCACTTCTCTGCTAGAATCTGGTGTCTTTTAGCGCGATGTTTGGACAAGTTACTGGTGTTGCCGCCCTCACTAGCCACGTTTTTGTTACATCTGAGACAGAGCATGCTGTCTGCATCTACTTTGGAAAAATACAGCCACTCTTCATACCTTTTCTCTCACGGCCGCTCTGCCATGTCCGTGTGTTTGTTGCCACTTGTCAGCGGAGAAGGAATATGTTGGAGTGAAAACTTACACGGACTTATGACATACGGGATGCCATATGATGCCCTTCTGCCACACTCTAGTCATTAGAAAGGTGTGCACACTGGCCCTTTACTGATCTCGCACAAATGCCACATGTACAGTACAGGGTGAGTGTGCAGGCGATCCGTGAGTACCTGTAGGATACCCACTGTAATACATTGTGCTTGTCTAGTTTCCTAATTTCTAACAGTCAGGCTGCAGGGAAAGATCACGCACCTATCACTTAGCACTAACATGCTTCTTGCACAGTGTACAGGATTTAGTGAGGTTTGAAAAATGAAAAATCCATACTGCATGCCTGCATCTCATCTACTTCACCCTTATTTACCTTAATGTGTTTTTTGAGTGTTTGCTACAACCTGTAGGCCATAATGTGAAAAAAACTAACATGAATATTATCAATTTTCTTTTCTTATAAGTTGTACCTGGATTCAATCTGCAGTTAGCACAGCTGGTTTTACATGTTCTGTGATTAATTCCTAAGTACATGTAGGACAATGATCTCGGTTTGGCTTTTTCAATTTTTAAAAGAGATTACTGGGTCTGAATCTTTAAACCTAATAAATAACAAGAATAAATTACTAAAATTTGATTGAAAACGTATTTCTTTTGTAAGTGTCCATGTTACAAGCGAGATTGTCCCTGACCAGGAGTGAGTGCTTTTTCAGAAATTAACACACCACGAAAGCCTGTTCTGGAAGCCTGTTGCTTTACGGACTGTAATTAATCAGCGTTAATATATGTTAACACGTTCATTTTTTTCAAATGAATCATGTGCTTTAACGTGTTAATGTTGACAGCCTAAGTTTATTTGTTTGGAACTTTTGGACAGTAATGTGACAGTCAGTGTAAATATCAGTAGTTCTTTGTGTTTGATCATTAGGTAAACTATAATAAGTTAAAATTATAATTTCACAAGTATTTGCAAAAAGAGGAACATTATAAACATTTACATCCATATGTAAGTGCAGCAAATTTCCAATCTGGAGTGTATTTGTCTTTATTTTAAGGACATTTCATGCTAAGTAAAGTGAAGTATGGTTCTCTGTAAATAATAAGTTCAAGGTTTAGGAGATTTAAAACCACATAAAAATAAAAAAGTAAAAATTGAAAATATTTCTCAAAGCTAAAACTTAATCCCAATGAAAAAGCTGTGGAAGCTTATGTTCCTCATCAGCTTTCATGTCTTCTGGCTTCTCTCCTTTCTACTGTTCAATCCGAACTAAACCATTCATCTTTCAGTATATCCCATCAGAGGTCGCCACAGTGAATCAGCTCTCACTGATCTGCACATTTGGTTTGGCAGAAATGTTTATGCTGGATGTCCTTCCTGTCACAACCCTGCATTTAGTTTGGGCTGGGGACCAGCACAGGGAGACCCCGACCTAGAACCCCTTGTGGCTACATAGGTAGGAACTAGCATGAAGAGTCTTGCCTAAGAACCCACACTGGATTCAGCTCATCGTGCTCCATGTGCCAGACCTGCACTTGACCAACTGAGCTATCTAGCCCCTAATTTACATTGAAATGTGGCAGATCTAAAAGGGTTTGGTTCTATCCCCACACAGATCAGTGAAAATGTAAATTTGCCCCGACTCTCTGCTCCTGTGCTTAATGGCAGACATAATGTCAGACAAACCTGGCGAAATAAAAGAAAATAAAAGCAGGAACTTTGCTTCTATAGTTGCTAGAACAACAGAAGTAACACACTTGGAAGCTCTCAATCAAACTGAATTGATGAGTTGTTGTCCCTATCTTCTGGCTTCTCTACTTTCCACTGCTGAATCTAGACTAAGCCAGGGGTCACTGCAGCATGGAAGTGTGTGAGCTGCAAACAAAGAGAACATATGAGCTGAGATGACGGTATGAGATGATGAGCCCAGCAGCAAACAAACACAGAGAACCACACATACAGTTGGATAGATTAGTTTCCGATTCCATTTGTCCTCAGTAAAATTACAAAGTTCGGATGATTCTACATGTTAAATCTCCACTACTAAAGCAAAAACTGATTCAAACCTTTTTTGCGAACAATCTTCAACAGCAGCAGGCTGCAGCTCCACTTTCTTCCTGTGAAATGTGTGTCTGCTGCTGCAACACAGCTTTCAACTCCAAGTGGAGCTCAGTCAACAATTCATTTCAGTCCTTATTACATTTGACTGGGATGTTGCATTTTATTTATAGCAGTGCCATTGGCTTTATGCGTGTGAGTACCTCTGACTCTTATGCAAATTTAATTAATTCCTAACTCTGCCAAGTTTACAAGCACACCTTCTTCCAGGATGTTTCAAGTATATTAATTTTTTTCCTACTGTATTAAATTTTGTACTTACAACCCCAATAGCTAGTAGGCAAACCTGGCTTAATTTATATTTTCAAAAACCACACCAAAAAAGCAGGATGCAGCTTTTTAATGCTTAGGTAAAGAAAGAAAAATAGTGCGTTCACACACCAACTTCATCATCACATATGAAGAGGTTTCAGAAAAAATTACCTAGATTTTACCATCTCACACTTTAAATATAATCACTTAGTTTAGTTCGTTTTTGTGCTTTTTGTGATTTTTTTGTTAAAAAATTATTGTTAAAATCACATAAATAAGTTAGTATTAGTAGTGAATGCAATTATGTTTACAGTGGCTTTCCAAATTATTCATACTCCTTAAATTTCTCCACATTTTCTCACATTATGACAACAAACATAAATATATTTTATTGGAATTTGATGTGAAAGACCAACACAAAGTGGCGCACACTTGTGAAGTGGAAAGAAAATAATACAAGAGTTCAGTTTTTTTACAAATAACAAACAGAAAAGTGCAGTGTGCAAAAGTATTTAGCTTCCTTTTCTCTGAGTTCATCCAATTGCCTTCAGAAGCTGCTTGATGATTGGTGACTGATCAAATGTTGACTTCATGACTTCATAGAGTCCACCTGTGTGTCATTTATTCTCAGTATACAAATCCAACTGTTTTGTAACAGTCTCTGTGGTTTGTCAAGAGAATATTGGGGAGAAAACAGCATCATGAAGTGTAAGGAACACACCAGACAGGTCAGGGAGAAAGTTGTGGAGAAATTGAAAGCAGAGTTAGGTTAGAAAAAGATTTCCCAAGCTTTGAACATCCCACAAACCACTGTCCAGTCCATCATCCACAAATGGAAAGAGTATGATACAACTACACACCTACCAAGACATGGTCGTCCACCCAAACTAACAGGCCGAACAAGCAGAGCACTGATCAGAGATGCAGCCAGGAGGCCCATGATGACTCTGGATGAACTGCAGAGATTTACAGCTCAGATGGAGGAATCTGTCCATAGAACAACCATCAGTCGTGCACACATCTGGACTAAGTGGCAAGAAGAAATGATGCGTGGCTCATGACATAAAGATACCTCTGAGGTTCTACCTTGATTTCTCAAATTTCTGGGGTAAAGAGGCAGAAAAATTAATAAGCTTTTATTATTCTTTTCATCAAAGATTAATTCAGAGCTGAAGTTCAAAACTAAATATTCCCTTTGCTTTTAGGCTGCTCCCTTTAGGGGTTGCCACTGCGATTCAGCCACATCCATCTAGCGTTATCTTCTTAAATAACTGCATAAGAAATATAAAGTTTGATGGATTTCAGACTAAAAAATGCAATGACAGATCATTTCTTAGTAGTGAGGTGGAAAATGATTGAGAAAAAGCAAAAAAAGTTTCTGCAGCTCTCCTTTAATGTGACGTTTGTAGTAATTAAAGATGCGTGTGTTAACTCAAATATTACTTCTGAATTATAAGGTGTATCTATAAATATATTTAGATAAAAATAATTATTCATGGTTCTAAAAAACCCAGCAAAAATGTCTCAACACAATCCAATACGTATTAAAGGGGATGCAAATCCAGTTTTTCTTTCAATCTAAAATAAATATATTTTCTTGATTCAAGCTTACATCAATTTTCATATCAAATTCAGTGGAGCTAAGCTTAATCCTGCAATCCCGTCATTACTGGAAGGCCATTCATTTCCTTGCAGCAACACTAAAGTCAGACTGCATATGAGGAATGAACTGCTGGCTCATCACAACATTAAGCTGTCAGACTCAAAATTTTTTTACTGCTTTGTGATAAAAAGCACAGAAAGCATGAAATATCCCAGCAAAGGAATGAAAGACACAGAGAGCTGGAAATTGAGATTTATAACCTAAAAAAATAGTTAGAGAAGATAAAAAGTCCGTTGTGAGACAAAATGTGAAAAAAAGATAACTTTCCAACAAAATATCCACAAACGATTTGCTCCATGTTACATTCTCTCAAACTACCCTGACAGACGTTTACACAATGCCCTTTAGAGCTGAAGCTAACATAAGGAGCACAGGCAAGACTGTCTTCACAGCTACCTAATTGGAAAGCAGTGAGACAAGCAGCAGAGATGAAGGCTTGTACGAACAGGAAGTGTCACAATGTTGAAGTACTTTGCAGATCCAAAGAGTTTGTAACAACTGGACCAAAAAAAAACTTTAAATATAAGAGAAACTTGGATGCAATCAACTGGAAAGAATTTCTTTTTCTGCGACAGATTGAGTGGAAAAACCTACAATTTAAATTGAAATACAATAAAAGGAACGTGCACAATAAGCTAATAGAAGTGAGTTTTGTGTTTATGTCGCATGAAAACTTTAAGGATAAAACATATGTAGAAGTTTATATAAAAATGTCAAAATAACTAGACAGCAAATTTTTTAAGAACTGAGTGCTCCAATGTGGCCCAGATTGGAAAAAAATGATAAGAAAAATGCACGAATGAAACAGGAGGTGTAGTGGACCAAGCAGTATAAGGCAACAAGGACAGAGAGAGTTTATCAAACATATATTTTCAAGAAATGTCTAGATGAACAAAAATGAGCCATGAACAGCTCAAAGCTTTAAATTCAACAGAGGAACACAACTTAACCAACTGAAGAGACTAAACTGACCTAATTAGAAACACATGGGAACATATTTAGTGGCTGATCAGACCAACTGGATAAACAAGGGGAACTGAAAAAAGACTAAGACAATCTACAAAATACAGCAAATACACAAAATTAATGTCCATCCCATACTAAACTAACATACAACAATAATGAAACTAATGAACTTAGAATTTCTACTTAGGAACAAGTAGAATTTAAAGTAAATCAATGCTTAACACAAACAGAGTTCCCTCTCCTCAGGGCAATGGAAAATATAATGTAAACCCCTGTTTGCTAAAGTGTTTGCTTGTTGCAATGTTTCATTTAATCTTTTTTTAAATGCTTAAAAGCTTTTTTTTTAAATAAATATACTTTGATCAATCCTGGCGTACCTGTTAACAGTTGCCTAACACCCCACCACCACCACACACACACACACACACACACACACGCACACACGCACACACACACACACACACACACACACACACAAACAGAGGTTAAACAAATAAAATTGTTTTTTTTTTTGGTATGTGAAAAAAGTGCAGTTTATCTGTTACAGGTATAGTCCCATGCTTCCGAGTGGGGGTTGACGTGTACGGGTGCTGCAGGTTCTTGGGTTGTATCTCTTTTTTCTGATGTGAATAATCTTATTTTAGTGCTCTGCAACTTAAAGCATAGTGCTTTAAGCCCCCTCCATGAACAGCCACCTTAACATGGTGGAGGGGTCTGAGAACTTGAGTGATCTCAGGAATTATAGTGTCTGGGGCTTCAGCCCCTGGTAGGGTCTCCCTGCCATGGGTCCTGACAGGTCCTGGGTGATGAGCCAGACAAAAACTGGTTCAGAACCCCTACATGAGAACTTCAATCACAGATCCAGGTACGTCGCCCAGATTGGCGTCACCGGGGCCCCACCCTGGAGCGTTTCGGAGTACCACAATAGCCGAACCTCAGATCCAGGCCCTGGGGAAGACCCAGGACATGCTGGAGAGACTACGTCTCTCGGCTGACCTAGGAACATCTTGGGGTCCCCCCAGAGGAACTGGAGGAAGTGGCTGAGGAGAGGGAAGTCTGGGCATCTTTGCTTAGACCTGGTCCTGGATGAGAGGAAGAAGATGTATGTAACTTAAAGCTTCTTATATTTGCATAAAATATAAACCCATTAATATTTATATAGTCGACATTGCTGTTTTTCAGATTATTTTGTTTGCCATTTCAGTAATTTAAAAAATACGTAACTGAATAATGCAAATTGAATGAATTAGACTTCTTACAGAGATGACTACTGGCCCACAGATGCCTAAAATAGCACTGTATAAATAGCTCATATGGGAATGGCACACGTATTAAAACAGCCTAATTTCTCATAACTAGCTTCCGGCAATGCCTTTTCTCAAACTAGGTTGTTCATGGAACCCTTTTTTTTTTTTTTTACAGAAGCTGGGAAAGCTTTGAAGCATTCGTCTCGTCATCTATCCATCTTTTATTTTCACTTTCTCTGGCAGTTATGGGGGATGCTGCAGCCTATTTCTGCTACTTCAGAGTGAAGGTGGTGGTACTAACTTTACAAACTTGGGTAGTTTGCCAGTCCACTGCAGGGCTACACACACAGATTCAGTCTTAAGACTGTTAGAACATATGAAACATGTTTTTTGGACTGTGAGAAACTTCAAATAGGAAGGACCCAGTTCAAGCTGACGTCCTCTTGCTGTGCAGCAACATTGCGAACCACCAGACCAGCCATGTTCAGCACAGCTTTGAAGCATAAAAACACCCAACCAATGTTAATCACAAATAGCCATACTATTTACTGCTTCCCACCCCCATCAGCCTTTCACAAGCTAAAAAAAAACTACTCGGTATCTTAAAATGCACAGGCATGCTTTACTGATAGAGTCACAGCGAATAACACTGGCATGGTTCCCCATCGCTGTGTCTCCAAGGCAACAATTACATTACTTGACAAATTAACCTCCTTTGAAACAAGTGAAGGCTTCAGTTTTTGTGGAAGAAGCTGGGGTAAAATGTCAGTCCATTAAGATTCATTCTCCATGTGCCTCTTGAAGCTGAGTGTTAAAACATGACTGCAGTGGTGCGAATAAGAAAGAATTTTTAAAGATGATACGAAAGGTCTGGGTAAACATGTGCTTCGTCTTTGTAAAGGAGTCCCCTCTTTTTTACACCGGAGGAGCTTTCAGTGGTCCTGCACTTGCAGTAAACACATCGGCTGTCAACTGAGATCTTCCACAGATGACCAGCTTGATCTTGTAGAGTATGAGTTTAATTTCACAGCTGGCCTCTCATTGATGTAATAGTTTGTGGTAAAATAAGCAGAGCTGTGATATGCAGGCACGCTGCAATTATAGATGACTGGTGGGGATATCTTGAATCGCATCAGTGTTCATGACAATAGTGGAGCAAGGAAGATCTGAGACCAATCAGTGTCACTTTGGGTGGTTTTCCACAGGAAGCACACAGTGTTGACTGTCATGCACTGTCCTTTGTTCACTAAGATGCCAATGCTCAATCCTGCTGCTGTCTGATCACACATCACACCAACATGAAGGCTGCCCTGGACCGCCCTGACAGAACAGCACCACTATGTTCATGTTTGCAATTGCAGGGATAATGATTAAAGGCATTTAATGGAAGTTTTCAATATATTTCATGGATCACAACAGTTACTGACTGCAGGGACCATATTTTTTTTTTGCAATTCTTTTTCTTGGACATGGTGAACAACCCCTTCCCAAAAGGTTATCACATCAGAGTGGACAAAACTAACCAAAAAAATTAATTGGGCCAAAATCTTGTATGGGGCTCGAAAAAAACTTTCAAACTCTGTTAATGAAACTAAAATATGTGTGTTGGGGATATCCAATTGAAGTTTTGAAAATATTATGGGATAGACACAGGACCCATGGCTTGGCCACAATTTTGTAGCAAAGAGATAAGTTTGGTGATTTTTACATTTTCCCACAATATGGAAAAAAAAAAAAAAAACTTTTTTTATCTTCACAAAATTTCAAACAAATGCCCCAAGCTTGAGTCTACAACCTCAAGCAAAGTTTCATTGACCTTTGACCTTTGACCTCAGGAAGAGGTTGTCATCTTGAATCAAGAAAAAAAAAGTATATGTAGAGTTAACCGTTGCCCCCCAGAAACTAAAATTTGGTTGCTATGGAGATAAAACCGACGCAAAAGCCACCATTTTGAAAAACTTTTTTTTTTTTTTTTCCATCGTTTGCCACATGAAGCCCTGATCAGGGTGGCAGAGCGGAAGAGTGAAGGTGGGCCAGTAGGGGGCAGTGAAGCCAGACAGCGCCTCCGGGGCCATATGACACCACTTCCGGCTTTAATTTGCCATTTAAAATTGTTTTCAGAGAAAATTTAATGCCATTTTGTCTTATAGCAACAAATAACTAACAGCAAAGGGAATATAGCTTTCTGCAAAGGTGTGCCTTAAAAACCTCTTTTAAAGAGATTGTCTTTAGCTGAAAGCTTTGGCAGAAACTGTGAGAAAAGGCTGCCTAGCAGCAGGTGAAGGTATGAGGAAGGACAAAAACAATCTGACATTGACGGAATACATAAACTGCAGAGGATAATTTATGAAATCTGTGACCCTGTGCCTGCTCTTATTTTTTTAGGGAAGGAAAATGAAAGGAAGAGGTTATGCAGACTAATTTGTTGCTGACATTGATGATGATTTGCCTTTGGTAAGGCACGTGGAGCATGTGCAGACCTGGCATCAGTAATACAAAAGACTGATATTAGTCACCACCCTCATACTGTCAAGGTGAAATCAGCTACCTCTCCCCCATTTCTGCTTTTATATCTCTGTTTGCTCAGAGCTCCCTCGTGAACTGTAGTGCATTAACCACTGTGGAGAAAGGGAGATAACATAAAACCAACTGCGATGCCAGACTGGATGTCCCGCCACACCTGGCCTGCTCAGATTTCTCCTCTCCTGAGGCCATCTGTCAGAAAGTGAGCCGCACAGATTCCAGCAGGAACAAAGGAAGCACCGGAAAACTTCAATAAGAATGATCTTCTAATTTGCACGTGGCTTAAGTCACCACTCACATTATATTTTATTCACAGAAAGATTAAATTGCAGCTTGGGTCATTTTTGTGCATAAAGTCATTACTAAGGAAATACTCAAAGACCATCTTTCTCTAGGATGTCATTTGCAAATATGATTTTTTTATTTCTTACTGCTAGTAGTTGTTAATATTCACAAGTAGAGTTGTGGTTGTTAGTTGTATCTTAACACATTCTTGATTATTTGTATATGTCACAGTCACAGGAACTTGGAGTGATGGTGATCACCCACGTCTCCACTAAAACTATGACTTTTCAGTTGATTTGTCTTTCTTGGTCCAGTTTTTTTGTCTCTGATTTGTCTTTTTCATGTGCTCTTTGACTCTAAAATACTTTGACGCTTTTTCTGCCAAAGGTTTCCTTCGTTCCTTCATTTCAAATTCCTGAAAGCAGATGAGTCAAACTCACATACACCATGGGCCAAAATAAAATTAAAATATTAGAAAAAATTGCTAATGCCCTTATTCGATTAATTCAATGGGACATAACAAAACCTGCAAACATAACAATATTTTTCATAAATTAAAATGTAATAATCAGGTGTATTATTTTTTTATTCAGACCTATGTTGTGATTTCTAATAAAAACCTTCCCCACTGACTGACAACAGGCAAAATAATAATAACAAACACGAAGTGTCAACAGCAGCAAGAAAAAGGTGCAAAATTGAAGTTCTAATTAAAGCTCAGTATTAGATGCTCAGCAGTTGACAAATGGAACTGATGAAGCTTATAGGACAATTTGTATCTAAAAACAACACTATATACAAAGGAAATCAGCAAGTTTTATGATTAAATTCTCTCTCTAAAGCATCTCTGGATTGCCTGCGCCTGGATAGGATGCCTGTCTGCACCTGGGGGCTGGGATCACTCCTTCTCTGGCCCTGGGACGGGGTGGGGCAACCCTCTTGGGGCATGTATTTGCTCCAGGCGATGTCTACCATTGCCGCGGGGTCTGGGGGGAGCGGACATGATGGGAGGGGAGGTTTGTGGGAGAGAGGGTGTCCACCATCGGTACGGAACCTTAGGGACCTCGACTGGTCGGGTTGCCTTGGTCCCGCCGGTGCCTGACCAGAGATGTTACAGGGGCAGCGCTTTGGGGCGGGGGGAGGGGCTCAACCTTGGGAGTGGCCCCCTCTTGGATCCTCTCTCCTTGTGTAGGGTGGGGCGTGTGGGGCGGTGGGGGTCGGCTTTCATGCGATGGGGCCCCGCCCTGGTTAGACTTGGTCCCAATGCTGGGTGGGTGGGGGACAGTTGTTTTACCAATCAGGGATCAGTCTGGCAGCTGTCCCTGACCTACCCTCCTTTCTCATAGACCACTAATTAGGGTGAAAGGGGGGGTCGGCCTGCGATGCACCTCGGTAGTGGAGCAACCTGGCAGTGGTCCCCCCTCCCATGGTTTCCGCATAATTTTGCCCCTCTCTATCGGTTATAATTGCACCTTAGACATGTAGGACTCTTGGTGGGGGGTGCTTGGACATCACTGTGAGCAATCAGGAGGTGTCCTCTCAGTGCCCTACCAATTTAACTGCACCGTTTATCACACAAACCTTTTGAACCTCAAAAAAACAAGTCTCAACGCACACACAAATACATTACACATAGAAAGGTAGGACTACTGATCTTATGTCCCTTAACCCATCCCTGGCGGAGGGAACAAGGTCCTCAGTAGCAGCGCCCTTGTTTCTTGGGTGTTGGCCTCCTGAGCCTGGCGGCCCCCTTCGTTCCCTTAGTTCTCTTGCAAAGACCATGAGCGGAGATCACATTCCATCTGAGCCTGGAGGGTGTCCGTGTTTTTATGGTGCGGGTTCTGGTCTTTGCCCCACTTCTCTTGGTCATCCCTCCTCTAGGTGGGGGTGGCTGGTCCCTGCTCTGTCCTGGATCTCCTGCTGTTTCCAGCAGCTTGAAGGTAGGTCTCGCTTGGAGGGCTCTGGCTTGTACCTGGAGCTGGGGTGGGGTAAGCACGGAATTACTGGGTGATGGTGGGTGGCTTGTCTGGGGTGGTGGGGCTCTCAGAAGTGGGGCCACGCGCTGGGCCCCCTGGGGTGGTTGGGGGCTGCTCTTCTGGCTGGGCTAGGGCTTGCACTCTGTGCTTCCGGACCTCACTGCTCTGGGGTTTTGGGGGCTCGTGTGGCAGTCCTGGTCTGGGTGCTTGGCTGGACTGCTGGGCGGATGGATCTCCTCCGTTGGCCCGACAGTAAAAGTGTGAGGGGGCCCTGGTAGCCACTGCGGCCTCGTGGGGGTCTTGGTGTGGGGATGGCTGCGAGCTGTCCCTCCTTTCCTTTTCTTTTTTTTTACATTCCATTACTCACCTCAGCTTAACATGGGCATTCCCCTGAGCCCAGGTGTCGGCTCACCTTTGCACAGTTGGTTAGCAGGATGGTATGAGGTGCTTTGCATGTGTTGATTTGTATGCATAGGTGTGCGTGTGAACTGTATGTTGACAAGTTTGTGAAGACTCTTGAGCCAGCAGGTATGCTGGTAACTACTGAGTGTGTGGACAGGCCCCGCCCATAATGGACTAACAGTCACACTTGACTGTAATGATTATAAATCTCCAGCATCTTGTTGCCTGGTGCGTTATGATTCACACATACCCCGGTGGTCAGCCCCCAAATCCCCCCCAAACCCACCCTCTACCCCTGTCTTTTGTGCCCCCCAATAACCCTCTCTCTTCTTCCACCTCTTTCTTTTCCGTCCGGTCCAACAAAAAAAGGATACAAACATAATTAATATAAATAAAATTTAGTTTAAATTACAAAAAGGGTTTACACGAATATACACTTTGTGTGTCTAATGATTTATAACCCCCAATTGTAACAGTAAAATCTGTCTAACACAAGAGGCTCTCCGCTCATATCTGTTTGCTCAGCTGTTGGAAAGTACAAGTGAAAAAAAATAAATTAATTAATTAATTACATTTTTTAATAAAAAAATGAAGCATGTCTGGATTAGTTTTTAGATTATGCGCGTTTTTCAACTGACAAAGAACTGACAGCATCTGAGGAAATTCTCACAACTAAATGAGGTGGTCACAACTCCTGTGTGATGAATTGTTATCTTCAAAGAAGCAAGGACTTTTGACAGGTTTTTGCAGTCTTCCAACATGTATACACGTTGGCAGTGCAGTTGGAGGCTAATGTGGGCCAGCTCTACGAGTGATCAGATGAATTATTTTTTGGGCCTACATAATTACATCACTAACCTGTCAGGCCTGTGGGCCTTGAGTTTGACATATAGTGGGTGCAGAAAGTATTCAGACCCACTTAAATTTTTCACTCTTTGTTATGTTGCAGCCATTTGCTAAAATTATTTAAGTTCATTTTTTCCTCATTAATGTACACACATCACCCATATTGACAAAAAAAAACATAAAATTGTTGACATTTTTGCAGATTTATGAAAAAAGAAACGTGGAAATATCCATAACAACCCGTTTTTTGTTTTTTTGGGTTTTTTTTTTTTGGCTAAAGCAGCATAATCATAATTAAAAGAAACCCCAAAATTCTCTTGACAAACCACATAGACTGTCACAGAACAGCTGTATTTGTATACTGAGATGAAATCACACACAGGTGGACTCTATAATCATGAAGTCAACATTTGATCAGCCAGTAATCATCAAGCAACTTCTGAATCCAATTGGATGCATTCTGAGAAAAGGGGGTTGAATATTTTTACTGCACTTTTTAGTTTTTTACTTGTAAAAAAAATGAACTACTGTAGAATTTTTCTTTTCACTTCACAAGTGTTTGGCACTTTTTGTTGGTCTTTCACATAACATTCCAATGAAATCTATTGGAATTGGAAAAGTTTGTGGTCATAATGTGAGAAAATTTGCAGAAGTTCAAGGGGTATGAATACTTCTGCAAGCCACTAGCTCTTCATGACGAATCTGACAGAGATCAATAATTTAAACTTGCCATTTTTGTTCTATTAAAGCTATTTTTTGTGCTAATTCTTATTTTTACTATAAAATCCCCTCAAGGCTTTTCCCAGATGCTGGTGCACCTTTTCTTATCAGCTTTTTAAAAATCTTTTATTCTGTATTTTTGCTTGGAAACAGTACTTTGTGAACAACCAGTTTGTTATCCTCCATCGTGAGAAAAATCCTACAAGAACATGCTAAAAACACAATAAATAACATTTTCATTGAAGTGGATCTTTAAGGAGATAACTGTTTTTAAATCCTGAGTTCAGCTGCACTTCGTATCAATTCAGTTCAATTTGATTTATACAGCCCAATGTCACAGCTATCGCCGTCTCATAGGACTGACAGTATCAGAGCTTTAACTTTACCCTTTTGCAGAAAATCTCAGTTCTCTCCAATCATCATTGACATTCTTTTCTGCAAAATTATAACTAAAAAAGTCCCATGGACACAATCTCAGCATCTGGGGAGCTGAGAGTAGCAGCAGACCGGCTCATCAGCATTAAACGTTGGGTTGTAGTGAAGCCAGAATAGCTTCAATGCTCAATAAAAGTATTCACAAAGGTCAGGTGAGCTGGCTTCTGCTCCTCCAGGGTGCTGCCACTTGGCACCTCAAAGGTTAGACAGAGCCCTCTGCATCACCAGAGGCAATGTGAGACCAGAGGAAATGTCAGCACCAACACAGCCTCTGACAATGTAATACTGGAATAGAAGCTGCAGCACACACATCCAAAGTGTTTGTTTGCCATTTCAGTCAAATTGAAGGGCAAACTGTCCCATGGAAGCTTAGTCTGAAGATAAACAACTTTAAGAATTATCAAATCTATTCATCTAAGAGCTCTGAAAGGGCAGAAAAAACATGACTTTATCATCTACCTCCAATTATGAACAAAGTGACTAAATCATGACATCTGCCATGGAGACATGGTCCCCAAGCATTAGCAAACAAAATGGCTAACCAGTAACTGCATCACTCCCTCTGTATCACTTCCTTTCTGTGGCTTCGCATATGTGCGGCAGCCACGATGGTCTTATTAATCCTTTGAGAGGCAGAGCACAGAGGATGAGTGAGTCCAGGCTTTTGTGTTACATCCTGTGGCCAGGCAGTGTGTCTATCTGTGTCCACCCCCACTCTGTCCACGGACGCCATCTGTTTCTTGCCCTGCTCTGGCTTAAGTCCCTGCTGAGCCTGTAGGTCTCTTCTTCCCTTCTTGCTATTACTCATACATACATGCTAATTTTGTGAACACTATTTAAAAGGTATTGTTGGGCTGACTACATGGAAATAAACTCAATTCTATAGGAAAATAGAGAACAACCCCAAACAGAGTCAATGTTTCAGTCCAGTTCAGTCATCAACATGCAATCATTGTGTACTGAAGTACTAGAAGCTCAGTATTTTTACTATTTCTCATTACTTATAGGAGAAAGTTGTCAAATTCCAAACATTGTCATTTTTGCTTTCATTAGATCACCTTCATACCAGTTTTAGAACATCCATAATTTCCTTCACCAGAGAAAAAAAAGCAACATAACAAGTATAAACTAAACTGTGCAGTTTCATTAAATCCTATTTTTTTCCTACAAGCATCTCCCATGAGCCCACTTTCTAAGCCAGCGACACTGGAGGTGATTAGACTTTTTTCAGCTCAGGAAGCTGCACTTCCTCCGCACTACTCTGCAGTGAACGTGTCACTGAGGTTTTTGGACAAGAGTGTACTTGACAATGAAACCTAGTAATTGCGGTTGTGCAGCAGCAACAGCCGACCAAGCTAAGGGCTCACTTTACCCTTTTTTAGTTCACTCACAGTCGGAGTTCAGAGTCAGATTCTGGGCAGACCATCCTCCCACACTCACCCACTGCCTGTACTGAGTCAATCTCCCCCCTTTCTGCTCCTTAAATGACTTTGAAGCTTAAAAGCCTGGATATTTGTAAAGCTTTAAAGCACATTCAATAGTTCTGGTAATGCACAGCAAAGCGACAAGATGCAAAAATACGATGATTACTTTCTGTCTTCAGCTGCATGATTTTTAGCAGCGTTCAATTGTGAATGTTATTTCTTGACGGTGTTGATGCACACCTCGGTTCAGGAGTGTCCTCATGTTTCCCCGTAAAAGAGAAGAATTGGACGGGAAATTCTCCTCGACTCTGATCTGCTTGAGTTAATCTATGGAACTGAAGGTGGAAGGATGGAATACAGATGAATGAAAACGACATATCTACAAGCATTACTCATTTTTTTATGTGGATAACCCAATGACATATATATTTTCAACCTCCTGAATGAAAACTGACCTTTTCTTTAGTGTTTGACTCACTTTAATTATGACATTTAATTTAGAAAAAAAATATCTTTTTTTTTTTTTTTTACCAACACTCTCAAATCAAGCTTATTTACACATCACTTTGATGTATTGGCAGTCTTTACTGTAGAAGTATTTAATCACTATAAAACTGAGAAACAAATTCCCTCCATATATCAATATAAAAGCAACAAATAAACAAACAAAATAACAATAACTAAGACTAAAAATGCAATTAGCAAAAGAAAACTATTTAAAAAACACAAATCAAGAAATAAGGAAATCATTTGCAAAATCCCAAGCCATCATACAAAAATACTGGTTTTTATGACAACAGTAAAGGAATTAAGAGTTTTTAAATACGTTGAGACAAATTGGTGAGAGTATTTAAAAAGAAAAACAAGCTAGCAAAAGAAATAAGATACAAATCACAAGTCTTTGATCACCAACCCAGTATGGAAGCACTGTCGGTATATCTTTGCTCTAATGCCTCTTCTTCATTCTCTCTGTTGAGACTTTCTATCACTGCTTCTGCAATGCAGCACCGTCGGCTGTCTGCCGAGCCACCACATCTTTTACCCTCAGCAACAATCAAATAAACCTTTCTTTCAAAACTCTACCTGCAAAGAAAACATCTTTTTTAACCAGAAAAATGCCTTTTTAAACTAGTGTCTATGTAAGAGATAAACTTTTACTTTCACTCAGCTGAAGCTTTATGTAACACGTGTCAAGCAGCTTTCAGTGACACTTTGACCTTGAGACACCCCATGGTGTTCTAACAAACAGGATTACGGTTGAAAGAAGGCAATATACAGGTATGAAAAGCTTCACATTAAAGAAATGGAAGAAACAGGTGTTTATCTGGCTAATTTATGAACACAGATGTGTCACTAAGTGAGCAGCGTTTCATCGTCACTGAAGGGGTAGCTGATGCATATTGGATTTGTGCAAACAATAAGATTCCAAGATGCTCAATAGTGACTGAGGTTTGAAGGTCTAAAGATGTTAACAGTATACGAATGCTGTTAATTTCTGACAGTTACAAACATCCCTTAACCACTGTTTATGACTCAGATGTGCACTGATGCTCACACGTGTTAGCAGGATAACATTTAGAATTAAAGAGTTGCACTCTAGCTCTGATTCAATCTCACAGGTTTTGGATTTTCCACTGTGAGGCTGTGTCCAGCTGCAGATAAAAGCCTCGTTGGGACCTGAGTTACAGCTCAGCCTTCTTGCATATCAGTCCAATACCAGGTTTGAATTCACCGTCTGGGACTCTGTCTGGCAAATACTGTCTGATGGAGCTCCTAAATTATTCATTTCCCACAATCCATAGCCAGTAAACTCTCTTTCAGAGAAGGGGGATCACAAGATACAAGCAGACAGGTCTGCTGTGTGACAGAAACAGGCATATTGGGATTTTAGTGTCTTTCTCTGTGATATCTAACACAAAATGATCGTTCTGCTGAAGAAGTATACTACATTCCACTTAAGAGTAACAACAGTTTTATGGCAAAACAAACTAGGGAATCCTTAAAGTGAATTAAAAAAAATCCAACTGGGAAGGACCCACTCTGATGAAAGTTGTGTTTTAGATGTTTGGTCTTGTGGCATTTTTCTGACGATGGGTGTGATATATTAGGAAAATTAACCTTAAAATCACATTTCTGAGTACGGCTTTATTCTAATCGTTGTAAATCAGGAAAAATGCAGTTTGAAAAAGATTGTATTTGTTTTATAGAAACTACACTGGACAATTCACAAGCTGCCTGTTCCGCTCCAATCTGATGCATCCACTTGCAGAAAAATAGATCCATGTACACCTTTGTTTTCCTCGTCTTAGCTGGAATCTGGATCAAAAGTGTACGGCTGTCCATCCATTCATTTTCTAAACCAGTTTCATCCCTTACTGGGTCACAAAGCTGCTGGAGTCTAACTACTGTTCAGCCGCGTTCGCACCGAATGCAATTTGGCAACAGAGGCGACCAGTTTCAATGTTAGTCAATGGGACAGACGTGATCTGCGGTCATGAGGTGCGATTTGAGCAGCACGGTGCAATTAAGGCAACATGCAAAAAAATGTTTAAAAATCTGTTAAAAAATGAGAAGAATTTTAAAAAACTGAACTCTGGAGAGATTGATGCGTCGGGTCAAGCAATCAGTCACTCAGCTTTGGGCATGTGACGTTTTCAGTGACAGCAGGTAGAATACACATCCAATATAGTGAATGGATCCATAGTTCTCCTGAACCTCCATTCATTTTCTTGACCTGCTGTATGCTTTTCGGAGCAGTGGGGTGTCCAGGGGACATCAGCTGCAGTTGGGCAAAGACAGGTACACCCAGGACAGGTCACAAGTCTACAATCTCACACCCATTTATACCTAGTGACAATCTAGAGTGACAAATTCACCGATGAAGCCTGTGTTTGGACAATCCTGGAGAAAACCCATGCATGAACGGGGAAAACATGCAGCCTCCACACAGAAAGGTCCCAGCTGGGACTTGAACCAGCCATCTTGCTGTGAGACAAGAGCGCTAACCACCATGCAGCCACTGTACAGCTGCATAGCTCCAATATAGCTCGCCATTGTTGTTGCACCGGGAAAGTTAGGTTGGGGGTGTGAGGAGCTGTAAGCTAGAAAACTAGAAAACAAACAGGACTGTGACTATGCTAACTCCCAACCTTATTAGTAACATATTAAAAAATACAGTCAGACACCACTACACATTAGTTACATCCGCGTATTCACAATAATCCCCAACCTTGTTTGCAATAAAAAATAAATAAATAAACAACCAGAGCACTGTGAACCTCCAAAAGCCCCACTGACATCAATAAACACACCCGACGTTGAATGGCCCGCAGGCGCTACCCACCCTCACCGCCCGCCTTTGACACAACTCCACTTGCAAAGCAGGCACACCTGACACCCCCCCCCCCCCCCCTCTTTCTGTTACACTGGTCTGAGAAATTGATGTAAAAAGCACCAAAATGGCGGCTTTTCTGTTGGTTTTATGTCCAAAGCAACCATTTTGTGCTTTGATCGTCTAGTGATACTGAACAGATTTGACGTCAGTTCAGAAGAATCTGCAAAAGTAAACTTTTGGATTTCCTTAGGAACTACGTCCACCTTTGACCCAACCTCACTAGATAAGCAACCACCACATACACCTGACTCCCCCTTTCACTTTCTGTAAGGCTTTTTTCAAAGTGGCGGTTTTATCTCCATAGCAACCATTTTGTGTTTTGGTTGCCTGATGAACAGATCGCAGTTTCAGAAGAATCAGCAAAAGTAAACTTTTGAATTTCCTTTGCGACCAAGGTTAATTACTGGCCACGTCCACATTCCTAATGTGTTCATATCCTGTCATAATATTTTGTCCAGCTCTAGCCAGAGATCAACATATTACATTTTCCCGATATTCCATCAAAAAATGTGCAAGTAATTGGAGTACGCCACTTTTGCAAGCTCGCTATATGTTTGCCATTCAAAATCTACAACTTCTAGTTCCAAATTTTTTTCGCAATTGCTTCCCAATGATGCCCAAGACGGTAAAAGACGATCAATAAAAAGCCCTGGAACCAGTTTTTGTTTGTAACTGGCACTAAAGGTGGGTTTTTTTTGGAGGGGGGGGACTCTTTCAGAGGTCAGAGGTCAACAAAACTCAAGGGGTCGTTGAAGACTTAAGATAGCAGCATATGTGGAAAATTTCATTAAAATCGTCAAAACAAAAAGTTTTTTTCACGTACTTAACATTGTCATATCAAATATTATGTGCGAGCTAGCTAAGATTGTAGTAGTGTCGAGCTCGCCACATGAACGCCATTCAAAATCTACAACTTCTAATTCCAAAATGTTTTCCACAGTACTTTCCCAATGACGCTCAAGAAGTTAAAAAACAATCAATGAAAATCCCTAGGATGAGTTTTCATTCTTAGCTTCTACTAAACGTGCTTTTTTTTCATTCAAGATGGTGGCCAAAGATCAAAGGTCAATGAAACGTCTGTGGTGGTTGTAGACTTCGGCTTGTGGCATCTGTGTGAAATTTCAGCAATTGTCATTTTCCCATATTGTGGAATAGTGTGAAAATCGCCAAACCACACACTTTACTACAAAATGGCTGCCAAGCAGTGGGTCACATGACCATCCCATAATAATTTCAATCCAAGGATATCCCTGGATTTCCAAGGGATATCACTATGATGTAAATTTAATTTCAATTTTTACTAGGCGTAACAATTGCGGTGGGGGTCAAATTTGGACTCAAAGGCGCAGAAATGTTTACAACTGCGAAAACAACATCGTCACAGACTGCTGCTGCAGGCCACATTTAATCAATGTATAAAGTGCTCCATACTATTAAACTGCACTGCCATTTTTTTAAAATAAAGACTTTTAAATGCCTCTTACAGTGTGGAAAATACAGAAATATAAAGACTTTCATGGTGTTAAACATCCTGATTCTTTCTGATTTCCTTTTGATGAAATGAACACCTGTGGTGCTAACTAGCCATTAATCCACTCTGAACATCAATCAATTGACAAATTAAACCTCAGTCAGCACTAATGTATTTCAGTTAAACGGGTTATTTATTACTTACAAGACCCGGGAGTTTAGGATTAGACAGTCCAGATCACAAACATGCAACACGTGTAAAACCATGCATGATTTTTTCCCATCATTGCCTGCTGTGTTTGATTTTGTCAGCAGCAGTGCATCAGAAAACCATGCAACAGTTACATTGAAGCCAAAGGGCTACATGCTCCCACCGACTTGAAGTGAGGAAAAAAGTTACAAGCTGTTAATTCATGTCTGGCCTGCTTTAAATAGCAGAAAGCTGTGTGGTGTCTGCAGCAGGCAAAGCTGATATAAAACCCCAGTATGCTGTGCAAAGAAAAGATGGAAAAGGTCAGAGCCTGCACTCATCTTTTCACAGTTTTTGCTTGCAGCATCACCTTTTTTTCCTGCTTTTCTTTTTCTCTGCGTCCTTGGTTTGCTTCCCGTTCTCTGGAGCAATTTAAAGGACTTCTGTCACTTAGTAAAGAGCGGATGAATCTGTGTCAACTGCATCTTTCTGTCTCTTATTGCAAAAAACAACAGTACTGGTTCTGAGAGGCAGTTTACATGTGTGCTTAAACGCTTCTAATAATCCTCAGATAAGCACGGCGATGATGGCGAGCAGTTCTGTTAGTCTACCCTTTTGAATTTGTTTTTAATGGGTGAGAGGTTGGTAATTCACAGAGCAAGTCATTAGGGATGCTTTGTCTCATTTCCTCAAGTGAAAGCTGCTCATAGATTCATCATCCTATCTGTGCCTGGTCTTCTTCAGCACATTACCCACTCAGGATTCTGACAGCAGTGGAAAAGGGCTGCTGGGAGGAAGATTTCTCCCTCCCACTCACTCTTTTGTTTCACTACGAAATCGAGCACAGCAGCAGGGTTTAGCAGGCCCTCGGAGTGAAACAAAAAAACAAACTCACCTGCTGTTACTGCGGGGCGACGAGCAATAAATCATCATCATCAATAACACATTCACTGCTGTGTGAGCGAGTGTCTATAAATAATTTATGTTGGTTTGGGGTGCTAATTTAAGTGGTCTGTCTTTTGTGGCTTTTAGATAAAGCAAACATTCTAAATATACGCCAAGCAGTCATGCATTTGTATGGAGGTTAATTAGCTGATGTGTCTTTGTCCTCAACAACACTGTGAAAAATGAAGCTCTTATCTTGGCACTCCTCGCAAAGCACGGAGCTGCTAATGAAGAATACACTTTTTTAACGACTTAGAAACTGTACAGTCTCACAATGAATTCATGACTTTATTTTCATCACAGTTTTGTACCTGGTGCAGTCACCCATCACCACTGTGAAAGCACGTTCAGCTTCAAATTAAGACTTTTCTCTCCTTATTGCTCCATGTGCAGTTGAGTAGATGTTTAATAGGACAATGGATAGAATAACAGGGGAGACAATAGCCCTCTATAATCTAGTGATTACACGCCCAAAATCCTTTTTAAGACTGAACCTTAAAGACCCACTCCAATGAAAATTGTGTTTTTGGTGATTTTAACATGTTCTTGTAGCATTTTTAGTAGTAGTTGCATGATTTACAATGGTGAGGTTAATGAGTAATTGTGTTAAAAGTTTGTACATGTGGTAGACGTGTCTGTGCTGAGATGCGGTGGAGACAAACTGATGTATGCAAATACATCGATGCGCTGAATGTGGCACAAAAGTTCTCATCAGCACCAGTGTGGCTCCTCCATCACTGTAATAAATATTGCAAAGATGTGCCGACTTGTGAGCTGCAAAGAGTTCAGTGATGGTTGACTTATTTCTCTTCAATTTCTGCACCTTGATTAGAGCCAAACGATTAAGTTCCCAGCAAGTTTACAGGGGTCCAAGCCTCCTTCTCCTCAAACTACAGTTTGCACTCGTGATAAGACAACAAATTAGCCAAAACAGACAGTATGTAGTAAAGGTGCATTCTTGTGTATCGCTCTTCTACCTTCATTAAACCCCAAAGCGCTTTACGTTTTGCAGGTCTACTCAGGCATGAACACACACATTCACACACTGATGGGGACGGAGCTACCAAATAAGCCATTGGCTATGCCTGACCAGTAACAGACGGACAGGTAAAGGGGGAACTGAACCCACAACCTTTCAATCTCAGGTCGACCACTCTACTCTGTGCCACAACCACCCTGTTGTTTGTGTGTTTGTGTGAGTGCATGTGTCTGTGTGTGGGTAATTATATATTTGCATGTGCATATGTGTGTTTGGGTGAGTGTTTGTGCGAGTGTTTGTGCGAGTGTTTGTGCATATGTGTGTGCATATAGGTGTGTGTGTATAAGTGCATGTGTGCATATGTTTGTGTGCGTGTGTGTGTGTATATGTTTGTGTGTGTGCATTGAGAGCAGCAGATGGTTTCATGTGGAGGGTGTGTTGGTTGCGACAGCTGCTGCTCTCTTCATTCTTCTCGTGCGCACGCCCGTGCTGAACCACAACTTCAACCTGAAAACCACACCAGTTACCTGATGAAAGTGGACACTGACCTGCTGCATTATTCAGCACAGACTGGACGCAGCAGCACAGTCGGCTTTGCTTTAGCTGCTCTCTTTGGCCTTACTTTAATGATGAACCAACAGTTTATCATGAATGGATCCACATGCAGACAATGACCTCTTTCCTAAACTATAAAGGGATAAGGCCTGCTGATATGAAAAACAGCAATTTTAACCGCTCTTTTTCTCTCGTTCATTCGTTTTTGTCACACCCCCTCCTCTTTCCTTCCCTCCTCTCCACCTCTTCGCTAAAAAGGAACTTCAAAGCAACTGTAGTCTGTGGGATAAAGGACGGGGATCCCGAAGGAGCTGCAGTGCACAGCATTCATACAGAGATTGCTAACAAGCAGTCGGCCCTTTGAGCAGCAGCTATCTGAGACCGTCATAACTTCAAATGAGCCTTTCTTCTTGACAGCACTGACTTCAATTACGGACTCTTTTTAGTCTGTTTTATTCCAAAACACCTTGTTGTCTCACATACATAAACACACTCTTGTCCTCCAAACCTGATGCAAAGATGGGCTACAAAATAAGTGAGTGCAGCAGATTTCTAAAAAGAAGAAAAAAATAAATTCAACATTTTCTCAATCAGCAGACAACATCCCAGACAAAGACATCTCCCTCAAACTCAAAGACGAGCTGGGCTAAATTATTTAGATTAGAGCTTGATTTAAATTGTATTGAGTGTTTTTATGCTTCTTGATGAAGAAGAGGAATCTGGGGCTGAGCTGCCTTTGATCGCAGCTGAAGCAGGCCTTCCCTTAATCTTCTTTAATGCCTCTCACAGTCAGGCTGACTTAAAACCTGAAGTTACATTACAGATGTAGAGATTTCCAATCCGAGGAGCGATAAGAAAAAGATAATTATTTCTAAATGTCAAGCAAGATGTTGAAGAGAAGAGGTGTAGGGGGTGACAGGTGGGGTGGGGTACGCTTTGAAAAGTGAGTAGCAAAATTAAAGCCTTTCAGTCTAACATCAGGAATGCTTTCACTGTGCAAACTGACACATAACAGATCGGTGAACTATCGGGGAGAGAATTCACACATAACCACCCAGAGTCTAAGGCTCATTATGGCGAAGTGCAGATGTTCAGTTGGTAGAAGACTGCCTAAAATCTGGTGCAGACTGGTTTTCCTTGCTAAAATTGTACTTTCAAACCCTGTCAACATGCACTTTTTTTTGGTAAAGCCTTAGTCACATGTACCTGTGTGGAGGGCTGACCCGTACTGGTGTTGCGGGGTTCTGTGTTGTCCAAGCCTGTGCAGGGATGTGGAGACAAGTGGCTGCATCTTAAAGGGAACAAATGTGCATCTTGTAGTTCTCTTGTGGCTTGTGTGGCCACCTTAAGGCACATCTTGAAAATGGAACGTACCATTGTTGTTTGTGTGGTAAGTGTATAGTGAATATTTGTGAGGCTAGCATAAGTTGGATGCACTTTTGACGTACGGGTGATGCTGTGGTACCGGGTCCCAGAGCTGCACTCGAGTCATTAGTAGGATGCCCTGACAAACTACACCCTGATTCTGATTCACGTAAACAGCTATAACGGGCTCCTTGAACAGTGTGCAGGCTGAAATAAAATCTGAACGACATGCCTGTTTTCCAATCTACCTCACCCTTACGTGTTGTTTAAAAGTTGTGTGAACATTTTTTCTCTACAGGTGTCACAGTTCAGCCAGCAACTCATGCCTCCAACCACCAGAGGAGCCCTCGCCAGAGTACTGATCCCACAGACCCTTTACTACAATCCTGTCAGCCGACGCCACTGGCTCCTTCCTGCACAACTGTTTGTCATTGGACAGTTAAACCCTCTCCAGCCTTCCCACCAGTGTGAAGTCTTGTTTCTTACAGTCTGAACAGTTTCATAGTTTGTTCATCCTTATTTTGACCTTTTCCTGTTTCCTCGTTATTCTGCCTGTTGTGTTTTTGACACTTGCCTGGACTTTGACTACGTTTATGTCTTGTTCGTGCTCTACGTCATTAAACCGTTTGCATATGGATCGTCACAACAGGCAACACGAGCCTTTAGAGATTTCAATTTTTCATGCGGGCCACCTTTGTGTCCCATACAAATTTCCCTATTTTTTCTTTCATTTTGGCTGAAAATTAAAAAAATGTTTAAACTGATAATTTTGGATTTTTTATTTCCAAACTGTGGCCTTTGTTCTTATTTTAGTGCCAATTGCACCAATAGGTTGATGTCCCTCAGAAAAAAACCCCCAAAAAAAACAGAAATGCTGCTTTTCTGGTTTTGGATTGATCAGAAAAGTAACGTTCCTACTGTGAAAACACATATGAACGTTGGAAAAAAAACAAATCTTTCAACACCAGATGAATGCACAATAACCTTCAGCACTGAAACAAAGGTCAATGTATTTGTAGTGGACTGTCTATAGGGAGAAACCAGTATTACTGGGAAATAAAAACAAAAATAATAACGACTATGCAACGCTTTATTCCTGTTTGGCATCTGGATTAAGAGAAAAACTAAGACAGTGTCTGACCATTCAAATTTAAAAAACTGGAGCAAAAGATTGATTCTTTTTTAAAACCTCTTACACTGCATCACTTTAGATGAGCATTTCTTACATGACATCAACAGAATATAACCATTAAATGTCCATGCCACCACTTGCGAGAGATGAAAACTGTTAGTTATCCTGCTATCATCTACTCTAAATTCGTCAAAAATAAAGCTAGATACAAAGTTTTTGAGGCAGAAAAATCATGTTTACTAAATATTATTTTTTGCATAAGCTGCTCTTTGAAAATTCTTGTATCAGCAACATACTCATTGCCTGTTATTTGTAATGAAGTCTTCTTATATTTTTCAGTTTTTCATAATTTTACAAACCATATCAGAGACTTTTCAATTTCAAATACCAGGTTTCAAGATGTAAGAAAAGAATAAAATACAAATTTAAATTTAAAAATCAATAAATACTTATTAAACAAAAATTCAATAAAGCTAAAGTGCTGTATAAAACTCTTTAATGCTCTTCATTTACTGCCAGAGACCACTGTTTTTAATCTCTCAAAGAGCTCTCAAACAGCATTTCTTTATGCTTTATGGAGAGCTTTTAGAAGTCATTAGTTTAGACTTTATATACGACCATCTTCAGAGGAAATAAAATAGCTTGTTAGTGTTCTCTACAGCGCATCTGTTAAGCTGGAAGTCTTTTATGTCTACACAGTTCATAGGTCAGTGTTAAGTGGTTGTATAAGAAAAGGGAAGAAAAATAGGAGAAATGAAAGTCATCAGATAAAAGAAAACTGAAAAGAAAGACAAGAAAGAAAGTCCTTCAGAAAGCCTGTAAATCACGTTAAAAGATTACAAAAAGGTGTGGCTTTCTGAAGACAAAATAAGTCACAAAACATGACATTAAACTTGGACTTGTTACTGCAAAAAATGTTTTGAAGGGGAATCCAAGGAATCATTTTGGGCCACTTTTGAAAATGAAACCACATGCCCCCGTACAGGGGTTGACCTGTATACGGGTGCTGTGGGTTCTTGAGTTACCGGGTTGTAGAGAGGGGTGGCTACACACCACCCTCTGCAATGCACCACTTTTAATCAAAAGTCCATACAAACGTGCATAAATGCATGTTTCAGAGTTCTACGTTCAAAACATTCAAGCATAGTTTTGCATGTTTTAAGGACCATTTTCAGATGCTACGTACAGAACTCGCAGCCACTGAATGAGCATTGAAAGTTCAACCAGGTCGAACTTTGACTCAGACTTGATGGTGACATAAGGATGGTATCTCTTTTAATTCACGGAAACGCCAACTATTTGAAAATTGAACGTGAAAGAGTAATTAATAACTGCAGCTTGTGCCTGTCTGGAATGATATGACGGAATAGAGCTGTAAAAGAAAAAGCCTGAAGCAACATTTGTGAAATTTGCACCACTTTCACATTTCACACAAAGCATCTTCATGGTGGCAGGCTAGTAAAATGCTAGCTAGTAAAATGTAGAAAAAGAAAAAGAAGGAGATCTCCCCCCCCTGCTTATCCAGTGTGCACACCATGGGCTAAATTCACATTCAAAAACTAGCGTTTGGTGCATTCTTGAAAGCTTGCTGTGTGTCTATAGCTTTAAAAGGAGCTCAAAAGTTCTTGTAGTTCTCTTGAAGCTTGTGCAGGAACCTTACAGGACGATGTACAGGTGACGTACAGGTGATGCTGTTGTATGCAGGCCCAAACGCACCATTCAAGCATGCATTTGTGCATGCTGCATGCACAGGGTTTGCAGATAAATTGTAAATGCCAGGGGGACGCCTGTAGGATGTCCACACAAACTACACTTTGATTGTCTAACTTCAAACAGTTGAGCTGTATGCAAGTAGTGGGCAAGGGGCACGCAATTATCACTTGAACAGCACTAACAGGCCTCTTGTGTAGTGCATAGGTCTGGGGAGTCTGAAAAAAAATGAAAATCCTGTACGACACGCCTGCATCTCACCTACTTCACCGTCGTTTACCCTTAGGTGTTGCTTAAATGTTTACTCCAGCCTGTCACCCACAGCATGCTCATAGATAAACATGTGCATGTTCATTTTTACTCTAAGGACTCACTGAGCAATCCAGGATCTTAAAATGTTGTGCCCTATGAAGGTTTGTCTATTTTTCACCCGCAGACAGCCTGTATCCATCTGTAAGGGCAGTGGTGACTAAGACATAAGCTTATAAGAAATGATGAAGGTGTCCTGATGACAGGACAGAGGTCTGCAAATGGTTACACTTCCACTTCGTATTTTCACTACCAATCCAGGAGATTCGTCACAGTGAGTCATTCTCTATGGTTACACAAGTCTCCAACAGCTTCAGTGCTGCAGCACAGAGCAAGCAACCTCATAGGGAAGTAGAGTGAGCAAAAATAACCTAATCTTTCATAGATAGTTGTACTGGAATTATACAAAACAGAGTGCAGATGATGAAGCAAGTACTTCACTGCAAGAAACGAGAAGAAACATTACAACCTTCCAAAAAGAAGAAGCTGCAGAAAGCTGGAGTGAGTGTCTGTTCTTATTCATAAAGGAGGGATTAAAACAGATGTGTCTGCGCAATAGGAGGATGCACAGGCTGGGAGTGGGGCGGAGTTTATGATGATTCAGCTCAGCTAACAAAAATGATCTGCCTATGAGTGTGTTTCTGCAAATTCATGCTGGCTGCAACGAGCCGCCCCGTCAGAGCAGCGGCGCGCCGCATCCTTCACAACAACGTCCTGCGATGAACTCATTCACACTGATTATTACAAGACTGCTGTCAGAATTGTTGGTCTTCATGAGATGGTGTCATCAAGGTCTCTGGTGTTTCATCTAGAAGCCGACTGTAAAAATCCAAACATTCTTCACTAAGAAATTGTGGATTAGGTCATCAATTCAGTCTGTTGTTGTTGTCTCTTTTATTATTATTCAAGTGTTTCATTAGTTTTTGTTTTTTATGTAAGACTTTAACATTTTGCGGTATTTCAGAAACAAACAGGATTATTTTAGAATAAAATTATGAAGAAAAATTAAACCGAAAGGCAAATTGAAATGGAGTTATTTCAGTTCTTCTGCGGCAATCCCCTAGTTTAGCATCGTTTAAAGGGGATATTCTCTGTTTTTAAGTCTGTCCAAAAACACCAAAATCCAGAGAATTCAGCTGCTTGTTGATACCACACTAGACTTTTATAAGCTCTTATAAATGCATTAGTCACAACCATGAGACTTTAGGTAGCACAGAAAATTCACAGGTTATTGATAGACTTCTACAAAAAGTTGGCTATAAATGAAACATCCGTTGAATCAAATGTTTTTAAAGCAGATATTTTCCCAAAAAAGTGAGAAAAGATGTGAGACACAAAGAAGCTGATGAAACGAATCACTCAAACTGCTCTTTAACTGAAAATGTAAAGCAGAGATTTTTGTTTCTTCATCTTTCAGTTCTTAATGACATCGCTCTCTTTGGAAAACCAGAGACACACCTGCTGTGCACATTAACAGACAGCTCTGTGGGATAGAGAGTAGCGGTCATCCCGTTAAACTTGGCAACCACCTTCACATGCTTCCATTGCATCCTTTCCACCCCCTTCCACCCTTGGGGCTTCGCCCTTCAGAGGAGCTGAAGATGGAGGAATTAGGACAGGAGGAGGAGCAGTGTGTGTGTTTCTGCCAGCCAGACGAGGGAGGAGAGGAGCGCAGGGAGGCATGCGCTAACTGTGGTTACATGTGGAGAGAAGGGATGGCTGGAAAGATCACTGAAATGCTGCAGATCGGTGGGATGGCTTGGGGAGGGGTAAATGTGGAGCAGGAAGGAGGCTGATGCTTTGAGGATGAGGAAAACAGAAGCTGGCATTCCTCCCTCTCCTCTCAGCAGCCACATAATGCAAGCTAATCCCTCCATCAGCCTCTTACCTCACCTGGGCCTCACATGCCAGTGGCAGCACTATGACAAAATGGAAGACTGCTTTTAAAGATACATTTGAGATTTCAGCTCAGACACTCCAGGACTCTCATGTCCCATGCAGCAGAAGTCCTCCTTCTCCGCTCTGCCAACACCCCACAAACACAGCTCTGATTACTTATTCATGGGGTGCTCATATGGCAATCATTGGCCATGTAGATTGCAAAGCTGCTTCATCTTAATGCACAGCAGCATGAAACACTATGACTTGGGGCAGCAGCTAACGATTGCATCTCAATTATTTGCTTGTTTGAGAAATTATCAAAGAACACAGAAAATAATCGCATTCCATTTTTCAAAAGCACAAAAAAGAAGTTTAACTCACAACCAAACAACAATTGTTGCTATCTTTGACTTAAACTGATCGTTACATGTTGAAAATAATCATTTATAATTCACATTTTTATCAATCACAGAGTTTGCACTCAAATACAAACTCTGGGTCCCAGGCAGCTTTAAAATCAATTTTAAGATTTTCTAACTGTAATTTTAGGCTATAAGTCACACTTTTGGGAGAAATGTATTTATTAAATAAGGGAAGAGAACAGGCATTTCATCTAAAAAGGCAAATCATAATAAGTAAATTGAAAACAACAATAGAATGCATATCTACACTATGTACGCTTCACTACTGTAACACTGATACTTATTTAACTTTAAAAAACACTAAGAATTTGTAGTATATTAGCCCAATTATTCAGATAACTGTAGCATAACGAACATGCTAACAAGTGAACTAAACTCTTTATATCACTTTAATCACTAAACCCATTGAATTCTTCATCCTCTGTGTCACTTTGGAATAACTCTGCCGAGCCCGGCATAAGACTAAGCAGCACTTCTTCTGTGTTGTTGTCAGTAACAAATACTGGCATACACATCTACACTGCCCACTAGTGGTTGTTGTTATTTTTTTCTTATACCGCATAAAAGTTGCACCAGAGTATAACTCACCCCTGGCCAAACTATGCAAAAAAAAAGAAAAAGAAAATGCAATTTATGCACTAAAAATGATGGTATTGGTTTATAAATGTGTTAACGGAATTGGGCCTACATTGTTTTTAGAATTACTTTTAGTTTATGATCCTCCAGGAGCCCTCACATCCTCAGGTGCGGGTCTGCTGGTGGTCTCCTAGGTCAGAACAAAAACCCACAGCGAGGTCACATTGTAGTACTGTGCGTCTCGGTTGTGGAACAGTCTGCCTGATGATGTGAGAGCTTCATCCACTGTGAAGGTTTTTAAGAAAAAAAAAAACTTAAAACTCATCTTACTTTTCCTCATGTTTTAATTTCATTTTATAGACTGTTTTTCGCTGTTTGTTTTTGTAGAATGTGTCTGTTTGTTTGTTTTACAACATTTACTATTTGTAAGTATAAAACTTGAGGATCATGGTTAGTTTGTTGTGTGTGTGGTGGTACATGGTAAATGCTGTCTAAGATTAGCTCTACTTTCTTTAGCTTTTTGTTTTTTGTTTTTTTTTTATTTGATTTAGGGGCAGAAATAAAATCAGAAGATTATACTTCTCACTGCTCCTTTCCTGTCATGGAAATGTGTGTACTATGTTGTGTATTGGATATGTTCATGCAATGTGGTACTCTTCATGAAAGGAACAAATAAACAGAACAGAGCTATTATTTGTATTACTATTTAATTACTATTATTGCTGTTTTTATTTCATGTAAAATAATTTTGAAATGTTCTGTGCTGTAGTTCTGTACATATAAAAGGTGATCATCAAATAAAGTTCAATTCAAATAAAGCCAAAAATTAGGAATACATTTCACAGTAATTGTGTACCAGCCCACATAAATCTTTATATAATTTAATATTATACAAGTCCTAAGTGTTCTGTATTATAAAATATACCCATCTCCTTTACTGACTGATAACTTTACAAAGTATTCATTATAAAGTAAACCACACAGTTCCAACCTGATCACAGTTCCCCACATTCAGAGCCTCTGAGAGGAGTAAACACTCTGAGGGGGATGTCAGCCTTTAAACGCTGGATAATCCCACAAATCAGTACATTAAATGGAGGCGGATTAACTCAACAATACGCCCCTTAGTTCACACATATGGCTGCAGACGTGTTATGAGTCCTGCACCCGAAAATGACGGACACGGGAGGAGGCAAGTGGGCCCAGTGCAGCAAAAAGCAGTGAGCTACAAAAACTGCACGGCGAGCAAAGGCTGCGCACCCGGCCACAACACGGTCCCGCACCGCACGCAAGTACTCCTCTTTGTCTTTGTCAGACTAACCCTACGACTAAAATATGGGACGTAAACACCGCTTCAGTGTGCGTATTAAGTATGTATGAACCAGTAAGGGACACGGAGCGTGTTTTTCTTCGGGGATGTCCGTTATTAAGCTCAAACTTGATGCCTAAGCTTCTTCGGAAACTCTTACCTTTCCGACGGTCTTTTCTATCGCCGAGTTCGTCGTTTATGGTCAAATCCGTAAGTGGTGTTCAGGATTAACAGTAGTTAGAAGCAGGGTGTGCGCCGTAGCTGGTGGGGAGCCGTGTTTTCGGTCCCTCTTCGGCGTTAGCTGGCCCGCTGCATCCGCTCGGTTCGTGGTGCTGAAGTGGACAGCGCACTGAGGAGCTCTGGGAACAAAACCCCTAAAGCTGCGCTTCTACGCTACACAAGCACAACAGCGCCCTCTGTCAGGCAGGAGGAGTATTTACAGGTGACCCTCAGCACGCTTACATCAGAGATGCACTTAATAAAAAACAGAAACAGGCCTCCATTTTTTTCTTCAGTTTACACGAATTAGTCATTTTAGATGACTTACAAATCTAGGTTTTGAGCTTGTCAAAAAAAAAAAAACTTTACAGCAGAAGAAATGCAAGCAAAATATAACAATTTCTTTAGAAAATTGCAAGGTTTGGCATATTTCAATCTTAATTGTGTTGGTATAAAAGTTCTAAACAATTTTTATGGACACTTAGGGGTATAAAAACTTCACTGACAGATCTGTAAACTTTCTACATTGCTTAGATTAAAAATAAAAATATGTCTAGAAGATTTTTATAAATTGTATTAAAGACTGACAAGCAGATTGAATTTCTGAATTGAAAATGTCCATTTATATGCAGTCAAGCACATATAAGCACACTATATGATGTACTAACTAAACTCCTCTTGTTGATGAGTTTTATTGGAATTATGACCATGAGCTCCTAACGGTTCTAACAGTCTTGAAGCTGAGCTGTGATAGTCCTGGTTCTTCAAGTGAGCTTCCATCCAGTTTTCAAGGTTTCAGCATGAGTGTGTTCTACTGCTGGGGGGGCAGGTTGTAAGGAGTGGTCAGTGGTGACAGAGGGGTCACCCTGGCTGACAGCAACTGTGGCCTGTTCCGGCAGGAGGCTTGGGTCTGTCAGAATGGCAGTGGTGGTACACAGCAGGCGGAGTGAACTCAGAACCACTGAGGCACAACGGGAAAAACAATCATTTTAACTTTTACATATGAAAGATGAATGGCCAAAAGCAATAACAAATGAATGTTGAAGAAATGCAGCTTCTGATTTTTGTTGTAGTTACAACAGACTCACTTGGTCTCAGGGAGGGCAGGGAACAGTGCTGATCCAGCCAGGACAGAGTGGACCGGCACAGATCCTCAACACTGGCAGTGGACACCATGCCATTGTAAGACTCAAACAGGGGCTCAATGATGATGCTGAACTGAGCACTGAATTAAGGGAGGAAATGATGAACCACCATGATGAGATATAACTAAAATGAGGAGTTTCATAATGAAACACACATGAAGCAAAATAAAATAGAGGATGAATTAGAAACACAATTGTGAATATTTTAAAGACTCATTCCAACAGAAATTGTGTTTTTTGGAAAAAAAGATTTAAGCTAAAAATTGCATTTCTGGCTTTTTCTTCATTTAAATTTTTGTGAATCAGGATTTTAAAAAAAGCCTTTTTAAAAACATCTTAATTTTGGTGTAAAAATATGCTGGACAGCTTACAAGCTCGCTGCTCCAAGCTCTCAGCAACAGAGATGCAAAGTTTTAATGAACTATTGCTGCTCTGCAGAAACTATGTCTTAAAAACAGCACCATTTTTTTTAAATTTAGGCTAAAATGACATAATCATAATTGAAGGACCACTGGGAATGCGTTGAAAATAGATCAAAAGATGATTGGAATTCAGCTTTAAGACGTCTTTTCAGTGTGAAAATTACTACTGTTATAATAAACTGCAAGGCTTACCTTCAGTTTGGTCTGTTAGAGTCATTAATCCCTTTTTCAAAACTTGAATTGTTTGATTTTTTTCATCACAAACTCTATTTTACAAAGATCTTTCATGGTAATACAATGTTTAGGTTGTTTTTTATTAACGTTCTGCTCAATGAACCAGGGGTTTTGCATGTATAGCCAATGATTACAAAGTCATGTAACACATTGCTGTTATTGCATCGTAATATGACTAAATCTGGGTTTTAATCCCCAGATTAAATTATGTTTCTATTCAAGGATAAAACTTCAGATTGAAAACATGATTGGATCTCTTCAAATTCCAGACATGGAAATTTCCATTTCATCAGAAACCTGACAAAAATAGAAGATTTCTTACCATGTACCAGAAGTTGCATAAAATGTGGTTTAATTGGTTCATTTATATTCAAGGCAAAAGGCTCAGAGACATAGGATGATTTGATATTTCTCTAAAGTCTGAAGAAAAGTGATTAAGCTGCAACCATCTATTGCATTATCTCCATTCACACTCAGGGCTGCAAAAGAAGATTAATAAAAAAAATCTGATTATAGGCCAAATCATGTCATTTTTTATAAGTTTAAAACAGGAAGAGATGCGCTTATGAATGTTCACATACATAGGATACAATCCAGAACTTCCAGTTTTGCAGAGTCTGGGCCTGAACGTACTCTCTGAACTTCTGCCTCATGTAGTCGAAACGCTGCCGTGTGATGGGAACACCGGTGGCTGGAAGCTGCTGCTGGCAGGCACTGCAGGAAGAGAGCTGAGTCAACAAAGCAGAACAACATTTTGACTTGGACTGAAGCAGAGGCAGCAAAGCAAAACAATCCAAAAATGTGTTTTTGCAGTTATTTACCTCCAATCACTCTGAAGCTTCAAACTCCCACTCCGATCATCTCTTGAACTATTATCAAAGTTTTCCCAGTGGCCTTTTAATTATGACTGCTGTTTTTGGCCAAAACCAAAACACCGGTGTCTTTTTCTAGGACATAGTTTCTGCAGAGCAGCGGGAGTTCTTTAGAAATTCACCTCCCAGTTGTAAAACGGCTGACGTGGAGTAAGCCCACCTCCTTCCCATCATTTCTGTTTTCACTTTCTGCCACTAGCTTACAGCCCTGCACAGCCCCAACCTGACATTACTGGTGAAACAAAAAAGGTGAGCAAAACTGGAGCTCTCAGCAGTACAGTTTTGCATCAGTGGATGCATCAGAATGGAGCGGAGCAGGGAGCTTGTGGCATGTCATAGTAGCTTCTACATGACACTTACAAGCTTTTTCCACAATTTTTGTGTTTGCTACTGATTTCCAATGTGCTGTCCTCACAGCACATGATGTGGCTTGATGCTGCTCGACAGCCAGTGAACAAATAACAGTAATTCCAAATAACAGAAATAAAATTTAAAAAAAAAGGTGTTCACAAACATTAGCTTATCAAAACAAAAATATGACAGGGCTATTGTTAATACACAGCATGTAAGCAACATTTTAAAGACCCACTCTACTGACAATCCTCTTTTCTGTGTTTTTAACATGTTCTTGTAGCATTTTCTCATATTTGAGGACCTATTTAAAAGAATGTATGGTTAAAACTGCATTTCTAAGTATTTCCTCATTTAAATCGCGGTGGATTAGAAAACGGGATGCAAGAAAAAGCTGGACTAAAGACACTGAAGTCTCTCTTCTCCACTCCGCTCCTCCGCCCCCTTGCACAAATTCACTTTCCTCGTCCGAGCCGGCCTCTGGCTCAAAACTGTACTCGTGGATTGATCCAATATTGCTCGCCATATTTTTTGCGCCGCTGATGCTTTCTTGGGGCTATTAGCTCGAGCGTGAGGGTGCAGACAGAGCTTCCAGAGCGTCCCAGAGCAACAGGGAGAGGAAGGGGGCGGGGTTTCTCTGAGCCAACAGTTCCGCCCACAAACCAGAATTGTATTTCTAATGAGTTAGTGCTGCTGGACATAAGTCATAAAGTCTTTTTGAGTTTGGCTAAAAACTGTGCAGTCATAATTAACAGATTACTGGGAACGATTTTACAAAAGAAAAAATTTGGTTGGAGTGAGATGGAAGAAGATGGAGAAAGATGGAAAATCCCAACACTCGGTCGCACAGAACATGGCCGCCCGCATCCATGAAAATGTGCTCAATTAAACAGGACAGTCTTAGGCTGACTCCACACCAAGTTTGTTTTAAATTGTCAAAAATTTGGCAAGGACCAGCAGTTACTTTTAAAGCCTAATTCGTACAGGTAAACAGCCAAAAAAAGTTGATTTACAGTTTAGCTACCCTTTAAAAACGCTCTTTGAGAAGGCTCACTCTGGTACAAATTCAAATCTGCGACTTAACTAAAATGACAGATGTCTCACTTTGAAATGAAATGCAGAGTATAGTTTACACTAAACAAAATACTTCTTTTTAAAACTTAACTAAAGCCAAACAAATGCGTCTTTTTCACAACTTAATTTACAGCCATTAACACACAACAATTTAAAAAGAAAAATACTCAGGAATGCAAATTTGAGCTAAATTTTCCTAATATAAGTCCTCCATCATCAGAAAAACACTACAAGAGCATGTTAAAAACACCAAAATTGTCACTTGAGTGGGTTGTTAACTGAAATGAAGCTAAGACAAAGCGCTCACTTGATGGCAGAGTTCAGGTTCTGAATCTCCTCTCTGAGTCTCTGAGCCTCATCCTGCAGCTGAGCTCTCTCTTGTTGCATCTTGCTGATATATTCTGCCGTCTTCTGCAGCGTGGTGGCTTTACTGATCTGTGACATCACCCAGAGATATTGCAATATGTCAGTCACATGATACAAGTATTCATAAGATTTCCTGCTTCCTCAATGTCATATCCAGCATCTACGGTGTGTGAACAGACTTCTCTGGTTTGGGTCTGCAGTGGCTCTCTGACACTCACCATCTTACAGGACATGTTTATGTAATGCGACGGCGCATATTTTCAGATAACCTTTATGCTTGGCTGGGAGCTGAGGGTTGTGACGAGGCTGTGCAGGGTGTCAAATCCCAGTTTGATGTTGAAGCGTCTTTTCTGCTCAGCTGAGATGTGAGTAATCCTCCTGGTCTCTGTGTGCTGCAAACAGCAGAAAACAGAAACATGCATGTTAACCATAACTGGATTTACATAACACCAGAAGTGTTCTAAACATTCATTTTAACAGCAAGAACTTGGATGGAAGGATATTGATAGAATTATTGATAGAATGTTGTGCCCTACCTTACTTGATTCTATCTTTCCGTGTCCTGAGAAGGCGGACTGTGGAGACTCTGGGTTGGAGGCTTTCTCTGTTGGATTTGGTGGAGATGATTGGCCGGGATGGGACGAAAAACAAACTAAAAGAAACAAAAACCTTTTTAATGTGTATTTCTTGAAATAACTAAATGTGTTTGTTAGATTCTTTAGCCTTAAAAAGACTCATTGTTTCAGGATTTATTTATTCTGTTGATAAATTGTGTTTTGATTTCTGAGTGTCACTTAATTATTCACTCCAGTTGCCGCAAAGTAAACATCTATGTTTCATAGAGCAGACTCACTGTGCAGTATCCAATTTGCTGTTTACATTAAGTTACTGAAACAGCTGCTGCAATTGTTTTTCTGTACTCATTCAAATTAACACATCTGCTGAATTTCTCCATGTGCTTTGGTAGAGTGGAACCCTAGGAAAAATTACTTTTCTTTTAAACTGTAGTCATAATTCAACAGAAAAAATAGTTTCCGTTGCTGAGATGTTTCTGAGTGTTAGCAACAAATGTTACATTAGGGAATAGACTGCGTACCATTTGAGCTGCTCCTGTCTGTGCTGTATAGCTGAACAGGTGATAATTTCTCAGTCTTGGGAATAAGAAGGCGAGTTTCTCCTTGCATGGAACTATGGGTCAGAAGGGCAGACACTGCGGACCCTCTGGTGGTGCACGCATGTGGCTGAGTGAGGCCAACGTTTGCACTTTGACTATGCAGAGGATTCAGAGCTGCAGGCCAACCAGCTCCAGGCTCCATCTGTGACGAAACACCACCAATGTGGGAGCCAATGCTTGCCTGATAAGTAACAAAAAAAAGTCAATTTCCTCTCAATAAAATAGAAAAGTAAAAAAAAAAAAAACATGATGAGCACAACTAATAACAGATCTAAATGAGATGAGGTGGAAAAGAAGACGTTATAGAAATGAATGACAAGATCCAATTTTAGCAGTTATTAGTTATATAGGTAAATATATAGCTCTGAATCCACTTTTTTGGTTACTATCTCAGGACTCTACTAGCCAAACACAGTCTGATTTTTTTACATGATTTTTGATTAATTTTTTTATAGAAGTGTTAAAAAAGACCACCCTTTTTTAATTGAATGCAATATGCTTCCATAAAAATTAAAACTAGTGGTAAACAGTAAAATAATGACTTTATTTTTTTGTCATACAGAGAAAAGAAACATACAAATAATAAAAAATGTGCAACCTTTTGTCTATTTGTGTGCAGATGTCCTACAGATCAGTGTGTTGCAGCTGTGAGTCTTAGTCATTTCAAACAGTAACAATGACATTGTTGGCTGGAGCGTTGTTGGCTGAGAGTAGTTGCTAGAAATTGCCAGAGCACCTGAAAACAACATTAGTAAGCTCTTAATGAAAGTGCATAAGTGCAGAAATTCCATTGAACCCCCTGAATGCACCAGCTGCTGCTACGAATGTGAGGATTAAATCTGGGCAATAAAGTCAGAACTATATGTTTGAACAAACTCTGCGATGGTTGTTTGTGGTCGCCAAGTGACACTTCAAAAACATGGTTGTGAGTTTGAGCCCCGTGTTAGAGATGATTAATGTCTCATCTCCCAAAGTGGCTAGTGGAATAGGTTTTCTACCCACCAAATAAAAGTTTTACCCACATTTGGCAGGTGGGAGGATGTTAATTTAGATCCCTGGTTATACATTTGCTCAATGGCGGTGTCAAAACAGCACCCACCAAGGTTGGAAACTGAACAGTACTGAAAAAGTTTATGGGAAAAAGAAACAACACACAACAGCAATGCTCAATGGTTGGTCTCTCTGAGAAAAGAGCACAGCAACCTCCCTGAACAGAATCCAGTAACCCTCATCGTGGCAGATATCTAAGAAAGAGCCTCAGGTATGAAAAACGGGACAGCACCCCTGACATGACACATGCACAATGGCTTAAGAAACTCACTGCATTCTATGAGCACCTGACAGCACAAATAAACCAGCTGCTATGAGCTGGGACTCAACCTGAATGGCTAACTGAAGATCCTTATCCAGAAGGATCCCTGAAAGGGTGCAGTTCCATCCAACTACTGGCCAACAACCTGTCTCTCCACAACATGGAAGTTACATGAACACACGGATCAATTCATGAGCAACACACAGAAGGGCATTTGTAGAGATTCCACAGCAGCCAAACAACAGCTCCTGGTGGACAGAACAGTCACTCAAGACTGCAGGTCACAATACACCAACCTATGCACAACCTGGAAGAAAACCATGGATCACTGAATGCTTGGAGCTGTACAACATCAAGACTCTAAGAGCCTTCACAGGAAACTCAATGAAGCCGTGGAAAACCACCCTTGAAACCAATGGTAAGCCAATTGCCCAAGTGTCCATCAAATGTGGCATGTGCCATGGAGACACTCTGTCCCCACTGCTGTTCTGCATAGGTTTGAACCCCCTCAGCCAAACAACCAACAACACTGGCTATGGATACCAACTCAGAAATGGGGCAACCATCAGTCAACCCCGCTACATGGATGACATCAAGCTATAGGCTAAGAGCGACATTGACTCCCTGATCCACACCACCAGGATCTACAGCACTGACATCGGGATGTTATTCAGGCTTAAGAAATGGATGGTGACAAAGAGATGCAAAGTTATCCACACTGAAGGGGTCTCACTGCCAGAAGAAACAATAGCAGATATTGAGGACAGTTACAAGTATCTTGGAATTCCACAGGCAAATGGCAACCTGGAGCAGGCAACAAGGAAAGCTGCAACAGCCAAATACAGTTGCTTTTCAAAAGTATTCACACCCCTTGAATTTATGACAACAAACATAAATATATTTTATTGGAATTTGATGTGATAGACCAACACAAAGTGGCTCACACTTGTGAAGTCGAAAGAAAATGATACAAGAGTTCAATTTTTTTAACAAATAAAAAACTGAAAAGTGCAGTGTGCAAAAGTATTCAGCCCCTTTTCTCTGAGTTCATCCAATTGTCTTCAGAAGCTGCTTGATGATTGGTGACTGATCAAATGTTGACTTCATGACTTCATAGAGTCCACCTGTGTGTCATTTATTCTCAGTATACAAATCCAACTGTTTTGAGACAGTCTCTGTGGTTTGTCAAGAGAATATTGGGGAGAAAACAGCATCATGAAGTGTAAGGAACACACCAGACAGGTCAGGGAGAAAGTTGTGGAGAAATTGAAAGCAGGGTTAGGTTAGAAAAATGTTTCCCAAGCTTTGAAAATCCTACCAACCAATGTCCAGTGCATCATCCACAAATGGAAATAGTATGGCACAACGGAAAAACTTACCTAGACATGGTTGTCCAACTAAACCTACAGGCCGAACAAGGAGAGCACTGATCAGAGATGCAGCCAGGAGTCCAAGGTGACTCTGGATGAACTGCAGAGATCTACAGCTCAGGTGGGGAATCTGTCCATAGGACAACCATCAGTCGTGCACTGCACTAATCTGGACTTTATGGAAAAGTGGCGAGAAGGAAAGTCATTGTTAAAAGAAAACCACAAGAAGTCCAGTTTGCAGTTTGCTATAAGCCATGTGAGCGACCAGCAAACATGTGGAAGAAGCTGCTCTGGTCAGATGAGCCCAAAATTGAACTTTTTAGTATAAATGCAAAGCGCTATGTGAGGAGAAATCTAACACATCCCTCTGAACACACCATACCCACTGTCAAACATGGTGGTGGCAGCATCATGCTCTGGGGCTGCTTCTCTTCAGCAGGGAGAGAGAATCTGGTTAGAGTTGATGGGAAGATGGATGGAGCCAAATCCAGAGCAATATGGAGGAAAACCTGTTGAAGTCTGAACAACACTTGAGACTGGAGCAGAGATTCACCTTCCAACAGGACAACCACCCTAAACATAAAGCCAAAGCTACAATGGAATGACTGCAAATAAAACGGATTCATGTGTTGGAATGATCCAGTCAAAGTCCAGACCTAAATCCAATCCAGAATCTGTGGAGAGATCTGAAAACTGCTGTTCACAAACACTCTCCATCTAATCTGACTCAGATTGAATTGTTTTGCAGGAACAATAGGAAAAGATTTCAGTCTCTATATGTTCAAAGCTGGTAGAGACAAAGCCCAAAAGACTTGCAGCTGGAATTGCAGGAAAAGGGTGTTCCATAAAGTATTGACTCAGGAGGGCTGAATACTTTTGCACACTGCACTTCTTAAATTTTTTTTGTAAAAAAAAAAAATAATAATTATTGTATGATTTTCTTTCCACTTCACAAGTGTGTGCCATTTTGTGTTGGTCTTTACATAAAATTCCAATAAAATATATTTATGTTTGTGGTCATAATGTGGAGAAGTTAAAGGGGTGTGAATACTTTTGCAAGCCACTGTACCTGCAACAAGTAATGCAAGTCCCGAGAAGCCAGCTCAATGGCAAGAACAAGACCCGGGCAATAAACACTCACTGCCAGTCATCAGATGCCCTGCAGGAATAATCAGATGTCCAAAGAAAGAGATACAGACCACGGATGTTAAGACACGAAAGCGCCTCACCATACATGGAGGGTTCCATCCCAAATCCAGCATCCTGACACCGTATGCTAGCCGCAAGGAAGGAGGCCGAGGACTAGTGAGCATGGAAGCCACTATCCAGGATGTAACATCCCAGACGCATTAATTCATCAATCTCAAGGCCCCAACTGACAGTGTGCGTAGTGAATGTCTCAGGCAATGGACAGAAGAAGGAAGATGAGAAGCTGGAGAAATACCAGGGACTCGGAGAAGAACTAAAGGAAGCTTGGAAGTTGAAGGTGACAGTGGTGTCCGTGGTAATTGGAGCACTCTGGGTTGTAACCCCCAAACTGGAGGAGTGGCTCCAGCAGATTTTAAGAAAGACCTCAGACATGTAAGTCCAGAAAAGTGCAGTTCTAGGAACAGCTAAGACACTGAGCAGGACCCTCAAGTTCCCAGACCTCTGGTAGAGGATCTGAGGTTGGGGTGAGGTCCCACCCACGGAGGGTGAGAAGGGAGTTTTTATACATGTATATTTGTGTGTGTATATATATTTAATTAATTCCTCACAAAAACAACCCCAAAGTGGTATTTTGGTCCATTCACACATTTCTGAGCATTCCTCTAAAACCCTGCTCTCTGAGAACCAGAACCCTACCAATCATCATAATGTGATGTACACAAATGAGGTTCCAGGAAGAAGACTGCTAGCACTGCCCCACGCTAGCATTCACAACCACAGCTAGCGGTGACGGGCATTCATTTTGTGTGCACAAAATACACACATCCACCTTTGCAAAAGTTCGGATGAGGTTTGTTTTCGTGGGCGAAACGCAGACAGACTGCCGAGGCCGGCTCTAGGATGGCATCATGAACTGGACGGCACTCACAAGGAGAGAAAGGCGGAGCCTCAGAGATCGAGGTGTCTTATTTTCAGATAGGAAAAAAAGGTCACGAAAATAATGCACATTTTACTAAAAAATTGTTCTTATTGTGCCAAAGGTAATATATAATCATGGATATGGACATATTAGACTCTGAAAGGCTTAAGAAGGCATGATAAAGGCTCTTTAAATAAAGTACTTTTTCCAAAGGAGAAACTTAACGAAGCCAAGCTAAAAAACTAGCAAAGGTGGGTTTCCTTCAGTAGTTACAAGGGAAATTGTATTTTTTTTATATATGCATGTCACACACAATGTTAGGCAAATGTTTCCCTTTTAGTGTTTGTGCTTTGTTAGCCATGAAAATAAGTCTTTAACTCTAATATATAAATGTGAATTGACTGTTAGCATTTTTTATTAGTTTATTTTAAGAAAAAAGATATATTACATTGTTGCTGCTTTTGTTGCTGAGATACTGTACAATGGGATCGTCTTAATTTTCAGTACTGGCTTACCAAAGAACTGGTAGATGTTGACCTCTGACCTTTGCTTGTCAGCAGATTTGTTTTAAATCCAGGTGTTGGTTTTCCTGAAAGCAAATAAACGTTTTTGTCTACTTAGTGAGTGTTTTAAAGTATAGTTTTTATATTACTTTTTCAGTGACTCTTGTAGGAAACTGGAACTGACTCACGTTCATGTGCAGTTGAAGACAGCAGCTTTGCGAGGCAGCTAGTGGGCATGGGGGCTGTGGGCTGGGATCCTGACAACACTGCAGAGGCTGCTGCTGTCCTCACTCCTCCTGTCTTTTGCTTGTGCTTCCCTCTGACCCCTGAAACGGTCATCTGCTCTGGGACTGAGAAGCAGTGGGCTGTTGTGACAGGAGGAAGTGGTGCATGTAGAAGCTCAGGCGTGCCAGCTGGGTAACTGTGAGAGTGGGTGTTCAAGCCCCTGGCTTGAGAGTAACCCTGAACCTGGTGCTGTGAGGCCTGGGAGCCCATAGTGGAGGCGGTATGAGTGATTACAGAGGACGTTGCACTAGTGGATGGATGGTAACCAAACTTGAGGCACGGCAGTGGATGCAGAAAGGGAATACTTGCAGAGGCTGGCTGATCAGTGTTGGCAGTGAAGGATATAGTAACAGGTGCATTGTCGTATGATGGATGACTGTATGGCATAGCTTCTGACACAATGGTGGATGCATGGTATTCAATGCAATCCGGGCTCGGCCTGGTCTGGTTTGAACCGGTGTTGGATGTTGAGGACTGGGACAAGTTATTAGACGCCAAACCGGGCTGGAAAAAAAACATTTTACTGATTTAAAAACAGAGACAACTGGAAAAATCTGCAGTAATTTTTCTGATAACATGTAGTTAGAGCGCATGCTAACGCCAGTGCAACCTGAGTCAGCTGGGTATCGATGAGTAGCTGAGGAGTTGTTGCAACAGAGGGGGGACCAGGAACAAACGGGCTGGGTGAGCTCTCAAAATAGCTGTAGTCTGCAAAGGCAGTCTGCTGGCTGGACTGGCCCCGATAATTTGTAAAGATATCTGTGAAAACAACACATTACATGTTTTCAGACTTTGAGGGAATGGACACAACTGACAGAACGAACATCAGAATCACAAGACAGACACCAATCTGACATTTATCAAACCTGGAAGTAACAGGAAGTGGAAATTCTAATATTTTTCAAGACAAAAGTTCAAAAACTATGTGTAAAATGATTAAAGTCCCACTCTGATCATCTTTTTATCTATTTTCAAAGCCTTCTTAGTTGTCTTTTCATTAAGATTATACTGTTTTTAGCCAAAAACCTATCATTTTTAAGGACATAGTTTCGAAACAGCGGCAAGAGTTTATTAAAAATTTGCCTCTGAGTTGTGGGCGGGACCGTTAAGCCCGCCCCCATTTTCCGCCATTACTTTGTTTACCTCTTTCCCACTAGTTTACAGCCCCTCACAACCCCAACCTAACATTACCGGTTAAATAAAACAACAACAGAAATGGTGAGCAATATTGTACAGTTTAGAGCCAGATACCAGCTCAGATGAGAAGAACAAAGATGTACATTGTTCTGCAAGTGGATGCATCAGAATGGAGCAGAGCAGGAAGCTTCAGCCCCCCTGACTGTAGCTTCCATGTCACAACCACAAGCTTTTTCAAGCAGCATTTTTTCATCTGCTCCTGATTCACAGCAATCTGAATAAAGAAATACTCAGAAATGCCATTCTAAACTTAATTGTCTTAATATATGTCCTCCATCATTGGGAAGATGCCACAAAAATATGTCAAAAACACCATTCTTATCTGAGTGAGTCTTTAATAACACTATTATAAAAATCCCAGAGTCATGAACCCATGCATCCTTTTTAGAAAAAACTCAAACACAGAAATACGGTGGCCCTGAAGGACAAATCACATCAACAATTCAGTGGACAAAAAAATATTTTAAAAATTACAACAATTAAAAAAGCACAACAAATATAAAAAAAAGAAAAACAGTACAACATTTTAGAAAACAAAGCTAAATTTCAGAAATCAAAATGTAAAATACAAAAAAAGCATTTTGGAAAACAAAAGTAATTTCCAAAAAACAGAATAAAATGTAAGGACAAAGGAAAAAAAGGATAAACTGGAAAAGGTTGGTTCTAATGGATGTGGCTGATTGGATGATGACATTCAGCATCACTTCAAAACAAATTTACTTTCAGTAGAAATGATTGACAAACACCATCATCTAATCAGCGATGTCCCATTGTGTCAACCTTTTCCGGTTTCTGTAAAAAGGGGGGAAAAAAAACTTTTGGAAAACAAAAGTAATTTCCAGAAAACAAAATGAACTGTTAGAAAAACGAAACACAACAAAAAACGTTCGTCCATCATTTTAGCCAAAAGATATTTGACTTGAAGATATCATCATCCAATCAGGGACATCCCAAACGATCTACCTTTTCCGGTGAATCATCCTGCGTCATTTTTTTTACATTTTATTTTATTTTATGGAAATTAATGTTACTTTCCAAAATATTTCATGTTGTATTCTGGGAAATTACTTTTGTTTCCTGACATGTTATTTGGTTTTGTTTTTTTAAGTTTTAGTTTTTAGAATTTAGTTTTATTTTCTAAAAATCTGTTTTTGTGTCGAGTGATTTGCACATCAGGGCCACCGTACAGAACACCCTGAGACTTAATTTAATGTTTTTCTAAGACATGCAGTTAGAATGAAAATCAGGCATTTGACTTCTGTTCTACATGAAGGCAGTGAACTCATAAATTCCAAACCACAGCAACTTCGGATCAAATTACACCACAGAAAAAGGGAGGATGTTGGAGGATTTACCCAGATGAGCGGCTCTTTGAAAATAAAAAACAGCTCCAGGCAAAACACTATTTTAGCGCCAAGAGAGACCAAATTTTTTCAATATCCTTGTATGTTTTCATTTAGTTTAAACACTCAGCTAGAAAACTAGATTTAAATAGATTGACCCATTTCATTTCCTTAAAGACCCACTCAGATACAAACTATGTTTTTGTTGTTTTAACATCTTCTTGTAGCATTTTTCTCATGATGGAGAACATTTGTAATGAAAATTAAGCTCAAAATTTCATTTCTGAGTATTTTTTTATTCCATTTTTTTTTTGATCAGGGGCAGATAAAAATGCAGTTTGAAAAACCTCTTTTTTGTGACATAGAAAATATGCTGGGCAGGCCACAAGCTCCCTGCACCGAGGGAGGAGGGTTGCTTAACACCAGGGGTCAACAGCATTTATAACATGACGTGCCAATTCGAAATTCTCTCCTTATTGTGCCATCACCAACTATAATCCAAAATCTTGTTGTTATTCACCTTTCGGCGTATGTCGTTAGGAGTCACAACAGTAAATCATCTTTCACTGATTTGCACAGGTGGTTTGGCAGAGTTTTTAGGCCGGATGCCCTTCAACCATGTATTTAATGCACAGGGAGACGCAGTTAGGAAGCAGCATGAAGGATCTTATCTAGAGACCCATTCTGGATTTTTTAGCTCATTGTCACCCTGGGAAGCAAATCCTGATGTCCTGCAAGACAGTCCTACACCCAGACAACTAAATTACAAACTCTAATACAAAGAAATACAAAAATAATTTCAGTATATGTAAAAATAAATAAACATTTCCGTCCGTGGCAACTCTGGCACGCGTGCCCTAGGTTGCCGACCTCTGCTCTGCACTCATGGCACTCACGACCCCTAAGTCGTCCCGCTCACGACTTAGGGGTAAATTCTAATGAACTCATGCCGCTCTGCAGAAACCATGTCCTGGAATACGACACAGGATTTTTCATTATGGCTAAAAACAGCCTAATAATAATTACAAAACCACTGGGAAAATTTTTTGAAATATAGCAAAAGATAATTGGAGAGGGACTTCGAGGATAACTGAACTTTTCACACCATTCTTAAGAGTGAATCAGCCACCTTTCAACAGAACGTAATTTCAGTCTCTCATGCTTGTGATATTGTTTTAGCGCAAAACTCAAATCCCTTGTGGAGAACTGAATGCAGATTAGCATCGGAATCAAGAACGTTTTCTTTTTTACAGATCATTACACGTTCACCCAAAATGTCCATGAGCCCAACATTTTCAAAGACACTCTTTCCATTCACACAAGAAGCAAACCTGGAGAGAAATCTCCTAACTGGTTACACGTCTTCTATCTGATCCAACACGTCATCAGTTAATGCCAACCGTCACTTTTGAGAAGAGTGGTACTGAAATAATCAAATATTCCTTCTTACAAATTTGGTTATTTGAGTGATTTTTGGTAAAAATTCCCAGCTGTTGGATATTTCAGAAATAGAAGTTAGACTAAACTATACATTGAAAATGCCAATAGGTTTTCAGTTTTCTGTCCATGAATTTTGCTTCAAATCCTGCAAATAAAATGTTTTCAACATGCAGGCAGCTGACTGTGGCAAGCAGAAAAAACTCTTCTTCACATCTGTAGTGACTGAATTTGAGTAACAGTTTACAAAAACAGAAACAAAGTCTCCAAACACAGTTGGCAAAAGGTTCAGAATCCAGTATGGCCCCACAGCTGAAAATACAGATCAGAACACCAAGTTTTCCTCTTCATGAGACAACTGGTATTATTTCCATTTGAAAGTAGCAAAAGACACACAAACATGTTACCCTGCCAGAAGTTCATTTACTCCTTGGGTCGTGTGAGGTCATGAGAGTCAGACACCTGATGGCTGAGGAAGCTGCCAACTGTGTGAGAGCAAACACCGCAGCAGCTCACACAGCCACCAGAAAGGGAATACAGTCAGCAGCAATACTTTTATTAAGGTTCTTTTTAAACTTTAAATTTTGTTGTTTCTGCAGGCCTGAGTATTTATTGTCTGCATTTTTGAATGTATATGTGCTATTTCAATTTTACTGATGATTTATGATTTGCAATATTAAAGTATAACTGAAGTCGTCATTCTGTAGTGGTAGTAAAGCTTTGGAGTTCTATAATCACACTTCAAAGGAAATGAAACACTTTACAAGACTTCTAAAATTGAATCATAAAACTTGAATGTATTTTTTCTAAACTAGATTAAGTTCTGATTGATGGCTGACTAATTCAAGTCAGCAGCAAAAGTTGGGTGGAGATCTGCAGCTGTGCTGGACAGCAGTGAAGATCTCTGCAGACAAGCAAACAGGTGGATTGTGGGTGGAGCATACCTGGGATGTCCATGAAATCATCAAGGTTGGGCTGCAGTGGAGTCAGGCCTGGCTGGATCATGTCTGCATTGCTGGTGTATGCTAAACACAGGGAAGGCAAAAGAGAATCTCCCGATCGGAACAGTGCATGCATGCATGGAAACAATCAAATAATCTGGCAGCAAATGCCTTAAGAAGATCACTCCAGGGGAAACAATTAAGCAAACCACAACAGATAATCTGCTTCAAAAAGGGCCAGACCTCAACCAAAATAAAAGGCTGAATGTAAACTAATAAAGAAAGTAAAGCAACACTACATAAACATAAATGGACATAAACTTCTCCCCAAAGATGTGAACAACTCATCTATTAACATTATGCAGAAATGAACAAAAACTTATGCTACAGCCATTAAAGAAAGGCTTAGAAGCTACTGACCTGTTTAGAATATTTACAACCTTTTCTTTTCTATTTGGTATTTTGTTTTTATTAAAGGCATTTTATTGTTTATTCTTTTTCTCTAATTCGTTTTTTTAGTTGAATTTCTTATTATATTTTCTTTTAAACTTTCTTTCTTTTCTTGAAGCTGTAACTTACTCTATAATTTCCTCATATTTCATCATACTATATCTCATCATGTCTGGGCTGCAAAAGAGACTCCAAAACAAAAACGAAAAAAGGCTTTCATTGCTTCAAAAACCTACCAGGTGAGTTTCTGCTTTATTTTATTAAAGCTAAAAGGATGTTCTGCTTGATGAAAGACAGAGCCAAATAATTCTGGACACTTAAAGAGAAACTTTGAGGGAAGAACTTAGTAAATTGAAGCTCAGCACAGATTTAGAATAGAACTTTGTTGTCATCCAAACAACTTATTGAAGTTTTATTCTAGCAAATGTTAACTCTTTTTTTGCAGCTTCACTTTTGCCTTTTGGCATTATTTCCAATCATTTCATTCTCCAACTAAGACTTAAAAACACCCTTAAGCCTCAAGAGAGTTGACTACCCACTGTTGTGCCGCTCGCTGCTCCAAGGACATGGTTTCTGTGTCATGGTGAACAGGGTGTCAGAGATGTCAGACAGAAGGCAGTCCAAGTCAAACATGTGTGCCTCCACTGGGGCAGCTTCTGGCTCCTGGTAAATCTGACTTGATCTTTTGTCCAGCTTGGACTGGCAGATCTGACCCTAAGAAATAACAGCCAGGAAAAAAAGCAAAAACACATTCAGGACTTGTGAAGAGACCAAATCTGTGCCTGTTTTGGCCATGAGAGGGCGCCAACAGTGAATCTGAAGTGGACCACATTGATGCTTTGATGCTGTTTGACTACTCTCACCATGTCCAGTATGCTATTAACTACAAAAGCAAAGCTTAGATCTAGATTTTTTTTCAGAAAATCAAATTAAACAATTTCATTTTTCTGTAAGTATTTTCTATTATTTAAAAAAATTAATCAAATAAAAAAACTCACAGAAAATGCAGCTCTTCAACTTCTCTCGCCTTTTCTCAGGGATATTCCTTGCTGTCTTTTCCCTTCCCCGTAAACCTGGAGCCCCTCTTATAGGGAAGTCCAGATTGAGCCGGAAATTGTTTTGATTACGTCTGAGCAGACGACATCCCCTCTTCGAAGATTGCTGTGTTTGCATGCACGTGTGTGTGTCTGTGTGTGTGTAGCTGCATATTGAAGAAGTCATTTTGACATATTGTTCAAAAACACAAGCCCCTACCAGGTTATCATTATGTGTCTTTATTTTGATGTCTAACGGTTTCAATAAAAGAGGCAGCCTTTTGTCCGTGACCTAATTCTGGTAGTCACACACATGTAGGCAGACAGGAAGACCTGAGGTCCCAGCAAACGGTTAGTGCTCAGCCTGAAAAATGAACCTGTGAGCTTTAATATTTCTTACTTTGAAAAAAACAGAGTTTGCATTTTGTTAAGTATTTCCTACAGATGGCTGATCACGGAATAAAATACAAAAAGCTGAGAACACTTGTTCTGACCAGAGGAGGCATGATGGAGTCTAACATGCTGCATTGTTTAAACGCCCAAACTCCATGGTGATTTTTCCCTCTTAAAATACAGGCTTTGATTTTTTCTAAGTACAGCCTGTTTTTTAAATCTGGATCACGTGTGTAACTTCTAACACCATCTAAAATAAAAAGACATTTGTTTACATGGTGCGTTCAATTTAAAAACACAAAACTAAAAATGCTATAACGAAAAATCTATCATTCCTTGTGAATTTGATAAGAACATTTTTTTGTAAACGTTTTACCCTATAAAACCATTAATATATTTGATACACTCATTTCAGAGACCCACGTCTTATTAGCATGATCCAAACTCTCCTTAAAAACCCATAATGTAGTCCATGTTTTCTACCCTGTAGTTCTTTATCGTTCCACTAAAGGTGGTACAAGGGCTTTTCGTGGTCATTTCAAAATGGTTGTCTCCATGAAATCTCAGAAACACAAGTTTTTATTTTACAAACTTCATGACTCAAGTATTGTTATTCTTTTTTTAAATGACTACTTGCTGTATTGAAAAATTAAACATTTCTTGATAATTAAGTTGTTATAATAAAGTTACATCCGACCTACCGACCGACCGACCGACCTACCTACCTTAAATTCTGTCCATAAAAACTATGAACAGAACCGGTGATAAAGGGCAGTCCTGCCAGAATCCAACGTACACCGGGAACAGGTCTGACTTACTGGCTATGTGGACCAAGCTCCTATACTAGTCATACAGAGACCGACAGCCCAGAGAAAGGCTCCCCCGACCCCAAACTCCCAGAGCACCCTCCACAGAACACCACAGGGGATACAGTTGAATGCCTTCCCCAAATCCACAAAACACATATGGACAGGATGAGCGAACTCCCATGAACCTTCCAGCACTCTAAAGGGTGTAGAGCTGATCCACAGTTCCACGACCAGGACGGAAACCGCGCAGTTGTTCCTGGATCTGAGGTTCCGCTATCGGCCGGACTCTCCTCTCCAGTACCCTGGCATTGACTTTCACATAAAGGCTGAGGAGTGTGATTACCCGGTAGTTGGAACACACCCTCCGGTCCCCCTTCTTGAAAAGGGGAACCACCACCCCTGTCTGCCAGTCCAGGGGTACAGTTCCCGACTACAACGCGATGCTGCAGAGACGTGTCAGCCAAGACACTCCTGCAGCATCCAGAGACTTGAGGTACTAAAGGGAGATCTCATCCACTCCCAGAGCCTTGCCACCGAGGAGCTTGTCGGCTTGCTCGGTGACTTTAGCTCGGGCGAGGGCTCAGCCAGAAGTTCCCAGCAGACCCTCACAGTACGTTTGGGTCTCCCAAGTCTTTCCGGCCTCCTTCCCCTCTGAGGTTAATATGATCATAAATGCAGTGCTTCCCCTGTCCCCTCCCTCTTCTGTTGCCTCTTTTTTTTGTTCTATCTCTTTTGGCGTCACTGTAAAACTCGCTGCTACTTTGCTGCTCATCTCAGCTGGAAATAGGTCAGATTTGAATGAGTGGCATTAAATTTTCTGCTACTTACATTGAATAAAGATAAAAATGTGAACAGATGTATTGTTGCTGCTGGCAATAAATGTGTGTCAATTACCTACAAATATCGGGCTGTGACGCACTCACTCTGGTGAGCACACGTTTTTTTTTCTTCCCTTTTCCCTCCTGGCACACTAAAAAAGGCTTCGCACACACACTAAAAATAGTCCCAGAGAGGACTTTGATATTGACTACAACTGCGTTCAGATGCAGAGAGTGTTCCAGGTCACCAACGCACGCTTGTTGTCGACTGGTTTCTAAAGTCGGGATCCATATCCGCCTTGGAGTGTTTCCAAGACCTACAGAAAGACACCTTGTAACACATCTGAGAAAAGAATTCACCTACCTCATGTAGCATTGAAAGAATATCATCCTTCTTTTTCTGGAGCTGCAAGACACAAAAATAAAAACAGAAATAAAACCTCTTTAGCAATGAGTGTCTAACACTTCAAAAACCATGTAGGAATATCTTTCTACTGATCTCGAGGTTCTTTCTCTTTTAACAGAAGCAAAGATGACGTATTTGCTTTAAATACTTTGACTAATTGGAATGAACTGATTGGCCTGACTATGTTTATGTGTTTTTAGACTCGTTTTACCTTTATTTACTGCGGAATATAAATAAGAATCAATATATCACACTGAGGTCCGGCAAAATTTCCAAACATTTAACACTTTACTACAGCAAAACAGTTCAGTCACGGCATACCACATGGATCTGTGCTTGGGCCAACACTTTTTATGTAATTTTAGTAACAATGTCAAGTAATTCTGCAGAAAATGATTTTGCTATGCTGGAGACACTTAATATATCTATGAAAACAAAAGTTCTTCATATTTTCGATACTCCTTTTCTCATTTAAATGTACTCATTCTCCTCGTGTGTATACTGTTTTTAGGGGTGATGTTGCTGCTGTCTATAACTTCATCAGACTCAGTCAGATGTTTTATTGTTTTGTCTTTGTTTCTTTTCTCTCGTGTCAGACCTGGTCAAGGGCAGACATCTGTTCTCACTAATTCTGGTTCAAATAAAGTAAACTTTTGGATTTCCTTGGCACCAGAGGTTTCTGTTAACCACGCCCACAATCCTAAGTTTCATTGAGCTTGAGCTAGGATTCATGCATTAAATGTTCACAGTACTGATCAAAAATATGCAAGCAACGGGGCAAATACTAGTTTTGCGAGCTTGCCTCGCTAACGCCAACATGTTATTTCCAACATGTTTCCCAAGTATTTTCCCAATGGTGAGCTTTTAAGTTAAGTTAAGAGGCAATAGATCAAAATAGGAGAAGTTTAAATTTGTAGCTGGTACTAAAGGTGAGTTATTTGGAAAATTCAACATTCCAGCCTCTTCCAGATGTCAAAGGTCAACAAAACTTTGGTTGTGATTGTCGACTTAACACTAATTTTCTGAAGATCGCTCAAACAAAAGTTGTTTTTTTCCCATAGTGTGTGAAATGTAAAAATTGCTGGTACTTTACAACATAATGGAAGTCATAGATCCTGTGGCCATCCCATAATAACATCAAAGCTTCCAACATGTGTGTTTTGGTTTCGCTAGTGGATTTTGACATATTTGTGAGCTCCATGAAAGATTTCAGCCACATTCATTGTATTGATGGTTTCACATGCTGTGATGTCATCTTTTATTTACTTTTTTTTTATATAATGACAGGATACGTTCAAATTTCTTCCACGGCATTAGCGCTCATTATCATCTATGAAAGGAGACGTCTGCGTCTTATTCAGGTCATGGGGCGAAAAGCTCCTGGGAGCGGCTACAGATGAAGCGATATTGGGAAATCGTGGTTGGTGAGGACCTGTGGATCCAACAATTCCACATGACAAGCTCAACTTTTGATGAGCAGTGTGATGCTGTAGGACCTCTTGTGGCGCCCACTGTGCAGTGCCAAGGCAGCCAGTTCCTACCAAGAAGAGGGTCACGTGACTCATTAATTCAAAAGAGCTTCCTTTGCAGCTTTGCAAAATATTTCAAGTTTCATGAAACTTTGAAGGACCAGTATTTGGGTGAAACACATTTTTAAAGTGAATAAATGCTGCTTTGGTCAAATATCCCTGACATGCAAAGAAAAAGAAGCCTTTTAGCAATGACCACGGCGCTGTTCATGGCAAGACGAAGGTCAACTCCAACTCTTTCCTCAGCAGGAGCTGCTTTAACTCAGCCTGTGTGTTGAGTCTCTGCAACACCTTTATTTCATTTGAATTTTGCATGAACTTGTAAAAGTGCTTTACATAGTAGAAAGATGTATTTTTTCTTAACAAATATGTTGTGCCTCAGTTGGATTTTGTGAGTGAAACTGGCATCACACATGAAAGTCCTAAAATGAGAGTTAAACCTATACATAAAAATAACTCCGGTATATTCATTAATCCCTCCATTCTGAATGTGGGCTGTATATAATAATGAGTTCTTACCCTTTTTTTGTAATAAATCCTCCACTTGTGGTACTCTTTGATCACCACTTCAATCCTCCTCTTCCAGTAGCTGCCCTCCAATATGATTGCCTATTGCAGCAAATGACCAGGGACAATCAAAGGTTAAGAAACCCTACAAAGAAGAACTTATTCAGGAAAATCACTCACTTCAGGCTTCCGGTGAGCCTCAGCCTCTGAGCCTTCCAGTGGGGTGACAAACCCACACACCAAGTTCTTCCTTCTCTCCACATCTGAGCACATAAGACAGGAAAAAAACACCAAATGCACAGCTGCAATTATGCTTTTAAATGGATTTCTTCATCTCATAATCAGCAGCAGAAAGCGTAGAGCTGTGGACGCACATTGAATGAACCACGCTCTCCAGATTGCATTGTTTAAACGGATCTTGTCCCTCCAAAGCAAACGAAGCCCCTTGAAAGACTTCCATTTGGGAGACACTATCTTACCACTGTGGGAAGAAAAAAAGAGGAGAAAGGTCAAAGAAAGCCGTAAATAGACTAAACAGGAAAGAAAATCCTGGAAACCTGTCCTGGTTTTGACTAATGGCAGCGCATTAATGTACACTGTCACACTGTTTGCCTGCTTTTCTAAACCCTGCCTGCCCGCTTAGCACTAAGGAGAGAGCTCCTAATGTAAAGTACTAGGGGAGTTGCTAGGAAGCAGTGAGGCTGCATGATATTAAAAAGGAAAACAAAAACTCCATATCAGTAAAAAAAAAAAAAAAAAAAAAAGAAAAAGAAGAAATAAGTTACTAATCTCCACTGCTTTAAAGACCCACTGTCATTGTGTAATTAAATGTTACATTTGTTGAAAAAGTGAAGCTTAAAATTGCACTTTGGGGTATTTATTTATTCAAATAGTTGTGAATCAGGAGCAGATGAAAAGAAATGTCGCTTGAAAAAGAGCTAAGCTAGCAGGAGAGCACATAAATAGAGAGCTCTCAGGACGGAGAGGGGGAAGGGGGCGGGATTGTTCAGATCCAACGGTCCAGCCCACAACTCAGACGCAAAATTCTAATGAACTACCACCGCTCTGCAGAAGCTATGTTCTAGAAAACGATAGAGGTTTTTTTTTTACTAAAAATGACATTATCATAATAAGAAGATTGCTGATTTTACAACGCATCAAAAGATGATCAGAGTGGGACTTTCAACAAACACTGCACAGGAGAGAAGTAACAAATACTTCATGGTCTGTCTTTTAATAATATAACATGTTTAAGCTTTTAATGTATTTATGGCTGTGTAAAGTTGACACGTCGGTACAGTTCTTTTCATATTCAGGGCAACAACCCTAAAATGACATACTTTTCTTTTCTCTCAGTTTTACTTTAATCTTTCCATTCCTGCCAAACAGAATCAAAGTCCAGCTGTTACTGAGGATTTTCCAGGCTGTTGTGTAAGAGGTTGACAACACATCCACTGCCTTATCAGTCATTCATTGGGGGGGATGACAACATACATGTTCTTTTATGTGAATAAAGTTAGGGCTTTTGCTGATTGTTTTTTGTTGTTTGTTAAATTCCTTTTTTTTTTGCACTTTCCGATTGTGCCTCATATGTCATGAGCATGCGTTTGTGGGACGAGCAGCACAGCTGATTATCTGGACGTCTACCCTGCTGGTGCCAAACTCATCACATTGGTCATAGTTTGGCTTATCGACTGAAGTTGAAAAAAATAAGACATTTCGTCAGTTTAAAAGTTCATTTTTACACCAACAGGAGCCTTGGTAGCTACAACAGCTTGGCTCCTCCTCCTCCTCTGGTAGAGGATCTGTAGATTCATCTCATTCTTCAGCCAGCACATGTGTTTGTCAATCTGGCACAAAAAGAACGTCTGACCTCACAAGGGTCAAGTCGGATTGACATCAAGACAACTGGCTGGTCCTTATCCTTTCCTCCCAAATTCAGGAGGACGTCTCTGATAAATTGGTTCTGTAGGTATAAGCATTGTTATTTTGGAGGTTGTGGCTAAAGTCCCACTCCCATCATCTTTATGTTTATTTTGAAAGCGTTCCCTGTGGTCTTTTAATTAGGATTATATTGGGTTTTAGCAAAAATCCAAAAACATGTGTCGTTCTCCAGAACATAGTTTCTGCAGAGCGACAGCACTTCATTAGAAATTCACCTCTGAGTTGCAGACGGGACTGTTGACAGGAAGTAAGCCTGTACTCATTTCCCATCATCCCTTTGTTTACGCTCTCTTTCCAGCTAGCCTACAGCCCCTCACATAAAGGCTAACATTAGCGGTGCAACAAAAATAGCAAAAAATCTCTGAGCTATCCAACCTTAAACTTTTGATTCCGATTCCAGCTGAGACAAAACAAAGATGTGCATGGATCTATGTGTCTGCAAGTGGAGGCATCAGAATAGAGCAGAGCAGGAAGCTTGTGGTCTCCTGATTGTAGTTTGTGCATAACAACTACAGTTTTCCAACTGCATTTTTTTAATCTGCTCCTGATTCACCACAATATGAATAAAGACATACTCAGAAACAGTTGGAATCTTCTTGTTTTAATATATGTCTTCCATCGTGAGAAATATGCCACAAGATGTTAAAATCACCATAAACACAATATTCAAATATAAAGACCCACTCTGATGAAATTGTGTTTCCTGAGTTTTTAGGACGTCGATGTGGCTTTTTTCTGATAAACTAGCATTAGAGAGTGTAAATAAAGGGTTGGTGGGGTTTGGGCAGGCTTACTCCTCACCAACAGATCCGCCCACAACTCAGAGGTGAATTTCTGATGAACTCCTGCCGCTCTGCAGAAACTTTGTCCTAGAAAACGACACAGGTTCTTTTAATTATTATTATTATTTTGTCCAAAAACTGCATAATCGTGATTAAAAGACCACTGGAAACGCTTTGCAAATGGATCAAAAGATTATCGGGTCTTGACTTTAAGTCCCAGACTGTGACGAAATGGTATTGCCACTGGCTGCAGGATCTCATTTCAATAACTTCGCACGGAGTTTGCCTCCAGTGATGAGCATCCAGAATCCCTATCCAGATCAGTTAAATGCCATTCTTGGAGCTGACCCCACTGACCTCTGTAGGGCCCAGTCAGGCAGAAGCTCATCAGCTGTTTGACTTGGCAAAGACGGTTTTTAAGGGAACAAGCGACAGGAAGCTTCACTTCACAAATGCATGTTCCTAACACATTTTAAGATCTTACCAACTGCAGAACATTATTGATGATTGTCAAGATACTTACTTGTGTTCGAATGTAACTGTTAGATGCATGTGACAAAAGAACCTCGGGGGACAGCAGGAACCCACCTGTAAGCCAGGGACATGCACTCAAACAGGCGGGTCAGGGTGGGGTCAATGCTCAGGCTCCCGGAGCTGCAGGGCCCGTACCGGTACGTGTGGCAGCCCGTCCCGTTGACAGTGTCGAAGTCGTACCTCAGGGAGCCGCCGCTCCTCCTCCTGCGCGCCGCGGAGTCGCTGTGCGGCGACGACACCATGAAGTGTCCGCTGTGGATCACCTGGCTGCGGGAGAGAGCGCCGGCCGCGGAGCCCGAACCGGCGGGGCGTGTGGGGACCCCGTCCGGCTCAGACTCGGAACCCGACGAGTCCTGCAGCCCGGCCGAACAGACTCCGTCTGCGCTCGCCATGGAGCGCGCTGCCGCTGAACTTTCTCCTTTACGCACTGCCCGCGTTTGGTAACTCTCCCTCCTGGGAGCAGCCGTGGAGCAGAGCTGGAGCCTCCTGCTGTCACAGAGCTGCGACGGGGCAAACTGTCACCGTGTCAGCGCCCTGCGGTGGTAAAGTCCTCAGCGAAAGCCCCAACGGGGGTAATAATTAATAGACTTCTCGGCGTTGGTTTTTTACCACAACAACAGCATGAAAAAACTTTCCGTTTTCATGTTTGCGCACATGTAGTGTTTTTGAATGCACTAATGGATCTGTACAACAGAAATGAGAAGTGCAGACACTAAAAAGCTGAGTTCCTGACCTGCTCTCAGCCGAACAGGCGCTCCTCCTTCATGGAGCCTCTTTGAAGGACCTGCTGGAGTTCTGCTGATGGAAATGCTCTGACATCCACAGAGTTCACTCAGGCTGGTCTGACAAAGCCAGTCTGGGAGTGTCCTGTGAACGTCCACCCCTATTGTTCAGTCTTCACTGAAATATGTCAAAGCATGCTGGGAGCATTCTCAAATATGCAGATGACACGGTCATTGTCAGAGTCAGTGACGGTCTGATCTTCAGCAAAAACCAAGGAGATGAAAGTTGATTTGGAGAATCACTTCTGATGCAACAAACGCAGTTCTATAAATGTGTTAATACCTAAATCTTTTCACACACAAGTCACAATATTTGATTGATTTGATTGATTTACTTTCAGCCAACAGGAGTCTGTGCATGAAGAACTCTAAAAGTCAAAACTAAAATGTTAAAAGTAATTATAAAATTGACAGATAAAAACCGGTGAACTAGAGGCCTTTATGGGCCTTTGCAGCAGCATTTTAAACCAACTGCAGATGTTTCACTTTAGAGCTATTAAAACGAGTAAAAAGGTTTGCGACAGTCTAGACGGGTTGAAATGAGATCATGAATAACAATCTCTATGTGACCTTTAGAAATCATCTTTCTCAGTTCAGAGATGTTTCTGAAATGATAGAAGCTGTTTTTGTGCCCAAGTAAGTTGGATGCTTGTCCAGCGACGGTGTACAGAAGACTAAGTTTCCTTTAAGTTTGGATTCTGTTTAGAGCTGGACGCATGCTCATTAAGGGGGTGATGACGTCATCGTGTCTGCTTTGCTCCGTGCGCGTGAGCGTCGCTGCATTGCCAGTTAAAGGAGCTAAGTACGTACGTTTCTGTGAACATCTGTCTTTCTTTGAGCTGCTTTGTTCTGTTTAGTTAGTCATGTGCAGCTAAAAGGATATTTGGACAATAACGAGCACGGAGCGCACACGGGCGTGCACGTGAGCGCATGAGTTCTGTTATGTTTTCCATGTAGTTGAAGTAATAAATTGAGTTTGTATCTGTTTTTATTTACAAGAAACCACACACACCCAAAGCTGTACCTAACCAGAGACGTAAGCTGAGGTGCAGATTACCTGAATGAAGACATCCTCCTGCCTCTGCACCTTATTCCCACCAAAAACACCAACTAACTTCAGCAGCTTCATCTGGGCCTTGAAGTAGTGTTCTGGGCGGCTCTCCCGGGTTGAGAGTGGTGTCAATCATGAACAGCTTTAAACCTCACCCACAGACGGGTCAAAAATAACACCAAGCTTTCTGGGGAAAGGCTTGGACACTGTGTGTTCAGGGGAAAGGATTAAATTTCCGCTTTCTTCTCATTCGGTTTTAATTGATCGAGCCCAAGCCAGTCTTCAATACATGACATTTGATAATCCTGCTAATTTAAGGGTCAGTGAAAGAACAGTATATGTCATCAGCAGAAAAAGGATAGGACGCATTTTTAAAACCACTAATGGTTTTACCAGGACGATTTATAGGAGAAAAAGGATTTGGTCCAGAAAAAACGAATGATTTGTTCAGTTTAGGTCAACTATTTACCTCCGGCCAAAGAATACATTCTTGAATCCAAACTGTTTTTATTGTGGCCTGCAGCAGCATGGAGCCGAAGAAAGACAAAATCAGAATACACTGACGAAACCAAAGCACGAATATCCAAATTAAGCAGTTTTTATGGGTTTGCCACACAACCTACATCTTGGTGACCATTTTGTGGAAAAAACGTTAGATTCTGCCTTTTTATGTTTCCCCACAATATGTGAAAAGGAAACTTATGTTCGGGATTTTTTACGAAATTTCAGACACACACCACCACTTTAAGTCTGCAACCAGCCCTGGAGTTTTGTTGACCTTTGACCTCAGAAAGAGGCCACCATCTCGAATTTAATTAGGAAAAAACGTCTTTAGTGGGCTCTACCAGCTGCACATGAAAACCAGTTTGAGAGATTTTCATCATTTGTCCGTTCGATCCCTCACACATCACTTTTCCAAAGTTATTGTAGCTTCATTTAATGCTTTTTCCCAGAGTCTGGTGCATTTGTTCTTTCTTTGCATTACAGAAACGTTTTCCACGTACTGAGCACAAATGAAACAACATGTAAACCGTTATAGTGCCTTGTGTGCATTAAAATGTCTCTTTTAAGGTGGTTTTAACCTGTTCTTGTGGTATTTTTTTGATGATGGAGGACACGTATGAAGAAAATTAAGCTCAAAATGTAATTTGAGTATTTCTTCATTCAAATGGTTATGAATAAGGAGCAGACAAAAGAAAGCTGTTTGAAAAAGTGCTTAACTTCCTGCTCCAACCTCTCTGCAACAGAAGGGAAAGGGGAGTGGGGTTGCTCTGCAGCAAAGGTCAGGCACTCAGAGGCAACTTTCTAATGAACGCCGGCCGCTCTGCAAAAACCATGTCCTAGAAAAGGACACAGAATTTTGAATTTTGGTTTAAAAAGGTTGAATCATCATAAGAAGACCACTGGGAACGATTTGAAAATGGATTTAAAAAGTGGCTGGATATTTATGAATTTTATCAAACTTGTTTTTTCCCAGCTGATCATTTGTGTTCAGCTAAACTGTTGTTCCAGCAGGAAAGGGTGTGATTTAATAAGAGAAGATGGAGCATGTAGAAAGAGCTTACGGTTTGATCAACCTCTGTTTCTCATGAACAGCTTTAAAATGTTTTCCTGTTTCAGGTTTCCTGAAAACCGTCTTCTCAAATTCTAAGCTATAAAGAATCTTTCACTTCTGGGTAACTTTACCTTTTTGAAGCATCTGCACTCTTTCAAATTTGACTTCCTCGTACTGAGAAACATGACAGATTATGACTTTGGATCAGTTGTACGTGTGTAATTTGTGTGTATGTATTGTTTAGTTATTAGGTTGCCAACAAAATGTAACAGTGCCTTGATACACAACTAAACTTCTTATTTTTATTTCAATGAACGTGACAGATTCTTAACTGAAAACTGACAATTCTCTTTTTTGAGAACAGATCCTGATTGAGCGACATTTACACATTTAAAGGGGACATGAGATATAAAATAGAGGCTGACGAACTCTGACGAACTGTAAATGATCACTACGGCTGTCAGATACAGAAAAATGAGCAAAGATTTTTTGTCTTGAGTGCTTTAGTCCTTAGGGATCTCCTCTGGAGAACAGCGACAGTAAAGTTTCATATTAGTTACATTTGACAAAGCCTTGAAGGTCTTCCAGGAATTTGATGTACTCTTGGTGTTCAATGGCAGTGCTGAGCTCCATGAGCTCGTCGGTGAAGGTGTTATCAATGCCACGGTCAGCCAGGAAGTCCATCAAATGGTCGTACAGCGCCTAAAAGAGCCCAGCAGAGTTGAGTACATCTCGCATCTCGTTATGATCCTGCGGGTGCTGGGAGTTCACTGCAGCTCTTACCCAGTCCAGAGAGTCTGTGTTGAGGGTGTAGCTGGTCTCCTTCCACTCAGAGTCTCCCTCCGGCTGGAAGCTGACCTCCCGAATGGCAAAGATGTCGCTCTCCTCCTCCCCCTCGCCATGACTCATCTACAGCGTGCCAAGTCAGCTCAATTTTACTTAACCTCTTTATTCTTCTGAAGTTTTTTTCATGTTTTCCATTTGATTTCATACCTCATCCTCTGGGAAATGACAGTCAAACACCAGAGTTTGCTTTCCAGCCTGTTTTGTTACTTCAACAACAAAGTTTGGCGTTGATACGATCTCTGGCTGCAAATGAAAATATCAACTAGTGAGCATACATAAATAATAAGCTCACAAATCAAAGACCATTTCCAAATCTTGACCTCTTCCTCAGCGGATTTCTGCTGCTGCTGCTCCTCCTCCTCAAAGCTTGGAGGGATGCTGTTGTTGACGTTAAATGTGACCGTCACTCTGAAAGCAAAAAAAGCCGATTTTAGGAGCTGTCACTTTGTCCTAAGGGGGTGAGCCATCAGCTTACTTTTCTCCAGAAAGATGTCTTGTGAGTTTGGCCTCTGTGCCGTTCATCTCCAGCTCCCATCCTCCTGACATCTTAGGAAGGGTTTTTTTTTTCTGGATCTTCTTCTCCTCTTTGATTTCATCGGACAGGAAGTTACCAAAGGCTTTGTCTCCTGAGAAAAAGACAAAAAACGGTGAAATTTAGTTGCCATTGGGTGATGTAGCATGGAAGACTTGATAAAAACATGAATCCACATTTCACACAGAATAAGTTGACAAAAAGACTTCATAAGAGTTTTCCTGGGTGAAACCCCTGTATGTAGCTCATCCAACCTCCATGTTTTATTTATAAACATGTGACAGCTTAGAGCTGAATGATGCAAATGAGATGTGTTGTATACAGCAATTGTTACATTATGTGATTAATATACAAAAAAACCTGCGTCTTGTAAAATGTTTGGATGAGACAAACCTTAATTTGTGGATTTTTTCTAATCTCAAACTGGACAATTTATAGAATATGGATTACATACAGGCAGAGGATTATAAAAATGCTGACTGAGCAAAATATTAACTGAGTAAATATTAAAAAGGAAAAAAAAACTGTTATTTCTAAATAGGTAAAAAGTTCCCCTTCAATCATCCTTTCCGTTGGATGATTTTTTTTCCCAGTGGACCTTTTATTATAATTATGCTGTTTTAAGCACAAATCTAAAAACCTGTGTCGTTTTCTAGAAGATTATTTCTGCAGAGCAGAAAATGACTTTAATGAGGACAATCAGGTTAACATAGGATTCGAATCGTTTGGGAATAAGCAGTGTGGTAGCAGATAAAACATTAGCTGATAGTTTTGCATCTCTGAACGTTACAGCTTTCCCCTCCAACGTGGACGTCATCTCTTTAAGCTCTTCAGGATGCTGCACGCGAGTGTCTTAAACCCAATTAACTGTGACGTTCCTTTGTAGAGTTTTTACAAGATTTAAGCCGTTCTGTTGCTCGAAATTGAGCCCAAACTCCATCTCTTACCAATTCATTTTCAAAAGAACCAGAAACGTGTCGAAGTTCAGTTACCTTCCGTGTGCAGCCCTCCACACCCACACGACACAGAAAGACTTAGTATTTTAGAGCTGAACAGCTTAGGTCTGTATCCCGACGAGGCTCCGTTACTGTTCAGCATCCACAGGGACCGCGTGAAGGGCCGAGATGCAACCGAACCAGGAGGGCGGATGGCTGGACAGCTGAGCGGCAGAGCCCGAGCAGCAGCGGACGGAGCCGAGGACAGCCGAACAGCAGCTCCCGCCGCGCGGACCAAAGACTTCAGCATCATTCTAGAAACGGCTAAACGAAGACTGGAAAACAGAGCACCCCACCAGCAACGCTTCTAGAAGAAACCGGCAACACGTGTGGAAGGGCACATTGACCTAGTGCAACTATGACCCGTGAACCGGAAGTAATAGGTGGTCAGGTAAACCTTAGATTTGTTTCAAATAATTGACTTTTCTTAAAAAAAAAAATCAAACCAGTTATATATTATGTTAACCTTACATAGAAAATTAAAATATAAATGGTTGAAAAAAATATACACGATGAAAAAAAAAACTTCGTGCATTTCCGGTAGCGCTCCCTTGTGTCTTCAAAAGGAAGTCTTTTTTAGAGAATCTGCTTTTTTCTCACATAAAACTATATAGCACATGAAAGTGAAATAAAAACGTATAAAATAAAATAATATCAAGATAATCTCATCCTGTAGAGTTCCGTTATGTAGAAACATTGCATCATTCGCCATACGGCATGGCATACTAAAAAAAAATGTATTTTGCCGCCAGCAGATGGTGCTGTTCCTCACGTTTTTAAAACACTGCAAGAGCTACATGAGCTACATGTAGCTCTGTCCAGACAGTGTTTCACATACAGGAGTCTAGATTAAAATGTTAAATGATGTATACTTTTGTAGTGCTTTACTCCTTCCTTTGACGGGCTTTACAGTCATGTTCACTAATTCACACAGTGATGGTGGCTCTGCTGCTGAACACTGGTGCCAACCTATAACCTCCCAAGGCAAATCTAGAGTTCAGTGTCTTGCCCAAGGACACTTTGACACATGGGCAGGATTCAAACCTGAAATATTTCCATCAGAGGTTGACCACTCTACCTCTGCACCACAGCTTCCCAGTGTTTCTTAACAAAAATATTTTTGCAGGTCAATCGAAACATTAGCGGGATCTTCTCTGCAACCCTCATCTGAGAAGGTGGCTACGCTCCGTGGACAGAGCAGAGAACAAAGACGACGCCATGAGAGCAGCCATGCAGGAGCCTCTGTTCACTGAAATTTCTGAAAATAGTTGAAAATGAGCCTGGAGACCAAACAGAAAGTAATGACTTGTAAAATTACCATTTATTTGTTGTATAAACTTGCAGAAATGTCTTTTGTAATGAACATTTTTATACTATTAAAATCAACAATGATTTACACCGTTTAAGCTTCATTTGTGTATTTCGTGAGACATAACGTACTTTCTGGTTATTATGATAAATATTTCAACGGCCTTCATGAGGTTTCAGTCAGACTCAGGAGCTGCTGTCAGACAGCTCACAGGTGATAACTGCAATCAGGGTTGATCCCTTCATATAACAAAACAGGGTTTACTGTTTGCAAATATAAATAGTCACAGTAAAAGCCAACATTTCAATGAATCCATAGATGAATTTCAAAATAAAGGTCTGCAAACGATAAAGAGCCAAAGCGGTTTTATAACATTGTAGTGACAAAAATAAAACAGCCACCTTTTGTTCTGCCCTCCATGATTCTTATATAACAGCAATAATATTGTCTTCAAACAAGTAGTGTCATTATTAAAACTGCAGTAGTTTGGATTCAAACCCACATTTGTCTGCGATTTATAAATTATTTTGATAGCAGCACATAAAGTCATTTCAACACATCTTTGTCTCTTAAAGGTCCCTTCAGTTTGTGTCATTTTACTCTCAGTGAGCAGTTGTGCGTTTTTTACTGTGCATTAAGTGCTTCATATGTGCTACAGTTGTTTGTTTTCCATTTTAAATGCCAACAAAACACAAGTAAAATGCTCGATAGCATCTACAGTCAGATGAGTTTGCATTAAACGCCCCAAAATAAATGGAAGTTAAATAATCCTTTGGCAAAAACACATGAACATAAAGCTCATTTGTATGGAAAGTGTCGGGTTTTTTTTCCTTTAAAAAGGCACTTTGAATCCATATGGGAAATGTCAGATTTGTGTTTAGAGCAGCATTCATTTAAAAAAAAGTGCTTGAAGCTTCATCAACCTCCAGTTTCAATTAAAAAAAATAGACAAAAACAGCAGACATTATCTGCTGCGTCACTATTGAGGACATTGGAAATCCTTTATACTTCATAACACTACAAGACGCTTCCTGACCCCATTTAAAAAGAAACAAAACCTGGGTTTAGGCAAAATCTATGGAATTATTTATAAGTTTTGATGTTCTAAGACTAGCCAGTGGTTGTCCTGGAGCAGTCTGTCCTGCAGAGAAAGTTCTCACAGAGTCTGCTCCAGCAGGATTTCGTTGAATCCAGTCACGTCACTCTTCAGGTCTGGTTGTGTGTCGGCATACAGAAGAGGCGACCGCCGACAGTGCAGCTTAACAGATCCCTGTGTGTAAGTGAATACAAGCCGATTGGTTATTCCATGAGGTTCCTGTGTTCAGGAGCCGTATATGGATGTGCTCTCACCTTAGGCTGAGCCCGAATGGAGGCCAGTCCCTGCTTATACTGGTTGGTCTCCACCTTGTATTCTCCTCTCCTGGAGGGCAGGTTGAGGGACGTCACCACAGAGATCAACTTCTGAAAGCCAGTGGCGGTCAAGGACACGGTGATGGACGGAGCGGAGGCCAAAGCCAGGCCCACGGGCCACCCATGCACTGTAACCGGTTCCGGGATACTAGGGAGCTGGACTGAGCCTCGCTCCCGAACAGGGTTCAACAGCGGGGAATCGTCCCCCACCAAGTCTGCGGCGTCGTCAAGTTCTGCCTCAGCCAAGGATTTAACTAGAGCCTGTCGCAGCAATTAAAACATGAGGTTACTTTAAAATAAAAAATATATACTTTTACGAGTCACATCACTAGAGTTAACATGAACCAGGGTCTCAAAAAGAGCCGGTAAAGATCCACTGCCTGTGAGTGAAGAAGTTACTGCCTACTTTAAGAAGACGAACAAATGTTTCATTTACTTCCTTCCAGCAAAAAAAAAAAAAAAACAGTGTATGATGTAATAATAAATTCAAGTTCTCTTTGAGCAGGACTCTGCTCTTTTTGTGAATTGTTTTCATGTTTCTCTACTATTCACATGAGAGGAATACAAGCAAATGTGATACTGTCTGAGACCCCCCCCCAAACACACATTCATGTCCGTGTAGCGTTTGGCTGATTTTTTTTTTTACAGGATCCAGACAGAACTGGAGGATAAAGCTGCTGCGCTTACAGCAGAAACCGGATAATTTAATAAAAACTTTGATTTGAAACGGGTGTTGTTAGACACTGACGATGCTAATGAGCTGGAGGAACACGGATCACTTTAACGCTGGACAATATTTTCACCCACTGGACTTTAAAGACGTGACGAATAAATCCACCAATCAAGCTTTTTTCATCAAAAATGCATGCAGCTCAAAGCACTTTACAATTAAAAACAGACAACAAAATATAAAAAAGAAAAAAATTGAAACTAATCCACCCCTTTGCAAGTTACTCAACATAAAGAACCTCTTTCAAAACACCTTATTTTCTTCTCCTGATTCACAACGATTTGAATAAGAAATACTCAGAAATGTAATTTTAAGCTTAATGTTCTTTATATATGTCCTTCACCATAAGAAAAATGCCACAATAACATGCTAAAACCACCAAATTCACAATTTTCCTTAGAATAAATGGAGAAAAGACAACTGGTACTCGATTCTACATTGAATAGGTACATTAAATAGGACAAAAATAATAAGGTCAACTGCCCAATGTTGTTTTTTTGGTTTGTTTTGATAATTATGGCACACTACTGCTCAAGATGTAGTCCACTTTTACCCTACAGGGACTTGGATAGGCTCCAGCAACCTTGTGACCCCAGCACTTGGATGGTACATGCTGGCATATAGTCATTTCTATTACATTTTATTGAATGTAAATGACAACAGGCTGAGAAGTGTGACGTCACACATAGAAAATGACCTACTTCTGGCTCCAACCAAATGAACTTCATTCAGTCGTCATTTTTTTGGCAATATGGACTTTGCCATGTTGGAGCCAGACAGCGTCAGTAAGCAGTGATTGGTCAGTCAGTCTGAGGGTCAACATTTTTACTGCAAACCATTTTTATCTACCAGGAGTGAGCTCAGTGGAAGTTCACAACCTTACCACCTAAAAGCAGGTTTAGAAGAAACTGCCAATCAAACGTTTCGAACGCTTAACATGAGACAACGTACTTTTATGAAGGATTCTGATTGGTCAGTTAATAACTTGAACAACTTGCAATAAAGAAAAAATATTATAAAAAAAGAGGATTGTTAAGAACATGTTTAAAAAATGTATCAGAAAAAGAATGGTTATTGAGAAACGGATGACTGAAGAATAGCCGTTTATTTCTCAATAGAAGTCTATGGGATTTTGATATCTTGGAACCAGTGGGTACTTCCTGTTTGGAACACTAAGGGGAGGGGTTACTCAATCCAGTTCTCATATACAGTCAATGGTCTGATCCCACTGGCTGCATTCATAGGAATATGATCCTAAACTGGAGTTTCCCTGCTTCTGTCACACTTGAAAACATGTTATTCAGAATGTTATGTTTTCCAGGAAGCAGAACACAGATCTGTTCTCACCTTCCAGCGCTTCCATCTGCTCTGGATCACTGCAGCTGCTCTGTTCCATCTCTGGACCTGTTTCCTAACCAGCCAGGACCTCACAGCTTTGAAACACAAATTCCATCTGTCATTTAAGGCAGCATTGATGTTTTCAAAGTGATGTGACTTCTACAAGTCATAAAGTTGGGCAGACACCACCGGCTGGTTCCTGATGACCAGACATCAGGTCAACACACAGAGGGATCAAGGCCACATGGCTGTGTTGAACCTGCCAGCTCCTTTCCAGAGCATTATCTGTTTACCTGCTTGGATTAAAGTAACCGACTGCCGGCGGGCAAGGCGTCTGCAACGCTGGTATCGCAGCCAGCAGCACTGAATGGAGAAGGCACACCGAGACAGGATGTTCCTCCTCTGATCCTCCAGCATGTCTAGCTGTGAGACAAGTCAGGGAGGTCATCAGGTCGTCTTCATTCAGGGATGAATGAACCTCCATGAAGGAGGAGGTTTTTCTAGCCATGTTGTTCTTAATACTGACCATTGCTTGAGTGAGGAAGACTTTAGTCCTCCCACAGTGCACCAGTGAACAACGTTCATCACAGGAGCGTTGATTTAACACCACGCTGAGGAGCTGTTCCACTTCCTGTTGGGGGGAGGTGTTGTCAACATGCAAATCTAAGAGAGACAAAGAAGGGGAAAAGAAAGACATTTCTTAAAAATATCAAACAATACTCAAGCTGTGCAGATATTCATTCTTATCACACAGCAGATGACAGGACTTCACAGCAAGGTAATCCAGCTTACTGTCACCAAAGTGTCAGCAGCTGCTCAGATGATTACAGTGGAGTTTCACAGATTTGATAAGGTCAAGAGCAGAGAAGGCAGTGAGGAAGAAATCATCAAACTCGCAAAGAGGAAATGCACTCTTTACCAGGATTGAATCATTTTAGGATAAGTGGACTTACCATCACTGCTTCTTCTTGACTTTAAGTGTTTCAGAATCAATCCATATCGCTGCATGAAGCTTTTGAAAGGAATTCTGTAAAAGAGAAGAAGAAAGATCAGAGAAAATCTGAACTCTAAAAGTTGAAAGTCTGACGAAAAAAATGCTGCACCTGATTGGAAATCCAGCAGCACTGATATGAATGGTTTGTACAATCCCACAGGCCTCCAGCTGCAGGATCACCTGACAACAGACAGAAAAACATGAAGCTTTTCCTTTGGCAAAGACTTCAATCACAGACAAAGAGAAAAAAGTCACCTCCTCCTTTTTGAAGGTCAAAGGTTTGCAGTCGGGGTTGGGTTTGATGCAGCGGGTGTAATGAGGAGTTGTGTTGAGGAGGATGGACATCAGGCTCTCCAGTGAGTTCTACAATTGTTGTCATGAATGAGCCACACAGGACAAAGGCTGTGGAGGAACAGTAGCTTTAAGTTTGCTCCTCCTACCTTAAACTTGGAGACCACAGTGACTTTAGCGAGCCCCCTGGTCGTTTGGTTTTCTGTTTTCCTGTCAGTGAAGATTTGACAAAGCAGGGGGTTGTCTGATTTCTGAAGCAGGCTGATGAGCTCCGCTGGAACTGGATCCTAAAGACCAAAATCCAAAAGACTGAAATGATGGGCGTGTGGATGACCTCAGCTGCTCGAAACAGTTAAAAAATAGCAATAAAAGGTGAAATATAACAAGGTTCATCACACAAGTCCTATTGTTTTTTTTCATAGTGCAGATTATTCAAATTATTAACTGGCCAATCAGATGCCTCAAAAAAGAAGTTTGAACATTTGAAATGTTTTACTGACAGATTTCAGACAGATCGCCACTTACTGACGATGTCTGGTTCCAACATGGCGGCGTTCGTATCGTGAAAAAAATGGAGACTGAAATGTAATTTTGCGTGCTTCTTTGGCACAGCACACTGGGTTCTCCGTCCTGATTGGCTGTAGACCTTGTCAATCAATCTCTGGGTTGTGTCTTCTATTCAGAATGAGGGCCTCATTTACATAAATCTTTGATCACGATCAGATCTTTTTTTGCCTTCTATAATACTGGACTTATGAAGGTTTGAACTTTGAGAGTTTAAAAACAGAGAAAAGTGTCATGTCTGTCTGACAAACACGTATAAAGTGTGTAGTGAGGAGTTTTACAGCACTGAAACTTCTAGAATCCTACTTTGCAGTTTTCACCAATCACAGGTTGTTTCTAGAAAGAGGGAACACGGCACACATGAACTTCCTCACAACAAACCGAGGTCAGCTTTGATCCTCTCAAAGCAGACAAGTTCAAATCAGATGATCCAATCAGATCAAACTAATCTTTGTTAACCTGAAACAGTTTGAGAGGAATATCTGGAGTTACTAACAGTTTTCTGAGTATTAGTTCCGATTTTCAAAGCTTTGACACATTTTTGAACGACGTCCTAAACTTTACATAAACAAGCGTTTTTATAACCTTTCTTACCTTGTTTTTTTCCACCATGCCCTCGATCTGGTAGCTAACTCTGCCTGCGTAGTGGGCAACAGTAAAGTGCGGCACCCTGCTGAATTTATCCCAGCTGACGTTGGGGTTATTGCTCAATTCCTTGTCCAACCGAACCCTCAGCATGTTTGAGTCTGAGGTCCGGTTAAGACGGCTTTCCTTCAGAACAAGAAACTGTTTATTTAGAAATACATCAGTTGGTACATGTATTTTATTAAATGTATTTTTAAAAACATAATTTTTCTGAAACTCTTCTCAGAAGAAAGAAGCAGAAAGTTTTTACATTAACGCATGTATTTCAAAACAAACATAAAACTGTCTTTTCTTAATCTGGGCTTTATAAAAAGCTCCTCAGACTGGAAAGAGCTTAAAGTCCTTCATACCTCATTAAGAAGTGAAAACACACTGACAGGGCTTCCCTCTAAGAGATCCAGGCAGCTCTGGTTGTCCTGGTAATTCACAAAGGACCACTGCAGTCCCTCGGACACATACTCCTCCTGAGAGAAACCAGATCAAAAACTGCTTACAGAAGAAAACCATTGAATCCAAGACCTCAAACACCTCAATGCAAACTTTAACTTTTTAATATTTCTAGGGCAAATTATCGCGTTAATGGCAATTTATTAATTACAGACATTTTAGTGCACTGTTTTTTAATCGTTTTGTTCTCATTTTTGCGTCAGATGGTTGCTTCTGTGTTAATGCTCAACTGGAAGGGCATTACCCCATCACACCATGGTCATTTCAGAAAAATATAAATATTAAATACATGATTATGTTATTAATAAGAAGTTCATGTTCAGTATTTTATGGTTGGTTCCTACTGTTTTTTTAATGCCTGTGTGGAACTCCTTTTTTCTAGATAGGATTTTTTGCAAAGTAAAAATTACTGGCTGCATGAACAGATCATTTGAGTTACTTTTTGTGATTTCCTTCCTAAGATTCCTAAGAGATTTGTGTCCAGAAAGACTTTTTGTTCTGGTTTGTTCAAGAATTCAGAAAAAAATAATATTTTTTTACTTATGTTCTCCTGTTAAAAATAACAAAAAGTTATTGAAAGTAAATCAGGCTTGTTTCCATTGTTTTACTATAATTAATTCAGCCTTAAATGTGTTATTATAGAACATTTTTATTAAGCTGACTTTTAAGGCTACAGAGATTTTTAATTCAAACTAAAATATAATTTATGTTTTTGACAGAGCTGATGAGTTTTTATTTCAACCAGACTTTTTTATTTAAATTAGAGTTAATGGGGCTCAGACATGACTCAAACCTTGTTGACCTACTCCTATAACTAATAATTGATTAATCTAACAGAAAAATAAACAATTTCCCCATCAGAAATACTGCACCTAAATGTTTCCTATCTGACTTGATCACTGTGTTTTTCAGAGAATTTGTTGGTTTAACGTGAGCAGATCTTCAGGTTTCCTCTGGGATGTGGATGATACCTGCTGCGCTTTGAGGTAATGAGCAACAAAGTGCTGCTGCAGCTTCTCGTTGGCGTAGTTGATGCACAGCTGCTCCAGCTTGTTGACCTGGAAGCACTCAAAGCCGTACACGTCTAAGACTCCTGCAAATTTTAGGACAAAATGTGTCAAACTCCGCAGGCGTGGATGAAAAAACACTAAACCATTTCAGCGCTTTTACCTATGAAACTGCTCCATCTGGATTTGTCTGCACATATGCTGTTGTTGATGAATGTAACCAGCCATTCAAACAGTCTGGAGGAAAAGAACACGAGCAGGAGCTTCAGGAACAACAGGTCATAACTGAACAAACTGAATTATACAAAGAACTCACTCAGACAAACATTACAAACAGACATGCTCAGTTTTCACTGCTTACAAAAATGGCATTTCACATGAAAGTGGACTAACTCACACAGTAAACAAGCTCCTGCATCACCAGGGATCACAAGGGAATGTACCACAAACGTTAGGATCAAATGGATGTTCTTACTGGGCGTAAATGGTCTTGGCCAAGCAGTCCCTCCTCACACGACACTCGGCCTGTGAGCAGGGCTTCAGGAGGCTCTGCTTCCCCGCCTTCAGAGTCCTCACCCTCAAGCACGTCTGAAACTCCTGAGCAGGAACAGAGAGCAGCTTGGCAGCCGTCTGCATGGACTCTGCCACACACACACAAACAAAATGTCATTCATACTTTATTCTAGCCTTCGTCATTCAAGCCTGATACCTGCTACTAAAAGGAACATCAGCTCGAGCATCGGTATCGCCTTGATCAAGGTGGGATTCTATTGTTAGTAAATTAATGACAGTTACCAGGATATCAAAAAAAAGAATCAAACATACCTTCAGATTTTTTAGGAAGCTGACAAAGCTGATGTTCTTCTCCTAGGGAGGAGAAACTCACGTTCCCCAAGTGTAGAATTCCAGCTAATATCTGCAAACAACAAAAAACAAAACACTAAGACTTTACAGTCAAGTTAATGTCCCATTAGCTGCCATACACATAGTTGTGCAAACTTTCTCCACCAGATTGGGTCTCATTCTTGCAATGTTTGGTACGATTCAGCCTGGATTTGAACTCACAACCTTCCAGGTCACAGGGTGGACGCTTTACCACAAGGCCACACAGCTGGTCAATATTTGCAGACGACCTGTCCTGCTTTAGACTGTTTCCCTTCAGACTTTTGGTCTACATTAGAGCATCTGTGTTTTCTTGTAGATGCACTTTCAGCAGGTGTGATCACTTTGTGAAGAGAACAAATCAGCACAAAAATGCTCGTCTTCAGCTACACTCCCACCGCCTTCACCACTTCCAATGAAAAATCGATGTAAATCTATGTAAATGTTTTGGGCTTCTGTGTTCAAATCTCTTGCATTCACTCCACATATCAAACACACAGCCACTGATTGCCATTGTTGGTGAAAAGCAACCCCGCCCCTCTTGCCCTCCCCGTTAGAGCTCTCTGTATACACTCTCCCCTTACAGACCCTCACACCCTCAACCTAACAACTGGTGCAACAGAGCTGACAAACAATACTGGAGCTTTCCAGCTGTACTGTTTTGAACCTGATACCAGCTCAGACGACTAAGACATACATGGATCTAGTCGTCCACAAGAGGATGCATCGGAATAGAGGAAAGCAGGGAGCTTGTGGCCTGCCTAGCTTATTTTCTATGTCACAAATGCCATCTTTTTTAAACTGCATTTTGCTCCTGATTCATGATTTGAATAAAGAGATACTCAGAGATGAATCCATCATGACAAAAAGGCCACAAGACATAAATACCCACTTTTAGAGTGGGTCTTTAGTATTTAAAGTTTTTCAAACCTGCTTTTTATTTTTTCAGTACATCTGCATGATTACATAATTACACTTCAATATAGAGCTTTAAAGTATCAACAGAAGAGGTGGGCTGTACCCTCAGTATGTGTCTTTGAGTTTCGGCTTTGATCCCCATGTGAAGCATCGCCTCCACAGTTTCATCAAGAGTATCCTCTGCAAAACACAGACGTATGTGATTAGTAAAGAGCTAAAATATGTCCGGACATTTTAGCACCAACCTTCAATTTGTTTTTCCGAGTTTGGCAGCCAATCAAAGCTCTGGTTAAGGGGCATCTTCCATTCTCTCCTCTGCTCATCAGTGGCCCCCTTCATCATCTAAAACACATCAGTCTGTCAGCATTCAGCTCTGCAACTACCGTATTTTACACACCTTAAGGCAAACTAAAGAGACTTAAATTTTTACAAAAATCGGCCAAATAATCCATTGTGCTGTCTGTGTGCACAAAGTTCCAAAAGCTGTAAAAATGTTCTTGTGCGACTTTAGGAGGCGCTAAGCTCGATTGACAGTCAGACAATTGTTCACTGACACTGTGAGCACACAGATGAACACACTGTGTGAATCTTTGTTCGTGGGAGCAATGGATGACAGACGGTGCACACTCTTTTACTAAGACTGGGAGGCAGCACTGGGTGAGTTACGCCACCATATGTGAATGGATTGTGGATGCCTGCGCTAAAGTCTCGGGCATCATTGTTGAACGACCGCCTGGCAACGAGACCGACAACAATGAGAGTGAGGCCAGCATGTTTGATTACGCAGCTGTTTAAGTCAAACACTGGAGATGTTTTGCGGGACAAGACTGATTTAAAATAATGTGAGCGGATTGTCAAATAGTTGAATAATGCTCATCTAAACTCATTGTTTTGCTTCCATTACCTTTTTCTTTTTGCGCCTTATAATACGGTGCACCTTATGGTGAGTAAAATACGATACACACAAAAAGCCCAAGAGGCTCTTCCGGATGGCTGACTTGCCTGATAAAAGATATGGAAGTTCCTCTCACTGACAGGTTGACAGGACACCCTGGTCTTCTCCAACAGATACGTCTGCACAGACGCCCCGACTAACAGCTGACCACTGATGAGGAGAACACATATTTTAAAGAGTTTGCTCGCCAACCTAGGACCTCTGGAAAACTGCGAGACGAACCTGTTGAGTTGTAGCTGGATGTACTTCCCAAAACGACTGCTGTTGTTGTTCCGTAGCGTGCAGGCGTTGCCTAGAGGACACGCAGTGCTGTTAGGCAAAACTTCCAGCTTTTCCATAAAACTAAATCTCAGATATCTTCTAACCAAAAGCTTCCATGATGGGATTGGAGTCCAACACTCTCCTCTCAATCCTCTCCACTGTACTCTGACTGTTCAGCACTGAAGATGATGCTGCCACGGTGGCGTAGTATTTCATCAAGCAACGGGATGTCCATGTCTAGAAAAACAATACAACAACACATCAACAAAACAGATTTAAATAAAAAAACAAAAATGAATAAGATGAAACCAAACAGCTGCTGCTGCAAGTAAGTGATGAGAAACTATTAATTAAGAATTAACTGAGACTTAATGGTTCCTTTTTCTTTGTTTTTTTAATAAAACCAATTCCTTTGCATCTGGTGAGATTGCTTTAAACACCAGTACATTTTCCTGTGGATAATGACAACATCCTCCCAGCTTCAACCAGCATCTTCACTTATTTAGGGTTTATACTTTCATTTTGCACCAAAAGCCCTTTTTCTCTGTGGAACAGCAGCCGCCTCCTTTTTGACTGTTCACTTGACCCCTGTGTGAACGCCACTGCCTCAAAGTTTTAGAAAATACTTTTTTTTTTAAAGGTTTTAATAAAAGGTTTCAGGTCTAACTATGCTGTAAGGTTAAAGAATAGAGACAAAAACATTATTTCGTAATGTCGACTCATCAAAGACATAAACAGAATAAAAAAAAGTTTTTTTTTTTCAACTGAGTTTAAAAAAATGATTTTCTTAAAGGAGTTTTAAAATCTGAATATTTTTGTGTAAGATTGATGGAACAAAAGTCTTGAAATTATCCCACAGGTGAACCAGACTGGGTAAAGTCTACCTGGTGTCTTAAATAATTTAATACATTTTCCTCTGAATCCACTAAAGGAGGCAGTGAGTTCTACTATCAGCTTTTTCTCTAACTGCTGTCATTTAACCTTTCAGAAGCTTTTAAGTTTGTGATATCCCCATCTGAGCTCTCCTTAATTATTTACAGCGGTGGTCCCCAACCTTTTCCAGGCCACAGACCAGTTTAACGTCAGACAATATTTAAACTGACCAGCCTGAAGTTGGTGTCTGATTTCTTTTTATTGTAGCTTGCAGTTTCTCTTAACTTTTTGGGGTAAAGTTTCTCTTCATCCTCTGTAAAATATCTGCAGCTGCTTTGAACTTTATTTGTACAATCGATTTCATGTAGAAACCTTTCAAGTGTGATATAGGTTTTTTAAACGGATAAATACTAAAACATGTTAAAAACTGACTAAAACTGGTATTTTCCAACAGTTGGCAGCCTGGGGGTTGGGGATTACTGACTTAAAAAGAGTGTAAATTTAGTTTGAACAGAGACTATTTAGACGTTTTATACTGATGTAAAGCAGAACACATTTAATTTGATCACATATCAGACAATGAGGAAAAACAGAAGTTTCCTCTTAAGATTTTCAGACAGAGTATGAAGCCTGCAGTTTGGACTGCATATGATGACAGTTTGTTGGTTCACCTTTCCAGCTCCACTCTCACCGCTGACCACCAAGGACTGGTTTAGCGGCTCTAGCTGATCCCGAATATTCCTGTAGGCTCCTTCAGCCACAATAAAAACATGCGGTTTCAACTCCTGAGGACAGAAGCATCCTGATGATTACTTATGGGGTTCCTCTCTTTCCATCAGTACTGTGGTAAAAGCTTGCTGGGATGATGTCAATACCTGAGGCTGAGGAGCACAGTGGTACTGCTTCATCATGTCCAAAGAGTAAAGGTCTGGAAATGGCTGGAAGGGGTTCAAAGCCACCAAGGTGCAGCCAGCCTGTGTGTAAAACACCTGTGCTCTGTACCTGGCCTGCAGACATTTCAGCACTGGTGGAAAAACACACGACATATTACAAAACTGACCGGAGCAGATCTGACACAAAGTTGAAATGAATGTAAACCAAAGACAGAAAATTGAGTTTTTGAACATCAATTCAACAAATTACCATGAAAATCTTTTTAAAAAAAAGAAAAGAAAAAAAAACATTCAGACTTCCAGATAAGTTTTCATACTTTCCTTTTATGGATGAAAACAGAAGCAGGTTAGCTAGAATAATTATTTTCCTTAGGAAACAAACTGCCCTTAATGTTGGAACAATTCCTCTCAAATTAAAGATACAGGTATTTTACTAAACATCTTTTGTGCAAACAAAATGTAGCTTTTTAAGATGTTTTTTTTCCAGAATGTTTTTGTAGATATCATCACTAAGCGTTAAAAAGCTTAAAAAATGTAAGCAGAAGTGTTGCAGAGCTTGAACTGTATTTCAGGTGTTTTTCTTCGTGAGTATCTTGTATTGAAAAGGGAAATTATGGTCCATCAACCAAGATTAAGAATTAGATATTGCTACTGGAATGTGTTCTGAAGTTTAAAAAGTGGTATTTTCAATCCATCTTTAGTAAAAATTAAAATGTTGGTGTTTTAACTCAGATGAAATAAGTCTTTTTATACTTATTTGAATTTTTATCCAAATTATATATCTAATTTTAAAAGATAAAATAATAAAAAACACAAGCACAAATGTAAAGTTAATTTTTGACCCGTTTGTCTGAATAAAACTAAAGATTTTGTTTAATTAAAAGGAAAATAAATAAGGACTCAAGTTGTGGTTCGTACGTTAAAATGTCTGCTAACAATTAAGGTACGTTGTAATTACTTATCCCAGAATTTGGTGATTTTATACTAAACAAGCCATAAAAGAGAGAAATTTTTAGCAAAATGACACCTTCATGGCGTATTAAACAAAAAAAGAGCCACAACATTGAGAATTAAACTGTATTATTTTGTAATATCTATAAACTTAACCAAAAAACTACATTTCTCAAAGTGTTCACTTGTCTTTTTTTATATATATATAAACTTGAAAGTAATAAAATGCCTCTTCTACCAAGTAAAACACATTTCTGAGTTGTTTCATTAAAACCTTAAGTTTGGCACAATCACTATTGTCGATTCACATAAAAAACAAAATATAGATCTAAACAAACAATACAGAACCGAGGAAATGTATATTGTCACTAACCAGACCTCTAAAAGGTTAGATGATTGTCGTTTAGGTGAAGAAAAACACTAAACACAAATGTTTACATTATGAAGTGATGTGGAAACTGTGGTGGCACAACAGGCCTTTTCCTACCTGTTGTTGGAGTCACAGGGTTGACTTTGGTAAGGTCATCAAATGTGTGAAGCTGGCTTTCATCAGTGAGGAATTCCCGAACTTCCCCCTCCCGTATATCCTCCAGAGACGTCTGAGGAGAGATGCTTTTCTGCACCAAAACCTTGTTTTGTTAATTAAGAAAAAGAAAACAAAACAGGATTTCTAAAATGAGATTACAGAATCAGACATCTGAAAACAACAACAGCAAAGATGACTTTATACATATGACAATTATTACTCCCACAAAACACTGGATATTTAAAATGCAAACCGCTAATCAACATTTTTAGTCAGTCAACCAGTTAGATGATTTGGTCAAATCTGATTAAATTTCCAGAACTGTAAATTCTAAAATCATTTAGTGAAACAGCAGACCCAGAATAAAATGGTCACAAGAGTCTTTTATTGTGAAAGAACCAAAGCACACAGCAGCCTGCTGCCATATGGAGGTCATCCTTATCCTGACCTGCGCCTGATCCTGACCTGCGCCTGAAGGCTGCAGGACACTGCCATTTGTGCAGACAGACGTCATTTAATCACCTTTATCCTGCCTATGGGACCATTTCTAGACCAAGTGAATAAATGAAGACCTAAAAGTGTTCAAAACACACGTGGATTCCCACAACTTAGTCAGTTTACCGGTATACAAACTGCATCTAAAACTCTAGTTTGGGTTGAGGAGAGCGACTATAGACGCATCATTGTCGTCCAAGATAAAATAATTGTCGCAGCTGTTACTATGAAACATTTAAAAAGACACAAAGCAAATGTTGTGCTGTACTTTATAACGTTTAGTCACATTTCTGACATGTCAGGTGGGGACTATTTTCATCAAGCGCATTGATACTGTTATACTGTCACAAGTGCACGTGCCCCGGTTTGATACATTTGTATATAAAAGGAAAGAACTATATTTTAGCTAGAAGATGATACATCATAGTCAATGAATTTCACATAAAGTATAAATAGCTTCTAAAATTACGAACCAGATCCAAATCATTACTTCGAGAACAAAATAACTCACCGCGTCGCCTCCATTCTTGTGTCCATTTGGTGAGTCGTCCGCTGTTTTCATTGATTTTTCCGTCTCCCTCATGTGTGAGTTCAATATGTAAACAAAACAAAAGAAGAAAATGCGACCCTGGATCAATGTTTTATGTGATCAGAACTTTAAACAACATGTTCTGAACGTAACGTTTCCGTGACGGTCAGCTATCCTTCAAGGACGACTTTCCCGTTCCTGCTGGCTGACCAACTTCAACCACAGTTTCCCAAATCATCCGTTATTCCCGCCCTCTTTGCGATACTTTACGGACTCGTTTATAAAATCGTGAATTCTAGGTTCGGGAGAACGGTGGAAAGACAAACAACGAGTCACAACCATAGACCGTATAAGCATTGTTTATACTGTATAAGCATTATAATATAACTCGTAACTCTAGTATTTTTCGTAGAACCCGAAAAATAGGTCACTGAAACTCAACGCAGTGGAAGGTTTGCTGACAAAATATCCGAGTTACCCTGAACGCGTCGTTGCCAATGCGGAAGTAAGCCAGTGCTGGCGTTGTCCTCGGATTCATGCAGGAATTCTGGTGCCGTACTGCAGGGTGAAAATGCGGTCAAACGGGTTGCCGCTGCTAACCCTTCATTTTCCGGTATTCACCGCCAAAAAGAGTTCTGACATTAAACGTATAGTCTGGTCTGTTCGGCCAATGAAATACTAACTGGGACAGCAGAAGGTAAAAACCCAAATTCAAGATATTTAGTCATCATTTAAGTGATGTCGTGCTTCTAAGGCAAGCTCTGAAGCTTTAACTTTAAAGCAGCTCATTTGTAAACAAGCATGCTAGTTGGAGAAACTCGATCTACTTCTGTTTATATGTTGAATTCACATCAGCTACTATAAAGTGTTTGTTTTGTTTATGAAGGTTTATTGAAACGCACAATGATGATTTTGTTGCAAATAGTGAATCTGAATCGTCTTGTTTGCAGAAAATGGCTCAAAAGGAACTGAAGGAGGCCTTTGTCTCTAATCTCAACGGGACTGGTTTGGAGGAGGTGGTGGTGGGATCATTTCTCAGCCCACTTTGCTTCCTCATCAGAGGGTTGCTCCTGATTCTCTACTACCAGACCAGAGGGACTTTAGTGTTGCCTCTACCGCCGTTGTCCCACATGTTCTTTGATGTGTGTGTACTGGTGTTTCCTCTGGTCCTGTCATGCACTGTCCTGAGCAGCTTTCTCCATCAAGTCGTTCTTTTCCTGACTTTCATTTCTGCTGGTCTCTTTTGCTGGATTTATCTCAACACTGATCGGTCTGTACAGAAACCTGCCAGCAGTTTCCTTCAGACTCCCGTTCAGTGTGACCAAGTGCCCTTTGTGACTCTGTTCCGTGTCTTTGTAAATGTGAAAACAGCCATCAGCATCCTGGCTGTGGACTTTCCCGTTTTTCCAAGGCGATACGCTAAAACAGAGACTTATGGGACGGGGGTTATGGACTTTGGAGTTGGAGCATTTGTCTTTGCTAATGCTCTTGTGTGTCCAGAGGCACGGAGGAAGAACGTCTCAGGATCAAGGATGGGTCATGTCACAAAGCAGATTGTGTCTGTCTGGCCCCTGCTTGCTCTTGGATTGGCCAGGCTGGCGAGTGTCAAACTGACCGACTACCAGGAGCATGTAACGGAATACGGCGTCCACTGGAATTTCTTCTTCACTCTGGCCATGGTTAGAATTGTGGCTTCTGCATTGTTGACTGTTTTACCAAGCAGACTGTTGTGGGTCTTTGCCCTTTTGTTCAGTGCGTTGTATCAGTTCACTTTGGAGACATCAGAGCTCAAGAGTTTCATTATCCACAACAATGACAGAGAGAAGGACTTATTGCATGCTAACAAGGAGGGCATATTCTCTATAGTTGGCTATGTAGCCATCTATCTCATTGGAGTTCAGTTTGGACTCTTTGTGATGCAGCCGAGGTCTCATGTTAGAGAGTGGCTTAAAATGCTTGTTAATCTCCTTTTTAGCGCTTTTATTCTGTACGGTGTTTTGTTTGCTTGTCAGACCTTTGTGGAGCCAGTGTCTCGCCGACTGGCTAATTTGCCTTTTGTCATCTGGAGTGTTGGTCAGTCTTTGCTTTTTATGTCCTTTCTTGGTGTAGCTGATATGGTTTTACTGTTCTCAAAGAAATCGTCTGGATGCTCTTTCGTACCCTCAACACTGAGTCTGTGCAGAAAGAAGGCCGAAAAAATCGAAATGACCGGACTAGAGCGACTCTGCATCATCAAAGCTGTCCACAGGAATCAGCTTCTGTTTTTCCTGCTCGCAAATCTACTGACAGCGCTGACTAACAGGGTTGTGGACACACTTAGTAGTGACAGTTTCTTTTCTGTGTCTGTTTTACTGTTGTACATGTTTATCAATTGCATCTTGGTACATGTTTTGCATATCTTAGGAATTACAGTCAAAATCTGGTAATATTTTTGGGCAGTTTTTGAATGTTTTCATTGTACTGATGTAAATTTAAGAAATGGAAATTATTTTCTCACAAAACTTTTATTCCTGTGTGTTTGTAATACATTTTTGTGTCAAAAATATCTTTCTGTTTTTGTGGATATCAAATAAATACAAAAAGTATTTTTGTTTCATTGTTATTTGCTTTTGTCTAGTAGATCATGCATTGTTTTCCACCGACAAACTTTATACCTGGCATTGGCTGAGCATGAATGATCTAAGGCTGACCTCATACATGTATATTGTTCCTCTTTCATATCATGCATTTTCTAAAAAAATACACGTTATAAAATAGCCAGACAAATTGAACAACAGACATAGTGGTTCATTTTTTGTCCTGCTTTGGCTACACATATTGGTTTTGTTGCTATCCTTTTAAAGCAAGAGGATGCAAACGATGGAGGATTTAGGCCATTAGGATTGTGGAAGGCATCTCGCCATGGGTGGAATGGGGTATTGCACACAAAAAAACCCACAAAAATTAGATTTTCAAAAGCATTATACCCATTCATTTAAATAGTTGCATCAAATGTCACCTTGTAGATCATTTTATATGGTGTAGAAGCGTGAAGGTACTCTCACTCAGATATTTAGAACTAGAGGTCATTTGTGTCAGGGACCTGGAGAGTTAGCATCACATTTCAGTATTCATTAAGCTTCTGTTATAGGATGGTTTTACTGTACTCTATTGCTTTTGATATGTTATGTCATTAAGGAAATAAAGACAATACCTAATGAGCTGTTTGTAAGGATATTATAGAAAGGAAAATAAATGAATTTTAAAAAACCATCTGGAGCTTAATTTAAGGTAAAGTAAGAGGAAAAACATACCCAACATGGAAAACATTTACTGAGCTAATCTAAGAGTGTCAGTAAATTGTGTCATGCTTTCATCTTACTTCAATTTTCATTACATATTAGGCAAGATAAAGTTTACCTGTCTAACTGGATTAAAAACAAACAAAAAAACAAGACAATCGATCAACTAGACCAGGGGTTTGCAACCTGGGGCTCTGTAAAATGCAGCTCTTATTCCTCTATTGTGGCTCTTTGGCTTTACATAATTTAAATAAGGGATTTGTAGTTTTGGTTCATTTGTTTTAGTTAAGTTTTGTCATTTCTGTTTAGATTTTTAACATGTCAGATGACTAAGCAACATTAACAGTAAAAGGTTTAATCTACTGTCAGAGTGGTTTACCATGAGAATGAACTTCAAGCACATTCTAACGGTCCAGTTATGTCTAGCTATTGCTTAGAGGCCAAGTTCCTAAAGTATATTTACTTGTATGTGTAGCAGCTAGACTGTTAGCAGGAACCAGAAGAAGAGAGCATATTATTCCTGTGTTAGCTTCACTTCACTGGCTCCCAGTTGAATCTAGAATCAAGTTCAAAATCATCTTGCTAACCTGTAAGGTCATAAATGGTATGGCTCCATCCTGTATTAAAGATCTCATACAGCCTTACCAACCAAACACAACACTTCATTTACAAAATGCAGGGCTGCTTGTTGCTCTTAGAATTTCTAAAAGCACAGTTCCAGCTCCGGGGGAGCTGGAGAGATTCCAGGTGGATCGTCTGTGCTCCTGTCTTTGGCCGTAGGCCTCACCTCTGGCTCATCTTGCACCCCCAGCTGTCCCCCAGTTTCACCTGGATGAGGCCCTCCTGCTACACTACTATTCAAACATGTCGTATAGATGAGCTAATTCAGTTCTAGCAAATCGCCTGTCTGTCCTGGGAGAGGATCCCTCCTTCATGTGAACATTCCTGAGGTTTCTTGTTTTTTCCCCAAGATAGGGCTTTTTTATGGAGTTTTTCCTCACCGAGAAGGAGGGTCTAAGGACAGGGATGCCAGTTTAACTTAGTCTGTTTAGTTTAGTTTAGCAACTAGCTATTGTTTATATTTTATGACTGACTTTATGTGCTTCGCATAAATACAGGTGTGAAGCCAGTTGTGATGGCTATGGTTGTGATTTTGGGCTATATAAATAAAACTGAATTGAATTGAATTGTACATGTTTAAAAAAAAAACTATAAACTGTTTAACTTGGCATTTCTGCCTTTTTGAATGAAGTAAATGTGCTCTTCAAAACAAACTGATCCACCTGGCTCTGTTAGCACTAAAGGTAATGGACCCCTGAATGAGTTCAATTCGCTGCAATGTGGTCTTAATTAACATTCATTTTAGTGGTGAAATAAAGATTTTTTGATAAACCAATTTAAAAAGACTTGACTAAATTTGGTGTTTAGTAAAGCCAGCATGAAGTACAGCTCAATGTTTATTGTATTTAACCCCTTTACATTGTATGTCACTAACATACCATTAAACCTACTATTAAAAAACGGTTTTGGAAAAATGAATAAACGTTATTTGACATGACATTGCACATTAAAAAACATATTTGCAAATGCACCAGAGTTGACCAAAAGCTTTTATTTTCACCTGTAGTACTTGGACATTTGGCAAATTTGTCTCCCTAAAAACAGAGTTACGTTAACAATGTAAAAAAAACAAATGAGCAATAGAAATAAGTAAAAAATATTAATTGGTAAAACCTGAATGATGGCACAACAGAACAGTACTAACTGATAAACATCGCAAGTGGGCAAAGAATACAGTGTAAACTTAAAAGCGATAAAGACAATGAACTGTGTGGAAACAACTGCAATGCAGATTAAATAATTGATTTAAGCCTATGGACAGATGTGGTTGCATGGTTCAATTGGGGAAGCTCATAAGCATTTTTAGTTTCTCTTTTATAGAACACAGACTCAGCTTTTTTTGCAGACGGCCGGATGAGGTGAAGAAGAAGAAAGAAGAAAATGGCTTTCTGTAATTACTTTTCTTTAACAGGGTAAGCACATTTTCCTTGAGGGGGAAGGTTACCCAGGGTGCCATTCAAGCTAGAACCGCCACTTTGTGTAGAAAAGCCATTTTAAAACCAGTGTTCTTTTTCACCAGTTTCATTCTCAACTGCGCCCCCTGGAGGCCACACGCATGCCGACGTGTGTCATTACGTGAGCAGGGCAAAGGTGAAATCAGTGATGAAGATTCCGCCACCGTAGCAACCTAACGCATTATCCCACTTGTTTATTTTTTTAAGGAAATTATCACACGAAGGTTTGTTAAAACCAAGATTTCTTTAGCCAAATGCTGTCTTCATTTACGAAGCTAACATATACCGCTCAGCATTTTTGTGTCGTACAAACAGCTGACGAAAGTCTGCCGTGAATTAGCCACTCAGTTAAACTTTATATTAGCTCAGATTAGCCTGCTAGCATTAGCTTCTGTAGCAGATATGCTAACGAACAGGTTTAGCAAGTTTTCTAACATTGACAAGACTTGGCGAAAAATATGTTTCTACACAAAAATATGTTTAATGTGCACGACATTCAACTCAACAGTAGTTAATACAAAATAATTTGCCAATCGTGCACCAATATTTCTAATTGTATTGGTTAATGTAATTAGCCGTCAAGCTAACCTGAACCTGTCTGATCAGTTTTTCCTGGGTTGCCGTAATTAGTGAAAGCTGCAACAATAAAACGCTCTACGATTGTGGTAATTGTAATGAAAAACACTATGCTAGTACTTCTTATCTGTTAGTACTTTTTATCTGTTGGTACTTCCTAGTCATGGTTGTTGCTATTTCATTCTTTCGCCATTTAAGCAGGATGCATTTGGGTCACTACGTCTTATTAAGCTACCAGGTGGTTTGTGAAGCATAACCGTGCAGCTTTTTGAATGCCGTGTTTAAGGAAACGTTTAAGTGTCATTATAAACCGATTTTATGTACGGTGGCTTAGATAGTGGTATTGCCATTCGTCGATGACCCGCATTACAAAAGCATTAGCTCGGTGTAGCTTGTGCTGGAGTTGAACCTGCTCAGTGCGTGTCCTGTACGTAACCCACAGACAATTTCCAAACAAGCGGAAACTGGCAGAAATCATGGCACGCTTGGTCGCAGTTTGCCGAGAGGGAGAAGAGGAGTACCCTTTTCTAGAAAGACAAATTCCTCTCTATATTGATGACACACTTACGGTAAGCCTATGTGCTTTTTGTAGATGTTTTCTTTCTTCTTTTTTGTTATTGTACACATTTGTCATTTCTTGTTTTTGTTTTGATGGCAGTGATGTGAAATTAGATAATGACTGTTTATTCCCCAGGTCATGGGATGCACCAGCAGAACCTATATTATTTGTATGGCCTACACCTGAGACTAATTAAACATTTGCAAAAAAAAAAGAGAAAATTAAAGGAAGCTTCCTGTACTCTTGCAGTCACAATCTAAAGCACTGGGTTGCCAAAATTGTAATGTCCATCTATGTTTAAGTCCAAACCCGATCATCTTTTGATTTCTTATCAAAGTGTTCCCATTTGTCTTTTAATTATGATCAGGGCGTTTCCTGGACCTGAAAACATTGGGGGCTGAGCCCACTCCCTCACAAAAGACTGGGGGGATTTACAGTGTAAAAAAATGCCTTTTAAATAAAGTTTCTTGAGCATTGTGGCACATTGTTTAAAGACAAATACTACAATGTATACTTCAAAATATATTTATTAAAACTTAAGCACAACAATGTAAAGAATATCTTATACATCAGTACTGATCTTATAAGGTAGAAAAAATGATCAGATTTGATATTGCAGGCAATTACTATGTTTTGTTTTTCCCTTTTTAACCAAAAAACCTTCTTTCTGGGTCAGGTTGGTGGACTTTTGTGCCTGCAGATAAATTTCATTCAGGATTGTGCTGATACTTTTCTTTCTGAAAACTGCTCCTTTCCTTCAATTACATTTTCCTTCTCATTTTTACCTCTTTCCTTCTCTCACTTGCTTTCCCTCTATCGCTCCACACTTCCTGCTATTATCATGTCGCCATCTGTTAATCATCATCTCTTTCTGTCTATTTCAGTTGCGACTTTCTTTTATCTTTCTTCATCATCATCTTCTAATGGCCTGTTTAGTTTTTTGAAAGCAAAAATATTAGGTCAAAGCAGAATGCTGCTTTAGTGGTTACAGACTATTCCAGCCAGTCAAATGTTGTAAATCCAGTTGATTGAAATGTTCTTTTCTGCTTTCCAAACATGCTTGACAGCAGTGACGTTTCACCTGCCGTGGTCCTGTATCTGCAGTCCTCAAATCACCAACTTTATTTGGGATGCTACCTGTTGTTGCGATCCTCATTGGACTCATGTTCACCTCCTCCATCCCTCTCCTTCTGCTTGCTGTCTTCTGCTCTCTTTTCCTCATTATCTGTCCTATTTAGGTCATATGTAAATAAAGTACAACATCAGATTTATTGTATAAAGGTAAAAATAACAGAAAAATGGTCTTTGCAGGATGATTAGCATTCAAGTGCCAAGTAATGAGAAAGTTTCTATATATTACAATTTTAATGATGAAATAGAATAGATGATCCTTAAATGTTAAACAGTATTAACTGTCTTCTATCTGGATATTTGGACTTTATGCCTTCATGCAAACACTTTTGTAAATGATAAGTATAAAATTCAAAAATGAAGTTCTATTCACCAGAGTAAATCTATGGAAATGCAAAGAGACATATCAAGTCCTTCAATGATGAGTGAGCATTTCAAGGAAACCAAATGATCAAATCAAATGTTGCAATACTCATCAAATAGCCTGATCTAAAACAATACAAACCTCCGTCTTAACATGAAAAACGAGCAACAGCTCCAGAAAACGCCTCTGGCAGATCTTAAAAATCAATCTGGCAGAAAAATTAAAAATCAATAAAAAACACGATTTAATCAAATGTTTTGTCTATCTGAATAACAAATGTTAAAAAAAACACATCTCCTTCTTAGTTACTGTACAGAAATTCTGGAACTTTTCTTGTGAATATCTCACCATGTCATGGAGGTACCCCTACAATTGGCAGAGTAGGGAGAAGCCATAGGGTAAAAATTTGAATTTGGCCTTTATCTGGTGGTGGTGTTGGCATTTCTTGACCAAATGTCATCGGGAAAAAGAACCAATTAGACATCAACATTCTGCCTTTGATGGAATAGATGGCAAATCTCTAAAAAAAAAAAAAAAAAAAAAAAACGCCGGGCTGGCTGCCAAATTTTTGGAATAAACGCTGGGACTATTATTGGAAGATATGCTGTTTATTGTTGTGTTTTATTGCTTGTTTTAAGATGGTGATGGAGTTTTCTGATAGTGCAATAGATGTCGACAACAATCAAATGAACACTTCTCACTGGAAGCTGAAGAAGTTTTCTGAGGTGAGACGTTTTGAATTTATTTCAGTTTTCTTCAAACGTTCAAATCATGGCTGAAAAAAGGGTGTTTTGTTTTTGTATGGTTTCTTTTCAAAGAAAAATAGTTGACTTGGGTATATTTCTTTGTCTTCAGCATCATTCCAAGTTTAAGCAGCATGACTTGAATGTTGCCTTGATGGTGACAACCAGAGAGGTGTATGGTGCGTTATCCCAGCTTGTGCCATGTGTGGGCTGCAGAAGAAGTGTGGAGCGCCTCTTCTCACACTTAGTGTTATCAGGGAACCCAGCCCTGGAGCCTCTTACAGTCAAACCCACTGGGATGCTTACTGTCAACAAGACCTGTTTGGCTGATGTGAAAAAGCTTTACTCCCTCCTCTATGTCCACGGGTAAGAGTTTTAGAAATATGTCCTTTTTGTTTGCAAACTAAAAGTTTATTGAAAGCTTTGTTGAGTGGGATGATTTTTGTCCAGTTATCTTCTTTATTCCTGTTTCCAGGTCAAAGCTGAATGACATGATTGACGCGATACCAAAAAGTAAAAAGAACAAACGCTGCCAGTTGCACTCGCTAGACACCCACAAGCCTAAACCTTTGGGGTGAGTGATACGCCTCTTTTAATGTTTATGTGTACTTTTCATTCACAAACAAATTTGCATTATTGAGGAGATTAGATCTGTTCTTCTGGCTTCCATATTCAAAACTCTCACTCTTGCGCGTAGCGATGCACATTTTTAAGACACACAAAATGTGTCTTTTTTGTGCTCCATGTACAAAACGGGTGACCATTGAATGCTTGCTGAAAGTTAAACCAGTTATACTTTGACCAATCAGAAACTCAGATTTTGTAGTGAAAAATGGATGGCATCCATTTTAATTCACACAAGTGCCAAGTGTTGGAAGAATGATCATGAAGGAAACATTTGTAATTGCAGTTTGTGCCCAGCTGGGATTATATGACACCAAGTCTTTCATTTATCAGAGTAGAGCTGTGAAAGAAAAAAAGTGGAGTAAAATCTGCATCGCTTTGACATTTCGCACTAAGCATGTGCTGACGTGTGCTAGTAAACAGTAGAAAAAAAACATTGAATCCCCTTCCTGCTTGTCCTGTGTGAACACCAAATGCTAAACATGTGTTTAAGAACACGCCTCACATGCCTGCTGTGAACATAACATCAGATATGGAACTTGATAATTGTAATAGATAGAAACATACATATACACTTTATGTTGATACATTTTCAAGTCAGAGCCACATTCTTGTCTGTATGAAAACGATGTTATGTTGTAATTATTTCCACTCAGTATAGCTGACATGTATCTTCTCTAAAAACGAAAAAAAAGTGTGTTGTTCACTGTAATGTGATGTATTGTTTTTACCTTAAAGTAAAATAAACCTACTGTGTCTCAAACCAAATAGTATTTTTCAAGATCGATATAATCGACTTATTTCATTTTAAAATGAAATAATTGTATAGGCTGATTTAATTAACAACTAGCCTAAGATTGATCAATCTGTCTGAACCTGGCTGATTCATTTCACTTCAGAATTACCTTAATTACCAGCATTTATGACTTTGTATCTTTCTCCCTGTTTGAAAATATGTCACCTGAACTGCAGTTGTTACCAAGAGGAGAAGGACAGCTGTTGTTCTGTGGTGATTTTGTTTTGATGACCTTGTGTTGCAGTGGCAGCTGGATGGATGTGTGGGAGCTGATGTCTCAAGAGTGCAGGGATGAGGTGGTCCTCATTGACAGTGCTTGTCTCCTCGAGACACTGGAGACATACTTATGTAAACACAGGTAGCTGATACCAAAGAAATATGGGATTTTCAAAATACCAAGTTTACTTTAAAAAAGCTGCATATTTATGTTTATGGTGAACTCTTTAACAGGTTTTGCTCAGACTGCAAGAACAAAGTGCTAAGGGCGTATAACATCTTGGTTGGCGAGGTGGATTCCAGTAAAGAGAAGGGGTACTGCGCTGCCTTGTATGAGGGGCTTTGCTGCTGTCCCCATGAACGGCACATTCACGTATGCTGTGAGACTGACTTTATTGCTCACCTGCTTGGCCGGGCGGAGCCAGAGTTTGCAGGAGGCTATGAGTAAGTCAGGCTCTTCCCTGCGCTTGCCATTTAACACGACTAAACTCAATTTTCTATAGTACTTTTTTCATTTCAAAGCTCGGTCATTTCTGTTCAATAAACTCCCATTGTGATCATTATGTTTGTTTGTTTATTTAGACGTAGGGAGAGACATGCAAAAACAATCGATGTTGCACAAGAAGAGGTCCTTACCTGTCTGGGTATTCACCTCTATGAGCGCCTGCACAAAATCTGGCAGAAGCTCCGAGCAGAGGAACAGACCTGGCAGATTTTGTTCCATTTGGGAATTGATACACTACGGAAAGGTTTTGAGGTGTGTTGTGCCACATGTGGATGATAATTTTAGCAGAAATTATTTATTTGGTTTGGGCTTTTTATTAATATCAACATACTCACAGATGGCAGTGGAAAAGATGCAGGGGATCAGTCAACTGGAGCAGTTTGTGGAGGAGCTGTCTGAGGAGGAGAGAGCCAAAGAGCTGAAGCTGGAGAAGAAGAGACAGAAGCGGAAAAATCGACGCAAAAACAAGTGTGGCTTTGAGCAGGAAGCTGATGAGAAGGACAAACTCCTGGAAGAGGTAACCCTCAGCCAACCACCAGGGTTTTAGAAATGTGAAAATGTGGTTTATGCTTAAAAAAAAAAAGCTTTTTTTTTTTTAGCTACATTTCCATTATCTGAAAGTCCAATTTTTCTGCTTTGATTTGTCACAGGGTTCATTTGAGCCGGTTGAAAGCAGCTGCAAGGCCTGTGGTCATCGTGATGAAGAGGAGGAAGATGCAGGCTCTGAAGAAACTGCTGCTACCAATAGGAACACCTCATGCAATTGCCCAGACAACACTAAACAAGGTTTAAACGCACACGCATCATGACTGCTTTATAATTACAGACCAACTCTGATGAACATTGTTTTTAAAATGTTCTTGTGGACGATGGAGGACATATGTTAAGATATTAAACTTACATTTCCAAGTATTTTTTATTCAAATTGTGGTGAATCAGGAACAGATGAAAAAGCGCAGTTTGTGAGAAAATACGCCGGGCTTATCACAAGCTCTCTGCTCTGTTCTAATTCATCCACTAATGGACGAGTAGATCTATGTACGTCTTTGTTTTCCTCGTTTGAGCTGGCATCTGCCTCAAAACTGTATGGCTGGATAGCACCAATATTGCTTGCCAATACACCCTGAATGTACAGTGGTCTCTCTGGGGTGAATCTCAGTTGCGTTGCATGGGAAATCAATCTCACAACAGTTAGTTTACATCGACTCTGCTGCGTCTCTGGTCATTGACGTGTCAACTGACTAGAAATTGAAGTCCTGCGTGAAGCTTGTGTTGCAGAAAGACGGACATCAGATGCAGACATGACGGAGGCGATGTAATCATCTTATCATTTTAACTGATTAATGAACTTTCTGTTTTGTTGAGTCAGTGCACCGCAATGTAGACGCACCACAGATGGGCCAATTGAAATCAGCCTTTAGGTCAGGGGTATTGAGGGGCTGTAAGCCAGCGAGAGAGCGTGTAAACAGAGAGCTCTCAGTTATGGGTGACAGGCAGGAGGGGCGGGGTTGCTCCGTGCCAACAGTTCTCCCCACGACTCAGAGGAGAATTTCTAATAAACTGCTGCTGCTCTGCAGAAACTAGAATAAAAACTTTTTTTTTCTGGCTAAAATGGGCATGATCATAATCGAAAGACCACTGGGATATTTTTTCAAAGTGGGACTGGGACTTTAAAAGGCCTGTTAGGAATTGAGTGTAAGAACAGGCTTGTGTTTGTGCAGATTTGTCCCCTAACAGCAACGGAAGTGACTGCGGTTATTCCTCAAGTATGGACGGCAGTGAAACCGGGTCACGAGAAGGTTCTGACGTCGCCTGCTCAGAGGGAATTTGCAACCATGACGAAACAGGTCAATTTTTAGTTTATGACAAAAAGAAAAAGTCAGCAATGCGTAAAAGTGCAGCATAATCTCACTGTGGTTTTTTTTTTTATGAACATATTTAATATTAAGGTGACGACCCAAATCTCCATCACTGCACTGAAGACAAGGAAGAAGATGGAACAGACAGCTGTGTGGACTGCTGGCCACAGTCTGAGGAACACAGTCAATGCAAGAGTAAAAAGAAGAGGAGGAAGGGCAAAGGGTTCTGCAATGAAGTGAGAGGACAGTTTAGAAATAGGAATTCAGCACACGGCTCATAATGTGCCACTGACAGAATACTGTGCTTGTTTCCACAGGGAGAAAAAGGGGAAGGTTGTGTCTTGGGTGGGACATCGACAGACCAAACTCTGACACCAATGCACACTTGTCAAACCAAAGAATTCCTTTCCTCCATATGTGGAGGAGCCAACGTTTCACTACAGTCACCGTGGACATCTCATCAACAGGACGGCAGCTTTCAGGCGAGGGTTGCAGAGGCAAATACCAGTCTTGAGGAGCTTCTGGTAGGAAAATTGTAGCTTTCAGCCTTACCTACACCGTTTGTCAATATGTACTGGCTCATACATAAAACTCCACACTTGAATGTGTCCTCCATACAGGATGATTCAGAAGTGACCTCTGATGAAGAGAGTTGTTTGACACAGGATGAAATCCAGGCATTTCTGGAAAGAAACCAGTCATTCTACAACAATCGCCTCCAGTACCGACAGCTCCTCAAAGAGAAGTTTACCAACTACTGCCGTGCCACTGAGAGGAGTAAAACCGTCTGTGGAAAATGGTTCACCACCACCAGTGTTAACTGACTGCACTGCCAGCAACAGTTTCCTCTGGGGGAAAAAATGAAAGCACTGACGACCACTTCTCCTATCTTAGAATGGAAGCATTTAGGGAGTACGTTCCATGTCTTGTTGGGTTATTTCTCCTTTAAAGTAAATGTGATTCTCCTTTTTTCTCTGTAGTCTGTCTTGTTGCACTTGTACACCAACACTGTTTTCTTTTCTTTTCCACGTTCATACCTGTAGTTGTTATCTTTGACCAAGATAGGATTTATTGGTCTTCTGTTGGGTTTATGCGGAGCGGCACAAAGGAATTAAAAATCAAGTTCTAAATGCTTTGATGTTATGGAGGAATTTTAGGAGTCTTACTTGTGTTTTTTGTCATGATTCTGTTTTTGTTTTCTCTCGGTGACGCTTAGTATAGTGATAAAAGATTGTACCATGAAATGTGTACAGTAATTCTAAATATAAAGATTTTACAGAGAATAAACATCCATTTATATTGACGTTTTGGGGTGTGATGTTAAGAGCATTGTGAAAAATTTACTAAATAAAGAATATTTATTAATAGCTATCATGCATGTCTATTTTCTGAAATGTTGAAAATGCTTTTGGAATTCCAGCTTTGAAATCACCCTTGAGAAAAGGTAAATTTTAAAAGCTCAACATGCAGTGAAACTGCAAATAACCTAAAATTAAAACTATTTTTTCTTTGGAGCCACTTGAAACAAGTAACTACAATTTTTATAGATTAAACTGGAGGCAAAATCACTGAGGAAACCTGTTCTGGAATCAGGAATTTAAAACATTTGTTTCATTATTTTGAGCTTTAATTACAGTGACATAGTAAATGGGTGTAGATTTAATTTTATTTCCAAATGAGATCCATCTGCCTATAAAGTACAAATTTGAACAGTGGGAGAAAGTCACAATATCCAGAGAAAACCCACACATGCACAGAGAGATCATGCAAACTCAGTACAGAGATACCCAGCTGGGATTTGAACCAAAGCCTTCTCATTGTGAGATGAGAACACCAACCACTGCACCACCATGCATACTCAAGACTTTTATGTTTTTCCAATCAAGTATTAAAATAAAAATGTACTTCCCTCAATGTGGTGGTTTGGAACTACTGTACAGGCCTGGATGTAGGGATGTGGCAAATGGGATCAATGCTCCCCTAAATGCAGTGACCGACTCCCCCATGATGGCCTGCAAAAATCCATAATTAACTGAAGAAATAACAATAAACAAACAACTTATCTCAACTTATATCAAAAGAGAAGATAAACTTATGGATAGATGAACTAAAGTGATGATGACTTTGCCCCCTTTGGCATCCATCCGACCTGCACCACAAAGTGGGGCTGGATAATCCAGCTCTTTTTGTTGGCAGATTTTGTAAGGAATTAATTTAAACAATGCTAACTCTCGCCAGCAGATGGCGGTGTAAAAACAGCGCATCGCAATCAGGTCCCATGACTCAAAAGAAAGTGGGAGGTGAAGATTCACTCACTCCCGGACTCTTCATATTCCGGCCGCAGGAGCGCATGGATCGGTCTCATTCACGGCTGCCAACTGTAGTTATCTTGGATGCAGCACAGGCTGATACGGGAGGCTAGAAGTACCGGATCGTTCACTCCGAACCCCGAAGCACAGCAGCAACAAGTTCACGCGTGACGGCTTCAGCCGGGCGGTCAGAGAGGTGTGGCGACAGTAGCTGTTGGTTCGCGTCCCGCTGGGAGATGGAGAGGTGGAAAGGCAGAGTGGCCCTTGTGACCGGAGCCTCGGTGGGAATCGGAGCGGCTGTTGCCCGAGCGCTGGTCCAGCAGGGGATGAAGGTTGTCGGCTGCGCCAGGAATGTGGACAAAATAGAGGTGGGCTTTTTGGTGGCGGTGGTGGAGGTGGAGGTGAATGCCCCGTTGTGTCAAAACACAAATACTGATCTTTTTAAATAAGTGCGGCACACAGTGCAGCTAGCAGAGCAAAACTAGCTAACTAACGGTGCGGGCTAACATTAGCTTCCCATTTCAAGCTAAAGCTCTTTAGCCCAAATATAAAGAGGAGTTATTACACTATTATCTACTTCTTAACAATAGATAAGCGGCTGCTTTATAATAATACGGTGTATTAATCAGTCAAACATTCTGAGATTACGTAAGTGACATGAAAATGTTAAAATAATCTTTTTTTTGATAAAACGATAAATAGCTTGAAAGCTATCGCCAGAAAATATCAGCCTATATTACATTTTTAAACCTAAAACGACGCTTTTATATCATTTCCTCCTCTGACAGCTAATAAAACATGTTTCTTATCAACAGTGCCATAAATGGCACTCCCCTTCGGTAATGAAAGAGCCAGGGGAGGTCCGAAATGAAAGTTGATGCTATAAAGAGGCTTCCATTGGAGTGGGAAATCTAGCATAATGTCAGTTATGTATTCCCGGGAGGTTACTGGCCTCCCTCCAGTCTAACATATGTCAATGGTCTGACCGTAAGCCATAAGATACCACACCTTCTTTATCTCTTCAGCCAATTATTCAGCTTCGCTTTTGTGACCCCACAGATTCCAGAGCTGCATTGGTGTCTTCCTGGCCTTCCAGCTTTTATTTTGTCGGCTAAAGTTACACCACTGAAGTACTATAAAGGCTAATAAACATTACATTAGTATAATGGAGTATCCAGAGCGACATGTGGCTCTTTTTTACCCTCCTTTGTGAATCTTTCGCTTTAAAGAAAAATGAGGAACTAATAGGTTTGTTAGACATGTTTTTCAAAATTAATTTTTGATTTTAGACATTTTAAACTGTAGAGATCTTATGAGTTAAATTGAACTATTTATTTGATTTTTTAACTACATCAAAAGGCATTAATAAAGGATTTGATCTATTGCCAAAGTGGTTTATTATTGAAATGTGTTATGTCTAGTTTCTATTCAGAGGCACATTTCCTAAAAAAACGACTCCAGTCCTCTTCAAATTTATTGTAAACTGTTCCCAGTGGCCTTTTATGTAGGATCATACCTTTTTTAATCCAAAAACCTGTGTCCTTTTCTATGACAGTTTCTGCAGAACAACTGTGTTCATTAGAAATTTGCCACTGATTTGGTCGGGACTGTTAAAGTGGAGCAACGCCGCCCCCTTTCCCTACCCACTGCTTTCCCTGAGCTTGTGGCCCTACCAGCGTGTTTGTACATCATAAGTATGCTCTTTTTCAAATGGCATTTTTTCATCTGCACCTGATTCAAAATGATTTGAATTTTAAAAAATTTACTCAGAAATGAAATTTTAAGTAAGCTTTAAGGAATGGGGTTTACCCGAGCGTTTTGCTGCAGCATTTTTTGTCAGGAGGAGCAGGTGCAGCAAACACTAGTTATAAGTTAATCAAATCATTCTTTTGCTTGACCAGCAAAAGAATGATTTGATTAACTTAAAACTTAAACATAAAACTTCTTCTTCTGTTCTTTGAATTTCCTTCAAGAATCCAGAACCCTTTGTCTTTTATCAAATCATCTTTTTGGAGGAATCCAAGCAAAAGAGAATAAGCTGAGATTCTTGCACATGATTTTCCTGAATTTCATGCAGCGTCTTGTCAGGTTCATTATCTTGGTAACCCACCAGTTAGCTGCTGCACATCAGGCCTACATCGTATTCCCTTCACCTGGACGCACACACCATAACAGCATACAGTGAGTGCGAATTGCCCAATAGATAACATCCCTCCATTCAACTGCTCCTTCTGTCAATAGGTAACATCTGTGATATCTGTAAAACCTAAAACAGGTAACAACATTCATACTCTACAGTAAATGTTTTTTTTCTCAACAGACATTAGGCAGCTTTGAAAGTGATTCTAGCTTTAGCTTTCAAGAAAGAAATATTAGGCTCCAATGTGTGGAAAGTCTAATTCTGTGAAGAATTTCTGAAGGAAAAATTCAGTGAATGCAGCAACAAAACTACTACTGTGCTCATTTTTCTTTGTAAACTAGACAAACTGTAAACTTTTTTGGTGTACCAGTGCAAAACTAGACATGCTGGTTCTAGTATATATGTGTCTCCAAGTACTTGTCCTTAACTTTGCACGTTTTTCTGAACCTACTTCAAGATTTAATACTTCACTGAATTCTACCTTAATAGAGCAAAACAATGCAAAACAGTTGGAGAAATGTTCAAACACCCCAGCTTTTTGTATTCACAGAATTCTCCCAAAGTGGGGCTTTGGAGGGTTTTGGCTGCAGCGTTGTTTTGTTGTCAGTGAGAATACAGAGTAGGCTGTAGTGGAACGAGGAGTTGGAGGGAGATGAGTGGTCACCATGGGCTCCGAGCAGGAATGAATAACAGCCAATGGGGCCAAGCAGCAGAAACAGCTTCTCTTTATAAACCGCTGTGAAGCCTTTTACTATTGGTTTGAAGGCTTTTTTAAACATGTTCTTTCATCGTGTCTGGATATGAAAAGACTAGCCACAGGGTTAAATGTTACTTCTGATGTAATGTCTGTTGTAGTTCTATTGGTAAATGTAAAATGTTCATCTTTACTACTTGCGGTGTCAGAAGAATGGTGGTTTTGCTGTGCCGGTGCCCACATTTGTTAGATCAGAGATAGCAAAAGTTTTATTCCTCTGTTTTTGTATTATCTGCAGGTCAAGGGCACCGTAGAGTAGATTACAGGCTGCTGTCACTCTGAGATCAGAGGTAGAGACTGAGATGCCACCTTTTTAAAAACAGAGAAGTTTGATTAAAGGTCAAGTTTTTGATTCTGTGAAAAGCAGATTTATTTACTGAAAGATGACTTTTTTTGTTCATTTAAAGACCCAATCAGATGAAAATGTTTTTTTAACATGTTCTTGTGGCGTTTTACTGACGATGGATGACATATATAAATAAAAATTAGCTTGTAAGTGCATTTCTGATTACAGTGTTCCCTTATTTACTGCGGGGGATTCGTTCAAAAAATGTTGCGCAATCGGTGAAATCCACGAAGTAGGATTAGAGATGTTTCAAGGCTGTAAAACCACACACCTTATACCCATTTCTCAGACAGTCATGAACATTTTCACACTTTACTCTCTTATTTCAACTATTCAAACCTTCACGATAAAAAAGGCCAATATTTTAAAATGAAAACTAAGCGCTGATCTCAGTGGAACATGTATTTAATTGCATCAATCTGCACAGGAGAACTGGCACGGAGGACAATGATTGACCGGATCTTCTGCCAGTTAGGATGCAAGACATCAAACGCTGTTTTAAAAAAAAAAAACGTGCAAAATTTCACTAAAAAAATCTGCAGACTGCAAAAGGTGAACTGTGATATAGCGAGGGAGCATTGTATTTCTTTATTCAAACTGTTGTGAATTAGGAGCAGGCAAAAAAAATGCCACTTGAAGAGTTTGTACTTGTGATGTAGAATACATGTTAGTGAAGACCACAATCTCCCTGCCCCATTCCATTCTGATGCCTCCACCTCCAATATTGTTTGCCCTTTTTTTTTTCACCGGGGCGGCATTGTTAGGTTGGGAGTGTGAGGGACTGTAAGTTAGCTGAAAAGCATGTAAACATAGAGCTCTCAGTAATGGGGAGGGGAAAAGAGGCAGGGTTGCTCTGTTCTAATGGTCTTGCTCATAACTCAGAGGTGAATTTATAATGAGCTCCTGCCGCTCTGCAGAAACTATGTCCTAGAAAATGACACAACACAGTTTTTTTTTTTTTTGGCTAAAAACGGCATCATCATAATTTAAAAACCACTGGGAATGCTTTTACAATACACCAGAAGAGGATCAGAGTGGGTTTTTAAGTGACCCTCATACAGGGCAGAATGAACAAAAGGCTTCTAAATATCTAAATATTTTTCAGAGATAAATGACAATATTCAAAGTTACTTTTGAGCAATATACATTTAAATGATATTATTGGAACTCATGGCTTTATAGTAGAAGACATGTCTGGGAACAGTTCTTTAGCAGCACATAAGCACATTTTTCTCACTCATGATGGAAATCTGTGAGATAAGAATACTGGTAGTGAGAATGTAAGTACTGTAAGTGGCAGGCAGATGATCTACAGCTCTGGTTCCATTTTGGGCCGTTGAAGGTTTGAATATATCAGATAATTCTCTGTCTAATCTCTTGCAATTTTTAGACTTTTTGTGCTTACCGATAGACTTGCACAGAATTCTTCTGACTGTCCACCAGCCTCACAGCTTTGAATTGAACTGCAGACTTTTTAGTCAGTTGCCTTTCAGCTCGCCCAAACATCTTCTTCTCATGCAAGTTAATCTTGAATTAAGACTCAGAGCTGTTGGCAGGTGAGCCTGAAGGTTCATTTCAGACCTTGGCTGACCTGTCTGGGATTGACATAAAAGGGGCTCAGTCATGCTTGAAGATGTGAGGTGACACAGTAAGATGCAGCTCCAGCTGTAGACAGAGACCCTACTAACCCGTCACCTCTCATGCTCTCTGTTCGGACAGCCTGTTTTGAAGCGTCACCTCTGACAGGATTTGAAGTGGGTCGGGTCAGTTAGGTTTGCTTCTTTTGTCTCGTGTTCTCTGCTTTTCATCTCTTTTTTTTAAATTCTTTTGTTTACTTTAGTGGTTTTTTATTTTTAACTTAAACTCTTTTCTAAATACCACTTTTGATATCTGGAAACTCACATAGCTGCTAAAGGAAACTCCACTGTTATGAGTTTATCTCCTTCTTTTGTATTTTCAGTGTAAATTTCCTTCTGAGCTCATCATATTACCTCATGCCCGCTTCACTTCATTATTGTTACCCATGCATAAAGCTTTTCTACTGATTACGCATTTTCCACTATAGCCATGCACGATGACAACAAGATATTCCCAACCTAAAGTTCATTGTGATTCCAGGGATCCAGTCCTAATGGAGGCTGCTTCTGCGCCAACATGACTTTTAAAAGATCAGATTCTGTGCAGAGGCTTATTCTTTAAATACTCTCACACAGCAGTCAAAGATTGGATTGCTCTGGACAGCTCGGTGACCCTAATGAACCATTCCACCTGCACCACTGCGGTCCTGTCTGCCTCGTTCTCCTCATATTTCAGATTTAATCTGAACCCACACTGACAATCCCTGTGCAGGCCTCTCAGGAGTTATGGTGGCACACTCCCTGCACCGGGTGCTCTGCTCTGTGTCAGGCTCAGGGATGTGTGAGGTCAAAAAAAGAGTTTGGATGCGCAGTGACAGCAGATCTGCACTTGTGATCAAATGAATTGGTGTGATTAAAAAAGCAAAAAGATAGGACTGGCTTTCTTTGGCTGTTATGGAGACATTTGCAAATAATCCCAAGTTTATCCAGTTTTGTAAAACAAGAGCAAAGTCATACTGGTCCATTAGACCCAGTTACATTGTCACTATGTTTCAGATGTTTAAAAAGTGTGCACATCTTATTTGACTGCGTAAACTGTGCAGATTATGTAGTTTTCTAGTCCAGTGGAGAACCGTTGGTCTTAAATTTTCTGTTTAGCTTGTCTTTTTAGAGCAAGAATGTGCTCTGACTTGTTCCTGGTATGATTTTGATCTTCACAAAGTTAGATCCAACCATACAGGTTCCTCTGGTGTTACACAATGCAGATTCCTCCTGTACCAGCTTCACCGTGGATGTACATGTCCTGGAACTTCCCTGTCGGCAAGCGAGAATAGCTGTTAGCACGTGTTGTAATCTTATCTCTCTGAGGTGATTGGACTGGTTTAAAGAAGAACCATAAAACCACCTCTTTCAACCTTTAAACCTTTTAGATGGTGTCTTTTTGTCTGAACAAAAGATCATTGCAGAATCAGTCAAGTTACACAGCCTGGAGTCACCTTTGACCTCTTTTTGTCACTTTTTTAGGCAGAGCTAAAGCGATAATAGTGATGAAAAGGACTCAGAGGGGAAGGTAAACTACACACAGCACTGAATTGCTGCTTCTCTGCTCTTGTGGAGGATTAAAACAAACTTCAGGAACAAAAACGTTTTGGGGGTTTCATTTCATTCTTTTTTTTCTGTGTTTTTGTCTGGCAGCCCCTGCCGCCTCTTTCACATATACTTTATCACCAAACATTCTGAGTCATGAAGATGAAAATGTTTTATGACAGCCATTCATGTGTGTGTCTCAGCCAAGGTGCTTCAGATATGGGATAAGATAATTAAAGGAGGGATTACCATCCAGTTAAATATATTTTCATTCAGATATTTTTTCTGAGACTAAAGTGTTTAGAAACCCATTCCCTTTATGGGGTTCCTGGACCAAACTCTTTGCTATTAAAGTCCTACTCAAACCATCTGTTTACACGCTCTACCACTCTCATAGAGCCCCTCACACTCCCAACCCAACATTACCAGTGCAACAAAAATGGCGAGCAATATTGGAGCTATCTAATCATACAGTTATGAGCCGGATGGCAGCTCAGACAAAGAAAACAAAGACGTACATGGATCTTTTTGTCTGCGAGTACATGCATCAGAATGGAGCATAGCAGGGAGCTTGTGACCCGCCAGGGGTATTGTCTGCAAAACAAATGCAATCGTTTTTAAACAGCATTTTCTCATTCCTGATTCACCACAATTTTAATAAAGACAAACTCAGAAATGCAGTTTTACGCTCCATTTTAAAAAAAGATGTCCTCTGTCATGAGAAAAGCGCCACAAAAACCTGCCAAAAACACAATTTTCATCTGAGTAAGTGTTTAATGCTTTGTCATCTCTTCTGTCGGTCCTAGTTCTTAGCCCATGTTAGTTATCCTATGTGAGAAGGTAAATTATTGATGAGCACAGCCTGGGATAATAAAGTTTGGTCTTTGAACTACTCTCCAGCAGCAGGATTTTCCACCCATGAACAGAAATATCTGTGCACTTTGTTGTGCCCTTTGATTTTTCAGTTTTTGTAACCTGTAGACTTGAAGAGTTTCTGTCAATTTTTATTCAGTTACAGTTTGCTGCTTTTTTATTTTTTACTTTTCTTTTTTTTTTTCAAGTTTGGTTACTCAAGCAATCACTGTAGGTGTGTCAAGCATGAGGCACAAAAGTGATCAGAGCAGAGCAGCTATTGCCAGAACACACTCACATGCAGACATGCATGCAAACACAGAGGGATTCACAGCCGGATACTTCCTGTAATGTGGACCACATTCACATCCTTTTTTGCTCTGCTGCTCCCTTGTCAACCTTCATTTATTCTTCTCCGACCAAAGAGAAGAAAAACTCCTCTAGCTTTCTTTTTACGCTAACAGCTCTTTTTCTGGAAAAAAAGAAAAAAACAACTCCTTTCAGCTAACTGCTAACCCAGTCTTCCTTCCCAATGGGGATTCAGGCTGGAATAAAAGCTTCGTTCTAATTGGAATTCCACTGTTTAACTTTTGGACAAGTTAAAGCAACTGAACTGATCAGACAACATCCACCACAAATACTGGACTTGAATAAGTGGCACATGGAGACTGGAGCAAATATCAAAAATATGTCTCTTTAACGTTTTACAGTTTTGTTAGTTTCACAATGAATAAACGGAAATTAATATCTAAAAGAAAATAGACTGGTTTTGTGAGGAAAAAATTCCTCCTTTCATCCAACCGAATAAGGTTGGGACAGGGGAAACAAATGACTAAAATAAAACAAGAAGGGCTGAAAGAACATCTAACGACTCGTTCATATAAATGCTTTTAGGTTTGTGACTCAACTAGCTACAAAAGGGATGTATCGGATATCAGAAGATGAGCAGAACCTCTGTGACAGTTTATAAAAAACAAGAATTCTTAAAAAAGTTGGTTAAAAAAAGAAAAAAAAAGCAATACATTTACGAATTTCCTGTTTGAAAACGTGACAGTGGCAGCGGCAAGTTGAGTCTCACCTGATCTGTACAAACCGGCTCTGCAGCTGACGCATGCTCTGTAATAAAGGCGCTTGATTTTTTAATATCCTTTTTGTTTATTTCCTGCCAACTGTCTGATTTGCTACCGGTTTGTGATCCATTTAGTCGTTTTTATCTGCTAAAAATGCACCTTAGAAATAGACTAGCTGAGGCACGCAGTACGCCTACCTCAAGGCAGAGGGCGCTGGTGATCACAGATAATCTGACTCTTCTTTATAAGTAAAGATACATCAATAAAAACAATTTTGGTGCTTTTTTTTCTGTGCTACAGTTTTTATACGGAAGAAAAATGTTGAAATAAAAATTTTAAATGCAATATAAACAATGAAGGCATCAACCTTTTTACTTGCATCTTAATTCTTACATGAAACAAAATAAATAAAAAGATAACTTTAAAACAACAATAAAAACATTTTGAGAGAATCAATCTAAGGGCTTCAGCAAATCTAGTAAATAAGAACGCTTTTTAGTATTTTAATTCTTCATGCTTTGTAGGGATTTAGCTTGTAGTTTAAAGTAACTAAATCAGCCGTTTTTATGTGGGTTTTAACCTTCATGAATTTGCAGTTGTAAATAAAATATTTTGCAATGCAAATCAATGCATCAGTCATAAATTCTAGATATTTATCACTTGGGCATTTTTATATTTTAATGGCATTCCAATGGTCAAATGTCATATTTTTTACTTGTCAGCCAATGAAAAGAGGACCAGCATAGTCAAACATGCCGACAGTCAACAATCAAATGTTCAACAGTTTCAACCTCAAAGAAAAAAAGTTTTTATCAAAATTAAAACACTGCTGTTTGAGGTTTAAATCTCATTCACGTTGGCAATCGAATGGTAAAAAAGGTACTCTGTGGGGTTCATATTTGATGAGTCTGACTGATGACGTCAGTGCCTCACCAGCCATGAGCCTCACCGCACATCACTGATGTGCTCACAGGTGGAAGAGGCTTGGTGGGAAATGTTAAAGCAGTGGAAACCTCACAAACCTTGCTCCAGGCTTCTTCTTGTACTGCTCTATGCCGATATTTCAAAGACTTGGTGTCATAGAGTTCCGTCTGGGTACAAATTTCTCCTACATTATCAATTTTCAAAAGGTTAGCAATTCCGTGTTATGAAGAGGACGCTACTCATGCATCACTACCAAATCTTAACCCCTGATTGGTCAAAGTTCAACTGGTTTAACTTTCATCCTGTGCTCAAAGGCTGTGCGCTTTGTACGTAGAGCCTGAAAACGAAGTTACGCAGCGACACTTAAATGTGAGAATTTGAACGCTTGTTTTACATAGACTTTTTATTTGAAGTGGTAGCTTGTGTTTCTGAGGCCCTATGTGAATATGGTATAAACCGGAGATGTCACCGGTGACACCTAAACAACTTTGACATACTCCAACACTTTGACTGTTTACGCAATCGATGTAAATCAGCTGATCCTGATACAGAGAAAAGTGGCTTAAGCCGGTATGCAACACAATGTTAGTAATGTGTTGCATATTGGTGCAAAGCCACTTTTTTGGTGATAGAATCAGCTGATTTACATCAACTGCATTATCACTTCACTGCTGATAGTGTTGCAAATCAGAACAAAGCTGTTTTCTTTGCTCACAATCAGCTGGAATTATGTCCTTTGCCTTAACGGATGAAGAGTTACGCTTTAAAGAAAGTCAACACCGGAGCTAAAGCTTCAAAGTAAAATGCTTAATTATGCAAGAAGGACATTAGCTTAGTCTAGTATTGTGGTTTTCCTGTGGGTATGATTTTCACCATGATATCTCTCAGACTGTAATTCTGGAAAGACTGAAAAAAGATAATTTTGCATTGAAAAATTTCAATGCATTTAAAATAAATCTGCTCCAAAGGTTTGAGTGCATTTGCTTATGATGGAGAGTCTAATTGTTTTCTATGAACTGAAATCACTTAACTTGTACTTGCTTATGTAAATACATTTGTTGTTGTTTTACACTCGTGTGTAATATCACTGAGCCTTGATTCCTCTCACGCGTTTCTATCCCTCTATCTTTCTTCTTAACACGTGACACCTTGCTATTATGTGTTGGACTTTTCATAGCCTTTGCCTGGGGCCTCACTGATAAGACTTACTCCACCTTTTTGGGCCTGTGCATTCACAAGCAAAACACCCTCTTACAGTTACCTAAACAGCTTCCAGATATCTGCCACTCCTTCAGTAACGAGAATCTTCCTCCTCTTTCTCATCAAGTTTCAGTTACTGAAGTCACTTTGAACTTTATTACATAGAATCGTCTTCATTTTATACTTCTAGATCTTTAGCTGGATTCTTCTTCATAGTGTTCACATTCTCAGCAGCTACAATACTGGATATTCTTTTTTTGCCATTCAGTTTCATGGTAGTTTATCGCTTAAAATATGACATTGTCCTCTGAATTTAGCTCAGTGGAATTATGTGGACTCAGCTGAGGTTAGATTTATTCTAAAATATCTTTTAAAAGACTAAAAGTTTATTAAAATTGGAATGAAACAACTTTTGCACTTTGTGAAAGCTGACCCGCCTTTAGAATAGTTTCGCAAAGACAAGTAATGATGTTGAATTCATGTAAAAGAACAATAACCAACTTAACTGTACCTGCTGTGGAACTAAAGGGTTTATCTGCATGCTCTTGTTTGATGGCACAGATGCTCTCATCAGCAGAATGTCATGCCCTTCATCTCTGCGGGTTGCTGGTCCCAACTACTGCTCACACCGCCCCCTGTCTCACAGTTCGAGCCATCAGGTGACTGAGGCTGATATAAGGACCAGTGTTGCGGCTCACGTGGGCAGCCAGCTGTCGAGATTGGACTCTATCCTTCCCCACCTATCGCAGGATCAGTACCATTGATGCTGCAGCCTGACTTCTGCTGTGTTTTTTAGCATTTGTAGTGTAGTGGTTTTAAAACGATCTTTTTTGTGTGATTGCAGAAAGGAAATACTTACCGATCTGGTTTCTGCTGCACTGGCAGTTAGTTTACCTCCAGGCCTCAGCTGACGTGACGTAATGTTCTGTGTTTTCTAATTCGTGGAAAGGGTGGGAAGTTTAATGATGGTTCAGAAAAGTTAATCATTTCTAGCTTCTGTGCTGCTTTGTTTCAAGCCTTTAGATTAACACTAGGCCACTTTAACAGTCCTCTCAGTGAAAACTGATTACATTAGTTTTTCAGACTATAAGTCACTCTGGAGTGGCATAGCAGCAAGAAAAAAAGTAATGAAGCTCGAAAAATTATATTTATATTGCAGTTTGGGGAGAAATGAACTGTATTTAATTAAGTATTTGACCATAAATGGACATTTAATCTTGATAGGCAAATCATAAAAAACAGAAAACACTATAATAAACTGAATATCTGCACACCTCAGTACCGTAACAGATTGATGCTTCTTTAGCTTAATGACGCTTAAGGCATCTAGAACATTAGCATAAAAACATGGTTACAAGTCAATTAAACACACTTTAAATCATTAAATCTATGAATTCGTTATCCTCTGTATCGCTTTAGAATAATTCCAGCCCGCCCTAAGACTGAGCGGCACTTCTTCTGTATTGCTGTCAGTAGTAAACCTGATGCATACCTACAGTGGTTTTAAAATCACATATTAGTTGTACCCCTGGCCAAATGATGCAAAAAAAAATGCGACTTATACTGCAAAACTTGGGGTTTATTTAATGTGCTTTCATTTGTGTTTCTCAGAAACTGTCAGCAGAGTGTCAGAGTGCAGGCTACAGTGGCACCTTGATCCCCTACAAATGTGATCTTTCCAATGAGGAGGAGATCCTGTCCATGTTCTCAGCAATCAAGACCTTGCACAAGGGCGTGGACGTGTGCATAAACAACGCTGGGCTGGCACACAATGAGCCCCTGCTCAGCGGGAAGACAGAGGGCTGGAGGAACATGATTGATGTGAGTCCACCAAACATGCAAATGTAGTTCGACGTTGACTGCTGTTCTCAACCCCCACCACTACACGGCGGCTGATTCACACAAATAGAAGTCCTGTGCTTAGAAGCATGTTCTTGAATAGTATGGATGCATGGCTCTGCAGGCCCCACATATTCTGAACCCCCCCGATGCTTCATTGGCTCTGAGGAGAGGCTGCAGCAGAGGCCGGCTAATGAAAGCCAGCACTATTTCTCTGGTTGAAGACATTTTGATTCATTGAGCTCTTGACTCAGACCCCTGCCAGCCTCTGTCTCCAAGGTCCAGCATTTGTAACACTGGCCCATCTGTTGTCATGGCAGCCTGGATGAATATGTCCAGCCGTGTATTTTTAGCCAGCGTTTAATCTGTATGCTGACCTTGTTTGATCACCTCCCTCTATTTTACCATGGTGGCGTTAACCTGCTGTCTGTCATCGTCAGCTGGTGAAGCTTAGAGGCAGAAGCTGGATGGGAGCAGCGGGTTTACGTGTTCTGACACCATGGCCCAGTTAACATTAGTCAGCTAAACCCTGACTTTGGCAAATAAAGCTCTCAGCTTTTCTTATTTACTCTCCTTTTAGTTTAGATTTGGTGAATCTTTTAGTTGTTGAAGATACCAAGAACAGTAACCATTAATGCTTGTGTCCTCCAGGTGAATGTCTTAGCCTTGTGTATCTGCACCCGCGAGGCCTACAAGTCAATGAAGGAGAGGAACGTTGACGACGGCCACATCATTAACGTTAACAGGTAAGTTGTTCTACCATTGTGTGATATGTTTTTGAAATGCGGCAGGGATCCAAAACATGTCATGTAACAATGAGATGTGAAAAAAGCTGATCCCTTTTTAATCTTGAATTTTTCTTTTTTAAATTTTTTACAGTAGTTTTTATTTTTAAATGTTAATAAAATGTTCAAATTAAAAGTCATTAGATCGTTATAGGTTTCTGTATTAGTCCCTTAACGTCTAAATTTATTTAAAGCTCAGAAAGCAAGACCATGTATGTTTTTGCTTTCATGTTGATGCTAAATTAAAGTAATTATGGAACCAAAGTGGTTTGATGCATATTTGCATCAATAGCTATCAAGGGGTTCGTCCAAACCAGGTTTAGAAATATGACATTGTTTTTTTTTTTAAAGCCACATTTTTATTATTTTAACCAAAATGATTCCAGAGAGACAGAAAAAGCATGTTCCCATTGTTAGAGTTTTATTGTGAAGACTGGTGTTTCCCAACCTGCCCCTGGAGGTCCACTATTCTACTTGATTTCAATGCGACTCTGCTCAAACATAACTGTTCTAGCTCGTCATCAGCCTCAACAGTCATTAAAGCCAGCTTTAATGGTTTTAAGTGAGTTTCTGCTAATCATCAGCTTATGAGTAGATACGCATCATTTTGTTGCTCTTTAAACTTCATTACATAGAATCCTCAACGTTGGTCAGAAGTGTTCATATATACAACACAGAAAGGCCTTTTAAATAATTTGATTACATTTTGAGTTCAACTTTCTACAATAAGAATAATGTAATAGAGAGCCTTTATTTAATAGTATACAGATTAGACATGTACAGGTGTATTTTAATTGAGTCTAGACTACAGGTGTCAAACTCCAGGTCTCAATGGCCAGCATGTTTTCCAAATAACCTGCCATTCTAGTTTCTTATTGGCAAAACACACCTGGTTCAGGTAAATCATCTGAAGATAAGGCAGGTTTCTGAAAATCAAAACAGTTGGCCCTCAAGGCCTGGAGTGAAGAACAAATAAGACAAAAACAGGGTTTTAAGTTCATTCATTTATATGGTGTCTTAAAATGACCGCAGTCAGACAAAGTGACGTACATTAAAATCTCAAAAACATGAAAAACAACAACTAAGAGGTTAAAAGGATTAATTATTAACAATTAACAATAATTTTTAAAAAACGTACAACAAAAGCAAAGCACAACAGTATAAAAGAATAGCAGGACCCATGATGTATGTTAATGTGTGATGATTTATGTGTTTTAGGGCATGGTGGTGAGAGTGTGATGTTCATTCTTTAACTGACTGTGTGTAAACTGGATCCATAGAACTTTGTCATTTTTTAAATTGGATTGTAAACTTTTTGGCTATTTAGGTTTTGATTTTTTTAAGCAAAATAATAATTCCATAATCTCCATATTAAAACATAATTCTCTCCATTCAGCCGTAAATTTGTTTTAGCGCAAAATGCATAACAATGGAAACACAACTACTTAGTGTCAGACTTAAGTCTCTTATTTTTCTTGGAAAGTAGGAATAAAAACAAAAATAAACAGCTGCCCCTGGAAAAACATTTAGATTGAAACAAGATATATTGTGTGAAGTTTAAAGTAGAAAGTAAATCTGAAGATGTAAAGAGTGATGATGAAGTAAAACTGTTTTCTTGCTTCTTCTTCCTCTTTCTGCTACAGTATGGGAGGGCATCGAGTTGTGCCGAGTGCTGACGAGCATTTTTACTGTGCCACTAAATACGCTGTGACCGCTCTGACAGAAGGAATACGACAAGAACTCCGAGAGGCAAACACTCATGTTAGAGCAACTGTAAGTAAGCTGCTTCCTCGGGAGCTCCCTGTCTGCAGTTGGAACCTTTTACCTTTCTGAGCTGCAGAAAGTTCAAGAAAAAATTAGAAGTATAAATGTAACCAGCTCTCTGCCTGCAGTGTATTTCACCTGGAGTAGTAGAGACCGAGTTCGCCTTCCGGCATCACAACAGTGATCCAGAGAAAGCAGCTGGAGTCTACGAGAGCATGAAAGTAAGGCATTTGATCTCATTTACAACCGATTACTGTGTCTTTGACTGCTTTCACACCGCCAATGAAGGCTCGTCACAGGCACATCTTTGTTCCGCCTCTACCCTCCTGATGTCATTTCACACTGCACCCATAGATGCAAACTATTCCCGACTGTGTTTGTTGTCATCTCAAAACCAAAGGGAGTTAGACCCCTCATGTTTAAAAGCGTAAAAGTGCTGTGAAAAAGTCCAAGCATTGTTTTAAACAAAACCCTCTGTAACGCGTGCAATGCTGAGAACAAAGTCTGCTGTAATTTCAGAGTGTGCTTACGAACAGGCGAGCGAGGAAAAAGAAAACAACTTTTCAAAAATGTTTCATATTGTGCTCATGCTGATTTAAAAAATATTTTTCAAATTACAATTATGTAGAATAAATAATAAATAAATAGATAAATATTCAAATGATCTTAAAGTACATCACAAAAACAGGCCTCTTAGAAATAAGTCAAAACTTTGGCAGATTTTCTTTAAGTTAAATTATCCTTTTATTTTCAAACACAAAATAAAATAATTAAATTAACATGATTAAAGAAAGTGATAAATGACTTTAAAAGTAATTTCTGCTGAGTTTTGAAAAACTGCTGATAAAATCCAAGACCCGGGTGGTGGACCGTGCCACAACCATAGATTTTTTAATTTACAGAAAAGCAGGAAGTACCAAATGTTGAAGTTCCTCAAAAAACACTGGAGGCTGGCGTAAAAGGGAGGAAAGAGTCTGAAATGACACCAAAAATAAACATCTTTACTGTCTGGGGTCCAAATCTTTTAGCTTTTACTGCTTGATTTCTTATTGCTCGACTGATTAAAAAAATAAATCTGTAATTCTTATTACTATATGTAATTCTGATTATCACATATTTAAAGGAATAGTTTTTCAATTGGCAGGTGGGTAAACCCATTGACTGTATAAGAGAACTGGACTGAGCGATGCCTCTCTTCTCACTTTCCAAACAGGAAGTACTGCTGGTACCAGAAAGCCAAAATCCCATAGACTTCTACTGAGAAATAAACAGCTATTACTTGGTTATTGTATTTGAGCAGTTGGACAGCTCAGGGGTCTTAGGTCTCAGGTCCTTAGGCAAGGCCCTAAGGCCATATGCATTTTGTTGATTTTAACATGAATTCCCCAAAAATGTGTTTGCTATTAAAGCGCGTCATTTTGCAAAAAAAAGCCTACTATAGTTATACACAATATGAATAGATTTGTTCAATAGATTTGATCCAGTTTGGGATTTCAAAAGAGGCGTAACCTGTAATGCCGGCATCCTCGCTGCATCATTTGTCAATTCAAAAGTTTGTCGGGGCTCTGAGACTACCTCTGGAGGTGTATCAGAGATACAACGAAGAGGCAGAACGTTTCCCACAGCACAGAAAGGCGGGTCAAACTGGAGGTGTGGAAGTAGCTTTTAAAACGACCTTTTGTTCATTTTTCAGTGTTTAAAAGCAGAGGACATTGCAAGTGCAGTCATATTTGTCCTTAGTGCACCTTCCCACGTTCAGGTATGTTTTCCTTCACTTCTGTTGATCTGTGCGATGAGCTGAACAATTGCTTTTAGTTCCTCCATGTTTTTCATTCTTGTCTACAGATCGGAGACGTGCAGATGAGGCCGGTAGAACAGGTATCATAGCAGCGACTATGAAGCCGACAGACTGCAGCCGCGGTGACTCCTTAGCAACCTCTGCTGGACGTGCGAGCTCGGAAGAAGGGGGTTCAGCACAAATCAACCACAGTTGGTTCTGCAGGGGAGTGACCAAATGCAGCAGAAGCCTTAAAGCGGCTGTTCAAGGAAACGATAACCCTGAACTCTCTAAATCACTACTGAAATACTACTGAAAGCAGCAGCCCTCTCCAGCACTGGGCCCAGTGCTGAGCTGAGCCATCTGACGTAGGAACAAACAGGGAGAGCTGCTGCTGTGCTGCATCATTCTCTGCACAGCCCTCGCCTCAGAGGGAAACGATGTCAATGATTGCACATTATGTTCTGTTTTTTGTAGGTCATACAACATATCTTTTTGAATTGCAAATAAAAGAATTAATTCCTGTTTATAGGAGCTGTTCCTTTTTTATGACATGTTTTTAATTTTACCAACAGTTAGTTTCGGTTTTTTTATTGACTAATCTTAGTCGATACTGTCATACCCATTGTGAGTAATAACAACCCTGTCTTTCCATTCTCTATATAATTTCACAGACACAGTTATAGCTTTTATTTTTGTTTGGTTAGGAGTAAAGCACAGGTTTCTCCTGTCAGCCCCATGTAACATTAGCTTTCTGCACTTTGAATTCATTTGTGAGGTGAAGGAAAACTGTGGGTGAGGAGACTAACTGCACATGTGTACCTAAAACATAACCCCTGTTTCAAATGTTCTTATTTCATAAATAAATGGTTTCCCAGATGCTTCAAATTGTTGTTTTTTTTTTTTTAATGAACTAATACGCTCACAAACTGAATTTTGTGACTTTTTATGACCTAGCATTTCTTGATCTGTTATCTTATTATTTTTTTATTGGCAGTGACCTTTTGCATTTGATTTAATAAATGAGTCAGCAAAAATAAAGTAGCAGTTGTTGGATTAAAGCAGTTAAATGCTAAAGTTCATCCTGGAGATGTAAAACTTTATTAGCAGCATAATCTTTCTGCTCTGCTGGTTTAAGACACTGATGTCGCCAATACATGGCGCTGTTAAAAAAAGTCAATAAATAAGATGGAAATGTGAAGGTTAGGAAGATGTACCCAATCTTTTGACACAATTTTAAATTGAAATGGGGCCTGAAAGCATTCTGGTTTTCTGCCTTTGCTACAACTAAACCATGACACCATTTGAGGTTTCTCCCCCAACCATCCCAAGCAGTTTTTTTTTTGTTGACTGATGGTTGCCCGATAATTAAATCTTTCAAAACTATTTAAGGAATTGTCACTATCTGATATTCCAGTATATAAGTCCACCTTTCTGAAACTGACAAATAGCACAGAAAACAATGTGACCACTAGAGGGCAGCATGTCAGAAAAAATTGACAAACAATTTTAAGAACAATAATATTAAAAAAGGCCACCATACATACAGTTCTTTATTAAAGCCCCACCTTTTGCCCCTTCACTATAAAACTTGTGTTTAGATGACCTGTGACCATTTTTGTAAGCACGAAGGGTTCTGCTAAGAAGCTGCATTTCCAAACATAAAGTTCCACACTCAAATGTCATTGTATTTTTTCTCAATATGCTTTTCAACATTAGTAATGGTGGCTCCAAAGATGATTAACAACCAATTTAGTGGGCTAAATATTGCTTATAACTGAAGAGGTTGTTTTATAACAAATCCAACATTGTGGTAAATGATGGCATGGTGAAAATGGGTACATTTTGCTTAAAGTATGAAGACTAGGGAACCAAAAGAAGGTTTTACAAAATTACAATGTGGTGGTAAATTCCATCTCAGCAAAGTTGTCAGACCCAATTTCAAATTCTTAGAGTTCTGTTGAAATAGTGTCACCCTGCTCCTAAACTATGAAGACCTGGAATGAGTGGACACATTGCAGATGTGCTTAAGTCAGTTTTGGAAATACACCAGAGACTCTCTATGATTTGAGTTTGGTAGTTATAGCTGGTGTCATTTTAGAAGTATGCAGTAAAGATGGTGCTGATCCTGCCTCAGCACCATCTATTTTCTAACTGAACTTACCAAGAACCTTTTTCGGAAACATCTGTTTCAATGACAGAAGGCTAGTCATTGCCTTCCTCAGCAAAAAGTTTTTGTTATTAAAAGTGTAGCAAGTATACTATAGACTGTGTACTTGTAGGAAGTATACTATTTGGATACTTCTTCACACTAAATCAGATTTAAAACACATAGATAGAAGAAAAGTAAACATCACATATACTGCCTCACTTTGGTGTAGACGACTGGTAAGTATACTTCTAGTACACTTTTATTGACTATTTTTTGCAAAAGAGATTTCAAACTTCACTAGCATGTTGGCATAAAGCCACCAGTTTTGTTCAGTCATACATTTACTTAATTCTAAAAAGCAGATGTCAACACATCTAATTGACTATCTAGTGTGACCCAATTATAAAACCAGTTCTCCAAACCAAATCAGCATGAAGTAAAATACTGATTTGTTAAAGAACTTGATGCAAAAATCGTAAATGGACTTCAGGTGGCAGGAAATACTCAGTGTGCTCTATGACAGCAGAAGCTGGTTAATAACAGACGGGTTCAGGTTGATTATGTACACTGGAGGATGAGCTTACTGGGGAGGGGAAATTCTGCTGAATCCACTAGTTGAAGGTGAAGATAGTATAGCAAGGGGGATTTCCAGAGCAGATAAAGAAGAATTGGGTCTAACAGTCCAAAATCCGTATTCATGGTCTAAGCCAAGTACAGAAATCCAGTAGGTAGACTTCTAAAAGGAAAGGCAGATCAGGTAGGCATACTGGGGGAAATCCAGTTAATGGGTCAGGCTCACAAAGCAGGTCCAGCTCTTCAGAGCAAAGGGACAGTCCTGCAACCACCCCCCACCACACCTCCCAACAGCTCCAGTCTCCTCCACCAACACCCACCTTAATGGTCCCACCCTCCCCAGTAACGACCCTCGGGAAAGATGGTGGCGGATCCTTCCCACCCTGGACATGAACTCTTTGAGTTACTCCCCTCTGGCAGGAGGCTGCGGTCCATCAGGACCAGAACCTCACGCCACAAGTACAGTTTTTTCTGTCAGCCATCAGTCTCATCAGTAAGACCTGGAACTTCCCGAAACTCTTCCTTGCCCACCTCTGAAACACAGTTTGTGTAAATATATTTATATTTTAGTTTTTTAATTCAGCCATTGTGTTTTGATTTACTGATGCAGGAACCAACAACACTAAGACAAATTCCTTTTATGGGTAAAGTCATACTTGGCAATAATTCTGGTTCTGATTATTCCTTCACCCATGTAGAAACTATGTTAACACTGAATCATTCTATTGTGAGTGTTGTACTAAAAACCCCAGACAACAAAAACATCAGACTTCGGAAATGTGCAATCCTTTTTTCAAAATGTTTTTTGAATTTTTAAGGTATTGCAGGAAAGCAGAATTTCATTTATTTGATCAGGGATATTTAGGCCTAAAAATGTTGGCACTGTTCAGCCATTTGTTACAGCTTGGGCAGAAAATTCTACTGTTATTGGCCATTAAATGACATTAGCTTTAGTGGTTATTGATACACAGACATTTCAAGTGTGGTCACATTTATTTCTTTTGATGAAAAATAAAGACAGATTGTACTTAAGGCATTGGCACATGCCTAAGTGGCTTTATAAACGCTAGGTGGTTGCATGTTGATAGCTTCATTAGTTGAAAAGAAAATAATAATAATACATTGTAGGATAGCATACTCCGCCAAATGCAAACAAAAACCAGCAAGATCCACTAAATCTTACTCCTTAAAGTTCCCCCTTATTCTGTTTAAATGCTCAGCATTGCAAACATACTGTTTCTCCTCATCAATGCTTTTTGTAACAAACTTTTGTTAAATTTGTATAGAATTTTTGATCTGTTTGATTGACAGTTGTGATTAAACCAAGTGCGTTCTGACAATGAAGTGTTAGAAGTATGTCTCAGTGGGTTTCTCAGTTGACCTCATGCTTGAACTTATGGTTTCCACAACTTTGCTGTCGGTCCCGCCCCTCTCATAATATGGCATTTTGGATTGCTCATCCAGGGCGTATGGAGTGATGGACAGCTTTAGTTTCTGCAGGAGGAATGCAGGAGATAAACATCTCAGTCTCATGTAAACATTCACTGAAAGTCGAATGTCAGTTGTGCATTACATCCATGGGGGAGCCAGGGAGCACCCACAATGTGTGAATAGCACCCAAAGGTATCCAGATGATGGAGGCCAGAGCGATCACCCAGCCAACCCCTTGAGCCCACGGAGGGAAGACGTAGTCCTCATAGCGAGCTGGTTTGAACTGAATGATGGAGAAAATCAAGATGACCTGAAACAAACAAAAACATCTTTGTTTATTTTTTGCTTAACTTATATCTGTGTCATTGAGAATAATCTGGTTTACTAAATGAACCTGTTGTCAAAAAGTCAGTTAACAATATTGTAAATGCTATTTTTAAAATAAATCACTTATCACACATTCAAATTTAAAATTAAATTAAAAGACCACTAAAGGACAAAAATTTTTACTGTTTGATTCATTAGTTTAAGCTGCTTTGGCCAAATCAAAACTAAAAAATAAAAAAAAAAACTTTTTTAAAGTCTGCCTCTAACGAAATGATGCCATCACTTTTGGACAAAATAAACACAGATATAAATTTCAAAAATGTTTCTGTAGAGTTTGGGAAAACTTCTTCAAACCCCTGCAGTCAAGTTTGTGTTGATTATAAACAGCAACACAGCTTTAGGTACATTTTAAGATTTTTCTCGAGTCAAGTTTTACATTTACAACCATAGAACACTTAACCAGGGACTAGATTTTGACTTTTTTGTTTATTGTCCTACTTAAAAAACTGTAGGGATATTTAAAACAGCTCACTTTTGTCTTGTAGATCTGCTTTGATGAAATAAACATGAGAAAAGGACTTAATATAACACAAAACCACTCTTGGTTAATCAGTTAGAGAAATCAATTGGAGAATCAAATAAAAAAGCAACAATGAAAAACTTTATTAGATTTATTAGATTATTAGATTTTGAACCAAGATTTCACATTTACCACATTTAAGGTCACTTGACAAAAAAAGGTTTCCCTCTAAACATAATGTTCTAGAAATAATTAAAAGTATATTAATTTTTCAATTTTCAGTTTAAGCTTTAACTTTAAAAAACAACAGCAACATCAGTACTTAATATAAATTAATAAATAGTTCCCTGAAAGAATGTAATGTCATGTAAATACATTCTCCTGGAGGGATGACCATGTTTTAACCTACCTTTAGTTGTGCTATTTACCTAAATACTGATTAAATGTAACACAATCCTTTTGCAGTAACAGATTTACATTTACCAACTGCATTAAAAGCCAACTAAGTTAAATAACATTTCCCTCAGACAGTAATTTTCTTTCTTTTTCTGTTTTTAACTTATCCTGTCCAGCAGCTGAGCAAACAGATTAAGAGCTGAAGGCCTCTTGTGTTGAACAGATTTGACTGGAAACACACAATACAACTACAGTTCACACGCACATACTCAGGCATACAAACAAAAACATGTGAAACGTATCGTTTTATTTCGTTTTATTCGTGGAAAGGTGAGCTGACACCTGTGCTCAATTAAGTGTTTTTTATTGTACTGTGGTGGATGATGGCACGTAAAAAGAGGGGGGAGTGCCTGGTCATTCCCACACAAAGACCTCCACCAAAGCAGCAGTGGCAGTCAAACCCCCCCAGACACCTGCATGTAATAGCAGATCAAGGGAATCCTCCAGCCGGGTAACCCTTGTCAGCTACCCAGACCACAGCAGGACCGCCACAGGGGCCCCCAACGCCAGACAGCAGGCGGCAAGGGCATTTTCGTGTGACAAAATTTCACACGCATGCTGCCAGCTTAAGTCTACTAGCACTACAGAAGTTTCGTTGGCCTTTGACCTTAGGGAGAGACCACCATCTTTAATTTAGAATTAAAAAACACCTTTAGTACAAGGTACAAATAAAAACTTGTCATAAGGATTTTCAGTGCTTCTTGAGCATCTTTGAGAAGCTTTTTGGAACAAATATTGCAATTGGAAGTTGTAGATTTTGAACGGTGTGCACGTGCGAGCTTGCAACTGTTGAATTCATAGCTAACTCTCAAAATTTTCATTGTGATGTCATAAAAACAAGAAGTGGCTGCTTAGCCAATGAGGTTCAATAGAAAGGGTGTGCTTTGGGGGCAGGGAGGGCAGGGCTTGCAGCACCTGTGGGCCACCCAACGCCACTCGCGGCTTTAAAAAGACAAAAGACAGGGGAAAAGGGTGGGTTACAGAAGCTGGAGGATGACTACAGGGGAGGGAGGGTAGAATCGTAAAACAACAGAAAACAAAATGTTCAAAGCTTATAATCAATACAGCCAACTGTGAATGTTAGTCCAAAATGGGCGGGGCCTGTCCACACATTCAGTTGTTACAAACATACCTGCTGGCTCAAGAGTCTTCACAAACTTGTAAACATACAATTCACACGCACACCTATGCATACAAACCAACTCATGCAAAGCACCTCATTCCATCACACTAACCAACTGTGAAAAGGTGAGCCGACACTTGCGCTCAGGAGAATGCCCACGTTAAGATGAAGTGAGTAATGGAATGTAAAAAAAAAAAAAAAGAAAAGGAGGGACAGCTCGCAGCCATCCCCACACCAAGACCCCCGCTGAGGCAGCAGCGGCGACCAGCCCCGGCAGTCCGGCCAAGCACCCAGACCAGGGCCCCTAGGACCGCAACACGAGCCCCCAAAACCAGAGAGAGGTTAGGTCCGGAAGCACAAAGTGCAAGCCCTAGCCTAGCCATCAGAGCAGCCCCCCACTGCCCCAGACATCCGCCCACCACCACCCAGGAGCTCTGACCACCCCACCCACCCCAGCCCCAGGTAACAGCTAGGGCTCCCCAAGGGAGACCCACAACTTTTTTTTACCACGCCCGTGATATGTTTCAACATTTTGTTCAGCTTGAGCCAACAATTCATGTATTACATTTTCGCAATAATCCAGCACAAAATGTGCAAGCAACAGGGAAACGTAATTTTTTTGAGCTTGCCACATAAGGGCGTATAGAATCTACAATCTCTAATTCCAATATTTTTTTTTCTCCAAAGTAGTTTCCCAATGATGTTTCCAATGATGATTTAGGAGGTGATAGATTGAAATCCCTAAAAGTTTTAATCTAACTTGTACTAAACGTGATTTAAATTTTTTTTTAGATCTCTCACACAAAAGCTTTTTTCCCCATATTGTATGGAAATGTAAAAAATCACTAAATTTCACACTTTGTCAAAATCTGGCCGCTAAACCTAAAATTAAACAATATCTATATTAGTGTTCCAATGCTACAGCAAAAGATGCTGAGAAACCAGGAACAATCTCTGGTCTATACTTTGAAAAGCAAAACTCTCAACGTCACAAGAGGGATTGTCTTCCTCCCCCTCCCTCTAACTCATGGTGCAGAATGAAACCAACACAACAGGACAAATAAATAAATGCAGACAGCGCAAAACAGCCAATTAACAAAACACATAGTGGAAAAAAAACACACTTAAACCCAAGTTCGACCAGACAGGTAAAGGAAATGGCGTCCCATAGTTGCTTATGATGCCAGATCTGACAGCAGGCCCAATGTGCCTGTGACCACCATTACAATATTAAAACTCACAGCGACGAGCACAGGAGCAACGATCAGCCAGCACAGTCTGAAGAAAATGTTCGCTCCTTTTCCAGTCATCTCAACAAGGTTTTCAGAGAGCCGCTTAACACCTGCACGCCGACAACAAAGCAAATCAGAATTTACTGACACATTTTAGACATATACAATGTTTTAGAGAACAAAAAACACAAAGCATTTTAATAAAACACATTTCTCTCACCATAGAGCCAACAGATAGAAATAATCTCAAATAATGCAAGGAACATGATGGACACAATGGCAGTGTAATGGTCCATCAGCTGGAAGACATAGATTCCCACCTGTAAGCAGATTCATTTGTCAGGATTCTGGGAATCTGGGAAAGTTGGGATGTAATAACAGGTAAATGTACTTACCTGCATGACACAGGGTATGCCCAGAAGAAAGGCCATGGCACAAATTGCTAAAACAAAGAGTTCCTTCCGCTTGAAAACACGAATCAGTTTTCGAAAGTATTCATCCATGAGGCTGGTAACCATCACCTCAACCATCGCAAACTGACAGAGGAGGCGACAACACCACAGTCAGACTCATATTAGCTGAAAAACAGTTCCTTCAAAAATAAAATATCAATTCTGACACCTCACTGTCGAGTCCAAGACAAAGCAGCATGAAGAAGAACAACACAGCCCAAACTTGCGGTGCTGGCATATTAGCAAAGGCTTGTGGATAGACAACAAAAACCAATCCTGGACCTTAATAAAGCACAAAATACACATTATAAATAATTATTTCCCTTAATTTGCTTCATGGTTTTTTATGGTTTGTTGCATGTTGACAAATTTGTAAACCTGAAAACACAGCTCAAAAAAGGTATATAAACAGAATGCAGAAATCAATACACTTACATATGTGTTTTACTTTGAATAAATATTTGAACAAAATTACACAGTTGTTTTTTTTTTAATTAAAAACATTTGCATTGTGCGTTTTCTACAAAGATCTGTATTTGTCAAAAGGGACCAGAGGAGGAAACAAAGGAAAGGTCATGGATGGACGAAGCTCACAGAGCAAAGGCTTGCTCCTTATTAATGAGCCTTATGGTTTTAAAGAAAATATGTTTTTGTTCTGAAAAGTATAAGAAAAAGGATAAGCCCTGGACTGAGTGAGTGTGGCGTCACTCACAGTAAATGACTTTCTCCCAGTTCTAACCAAATTAAGTACATTCAGTCACCATATTATTAGGCATACTGCCATGTTGGAGCCAGACGACGACAATAAGCATTAATTGGTCAGAGTCGGTCTGAGTCAACTTTTCTACGGCAACCACTCTCACCAATCAGGAGTGAGCTTGTTTAAAGTCCATCCCCCCTACCACTTGAAACCAGGCTTGGGAGAATCTGTCAATCAAACATTTCGAACGTTTGACATCAGACCACTACTTCTACTGGGAGGGAAGGAGCCTGAGCTTGTGCGAGAGGTTAAGATGTACTGGCTAGACATAGTTGGGCTCACCTCTACTCACAGTCTGGGCTCTGAAATTCTGTCCCTCGAGAGGGGTTGGACTTTACCATTCTGGAGTTGACCACAGTAAGAGGCTGCGAGCTGTTGTGGGCTTACTTGTAAGCCCCCAGCTCAGCCACCAAGTGTTGGAGTTCACCCAGAAGTCTGTGTCCCCTCGGATGGGGGACAGGTGTTTGACTGGGATTTCGGCCTACGGGCCAAACAGCAGTTCAGAAGGAAGCAGTACCCAGCCTTCTTGGTGTCTCTCAAAGGGGTACTGGAAAGTGCCCCAATGAAGGACTTCATCGTCCTCCTAGGGGATAAAGAGAGCGTGATTGGTAGGAATGGTTTCTCTGACCTGAACCCGAGCTGTGTTTTGTTGTTGGAGTTCTGTGCTTGTCATAGTTTGTCTTTAACAAATACCATATTTAAACATAAGGTTGTCCATCAATACACGTTGCATCAAGACACCCTTGGCAGGAGATCAATGATTGACTTTGTGGTCATTTCACAAAGCCGAAGTTGTTTCCTTTGGCAATGAGGGTCACTTGGGTAAAGAGAGTGGAAGAGCTGTCCACTGCTCACTGTCTGGTGGCAAGTTGGATTTGCTGGCGGGAAGACTTGCCAGACCTAAAAGGACTGTGAGGGTCTGTTGGGAATGTCTGGCTGAGCCCTCTGTCAGGAAGGTCTTTAACTCTCACATCCAGGAGAGCTTCAAACAGGTACTGAGGGAGGCTGGGGACATTGAGTCTTAGTGGACCATGCTCTCCACCTCCATTGTCTCTGCTGCTGTTCGGAGCTGTGGTCGGAAGGTCTCTGGTACCTGTCGTGGCAGTAACTTCCGAACCTGGTGGTGGACACCGGAAGTAAGGGATGACGTCAAGCTGAAGAAGGATTCCTACCAAGCCTGGCTGGCTTGTGTGACTCCAGAGGCAGCTGACAGGTACTGGCAGTCTAAACGAGCTGCAGGCCATGCTGTTGTGGAGGCAACGTAGTCCTAGAAGGAGTTTGGAGAGGCCATGAAGAAGGATTATCGGTTGTCCTAGAAGAGATTCTGCCAAAGCATCCAACACCTCAGAAGAGGGAAGCAGTTTTCTACAGGCACCATTTTCAATGCAAGTGGGGAGCTATTGACTTCGACCAGAGACATTGTCGGGTGGTGAAAGGAATACTTTGAGGATCTCCTCCATCCTGCTGACACGCCTTCTCTCGAGGAAACAAAGGCTGAGAGCCCTGGGGTGGGGCTGTCCATCACCCAAGCTTAAATCTCAGAGGTAGTTGTTGAGCTCTTGGTGGCAAGTCTCCGAGAGTGGATGAAGTCTGTCTTGAGTACTTCAAGTCTTTGGATGCTGTGGGAGTGTCTTGGCTGACACGTCTCTGCAGCATTGCGTGGCAGACGGGAACCGTACAACTGGACTGGCAGACGGGGTGGTGGTGCTCCTTTTAAGAAGGGGGACCAGAGGGTGTGTTCCAACTACAGGGGAATCACACTCCTCAGCCTCCCTGGGAAAGTTTATGCCAGGGTACTGGAGAGGAGAATCCAGTCAATAGTCAAACCTCAAATCCAGGAACCTCTGTGCGGTTTCCTGCTCATGGAACGGCGGACCAGTTCTACACCCTCTTTAGGGTGCTGGAAGAGTTTGTGGGAGTTTGCTCATCCAGTCCATATGTGTTCTGCGAATTTGGAGAAGGCGTTCGACCACTTCACCCGTGGGGTTCTGTGGAGGGTGCTCTGGGAGTATGGGGGCCCTATAGCCTTACTGAGGGCTGTCTCTATTTATGACTGGAGTAGGAGCTTGGTTCACGTAGCCGGCAGGAAGTCGGACCTGTTACCGGTGTATGTTGGACTCTGGAAGGGCTGCCCTTCATCACCGGTTCTGTTCATAGTCTTTATGGACATAATTTCTAGGTGCAGCCAAGGGCCGGAGGGGGTCTAGTTTGGGGACCACAAGATTTCCTCTCTGCTCTTTGCAGATGATGTTGTCCTGTTGGCTTCATCGAGCCAGAACCTCCAGCATGCATAGGGGCGGTTTCTGGCCGAGTGTGTAGCGGCAGGGATGAGGGTTAGTGCTGCCAAGTATGAGGCCGTGGTTCTTGACTTGTGAAAGGTAGTTTGCCCTCTCTAGGTGGATAAAGTAATCCTGCCCTAGGTGGAGTTGTTTAAATATCTTGGAGTCTTGCTCACAAGTGAGGGAAGATCAGAATGTGAGATCGACAGGCGAATTGGAGCAGTTGTTATGCGGTCGCTGTACTGGTCCATTAGGAGATGGATGCTGGAGGAAGTGGTTGGGGAGAGGGAAATCTGGGAATTTTTGCCTAGACTGCTGCCCCACCACCCGGTCCTGGATGGGTGGAAGAAGATGGATGGATGGATGGATGGATGGATGGATGCATGAATTCAAGGATGGATTCAAGGATGGGTGGAGGAGTCCAACAATTACTCTGAAGTGTTTACTTGAAACAATTCAGAAATGGATCTAACATCTTGGCCCAGATACCAACACATTTTGGAGACCTTATTAATGTTTTACCTGATCACTCTAAGAAGTGAGGAGAGAAACTACTTGGCTTTTTTAAGACACATTTAATCACATTTTAGTAATTAGTCTTACTAGTTATTTTATTTTATAACCAGAACAATTTATTTTGCAAGAGTACTAAGTGTTTCTTAACTAAAATGCGAGGAGGAGCACCCAGCTATTTGGCTCTTCTCCAAGATGATTAAAAAAGTTTTCATAAATCACTGTTTTGATTTTCTTACCATCCACAGCCAGTTGGTTGACAGGAATGCCCTGCAGGTAAGACATATATCCAAAGGCAGAGAAAATGACAAACCCTGCCAGGATGCTGGTAAGGGAATTGATGATGGCTATGGTCAGTGTGTCCCTATGGGGAGAGGAGACGCTTGATTCGGACCATTTCCAACACAAAGCAAAGCAGAATGAATGGATTTGAACACGTACTTCAAAACATTGTTATTAAAGTTGTTATAGCTGGACATGGCCACGAGGGAGCCGAAGCCAATGCCGATGGAGTTAAAGATTTGAGCTGCTGCGTTCACCCACACCTGCAAACCAGCAAAGGTCATTGGTTTGTGTGTGGTGCCTGCATCCACCCATCAGCCAACTGATCTATGACTTACCTCTACAGAGCTCAGCCTGTCCCACTCTGGAAGAATAAAGAAGTTGATTCCATCTAATGCACCAGGAAGCTGCACATTATTAATCAGCAGGGCGATCAGGATGACATACGGGAACAGAGCAGTGAAGTAGACCACCTTCAAGCAGAGAAAAGAAAAGATTTTAAGAAATGCTCTGCACAATCTCAAAAGGTGATCAAACATCTCATTTCTGGTTATATTAATTTATTTCGGTGAAGATTCTCAGTCATACAGGTAACGTCTTGAAGTTGAGTCATGGAAACTAGACTTAAAATGTTTTTGAAATGTTTCGCCACTCATCCGTATGGTGAAACGTTTCAAAAAGAAGATTTTAAGATGACTTTAAGACATTCATTTGTTACATATGATTTTTTTAAAAATTGAAGACTCGCTCAGATGAAAATCATGTTTTTGGTGTTATTAACATGTTCTTGTGGCATTTTTCTCAAGGTGGAAGGCATAATTGAGCTTGAAATTTCAAGGCACTTAAATTTGCATTTCTAAGTATTTCTTTATTCAAATCTTGAGAATCAACAGCAGATGAAAAAAATGACAAAGGTTGAAGGTGTGAAGTAAAACCTACAATAGCAAGCTACAAGTTCCCTGCTCCACTCCATTCTGATGCATTCACTTGTAGACTATCCAGATCTACAGTATGTGTGTCTTTGTTATCTGTCTATCTGGAATCTGGCATAAAAAATGTACAGTTGGATAGCTCAGATATTGCTCATCTTTTTTGGTTTACCAGTATTTTTATAGGGTTGTGACGGTTGTTAGGGGCTGTAAGTTAGTGGAGGAGAGTGTAAAGAAAGGTATTATGGGAAGTAGGGACAGGGTTACGTCCCACCAACAGTCCTGCTCACAACTCAGAGTCAAATTTCTTATGAACTCCTGCTGCTCTGCAGAAACTGTTTTTTTAGGACAGTCAAATCCTTTTTAAAAAGTCACTGGGACTAGATGTAAAAATGATCGTAGTGGAACTTCATGGCACTGGGAGACAACAACTTTTAAAAAACATTTGATTAAAGCTAATTAAAGGATTAAAGAAAACTATTGAAGAAAATATATCTAACACAAAAATAACACAATTAAAGTGTATTTAATTGAGATAATTTGTCAAAAATGAATGATTCTTTCAGAGTTAAACTAGCTGAAGGTTGTTTTGACTAGAGTTTAGACAAAAAAACTCATCTAGCAAGCATTAGGGCTTTTGCATTGTGTAAATTCTCTATGTTCTATGTACAGCATTAATCCCTTTTACTCACCTTGCCTGTAGATTTCACCCCCTTGAAGATGCAAAAGTAGATGAGAATCCAAGCCAGGATGAGGATGAGAAAAAGCTGCCAGCGCAGTGTTCCAGTTTCTTCTACTCCACTGGTTTGCTCAAGCATCTCATATCTGCAGAAACACACAAAAATGTGCTTAATATTTCATACATACAACAGTAAATAATAACAATGAATGCTTTTTTGCAGTGGTTAACACTGTCGCCTCACACTGAGATGGCCTTGGTTCAAATCCCAGCTGGGTTCTTTTTGTGTGGAGTTTTCATGTTATCCTCATTTATGTGTGGGCTTTTTCTAGGCACTTTGGCTTACTCCCACACCCCAAAAGCATGCTTCAATGGTTAACTGGTGATTCTAAATTGCATGTGGGATTGATTCCCTTTGACAGACTGCAAGCTGTCCAGAGTAACCCCCCCACTTTGCCCAACAGAAGCTGGGAAAGGCTACAGCATCCCAGTGACTTCGAAAGGGATTTAGCGAGTTAAGAAAATGGATGGATGGAAAAGCTTTTTCCTTTTAAAGTAACTTTTTGTAATTGGTAGCTTGATTTTCATGTAACAAATAAAATATCTTTGTCAAATGTGAAGAACATGCAGTTTTATAAGGCAGAGGTTTCTCAGAAAAAAAGGACACTTATGGAATCATGTTTGGTTGTCAGCTAACATTCAAGTAGATAAATCTTGATGCATAATGTCTAAAAACACTCAAACTCCAACTGTCAGGCATGGAGGGGGAGGGGTGATAATTTGGCCTTTTACAGCTGTTGTAAATTTAACAGATAAGTTCATCTGGAATTGATGTTCTAGAACCAATCAACTGATATGGTAATCTCTTATGGATTGATGATGTTGGTTGAAGGTGGTTGAACTGAAGTACCATTATCAGTATGTTGTGACAAACTTTTTCTGATTTTAATTAAGTACTATATATATATTGAGTAATGTATTTATTCTTGGAATTGCATTTAACTCCATAATACATAAAAAAACAGCTTTTTATTTTGTCTGTTATTTAATAAAATGCTATGAAAATGGATTAATTAGTAGATGGATCCACCGTAATTAGGTGTGTTAAGAAATCAACTTCTGAAATGTCTAAAAAAGAAAATGTAAGGCCAATCTGCCAGGTAATGCTTCAAAAAGAGGTTAACTGGTCAGACTTCACAGATTTACTCTTGGAAAGTTTCTCCATGTCATGTGTTTAACAACTTTGATTGCAGGCCATCTCGTGTTTTAACTGCACGTGTGTCCAGGCAGAACACAGGCATTTCCAGGGAGTAAGAGCTTCCAAAAGGTCATGAGTAAATGCAAAAATGTGCATTCGTATCCACAAACTAATAATAAAACCTGACCGGATTTTGCTTTCTGAGGCCGCTGCCACAAATCTGAATGTTCAAAAACAGTTTTTCAATTGTTGTTATTGAAGGTGAAACTAGCAGTCGATAGAACCAATTTTTCTTTTCACTGACCTTCACATCGTAATTGTTTCACAAAACTAGGATACAAAGTCTTTTCTTTTGTGTTCATTCCTAAAAAAATGTGAATTAAAAAAGACACAACAGACTAAACTAACTTTTAGTCTAAATTTAAGTTTGGGTTATTTTGTAATGTCCCATAAACTAAATATTATCTGGCCTGCTTTGATCCTTCTGAGAGCCAGCGCTGGCTTGTGCCACAAACTGGAAGACATACTGGAAGAACTCCTGGCTTGCTGTGGAGGAGTTGCTGCTGTTGGTGGCGTGATCAGAGCAGTGCGGCGTGTTCCAGGTGTTGTTGCAGCTCTGCCACGGCAGTGGAGATTGGAAGGAGTGGAAAAGATAAAAAAGGGCCCAGGTGATGATGACATTATAGTAGGTGCACATGATGAAGGAGATGGCCACTGATGCTATGCCCACTCCTGAGGTGAGACAAAAATGACTTTAACTTTATGTTTTTTGAAAGTCAAAGTCTATTAACCCACATGGGGAGCTTTGGCTGATTGGAAGATGTGAACACAGTACCTTTGAACAGAGGGCAAACAGTTGCCAGAGCGTGCACAGGCCCTCTCCTTGTAAACTGCCCCACAGTCAGCTCCATGTAGAGCAGAGGAATCCCCAGAACCACCAGCATGAGCAGGTACGGCACCAGGAAAGCACCTGGCAGACATGATGCCGGGTCAACGTTCACATACTAAACAGCAGGAATAAAGAAACTGAGGCTCGGCCAGCTTTACTTTTCTCTAATCATTAACTCTATCATTGATCAATTATTTGTGAGTCATCCAGCTATGCCATTACTTTGCTTAAAGTCAAGAAGAACGTGAGGTTTCCCTTTAAAACATGTTATCTTTATTACTCTAAACCTAGAGCATACAATGTGGAGAACATATTTTCTTAAGGTAATTCAAAACTGTTTAAGTAGTTAAATGCTGTGTGATCTATGCTTTAAGCAAAAAGGATGATTGCTTTTTTTCTCGAGTTTATTTCTTCTCTCACCTCCTCCGCTCCTGTAGCAGAGGTAAGGGAATCTCCAAACGTTCCCCAGACCCACGGCACAGCCGATGCCAGCCAGGGTGAACTCTATCTGCTTGCTCCATGTGGGTCTGCTGAGCTGTGGATCCATGTCTGGCCCCTGCTTCATTTATGTTGCCTGTCTGGGCCAAACTTAAGGAGGCTGACTGTCATTTAAATCACTCTGGGGTGATATAACCTCCCTTTTTATTACCTGTAATGATTACCTGAGCAGAGACACTTGAGCATGTTGTAGCTCTCTCACTAAGGAAACAGTTTTCTAGACTTAATAGGTACCATAAAAATTCATAGATTTGTGGTTTTCAAACATGTAAGAATGAACAAAGGTTATAGTAATCTGCTAAATTTATAATTAATGTGATTAGATAATCTTTTCACATTAGAGTGGTAGTCAAAATCATTGTTAAAAATAAATTAAAATGCAAAAAAAAATCTTTTTTATCTAAAATGGAAACATTTTTGTAACCAGTGATGCCAAATTTTAAATAAGAACAGAAGGAAATATTTTTATGGACAGCAAATACATTACTAACAGTTAGATTTGTAAACCATGACAAAGCAAAACTCTAGAAAACTCAACAGTAAAACAGTACAAAGATTAGATTAAGCTCTTTATGCACTGGAGTCAAGCTGAAGTCTGATGTGCAAAGTTTTATCCTCCGAGTTTTATTTACAATTAAAGCAGACATGTCACTGGTTCAGTATGAAACAGTCAGAAGTTTTTATTAAATAGCTCTTATATATGCATAAAAAAAGAACAGTTTCTGTTGTTCCCATGTCTCTTTCTCTCTAAAACAATCAATTTTGGTTTGTGCCTTCTCCTGTTGAGCTATGTCTCTTTTTATCAGTAAACTTGACAAACAAGACCAGAGCCAGCAGTGCTGTCATACGTAAAATGTTTATTTTCCAGAGGCATCGTAGTCAACACATGCACAGAGGCAAGGACACATAACGAAACTAAAAACTGGATCTATTGAAGCTGAAGCTGAAAGTGTTCTCCAGCTTCAGGTAAAACCATTTTATTAACATTCCTGTCACCACATTAAGTTATTTGAAGCAATCTACAAACAAAGTACTTCATATGTTGATGACACGTTGAACCATTCTTACCCTGTTACAGACTAAGATGTGACTGAGACTGCAAAGCAGCTTTAAAATATAACAGAGAAGAAAACATGTGATCAACGACGCAACTCTCCACGGAAGAAGAAACTTCTGGCTTTGGGGATCAGAACAGAGCTTTGCCAATCAAACTGAGTGCTGTGTTTAACCAACACAAGTCAGATCTTGTCTGTCATTTGTCACATACAAGTGTCTTGTTCTCATCTTTATTTGCATGGAGCAGTGTCTGGATGTGTTTGGCTGTAAGTGTGTTCCCAGTAATGCTGTTTTTAGCCAAAATCATAAAACCTGTCTCATTATTCTAGGACATAGTTGCAGCTGATCATTAGAAATTCACAGCTGAGTTGTGGTGTTGGTGGGGAGGAAGCCTTCCTCCACTTCCCATCATGCATCTGTTCACACTCTGGTGATGTGAGGTGATGGGGCAGATGGTTCAGTTCCAAGTTCTTCCCTATTGTTCAGTTGTTTCTGTAAGCAGAGGTGGGTAGGAATACTTAAATTCAGTTTCTTACAGCATTACTAACATGTACTATCAAACAGGTTATCATGTCCCATAGGAACCAAGCAGGGTTGAAGATGCTTGAATGAATTAATTTTTGTGTTGTTTCAATTTTGACTGCAAGTTTTGTATGTCAGTGAAGCTTGATAGTGACTTGTATCCAGCTAGCTATTTTAATGTTTTGCATTTCCCATCTACATAAAAACCTTGGCTGTCTTAGTGATTTTGTTTCTCACCATCGTAAGACTCCAAGAGCTCTGGTTTCTTCTCTCCAAAATAATACCTTAATGTTTCTGCTTTTTCTAATCCTGTCTGAACCTTTAATAAAACATGTCAAGAATGTTGTTATGTCTATATTCGATAATAAAAAAGGATGAAGACATACCAAAGTCATGATGATTAAAAAATGTCATGTTTGACCCAGCGCTTCTGCAGGAGGATCTTAATGAACGCAGAGTGCATTTTATTTTGAAAAGAAGTTGAACGTACTGCCGTCAGAAGTGAAAGAAGTTTAAATGGTTAAATATTGAAAAACATAAGAATGTTATAGCTCAATTATTGTGAATATTTAAACACCACATTTTACAAATGTATGGCTTAATGGCCACAAAACATGGGCTAGAAACTGGTTCAAATGGTTCTTTTAGAGTTAAAGGTTGCAAACCCCTGAACTAAGTGAAAGAGCACTCAAAATCCCGGATTCTTTATTAGAAAGTGATGGTGTACTTCATCAGTTGGAGCGTGGACTGTATAGGAGAACTTCTCTTATACACTCAATGGTTTTTCCTTTGCTCTGTGTGAAAAAGCTTCCTGAGAAACCAGGACTGATGTTGGCAGATGTAATGTGTTTTGTTTTAATCAAGAGACCAAAACACAAACAAAGGAATCAAATCACAAAACCTAAGCTGAATAGTTCCATCCATCCATCTTCCTCCATTCATCCAGAATCGGTCCTGCTGGGGCAGCAGTCTTAAGCAAAGATGCCCAGACTTCCCTCTCCCCGGCCACTTCCTCCAGCTCATATGGGGGAGGCCCCATGCCAGCTGAAAGACATTGTCCTGGGAAATGTCCCAGTGGGACATGCCCAGAACAACTCCCCAGGGAAGCGTCTAGGAGGCATCCAGACCAGATATCCGAGCCACATCAACTGGCTCCTCTCAATGCTGAGGAGCAGCACCTCTACTCCGAGCTCTCCCCTGGTGACCAAGCTTCTCACTCTATCTCTAAGGAGCACCCAGGACCTTGTTCTTTGGTTCATGATGGGCACTTCTGGGCAGCTGCCACGATGCCACGGAGTCATGGAGCAGCTTCACTTCAAAATTTATTTACTGAGAAAAAAGTAAACATTGTAAAAAACAATCCCTGATCATGCCCCCGATAAAACCCCCCAGTGATCTGATCTGAACGCACTGGAGGAGAGGAGGCAGCTTCGAACTGCGACGGGATGACCAGGAGAAGAATTCCAGGATTAAGGATGTGATAATCACCGGATTGAAGATCAAACCCAGTCATATACACACGCAGGAACGGTGAGGACTCCGACGAGCAGGAGACCAGCTCTGTGGAGAAACAGGTGGAAGATTTCTTAATATCTAAAGGAACTTCTCTGGACACAAACAACATCAAGATCTGCTGCCTGCTCCTCAGGAGAAGAGAATCTGACAGAGCTGCGATCCTCTCAAGGTGTGTTAATCGGAAACACAAAACAGCTTTATTGAAGCAAGGAAGACATCTGAAGGGAACCAATATTTACATGAATGAGAATCTCACTAAGCACAATGCTGACATCGCCTGAAGGGCGCGCTCTCTGAAACGGCAGGGGAAGATTCAAAGCACCTGAGTAAGGGACTGCAGAATCTATGTTAAATGTAACGGTTCTCCTGAGCAAGTCAAGGTCATCGTTATCAGGAGCCTGGAGCAGCTGGAAAAGTTTGTACCCACTGCAGTCTAAACAAGAGACAAGTGAAGATGCTGGACTCACGAGATGAGGGGTCAAACCCTAGAAAACAAAGGCTTCTAAAAACAACACATTTTCTTGAACAGTCAACTGTGACCACGACTTTCAGAGAGATCTCAATAGTGAGCAACCTGACCATAACATATTCACTGATAATGATGACAACCTGCAAGATGACATCGATCAATTCTTTTCCACTGTTAATTTGAACTGCAAATATTACAGCATAGATGGCTTTAAAAACTCTGTCAACCCAGAAGGAAGGCTGTCAATCATTCACTTTAACAGCAGAAGCATGTACACCAACTTTGGAGACAAGAAGGACTATCTACAGAATCTGGAATGTTCCTTTAACATCATAACTGTATCAGAAACTTTGTTTAGCTGCAGCAAAGACACTGACTTTGAATTGGAAAACTATGAACTCAGATATGTGAACAGAGTAAATAATTATGGAAGAGGAGTCGCAATCTATGTGCAAAAATATGAAGTTTACAGTAACTGATCAAATGTCAGTTGCAGTGGATAGAATACTGGAATGTATTACAATAGAAATGTGTGAAGAATCAGAATGTCATTATAAGCTGTATATACAGGTCACCAGGGTGACCAGTGTTCAGTGACTGGATGGAAAAAATGTTTCACTCTCAAAATAATAAAGCAAACAAAGCAACATAATTGATCATTTACCTGTTTTTACACTATTTGATTTCAACCTGACAACAAAGAAAATAATAAAAAAAACGAGTCTACAAAAGGTTAAGGAAGGAAAAAAACAATGACCTCCCTTAACAATGACTTATCCAGATAAAACTGGAACTCTGTGTACAGAGAGAAAGATGTGGACACCGCTTTTGAATGTTTTTAGAAATATCTAGAACTACAAAAACTGTCCAATTCAACATTACAAAACATCTTTGGTTAACTACTGGTCTACAAGTTACTTCTTAAAAGAAAAATAGCCTCTACCAAAAAAAAAAAATCTTAAAACAAAGGTCAAAAGAAAGTGAACAAAGATACAAGTCCTGCAAAAATAAACAAACTGAAATAACATGGCCAACAGTTCTTAGAAAATGGAGGAGGCTACAAACTGAGGGGATGCAGGAACTTCAAGATCAAATCGATAAGAACCACAGTTTTTGTGTGTTTGTGAGAACCTCTAAACTTTGGAACAGGTTAAGTAATGAGCTAAATCATTGTTCAAACATACAAAACTTTGGGAAAATGTATAAAGAAACTCTAATCTAACAATATGAAGATAAGATGAGTTCAAGGTAAACTGGTGGTAGAATAATTCCAAATATGTAGATGTGTGAACCTAATTGTGCTGAAAAAAATCTGTTATTTTAATCCCAACCAATGAGTATTAAATTGTGAAATGTGCAATAACGATTACTGAATTCTTTTAATTACTATATATTGATCAACTATTGATTATCTTTACTATATCTCAAATATGCAGCAATTGTTACTAGAAAAATGTAATCACGTGTTCTAATGATAATCAATGTTCATTACATATCGGTTACTGATAAATTTACTGAAAAAAATGGTCAAGATCTCACAGATGATAATCAATAAGCACTTTTTTGTTACTTGAAAACTTAATTTGCAATGTGTAAGGATGATTTCTGGATTCATATAAAATTGTGTTCTAATGATCATCAATGAGTATTACATATCTGTTACATGATGTGTGAGTCATGTTACTGTTTACTGAAATAAAAATATATTGTTTTTTGAGAATAATCAAAAATAAATAAGTACTCCATTTTGTTCCTTGAAAAAATCTGCACTAGATCTGATTCGAACCAGATTATGAAAGCTATAAATTGAAGTGACTATGTAGCGGTGGGATTATAAATTTGCTTCTTCCCACTCCTTTTCAAGCAATTAATCAAGCTCTACTAGACTTTAGTTATTAATCAATATATTTAGCAAATGTCATAAATGTGACTTAAGTCCGTTGTGTGGACACTGCACCCATCCACCTGTCAATCTCATGCTCCAGTCTTCTTAAGACCCCAAGAAACTTAAACTCCTCCACCTGGGGCATGAGCCCTCCACCCACCCAGAGAGGACAAACTACTTTCTCCAGTCAAGACCAGAGAAAGCTGAATAGTTTCCCTATATAATTAATGGTTTTCTTCATTTAGCATTAAAATATCGCCTATGTTGGTCTGTTCAAATGATTACATATATGTTTATAACTGAGGGAATCAAACAAGTTTAAGGGTTGAGCTTTGAGAATTGATCGCATCCAGTGAACCACAGAATTCTACAATATCATCAAACTCACAAGAAAAGACCTTTGGAACCAAAGAATACCAGGATGACAAGAATCTCTGCATATGTCATGATATGTAGTGAGTTTTGCTTGGCATTTAACTCTTAGAGATTCCCAAACAGGGCCGGCACTGGGCATAGGCCACCTAGATGGCTGCCTTGTGCGCCATCTGCTGGAGAGGGCACCAAATGACAATGATTATGCTATGTTGTTTTTTTGTTTTTTTTATATTTTTACAACTTTATAACAGTTGGACACACCACTAATTTAGTTTTTAAAAAGTAATAGTTTAAAACATAAGTAAAATCATTTAATAGTTTGACTTAGTCGATGACTTTACCTGAAGCTGCCACTGTATAATCTAGGTGTGTGTGTGCGCGTGTGTGCGCGTGTGTGCGCGTGTGTGCGCGTGTGTGCGCGTGTGTGCGCGTATGTGCGTGCGTGCCCAGCTTAAACCCACACTTAAACTGATGGGTATATATAATGGATATGAAAAAAATAAAACTCCCCTTTCACCTTCTGTGGCTGGTATCTCACCTATCTCACCCTAAGCTCAGATCCTCTACCGGAGGTCTGGGGGCTTGAGGGTCCTGCTCAGTATCTTAGCTGTTCTTAGAACTGCACTTTTCTGGACTGAGATGTCTGAGGTCTTTCTTAAAATCTGCTGTAGCCACTCCTCCAGTTTGAGGTTGCAGCCAATCACCACGGGCACCACTGTCACCTTCACATTCCAAGCCTTCTCCAGTTCTTCTGAATTCCATGGTATCTTGATGTTACCATCGCTTGGTACCGCCAAATCCACCACAACAGCTGTTTTTTATCCACCACTACAATGTCTGGTTGGTTCGCCATTACCATCCTGTTCGTCTGGATCTGGAAGTCCCACAGGATCTTTGCTCTCATTCTCTACCAGTTTCGGAGGGGTTTCCCATTTTGACTTTGGGGTTTCCTGTCCATAATCTGTACACATGTTCCTGTATGCTATTCCAGCCACTTGGTTGTATGCTTTCCTGGCCAGCATCTTACACCCTGCAGTCATGTGCTGGATTGTTTCAGGCGCCTCCTTGCACAGCCTATATTTTGGGTCTTGTCTGGTGTGGTAGATCTGAGGCTCAGATCACGGGCTCACTCTGGTGCTCAGGGCTTGTTCCTGAGCTGCCAGGATGAGCGCTTATGTGCTGTGCTGTAGACCAGCCCTTTCTAGCCATTGATAGGACTTCTTGATATCAGGCTTCTCAGGACTTGCTTTAACTCGTTGGAGGTATTTGGCTGTTGCGGCTTTCCTTGTTGCCTGCTCCAGGTTGCCATTTGCCTGTGGAATTCCAAGATACTTGTAACTGTCCTCAATGTCTGCTATTGTTTCTTCTGGGAGTGAGACCCCTTCAGTGTGGATAACCTTGCCTCTCTTTGTCACCATCCAACTGCATTTCTTAAGCCCGAACAACATCCCAATGTCAGTACTGTAGATCCTGGTGGTGTGGATCAGGGAGTCAGTGTCGCTCTTAGCCTATAGCTTGATGTCATCCATGTAGCGGGGTTGACTGGTGGTTGCCCATTTCTGAGTTGGTATCCATATCCCAGATAGCAGAATGATGTGGGCCACATTTGGCTGAGGTGCGTCAGAGGTGACAATTGTCTGGCCCAGACAAAGCAGAAGTCAACCTCATGTGGCACTAGTTAAGATAAAAGTGTGGACCACAATCACCACTCAAATCCAGGCCACTTTTGGCAAACATGCGGCAGTCATCTTGTTTTTTGTTTGTACTTTGTTAAACTGATATGTTACATAGTTTTGTTTTTTGCTGTCATATGTAAATTATTTATTATGCAAAGAAGAAATACTTGCTATTTTAAATGTAGGATTTTATTAGAATCTGAATCAGCTTCACTGCCAAGTATGACTTCAAATATACAAGGAATTTGTCTTGGTGATGTTGGCGCCTGCATCAATATCTGCATCAAAAAGCTTTTATTTTCATAAAAGCTTATATATTTTTAGAAAAAAACTAGTTTTCATTGTGATTTTATTTGTATGTATCTTTTATAGAAGGAAGGTTTAATTACTGCTTTTTATTTACTTGCTTTTCATTCACATGTTTTTAAAAAACTTTGTATATTTTAAAATGACATTTTTAGAAGTTTCTTGTTCCAGGCCCAAGGAAAGCAGGGACAGGAGTGAAGCATTAGCATGAGTGTGGGAAGGCATGCCTGGATCAATGCTATTGGTTAAGATAGCTTCTGGGGTTAAGACACCCAACTGTTTGTGCTGTAAGTGTTTGTGCTGGTGACACCCTCTGCAATGCTGCAGCACAAAGGGAAAGACCATGTGGCAGATCATATGAGATGGCTGCAGAGAAAATGGTCTCCAGATCTTCTCCATTTCCAAGTAAATTTGGATAATTTTACCCTTTTGGATTTTGCTTTCTATTTTCTTTGAAAGTCGCAATCAAAAGCTGTAGCCAATCAACGCCCAGAGCAGAGTTAGGAAAGAAGCAGCAGTGAAGTTACAATAAAACGTACTAATTCAAGTTACGGTAAGTAAAGTCTTAACTTATATGATATATAAGGTGTGTGCTGTTGATTGGTAATACAGATGTTTGCAACATTACTGATATTTTACCACATAAGGAGATTGTAGTTCAAGGCCCTTTTTTATGTTTTAGCTGTTGAACCGGCTTAAATCCATCAGAGTACAGAACTCCATGCTGCAGATAATCAATGCAGCAGTTGAGAACATACAGCGTGGTTTCTTTTTTTATTTAAATGGATGTTATTTTATGAAGGACATTACAAATGTAATAAACCCTGAGACTTAGCAGTATTTTTTTTATATATTTAAGGATAAAAAAGACCACCCCAATATAAAAGTCTGTCACTGTTCTTACCTTTGTTATTACATTCTGTTAGTTATTAAAAATATTAGGATGTGCAGTATAGATTGAAGTTTGCTCGGGTTGAATGTTTTCAAGCCCCACACTAACTATGATTTTAATCTATTTTTCTATTTCTATTTTAATTATAATTGTATGTATTACTCCTTGTCATTAAGGGGTAATACATGACCTTTTGTTAGCTAAATATCCAAGCAATTAAAAAATTCAAAACACTTTTTAAAAAATATTCAGCTGAGATTACTGTTACATTCATTTTTGCTTTTGTGCAGGTCTGGATCGGTGGGCACAGCTGGGGCCTAAACCAAGAGGGAGAGTATGCTCGGTGCTGCGGGAAGCCTAAGTCTGCAGTAAAGATGACTGTTTTTTATTCATGTTGTCTTTTTAATAAATAATTTATAACTAAACTATTGTGTCTTTTATTAGGTTCTCAAACCATGACAATTTTACTTAAGATATTTAGGTAAACAGTGGCCCATAGTTGGAGAAGTTGCCATTTCTGAGGGAAATATTTAGGTGACATCTGGCCTTGACTGGGTGTGCTTGTAGCCCACATCCAGCTAGAGGAGAAGGCCACCTAAGTGCCATCATGGAGGCCCAGTACGGGCCAGAGGTGGAATATTCACTTGTCCTTTTCTGGCCCAGTTACAGTGATTGTGGGTCAGTGTTAGGTTCAAGACCTAGACATTAGTAAATCTGCAAAGAAACACAAGAGAGAGTTGAGTATGGTTTTACCTGCAGGGAGAGTGACAGAGACCTTAATTACAAGATTCTCCAAACACTCTGCAGAATCTCTGTCACTCACTGCTTTTTATTAGTTAAGCATGACCTAATTTCACAAGATTGCAAAGGCAAATACACAATGTTCCAAAAGATAATCATAATCATGGGGGTGAAGCAATCTTGCATTACTTAGATAGAAGAGGAAACATCCTTGAACAGCAAAGAACAAACACAAGGGTGTTCGTGCAGGCAAGGAGCTGAAAGTAGAACATGGCATAACTTTTTTGTACAATATTCCCAACAGTCAGACTTGGCTCTCAGCTGGCTTTGCTGTGGTTTGTTTTAGGCCTAGATTTGGCAGTCAGGTCCTGGGCCAAATCTGTGCCAGAAAATATTGTTGTGTTTTGTTTGTGGCTGAGATCTGGCAAACGGAAGCGGACCCACAAGTTCATTCCAGGCCAAATGTGGGCCAAATGAAAGTGCTGGTTTTGGGCCACATTCGGGCCAAAATGTTTTTGTTATCTGGAATAGCCAGTGTTGTTGGTTATTTGGCTGAGGGGGTTCAAACCTATGCAGAACAGCAGTGGGGACAGAGTGTCTCCATGGCACATGCCACATTTGATGGACACTTGGGCAATTGGCTTACCATTGGTTTCAAGGGTGGTTTTCTACGGCTTCATTGAGTTTCATTGAATTTGTGCTGTCAGGTGCTCATAGAATGCAGTGAGTTTCTTAAGCCATTGTGCATGTGTCATGTCAGGGGTGCTGTCCCGTTTTTCATACCTGAGGCTCTTTCTTAGATATCTGCCACGATGAGGGTTACTGGATTCTGTTCAGGGAGGTTGCTGTGCTCTTTTCTCAGAGAGACCAACCATTGAGCATTGCTGTTGTGTGTTGTTTCTTTCTCCCATAAACTTTTTCAGTACTGTTCAGTCTTGGTGGGTCTGCTCTGCTGTTTTGACACTGCCACAGAGCGTACACTTTTGCAGGTTGAGTTGTGTACCGTCTGATTATCTGCTTGGCTTCATTGTCTCTTGTGTACCTATTTATGAGGCTGCTCAAGGCCAGAAGCCTTTGTTTGGCAGTTTCCAGTGCTTCAGGTATAGACATCTGGTTGTATGTTTTAGGCACTTGCTTTTTCACTGCACATCTTTGGTCTTCTGTCATCTGACTCACTTCCCTCCGAGCTGTCTTGATCTTAGCCTCCAACCGTTGCTTCCATGATGGGTATTGTTTTCTCCCATGGTTGCTCTTATAGCCAAGAATATTAAGGGTCGCTGCAGAAGTGTAAATCAGTTCATTGGGTTCTGTGATTGGTGTTTTAAAAGCTAAATATGAATGTTAAAAATAAATGGTAAATATAAAATGTAATATCTAAGTGTTTTATGTAAATGTTTATTTAAATGTAAAAAAAAAAGTAAAATATACATTTCAAACGCCCACTCCAACTATACAAGTATCTATTGTTTTACATAACTGAGCAATTTTTTGACTGAACTGAGATAAAAGTCGTTATAGCTGTATCCTGTGTGAGGACCGTGAAGGTCAGACCAATATTTCTGAGCAACCACGTCCTAATTTTAAACTGAAACGGGCTGAATGCCTTTCCCCTCATGAACTAAACAAATGTCTTGTAAGACGGTTCCTAAAATGGGGGCTTTAGGGAAATGACACGCATCAATTAATTCCTTTGCGTGTCAAAAATGTTGAACTACCACGCCCTCTTCTTTATTTTGTTAACTTAGGAGCTAGATAGAAGTCGGGAACTGTGAAGGGTTAAGGAGAGGAGTGGTCTCTAAGGAAGTCAAATGAGCGGAAAGCCGCTAAAGGAAGCACATCTTATGAACTTTCAAAATAAAACACAAACGGTGCTAATTTTCAGCACAGAGCTCTCAAATGACTGATTTTATTTTGAAAAACAAAAAAATAAAAACGGAAGGGGTACTTCCTGGTGGCGAGCCTCTTTTTCAACAGTCACCACTCTCCATTTTGGGAAAAAAAAGAAAAGGAAAGAATCTGCCGAGGAGAGGGGCGTGAGGAATATAAACATTACTTAAAAGGGAGCAAGTCTGTGAAAGAGAGAAATTGGGTATATTTTGAACACACTCTTCGTTTGACACAATGGGAAATTGCCACACCGTGGGACCGAACGAGGCCCTTGTAGTTTCAGGTGAGCTTAGGGTTTGTTTGGACGTTGTGTTCTTGTTTCTCGGCGCTGTTCCCTCATACTAGAAGTGCAAGCATGGGAACATCTGAAACGAAAGCGGATAAAACATCACATACTCACCCAAATATTTTTCCTCTTCCAGAAATATAGCCGTTAGTAGCTATTGACCAAACAGATACCAGCAATAAATATATACATTTATTATTACAGCATAAAATACATGAAATATTCATTTTGCATTACGCTGCCAGGAAACAGACGAACTAATTTTCAACTGAAGGGGCCAACATCTCGGTAAAACCTACATTTATTTTTTATTTATTGTAGCGTAATTTGTTTCTGCACTGATTTTTGCTGTTTAAAAAGTTTTAAGTCTGAAATCCGAAATGGGAATATAGATGTTACATTTAATTTGTCAGGTTTGGAATATACCACTTGGGTTAGGAAAACCTAATGGCAAAATGTATATTGGTTTTAGTTTTAAGATTTCAGAAACAGAATTATTGTTTTTTTTTTTTCCATTTTAAATGTTGGTTCTGTTGAGCATCAATATGGTGCAGCTTTGCAACAGGAGTAAATTGAATTAGTAGGGGAGTGTCCGTGTCCTGGGCTGAGTCGTGGAAGGCCTGCAGTGTTTGCAGCCATCAGTTCAGGTTTCTTGTGCAGAATACAACCAATATGATTAAACCCTTTATTTGCATAGAAATGTCATCACAAGCTCGGATGTCTTGAAATCAAAACAACATATCACTGATTTTGTCACAGAATTTTACCAAAATATATAATGTTCATGCTACAAATTCTCACTGTTAAAAAAAAATCAGCTGTGCTTTAACATTGTATTGAAAGTTAATTCTGGCATATTTCAGAAAATCAAAATGATCTGATTGGATCTGTTTCACTGACCTAAAATCGATCCAGTACATCTTTAGTCAAAACTTCAACCAGTGGGACTGATAAATATTTGGGTACGCAACAGTGCAGGTGAAGTTTTCCTGATTCCTTGTATTTCTTGTAAGAAAATCAAGTGTGACTTGATCATTTTTTGGTCCATCACATGTCTGTTTTTCACTCTGATGACACTTGATCGTTTTACTCTTTTAGTTTTTACTTTTTAGTAAAATAAATGTACCGTGCCTCAATCCAAATGATATTTTCCAAGATCAATTATAGATTGATTCATTTCATTTTGAAATTATTTTTTAATGGTATAAGTTGATTCGATGGGGCTAAATTGAGTTATCAAATAATCGATTGTTACACCTCTACAACAAGTGATAGGTTTTGTATGCTTGTTCCCTATCCTTAAGACATTCAACATCAGTGTTTCCCTTTTTGTTTTTATTTTTATTTTTTTTAATTTTTTTACTGGTGGTACTGATGCATCTAAATCTTGGTCCTCAGTTGTTATTTGATCAGGGTTACTTTCCTTTATTTAAAAAATGGTTTGCATGGCAGACTAGGTCTACACTGAACATGCATGTGTCATTCAGGTTTTCTGAATGTCCTAGCTTGCTTTTTTTCTGTACTTGTCTAGTCTACAAACCTTTTAGACTAAGTTTTTATCTGTAACTCTGCATGTTTGCTTCAAAACAAACATAAGTGAAGTTTTTATGTTCTTAATATGGTATAGAGTTAGCGTTTGTGTTGTAGAGTGATTTGTGTTCAGTAAAGATAGTCTGAATGTCCCCCTCCTCCTCCATGTCACTTAACATGTGACAGCTGGGAATGTGACATAAAAGCCTCTGGAGTACACTAGTCAAATTTAGGCTTAGAAAAGGATAAGGCATGTTCCGGCACAAGTAGAAAGGCCAATCATCAGTAGATCTGCAGTCTCCAAGATCTCAAATTTCAATGTTTTTCTGTTTTGTTCCTCAAAAATGTTGCTTTCAAAATAAACAAGCGAGTGTTTGGGAGAAAAATGTACGCGTCAGTCTGTTAAATTAAATCACAATTGTTGTGTAAACCACATGGAGCAGCAAGTTTGCAAAGAAACAAAGAAGTGTAGCTTCAATGTGTTGAAGGATCAAAGCAAGCTAAAGCAGCAGAGAAAAGCCAACCACAGCGAGTGCAAACAAGAGTGGTGTGGGTTTTTTGTGTGAACAAACAGCACATGATCACCAGTAAAAAAGTGGTTAAAGAATGTACAAGGGGATAAATGATGAACCATTTTAAAGACATCCTTCAACTTTTGCTGCTGGAGTAGATCTGTTTTAGCTTATGATTCTGAAAATCTAACTAGTCTTTAGAAACAGATTTGGCCAGATGTTGTACACACTGTCATGACGTTAACTTTGTGTTGATGCTTAGGTGGCTGCTGTGGTTCAGACGAAAAAACGTATGTCGTGGGAGGCTGGGCTTGGGCTTGGTGGCTCATCTCTGATATCCAAAGGTAAGATCTGTTTGGCATCAAGCCACTTGTTTAAGCGAGTTCTTACTCTCAGGCAGATAATTTTCAAGAAGGCTCCAAGCTCCAGATTTTTCTATATAATAAAAACAACACTTTTATTTCAACTTAACCTGAATCTTCTGAAACTGTCGGGACTTACAGCTGCGTAGCTTTAAAAATGTCCTCTTTAGGACCTGAAATTGAGCCAAACAAAACTATGTAACAGTCAATGTTCTATTGCAGCTGATGGGAACCTGAACTAACCACTCATAGTTACACATCATTACTTTTTTTTTGTGTTGAAATATTTTTAAATATTTCATATCAAGGACCTGTTATATCTGATATATTTTCAGCTTTACCCCTTAAAAAGTTGTTCTTGATGCTTTTTGTTAGGATGTTATAAAATTAATCCAGCATTTAAAAAAAACATGTGTGTGTTTGTGTATAGTGCCACATTTCAGGCTATAAACATAAAGATATAAAACTGACAACGATCCAAAACATAAAGCAAAATCCACAGTGGAATGGTTACAAAATAAACATATCCAGGTGTAAGACTGGCCCAGTCAAAGTCCAGAGTTGAATCCAGTAGAGAATCTGTGGAAAAAGCGTTCCATCCAACCTCACTGAGCTCCAGCTGTTTTGCAAGGAGGAATGGGCAAAAATTTCAGTCTCTCGATGTGCAAAACTGATAGAGACAAACCCCAAGCGACTTGCAGGTGTAATCGCAACAAAAGGTGGCTCAACAAAATATTAACTTAAGGGGGCTGAATAGTTTTGCACGCCCAATTTTTCCGTTTTTTTTTTGTGAAGAAAGTTTGGAATAACCAATGAATTTTGTTCCACTTTATGATTGTGTCCCACTTGTTGATTCTTCACAAAAAAGTTCACAGTTTTAAATCTTTATTTTTGAAGCCTGAAATGTGGCAAAAGGTTACAGTTCAAGGGGGCCGAATAATTTATATCATTGTGTTCTATTTTAAATAAACGAATATATTATATGATAAAATGTTAAGTAGTTCTCAAGAACAAAGTTTTTTGCTTCTGAGAACTAGGTGCAGCGGTAGGGCTTGCCAGCTCTTGTGTCAAAGTGCTTTTGGGCAAGACACTGAACCCCAAATTGCCTCTGGTGGAAAGTTGCCGCCACTGTTTGGCAGCGGAGCTGCCATCAGTTTATGAAAGTATGTGTGAACGGGTCTGTGACTGTAAAAGCGCTTTTTTGGGCAAACAAAAAAGGTAGAAAAGTGCTAAACAAGTTTACATCACTTACCATTTATTTGTTAGATAAAAAGCATTATGACAAAAAGTAACATTTTAAACCATTGAGTGTTGTCAGAAAATTCTGTACTCTTTACGTTTAAGAAAAAAATCATAATCTTTAAACAAAATGACCTTGTTTTGCTGTTGCTTCCATGACGAAGCGTCCCCAACTGTTGATGCTTGGTTTTTGTGGGTTTTCGGAGTTAAGGAAGTAACCATTTTGCAACAGTTGGAAATGCCTTTGTAACAGGACTTGACGTCGTTGGTAAAATACAAAATCAGCTTTTTTTCTCTCTCTTGTTTGCAACTTTGGTTTGATAACCCTTGTGAACATTTTTCGCATAATAAAATGAATAGAGATGGATTTGTTTTTTCAGAAATACTTACAAAAAAAACTAACAAAACAATTGTCTTGGTATTTTTAAAAGCACAAGGAATCACTTTAAAGAAAAGTTGATAACTTGTTTTACCTGCTTAATGTCATGTGTTGGTAATTCTCAAGACATAATTAAGCTTACAACTTAAATTGGAAAAAAAACCTGAAGAATATTTTATATATTTTTGAAAAAATATTTCAAGGAATGACAGGGTTACTTTATGTGTTATTTTATAATGTTTATTGGACTAATCTGTGTTTTTTAAACACTTATACATGTGACTGATAAATACAGTAAATATGATTTTTCTTTTTTTTTTTTCCTTTTTCTTTTTTTTTTGGGGGGGGGGGGGGGGGGATGCAGTGGGGGTGAAGTAAAGTTTGATCTTTTTGTGTTTTTTAGTAAACAAAGGCTCCACTATACTAATTAAAGAAAAGCTACTGCCACCCACTGTAATCTATCTGGTACCATTTAGAATCCAGAACTCATGTAAATAAATTGGATGTAAAGCAGAATGCTGCTCAGGTTAATGTGTATCTATAAATCCTCATAAGCCTTCCAAACGGGACACCGTGCCCTGCATACAATTGCTTGCAGTGAGACAAACTGGTTGGCTTGTCTGTCACACTTTTACACGTCTGATTTTATTTCCTTGAATTCAACTCAAGTGTGAGGAAAGTGTTCCCCTTTTTACTATTGTTTTCTCGTCTGAGACATTTTTAAAGTTATGGTTCTGGTAAACACTGCATGTGAGTGTTTTGTTTCTTTAAGTCCTGGTTTTAAATGCCTTGTTTGTTTGCCTGGCTCTTTGTTACTGATTTTCTAATGTGTTTGTTCTTTACTGGTAATGATTATAGCCTTTGTTAGCTGTTTAATTCCTTTTTCTATGTACTAATTTAGTTAGTCCTTTAAAGAAAGATGAAAACACAGCACCTTTAATTTTATTTTCACTTTGTGATGGAGTATTTATAGCAAGGTTCTGCCCTTTCTACTTTAAATGTAGAATCTTAATGCAGTTTCAATATAATCCTATGCTTCCTCTAGAGCAGTGGTCCCCAACCTTTTTTAGGCAATGGACATTAAATGTTAAATTAATTAATGTTAAATGTCAGACAATATTTTCACTGACAACCCTGTATGAGGCTGAAGTTGGCATCCTATTTTTGTTAACTTCCAGTTTCTGAAAAATCTGTTTTTCACGCTGATATAGTTCAACCTGAAATCTAGTCTAAAAAGATAGTTTGTATCTGTGTGTAGATGTTTTAAAGATGATGAAGAGTTAATAAAATGAAAGCTTTACTTTGTTTTACAAAAGTCATTTCTGATTAGTGAAAATTCAGTAAAGGCAAAATTGGAATAGAATGGTATTTTAGCACTGGGACAACTCTCTTCAGGCTCAGATTATCCTTCTGGTTAAATAGATTATTTTTAAAATGCCAATCTTCACTTGTGTATTTATCTTTAAGTTTATCTTTAACACAGAGGAATATTTATCTGTTAAAGTTTTTTAAGTTTTTTTACAGCAGAAAAACTCCAAAATGTTTCTTTAAGACGTTTTCACAAAATAGAAACTTCTTTCACAAATTGGCAACTTTTTTTTAACTGAAGCTTCATCCTCTGTGAAACATCTACAGCCCCTTTAAATGTTCTTCTTTAACTAGATCATGTATAGGACCCATTCAAATGTGTTATACATTTTCCTTTGACTTTAGCCTATCCCCACAGTTGAGGCTGAAAACTCTTTCAGCTTCGTTGTACTTTTGAAGTGTGGCAAATAAATGCAAAACAAAATAAAATAAAACATTTTCTAAACATAATAATAATGTTGAATCCCCATGTTTGCAACTTTATCAGCAGCATACTCATTACATTAGAGAGTCAGTTGTTGCATGTTATGCAGAGTGGGCTTGGTTTGTTTGAACAACTGTTCCAATAAATCCACATTGCGCTTAAAGATACTTGGCTTTGTTTGGTAAATTCAGTTTTTTGAACTTTAAAATCAGAACATTTGCTCAATGACTTTTCTGCCCAAAGAAACTTATGCATGACGTTTGTTTTTTGTTTACTTTTTTAACTAGGTTAATTTGATTTAATACAGACTGTAGCAGTCACTTAAAGGGGCCATACCATGATTTTCTTAGGCTTTTCAAAGTAAGTTATATCCATATATATGATCATATATTACCTTTGGAACACTAAAAAACAAATTATTTATGAAATCTGAGTTATTTTTGTGAACTCTTCATACCTGAAAGTAAAACGACTCAATCTCTGAGGCACCGCCTTTCACTCCTTGTTATGTTTTTTTTTTTTTTTTTCTTTGTGGCTCAGTACCAAGAGACCTACAGACTGGCCCAGAGGTTGGGTACCACTGCTCTAGAGACTTCTCAGAATAAAGCCCATCTTTACTAAAGCTCTGCATGCACAAGCGAGTGCTCTGTCCAGCTGCAGTGGGGAGGGAGTGTGGTTTCCTGTTTATGTCGCAGTAATCATCTTAATGTGCAGGCCTGACTCATTGATTGAGCTCTCAAGGAAACTGAGGGATGTGGAGCTTTTAAAACAGAGTCACTCAAGCTGCTGCTCATCTCCATCAAGTCTCATTCGACTTTACGTTTCCAAAGAAAGAGCAGTGGCGTCTCTGTCATCAGCTCTGTAATACAATCTCAGAAACAAAACAGCCAATCTCAACTATTTTTAACTCAAAGTTGTAATCTCTGTACAAGTTTATTCATAGAAAAATCTGGTGATTTCATTTTCAAGAAACGTGACCAATGTGTTGCTACAGAATCAGGTTTTTACCAGCAGCACATCAAAAACACACCAGTCTCTTGTGATGAAACCGGTTAGGCAGAAGCTCGGGTGTCTCCTTTGTGCCATTTTCCTCTTCCCTTTTCTTCTTGCCGCCAGTTGCTGACATTCCTAACAGCTGTTGTCCAACTTACTGTTTTACCTTTGCTATTCCCGCTGCCTGCATAGAATGTCTCTGGAGGTTATGACCATCCTCTGTCGCTGTGAGAATATCGAAACCTCGGAGGGTGTTCCCCTGGCTGTGACAGGGGTGGCTCAGGTAATGCACATTCAGAAAAAAACCCCCAAAAATCAGCAGTTGCTGGTGCTTAAAGCCAAGAAGACTGAAGATAATTGTGCAACTAATAAACTAATAGTAACTATGTGCGCTCCCATCTTCTATGCTCTCTGATTCTTCCTCTGCAGTCAAAGACAGGCGTGTGTCACTCTGCTCTTCTCATTCAGCTCCGCTCTGAAGGTTTTTTAAAGCTGGGACTGAGTAAATTTGCACACAAGATCAAAAATATGGATCAGAACGGTCCAAAGACCAGTGAGTTGGTTTTTAAAGTCCCACGCGTATCTGAAGACTTCTGAACATTGAGTAGCCTATAACATTGCTCTGTTTCTAGTGATCTGGAGTCCTTGGGTGAATGGTTTCACTTTGTCTTGATTTATTTTTTCTCCTTTTTGTTTTGCCTTGTGTTCTACTCCTTTCCCTCATTTTCTCTCCCTGCAAACATGTCACTTTTTGTTTTATATTTTTCCACACTCTTCACAGGATAACGCTTGAGATTATGACCCTGCAGCCCAAGTGTGAGGATGTAGAGACAGCGGAGGGTGTAGCTATTACTGTCACAGGGGTGGCTCAGGTAAATCACCACACTTTTCTAGGAATGCCAGTTCAGACTCAACTAAACCCAATCCTTCCTCCATCTTCTGGCATCTGTTTGTGATCCCACAGAGGCAACCTTTCTTTTACTACATTTTGAAATGGCATTATTGTTTGCATGATATCTTCTCATATTTGGGCAGAATGCACCAGTTTGAACTTTTTTTAAGGATGTCATTATACATGCATACACTGGTTGTACAAAGTAATGCAAGTCTTTGTGACACTCCAAATACAGACATCGACGCAACTCAGTTATGTTCAATGTTAAAACCCTTTTCCAAATACTGAAATTTGATAAAAACATCAACATTTGATAAATCTACTGTAAAATCCACTATCACTTTCTGTTTGGGACTTGACTTTATGCTGCAGGCAGAGCCAAAAGGTTTTGCTTCATACACTGACTACACATGAAGCCCCACAAACCAGAGCAAAATCTTGGAGTACCGCATAGATGCTCACAAGTCCCTTTTTGCAAGTCCAAATCTGAAGTCTTTGCATTGAAGTTCAAGTCTAAAAACTTACATTGAACATAACTATGTTATTGTTACAAATTGTCATTAATATACTTTTAAAAATTTGTGGGGAAACAATAACAGAAAGACAATTTCTTCACTGTATGAATAAATAAATGTTCACAAGACCCGAACTTCAAGTCTTTGCATGTGAGACTAAAGTGCGACATAAGTCTGAGTATTAAGTCCTCATCTCTGGAAAACTAGAACCATTTTTTTGTTTAAAAACAGTCACAAATGGCAAAATAAAGAGCAATGTTTAGCTGTGAAAAAGGTCAAATGGTCTACTTGCAGCATCTAGGAGTCTAGTGGCACACCTCTGGAAGACGGTTCATCACAGCTACCAAAAGAGATGTTCTAAAGCTCTGATGGACTGATGGACTCTGACACTGCCCAGCTGGTGTGCTGTGAAGAGATCCTAAAAGGAGATTTACTCTGGTCGATCTGCAGTCTGTCTATGGTGCGTCTTCGTTGTGTTGGCAAAAATAAATAAATAAAACATGATGTTCAGTAATTAACTGGAATTTTTACATCGCCTCCGTCATGTCTGCGCCTGACATCCGTCTTTCGTTCTATTTCCAGTCCATCGACGTGTCAATGTCGTGGCAAAAACCTGGAGAAATGGGAACCAGGTCTGGGTTTCAAAATGAAAACTTCTGCTGCACTTTTGAAATAAAAATGTATAGAATGTTATATTATATTTAAGGGGACGTGCCTACGCGACGACGCATGTTAACACCGTGGATGATGCCATTGTCCATTTTTGCCATGGACGACCAAAACTTAATTTTGCAAGCATGGAAAGCCATGAAGTGTAGGATGGTTGCTGGATAAACCACTCCTCTGGAAGCCAGGGAGAACAGACCGGAGACACAACGAAGACAATGTAAACAAACTGACGGTCATGAGACAGACTCCCAATGCAACTGAGACTTACCGCAGATTAACCAGCGTAAATCAGTTAGGCTGCCTTTTTCAAAGAGATGAAAAAGAGAGCAACAATGATAAGGCATCTTGAACTTCTTACACTACCACTGTTTTACAAGATCCGCATTGACACAGGCCATAAGTAATGATTCTCTGCAAACCAGCGTCTCTGTACTAGCTGAGGAAAAATCTAAACTTAACACAAAAAGAATGAAAATTGTGTTTGGTAGATTGTTTTTGCCTGTTGACAATATATCTTGTCATTTTTTTGTCATCAAGAGCTCTGTTTGTGGGGTCATGGATGTGTTGATGAGCAGCAGAGCTGAGAATAAGGGTTGTGATCGTGGGCAGTAGTGTCTGCTTCATAGCCATTTTTTGCTGTTTTAACTTTTTGCTACAAAAACTGTGATCTACCAAACACAAGTTTTCTTTTAGTGATTGTGTGACTAACACAAACCAAACCTGTTTACTGCAACATTATCAAACAAAACTCCAAAACCTGGGAAAAAAACTTGAGGAAAAACTTGAAAGCACATTATAATCTTGTATAGTATATTTTATCCATCTGTATACATTATATAAAGGTTAAATAAAGCTTAAGGATAAACCAAGTAAATGTTTCCCTTCAAAGAAGCCTATGTTAACTGCTTTTTTAGAGACGTTCTTTTTGACAAAGACTGTTGTAGAAAAAAATCTCTCTGAGGACTTTCTACTGTTTTCTGATCATTTTTTTGCCCCACCCATTTTTCTTTGCATGCCGTTGTGCTTCATCATTTTGTCCACAACTTTGTTCTCCTGTGTGTTGACAATGAACCCAGTGTCTGAAGCTGAAGAACTCCTCTCCCTTTATCTTGGGAGGCCCATCACGTCCCTCGCTTGACCAGTGCTACTAATCAAACGGGGGTGGAAACACGGGCTCCCCTCAAGTTCATGAGACATACATGTTGAGGCTTGAAGGGAGGCAGTCTGCTTACAAACCGGAGTGTTTTTAACCATTGACTGTAGATGAAAACTAGACTGAATGACCCCTCCCCCCTCATGTTCAAAACAAGAAGGCCCCAGGAAGACAACATCTCTGATACCTTTTTAAACATGTTCTTACTAATCCAATTTGTAAAATATTTTTGCTGCAGTGCAAGTTATTGGAAGTTATAAACTGGTGGTCTAACATTGTACTTTGGAAACGTTTGACAGATTCTCCTGTGCCCGCTCCTTTGTAAGGGGGTGTGGATTTCCAACAAACTCTCCTGATTGGCAACAGTGGTTGCCATAGAAACGTTGACTCAGACCAACTCGAACCAATCATTGGTTTTGGTTCCAATGTAGCAACATCCGTGTTGCAAAGAAATGGCGACTAAATTGACTTAATTTCATTAGCACTGGAAGCAAGTAATTTTCTTTGAGTGATGTCACACTCACTCACTCACTCACTCAATCAGTCCAGTTCTCATACAGTCAGTGTTTGTGACCAAGGACCAGTCCAAGGTTAGACAAGCTGTGGTCCAGAAGCCTAAATGAACTTCACTGATTCTTCACCTCCATTTTTCCTGTGGAAATTGTTGCGTCCATTTGGAGGCAGTTCAGCTGACAGCGGCCTGTTTAAACAATTTGAAAAACCTTCACATTTTTACTTTGCTCTGGTCTATTTTTAGGGAGACATGCATTAGGGGGGGGTTGCTAAAAAAGACTGCAGTTACCATGCACGTCTCTCCCTGTTGTCTGTCTGAGTTGGCCTCCGTTTGGTTTTAGTGAATGGTTTGCTGCCTTCTCTGTTTTTCAAACAGTATTTGTGTGGAATGATAACAATTTCCCCTGACTTTGTGTCCCCCACCCCCCCACCCTATCATTTCTGGTTGGAGTGCATGTTGAAAACAAAACCATGTGTGGACCTCTCACCTAAGGACCCAGCTCACTGTCCTTTTTTGATATATATGTTTTTTTAATGAAATCTTACATGCTCTGTGGTCGGAGTTAGATTATTAAATGATTGTTTTTCTATGTGAAGGACTTGGGGGGTTTTTATTTTAAGGCTTTAAACAGAACTAAGGACTGAATGTAGTCAGTAATGTGTCTTTTAGTGCTACAGATCTAAATATTCTTTCTGTAATACTTGATATATATACATAAATATGGAGATGAATCATGTTCTTCTGTAAACTTTTTGTGGTGAATCACAGCACTGACCCATCATCTAATAATATAATTTGCACCAGACCAAAGTTTTAGCACCCCACCTGAAATGACACATGCTAAAGAATATGAAGACAAGAAGCCCCCACAGTTTGAGCACCTGCTAGTCAGTAGATTTATTGTGCTGAGAGTGAATATTGATGAAATGTATACATCCATGTCACATTTACAATAACACTGAGTATGTCTTTGATGATGCTCCCTTTCGCCTGTGCAGTCAGCTATTCAATAATGAGACAACCACGAGCTACAGTGAGCAGGGATGACTGATGTGCTTTTGTTGGGGGGATGGCACCGGTGCTAGTGTGTGGTGTTTATGTGTGCCTCACCTGAGCGCGAATGTGTGTTCAGCTGACGATTTGTGTCCATGCTGATGCCAGGTGAAGGTGATGACAGAGCGTGAACTGCTGGGCTATGCTTGTGAACAGTTCCTTGGAAAGACAGTAGTGGAGATCAAGAGTGTCATCCTACAGACCCTGGAGGGTCACCTGCGCGCAATCCTTGGTGGGTAGCAGCTCAAAACTGCACTGAATTTTCCTCCCTTTGTTTTGCTGTCATTTGCTTTAAGTAAAACTGAAGGTGCAGTTGATTGTGCTTTCTTTCTCTTCCCATTCTCTGTGTTTGTGACCCTGTTGGTTAGTTTCTGCAGAGTACTAACCACTCATTCTCTGTCAGGCACCCTCACAGTCGAGCAGATTTACCAAGACCGAGACAAATTTGCCTCTCTAGTGCGAGAGGTGGCTGCTCCAGATGTTGGACGCATGGGCATCGAGATCCTCAGTTTCACCATCAAGGTGCTAAAGCTATTAGTCTCCTTATTTAAATGTTTTCCCCTTTTTTTCTTCTCCCATTTCAGAACTAGTATTTCTTTCCAACCTTTTCTTAATTGTGTTCTCCCTTTTGGCCAGGATGTTTATGACAAAGTGGAGTACCTGAGCTCTCTGGGTAAAACTCAGACAGCCGCTGTGCAGCGAGATGCTGACATTGGAGTGGCAGAGGCCGAGAGGGATGCTGGGATCAGGGTAAGAGGAGCGTCCAGAGGGAGTCCTGCAACTGTCTGGTTCTGTCCTGACTGATACACTTCACTGTAAGGGCGCTCTGGAGTATGCTCAGACTCCAAATGCAGCAAATTTAAAATTAAATCAACCTTTATTTATAAAAATCACTTCTCATACGCAAAACACTTTACAATTAAAAACAAAAATAGACACCAAAATTATGATTAAAAAACCCAACCCACACTCCCCTCTATTAACAAATACAGTATCTCACAAAAGTGAGATACTTACACCTTCACATTTCTACAGATATTTATTTATACCATATATTTCCAATAGTAGCCTGGGCATTTATTTAAAAAAAAAAAAGTCAGCCGACCCGACGTTTATTAGAGACCAGCATCTATTGGAGACCAGCGTTTATTGCATCACAGACAGAATGGTGATGGTTAATGGGTTCATTTTGCATAAAATTGAAGTAACAGATTTCAGGATTTATAGAAATCATGAGAACTTTTTATTCTGTTCAAACCAGGCTTGCTCCTTTTCTTTCTGCAGCCTCTCTGTTGTTTAGGATTCACCCAGAATTGATACATGGAGCTAGCAGCTAATGTTTTTAGCTGTTAGCTACATAGAGCTAGCAGCTAATGTTTATAGCCGTTAGCTACATGGAGCTAGCAGCTAATGTTTATAGCCGTTAGCTACATGGAGCTAGCAGCTAATGTTTATAGCTGTTAGCTACATGGAGCTAGCAGCTAATGTTTATAGCCGTTAGCTACATGGAGCTAGCAGCTAATGTTTATAGCCGTTAGCCACATGGAGCTAGCAGCTAATGTTTTTAGCCGTTAGCTACATGGAGCTAACAGCTAATGTTTTTAGCCGTTAGCTACATGGAGCTAACAGCTAATGTTTTTAGCCGTTAGCTACATGGAGCTAGCAGCTAATGTTTTTAGCCGTTAGCTACATGGAGCTAACAGCTAATGTTTTTAGCCGTTAGCTACATGGAGCGATCTCTGTGTTTAAGACATGGATGATGTTAAGAGATCAGGTTGATTTATTTTGAAAAGCTCTACAAAAAAATCATAGATCATGTCTCCATGTTTGGGTTCATGAAAACATTTAAAATTTCCCACAAGCTACTGAGAGCTTCTCTCCACTGTGTATGAACGGCTGCTTCCCGGTGTTTCCTCTCTCTCTTACGGAGTTTGACGGCTTTCTGTCCCACATTAAACCGATAAAATAAAATGAGGGTACCTCTTTTGAAGTGTCAATAAAAATAACTAAAGTTCAGGAGGCCCGAGCAGACTGCTTTGCCATACCGCGCCAGTTCTCTGTCAGGCTGCCAGCTCCTCACCAGTTGCGGCATAGCAAGCTCCAGCTATTAAGTGTACCGCCTTTGTCCAACAGCAGCAGCCTGGACGGGCTCAAATCCTGCTGCCCCAAGGGGGATCCAGTGGGGTAATAAAATGAATGAAGTTCAGGAGAATCCAGGGATTGATCCACTTTAAACACTAGGAAATGGATTTGCTCCTTTTCTTTCTGCAGCCGTTTTTGCTCCTTCACCATCTGCTTGTGCCATTCTCTGATATGTTTAGGATTCATCCCAAAATGTGGTTCTGATTTCTCATCAGAATGTTCTTTGGTTTATTCCACTGCTAAACATTTAAACAAAATGGAACGAGCCAAAATGTTGTGATCCTTGTTACACTGGCTGAATGCCACAGACACCCAGTCCCCACCCTCAGAATGCAGCAGGGGGGAGGGGGTTGTCCGGTCTTAAAGGAGACCGGCCACAATTAGGGACCGGCGTCTGTTACAACACCTGTTAGACCCGGCTTTTACTGTAGACCAGCGTCTATTAGAGACTGGCCATTATTGGAAGATATACAGTATACATGTTTTCATGGGACAACACTGTGGAAATGACCCCATGACACAATGAAAAGTAGTTAGTGTTCATCTTGTATTGCTGTGTAATTCTTTAGTAAGGCAGTGATCATCTTGGGGGTTTGTTCGCGGTCAGTATCATGCTGGAATACTGCCCTGCGGCCCAGTTTCTGGAAGAAGGAATCATGCTCTGCTTCAGCATGTCACAGTTCACGTTAGCATTCATGTTTCTCTAGTGAACATTAGCTCCCCAATGCCAACAGCACTCATGCAGCCCCAGACCATGGTGGATGGTCTTGGCCATAGTGCTGCAGCCCCGTTCATGGTGTTGGCAGTCTTCTCATATAGTAGGCCAAACTTTATGGTAAGCAACAATTATTTTTTTCAGATCTTCTAAGAGTTGTTTGCCATGAGGTGCTATGCTGAACATCCTGTGACCATGCTGAGAGAGTTTAAGAGCCTTAATACCAAATTGAACACACCTGCCGTCTTTTGACACCTGAGACATTGTAACACTAATGAGTCACATGGAAGAAAATGACTGTGCTCACATTTTTATTTAAGGATGTACTCACTTTTGTTGACAGAAGTTTGGCTATTGATGCCTGTATTGTGATTTATTTTGATGGAAAAAAATTACACTGCTATACAAGATGATTGTGTCAAAGACTAATTTCCTCAATATTGTCCCATGAAAAGAAATGAATAGATATCTGCAGAAATGTGAAGGGTGTTCTCACTTTTGTAAGATACTGTACATCCCCACACAAAATGAATACATCTTATAAATGTATCTTATAAAAAAATAAACCTGAAGGTGGTTTTCTTTTTAAAAACTTACTGCAGGATCTCCATGCGATGCCTTAACAAAGTCTTACAAAAATATTCAAATTCATTTGTTCACTTTATTTATTTAATTATGTCGTTTATTTAAGGAGGTAGTATTCACATCCACAAACGAGACAGTTCTGGAACGTGGCCTCACTTTGGGTTTTTGTTCTGACCTTGAATTTACTGAATTTGGTCTTGAGTTCTGTTATGTACGAGCTTTATGTATTTTGTTTAACTGCATTTTCAAAGCATCTAAGCCCAAACTTCATTTTCACTTGATTCAGTGAGTTCATATACATCATCACACACCTGCAAAGTAACAGTATACTTGAATGCAACACAACTTTATTAATATTAATAAAACTACATAACAACACCCATTGAACATCAAACTCTGGTCATTATTGTTATGAATGTTATGCAAACAGGCTCAGTGTGTTGGAATCACCGGTTTCCCTGATAAATCCATATTTTAAGTAGCCCACTGTTTTAAAAAAAATTTTTTTTTTGTAGTTGTAGCCTATTCTCCCGTCTGGTCGTCTGTCCCTGCACTTATCCCTCATCCATTTTCAAAGAAATGCTCCACATACTACTATTATTGTGTTGCACGCCACCAAACTACTTTTAGCACTGAAGTTACTGAAATGTAACCAAGAGAATCCAGTCATCTTCAAAGTAAAAGATTTTTCAGAATAAAAGATTGTTCAGATGTAGTCATTTTGCTCCCCTGACTAAACTTTGCAGCTCAAGTAATCAGAAGTGGAGCTGAGAGAATCTAGTTGTTTTTCAATAAAAAAGATTGCTGAGACTCAAAAGACAAAAAACTGGAGGAATTAATTATTTCTCTCTCAGCCCAGTGCCAATTGATCCACGGACCGGTACCGTGTTCATTTTGATTGATTTTTTTTCAGGAAGCGGAGTGCAAAAAGGAAATGATGGATGTGAAGTTTGTTGCGGACACAAAAATGGCAGACTCCAAAAGAGAGCTGGAAATGCAGAAAGCCTCCTTCAATCAAGAAGTGAACACGAAGGTATCACGCTGAATCCACTGAACTGCACACAAGTTAAAATCTGTTTCAAAGTGCGAAAGATTCTTCTTGTTTTTAGAAAGCAGAGGCTCAGCTGGCCTATGAGCTGCAAGCGGCTAAGGAGCAGCAGAAGATCCGCCTGGAAGAGATCGAAATTGAAGTGGTGCAGAGGAAAAAACAGATCACAATTGAAGAAAAGGAAATCGACCGCACTGAGAAAGAGCTCATTGCCACGGTGAAGAGACCTGCTGAGGCCGAGGCCTACAAAATGCAGCAGCTGGCTGAGGGCCATAAGTGAGTCCTCCCCGTCTGCAGAAACCCCTAACACCATTCTGCAGCCAAACACAAAACACTCAGCAGTTTGTCATGCAGAGATTTCAGCAAATTCAGTTATCTTTCTTGATTTTAGTGGTTTATTTAAAAAAGTTTCTGAAAATAAAGACATTTCTGCAACATGAGACATGCATTGTGAAAATACAGAAAAAAATGCAACTTCCTTAAGAGTTTTGATCATTTTGTGCAAAAATTGACTTTTAAATGATCTGTCACACTGTCATGAGAGCACCATAAACAAGTTGTGAGGGCAAATTTGTTGAACTTTTTTTCTGTTTGTAAAACGAACAGTTTTTAAAAAAAATGCTCTTATCAGCCTTTTGCACAGCTGAAAGCACCATTCCTGATGGTTTTGCTCCTTACCGCAGACTGAAGAAAGTGTTGACGGCTCAGGCAGAGGCTGAGAAGATCCGCTGCATTGGTGAGGCCGAGGCTACCTCCATTGAAGCTGTGGGGAAAGCAGAGGCCGAGAAAATGCGGCTGAAAGCTGAGGCTTACCAACAATACGGTGAAGCTGCCAAGACTGCTCTGGTCCTCGAGGCCCTACCCAAGGTCTGTGTATGCTTGTATTCAACTTAAATCTTGTTAAAGGTGATGGGGGCTGTTAGTGGAGCTTCCTTTACTGTGAATGTAACTTCTTAAAAACTTTAAATGGACAAGACTGACAGTAATTGCTTGTTTTCCTGTTACAGCTGGGAAACCTTGACTCTGAACCTGCACAGCAGCAGAACAGAATCACATTTCTGACCCTTTCCTGCTTTGAAAATGTTACCAAGCAGAGTCTCTGGATTCATCCAAAACTCTCCTCACATTTGATTTAATTAAAAAAAAGGGATGTCCAGATTCAATCTTGTGATTGGAAATCGGGTCTGATCACTTTTTAAAAAATATGTATTTTAGAGAGATGGCAGTGAGATTGCTGTCAGGAGACTGTCTACAAATGACAAGCTCTATAAAAAAGTGATTAAAAAAACCCAAAACTAAATCAGTAATGTCTCAAAAAACAAAAAAAGTGGTCCCATTAACCCTCTGGTGCATAGTGGTCACTACAGTGGACAGCTACTAAAAGTGACAAGCATGGCCTCTGCTGCCAAAGTCCAAGTTTAATTCAGTGTTCAGTTGGTGATAGTCAGCGTGATCAGGGAGCTTATAGAAGATGACCACATGACAAATCTTTACAGCACTGATGAATACTGGCAGTCTACAGTAAAGCAACAGTGGAAGGCGCAGTGGAACCCCAAATGGAGAGCAGTAGCCTGAGGTCAGGCTGGCCCCAACTTATTCATGTGAAAATGCCAATAGATGGCATGATGCACACAGAAGATCAAATACATCTGCATATTGTGCAGTGTGCCACTGTGTTCCGGATGCTTGGTGAACTTTCATGATAAAGAAACTAAAATATCAGTTTCTGTTTCATGAAATGACTCTGAATTGGATCTAAAGACAACCTGATGGGAACATCCATGTAGAAAATAACTGTCTTTGTCTTTCTTTCAAAATAAGGATGTCTGACTTTTTTTTCTTGTCTAAAGATTGCTGGGAAGGTGGCTGCTCCCCTGTCCAAGACGAATGAGATTGTCATCTTGAGTGGGGAGGGCAACCGTGTCACTGGAGAGGTGAATCGCCTGCTGGCTGAACTCCCCGTCTCGGTCAACGCCCTCACCGGGGTCGATCTGACCAAGGTGAGAGTCTCGCTGGTCTTCATTGGACTCAAAGGCAGAATCCAAATTCTTCCCCTACGGCTTCTCCCTAGTCCTACCTTTAGCTCTCCAAACGGACACTAATGGAAGAATAGTGTCTCTGAACTCTAACGTTACTACCACTTGATGATGTCATTATTAGTTGCCGGTCATCTATGTTGGTGTGTAGCTGCCAGCGCTCGGAAAACACACAACGTCATCGGTTTTATACCTTTTAACAGTCATGTCTAAACAAAAAGTCATTACTTACATTTAAGTGTAAACTGTTGTGCATCAAAAGCACACCCACGTGAAGAAATGTGTTCTCGGCCGCGTCACAAGCACCGAGAGGTTTACCCTCCCAGCAGAAGGATAGCCAGCTCTGTTCTTTGAAAATAATCCTTTCTGACATTGCTACAGCTTCAAATGCCCCTACAGTTGGCGGGGTGGGGAGAAGCTGGAGGGGAAGAATTCGGATTCAGCCCAAAAATTGTTGACTTCTTATTTAAAATGATCATGTATTTATGTATCATGTAAAAAAAAAAAAAAAGAACAAAAGTTGATTACATAAACATTCTATTTGCTGTCTACATTGTAACAACATGAAAAATGGAAGGATTATTTTATTGTAAATCTATCAGTCTCTCTGTGTTCGCTCATCACGGGACGCTGAAGTCACACTCAGATCATTTGGCTTAAAAAAACATCATAAAGGTTTTTTCCCTACAAACTATATAGTTTTTACTTTTGAAAACGCTTCCTGCCTGTTGAAACCTAGTGACCCGTTTGCCCTCTGACCCCACAGATCCCTCTGCTCCAGAAGATCACTGGCCAACAATGCCAAGAAGCCATCTGATGGAGATCCGTTTGACAAAACATTTTTACTGTTTATCTGCCTCAGTCATGAAAATATATTTTTTAGCAAAAGACCCTTATGCAGACAAACATTTCACTGTTGTTTTGAAATTATTTTAGGAAGTTTTGATTTTCCTCAGGAAAATGAAGGCCACTACATTGTAGTTTCTGTGTGGTGAACTTTCTCCTGTTGTGTTATGATGTTGTTGAGCTGTACAGGTTATCTGAAGGCCAGTTTAACAGTTGTTAGGGAGAAAGAATGCATCAATGTTTAAGACTGGTGAACTTTCAGTTTCCTTCTGGACTCTGGAGGAAACCGTTTCTTGCTGTTAGAAGCTCTGTGTTTCTTGAGGCTCAGTGAGGTAGCTTGCAGCTCACTGGACTTTCCTTCTTGCTTTCAGACTATAGGTGATGTTCTCCGGGTCTCTAGATCTTTATAGACATCCCTGTGATTGGAAAAAAAGGTTTTGTAGTTTATCAAAGTATAAATATTTGAATCACTTCTTGTAAGATAATCTTACCTCACAGTAAGCTGTCTTGTTACCTGTCTTCTCATTCTGAAGTGCAGTGCCTATTAACCACTCAAGTGCTCAAACCTTAGTAATGGTTTGGCTTTATTTTGTTGTGTTTTTTTTTTAACTCCCTGCTTGCTCTCAGTAGATCTGCTTATACTAGCATTAGTGTTGACTCAGCTTTTTTGTTGTATGTTGAACACATAAAGCAAACACAAAGCCATATGCAGCCTTAACGAAGACCCTGATAATGCTTTAGTTCCACCTCAAGTCCTGCATGTTGGACTCTTGGGCTCTGACTTCAATCCTTGTTCCACCCCTCAGTTACCTCTTTTTTTTTTTGTTTTTGTTGCTTGTTACACATTGAAATAGTTCACTTTCACGTTTGGAGATGTTGGATCTACGGTATGTTGTAGCAGTTGAAAGTTGGGAGAAAAGTGTTGAAGATTTTCTGGAATTTCTGATCCATCGTTGGGAAAAGAAGCATGTGGGCGGGGGCGGGATGTAGACAAAACCTTTAAGGTTTCATTTTTACACAGCACTTTTGCTGAAGTACTGATAAACCACTTTTTTATGAATACAGGCTATTGGTTGAAACGCATATCAAACGCAACGGGTGAAATCACCTGCCATACTTTGACCACTAGAGGGCAGAGTTTCTACAGGATTTTCACAAGCTTTCATGGGATTTTTGTTTTATTTTAAAGTCCATATTTCTTTTTTTTCCTGACCAGCTGACTAATAACTGTTGACTTGCTTTTTAAATGTGATCATTTGATTTTTTTGTTAGTGAGGCCATTTTTCTGATCTTAAAAAAAAACATTTAAGACTTGTTTGTTTACATTTTTGCTCCCTTCTGTTTTAGACACTCTCTTCATTTAGCTGTTTGTGATGGGATTTTTTTTTGTTTACTGTGGAAATTGTAGATTTGATCAGGATTGTGCCATGTAAACCAACCGAGATAATCTGATAACCATAAATATGTGATCTACATGTCTTTCTATTGACTTTTTTTCCCTTAACGTGATGGTTGCACCACATCAAAACTGAACTCAACATTTTCACACAACTAAGACTCTTCTTTTTTTATTTAAATGTTGTAAATGAATTGCTGCTGCTGAAAGCTCACACACAAACTACCTTCTCAGTTTCAACTGTTAGCATTTGTTTTGGTTATTATGTACAGAAAACATTTTTTTTTCTTTTAATACATTTAAAAAGTGTGCATTTTCAATGACCAAAGTGATTGACAACCGTTCATAGACATGTGTTTTTGTGACCCCCTTCTGAAGAATGTGGTCCATTCCAACCAAACACACCACCATTTTAGTTCTGAATGTTCTGTAAAAGTTTTCATGAGTTCTCTTTAGGTTCCATGTGCTTTCGGTTACCCTTCCTTGCAAACACATATTGGATTATAGACTTTTATAAACAATTTAAGAGGTTGTACATTTAAAGATATCTCTGCAGCTTCTTATCGCCTGTTTTTCTTTTTTTTTTTAGCCATCAATTTGCGCTTAAGAGAACCCGCTTTTGCTTTGGATAATCAGAATTGCAGCAACTTCTGTTTCCTGCTTGTAGCATGTAAGAAAAATGACCAAACATATTACACCTATGCCTTAACTTACATCTACATCCTTCTCTTGTTGAAATGTCTGTTTGACGTCTTGTTGGGACCTTCTCATGTAACACTGAATTCTGGAGACATGAATCAGCATGTCTGTTTCAGCATGTGCCCATGATGTTCTGTGTATTCTGCACCACCCTCTAATAAATGATATATATCACCAACTGTCTGTGTCTGGGGCCTTACATTCCAGCTAAATTCTTTAAGTTGAAAATCTTCAATAATTCAAAGAAGAAGAGGAAAAAGGTGAAATAGGAAAAAAAAAGGAAGATGTGATTTCCTGGATTTTTATTTTTTACGCTCCGTTTCTCTCAAACGCTTACAGTGGATGAAATAAGTATTTGATTCTTTGCTAATTTTGTAGGTTTGCCCTCTTAACAGGAAACTGACATTCTAATGTTGTTCACTTGAACAGTGAGAGATAAAAAATCAAGAAATCCACTTTAAAGAATTGGTATATACATTATTTCAATACATATGAAAATATGTTTTCACATTTCAATAAGGGAAATAAGTATTTGATCTCCTAGCAACCATTAAGAGTTCTGGTTCACACAGACCAGTTAGGTCCAAATGAATTCCTTCATGATTTAGAGAGTGATTGGAAGAAGCTGCTGTGATCAGACCACACCAATATGGAGATATTTTGCATCAATATTTTGAGGGGGGTGGGTGTGTGCATGCACAGGGCGTGGTTCTTTATTGTATTGATGGGCGGAGCCATGGACCATCAAATCCTGAGTAAGAACCTCATACCCTCTACCAGGAGGCTTAAACGGGTCATGGACCGGTCTTCCAACAGAATCATGACCCAAAACAAACAGCCAAGACAACCAAGGAATGACTGAAGAAGAAGCAGATCAAGGTCATGGAATGACCCTGCCAGTCTCTGGACCTCAATTCACTTAAAAAACCTAAAGAGAGCTGAAGCTCAGAGTTGCCAAACAGCAGCCACCAAAATCTGAATGATTTAGAAATCATTTTTAAAGAAGAGTGGATCAAAATTCCTCCTGATGTGAGCAGAAACCTGATCATCAAGATTCATCTGATCTCTGTGCTGCTAGTAAAGGTTTTGCCCTGAAGTCTTTCCAGCAGAAGGCTTCAAATACGTTATTTCCTTGAATGAAATGCAAATACATTTATATAAATTCTTTAAAGTCGATCTATTGGTTTCCTCTACCTCCCTGTTCAAATGAATCTATCATTAAGATGACAGACTGTCAGTTTCTGTTTAGGAGGGCAAACCTACAAAAAGCAAAAAATCAAATAAAGTTTCCTTCACTGTAACACGATGGACAATACAGACCTCCCATCTTTTTTCAGAACTACTGACATGTTTTTTCCCCAACAGGAGCCTCTAAAGTAAAATAAAGCAGTAAAGAACAAAAGTTCTAATGGATAAAGTTACAAAAGGAAAACTTTAAAACAGTTTAGATCTTTTGTTGATCGTTTTGGAGAGAGACCAGCATGGAAAAATGGAAAAATAAATCACATGCAAAAAGATTTCATGTTTTACACACAAGTTTTGCACATTCATAAAACATTAAATATGATGTTTGTCCGTTTTTGTGATTCTTCCTTCACCTCTGACTGTACTCTAGATTTTAGAGGGCGGCTGTGGTACAGTGGTAGGGTGATCGTCTTCTGATCTCAAGATTGCAGGTTCAATTCCCACCTTGCTCTGCCCATTTGTCCAAGTGTCTTTGAGCAAGACACTGATCCCCACGTTTCACCAGATGAAAGACTGGCACCAGTGTTTGGCAGCAGATTCGCCGTCAGTGTGTGAATGGGACGGTGACTGTAAAGCATTTTACAAGTATATGCTGTTTACCATTTAGTCCTGTTCTCCTCTCTGTTCATTTATTTTCTTTCCTAAAATAAACACTTTGTTTTTGCTGTTATTATACATTTTTGAGGGTGTCTTTCTCAACTTGTCAGGCCACTACCTCAGATGCACAGAAACTACACGTTTCTAAAATAAATTAAACACTGTGGTGCTCTTCTGATGGTTTATGAGGAGTAACTTGGAGATATCTGACTCTGTCTCAGGAGGAAGTGTTCCAGGAGTCTCTGACGTCCCACTGTGTTTGCTGTGACCCCTGACATCTGCAACTGAGTGCTTCAACTGTACTCATTAAAGTTTCAGGTCCCAAAGCGTGTGTACTTTAGAAGATCCTGATCCATCTACAGATGCATCCAGCTTTAAGAAACATTTCATCAGAGGAGTGAACGATCTAATTTATGAGTTTCCAGGAATCCGTTTTTTTCAAGAATTTGCCCTTTCCTTTCAGCAGAATAAAGATGTTTTCTAAAAGAGATGAGCGTGGAGTGGATTTAAGCTTCTAATCCAACAAAATCTGTTGTTTGACGAGTTGAGAATAAACTCAGAACTGTTTGCTTCTTGTTTGAAGGACTTATCATGCGAGATGTTGCAGGAAAAGTCTCTGTTTCTCTTCTGCTGCTGCAGATAAAGCGGCTGCAGGCAAAGCCCACCGCCCCGATAGTCCTGCCTCCGCCTTTATCTGTGCAGCCAGGAGAACCTCTCACACCCCAACCTGGACCCCACACCCTGTCCAGGAAGAAGGTCGCCATGGCAACCGGCAAGTTCCTACCAAACCAACAGCTTCTCGACCAGGGATCCATAAATGCAGTTCAATGCCAATGATCGACCTTAAAATCCAGCGTGAATTCACAGAAAAAGCTTTCCGATCCGGAACGTTCCGCAAAGACTACCTTTATGAATGAGATTAATGAGTATTTACAACATTCAGATAGAAAGCAAAAAGGCCTTGGATGTATGTCTGACACTTACGTTGCAACACATCACATCAAGCTGACAAACTGTAGAAATAATGAAACATGTTAATGTTTTTAAATACTCACAGGTTTCAATTGGCTTTGAGTGGATTTGCTGTTACAAATATCTCACAAAGTAATTTAGAGTTTTTTTTAAACACGCCTGTCAGACCAACAGCTAGTTTGACAACATTTGAGCATCTTTGGGATCAGGTTGGTTTAAGTTTCCTTAAGTGTTTATTTCAAATACGATTTTGACCAAGGCTTACGTTTAAAAGTAATAATTACTTATATCTTCAAAATCCATTAATATACAAAAATAAAACACATTTAATGCATTTTTAAAAACATTTTTAGGCTTTTTAAAAAAAAAAATAAAAACTCACTTTAAAAAATATAACTATAGGAAATACACCAGAAATACCTTACAAAAACAGTTAAGCCTGTATAACTTGAAATGCCAATAAATTCAAATCCAAGCAAAAAAAAAAAAATTTATGCCAAGAAATGATGCAATTGCCTGATTTTTTTAACCATAAAGAACTTATATTTTTGTGTGTGAAGGTCTTTGTCTTGCTTTTGGTTTTTAAAAGAGGGAAAATGTTTTTTTTTATGTAAGGTACTTTGAGTTACATCAGTAGAAAAAGTGATTTACAAATAAAGTTTGATTTGATAAATCAAGAAAATGAAATAAAGTTTAGTTAATAAAGTCAAACATTCACTTATTTCTTAAGATGTAATAATTATAAAAAAGGTAAGTTTAGTTAGAAGTAAAAGGATTTCATTAATATGAATTTTCTTGAACATGGAAAATGTATTAAGGCAGAATAAAATGTAAAAATCACAAACCATCATTATGACCAGTGAGGAAAACTGTTTATTTGATTGAAGGACCTGTTACTGACACAAAACATGGAAACCTGAGACACAGATCAACATAAACAGAAAACTGGAAAGACATTTTAGTCAGAAGAAGTAACCTCAATGCCACCTCCAGATGGGTGTCAGAAAGGGCGTAGGCCAGCTCTACACTGAAGCAGTCCGGGTGCGACCAGATAAGAAGTCCTGTCTGGTCCGGCACAGATGTCATCACATATGCAAATGAGCCCGTGGAGGCTTTAAAGTGTTGCAGGGCAACAGCAGGAGCAGAAAGGAGACGTGGAGCAGACGCCTTCTAGGAGCCAGCTGAAGCGTGAAGAGGGGAACCACAGGTCTGGTGAGAAGCCCTCGAGCAGTTCAAAGCGTTTAAGGTGCCGCCTCGTGGCTCCATCTTGAGCCCTGGACAGGATATCATCTTATACTGTAAGTTTAATAAAGAGACACTACAGTATAGATGATGTACTATCCAGGGTTTCATTCCACCTCTGCTGCATCAAGCCGCCTCCGCTGGACCAACACAGAGGAGGGCCGTCAAACCGTTACCATTACTGAGTTTAGTAATGGTAAGGGTTCCATGGCCTTTGCTCAAAGGCGTCGGAACCGGGAGGAAGAAGTCAGT